>CM077672.1:471178889-472378889 GCA_039707655.1 Elymus sibiricus
TGAATATTATTTGAGTCTTCTCTGATCTCTTTTATGCATGATTATTATAGCCTCGTATTTCTTCTCCGATCTATTGATTTGGTTTGGCCAGCTAAGTTGATTTATCTTGCCATGGGAAGAGGTGCTTTGTAGTGGGTTCGATCTTGCGGTGCTCAATCCCAGTGACAGAAAGGGACATGATACGTATGTATCATTGCTACTAAGGGTAAAAAGATGGGATCTATTCATTGGGTTTATTAATTCGTGAGTTTGTCTTGTCTACATCATGTCATCGTTCTTAAGGCATTACTCCGTTCTTATGGACTTAATTCACTAGATGCATGCTGGATAGCCCATCGACGTGTGGAGTAATAGTAGTAGATGCAGGCAGGAGTCGGTCTACTAATCTTGGACGTGATGCCTATATACATGATCATTGCCTTGGATATCGTCATGATTATTTGCTTTTCTATCAATTGCCCAACAGTAATTTGTCTACCCACCGTATGCTATTTTCTCGAGAGAAGCCTCTAGTGAAATCTATGGCCCCCGAGTCTATCAAAATCATATTACTAAAACCTTAAAAATATTGCTGCCATTTTCTTTTATTTATTTTATTTAGTATTTTTGCTGCAATCTATCAATCTGTCAAATACAATTTAATCTTGCAATCTTACCGCCAAGGGATTGACAACCCCTTGTTTGCGTTGGGTGCAAGGATTTGTTGTTTGTGTGTAGGTACTGCTTACTAGGTGTTGTGTGATTCTCCTACTGGTTAGATAACCTTGGTTTCATAATTGAGGGAAATACTTATCTCTACTGTGCTGCATCATCCCTTCCTCTTCGGGGAAATACCAACGCAAGCTACAAGTAGCAACCACTTGATTCATTGCCGCCAGATATAACAGCAACGGTTCTTGTGGTTTAGGCGCAACTAGCGTCGGCGCAGAAGAGAGGTATCTTTTCAAATCCTGCAGCGCGGCATCCGCTTCCGGAGTCCATTTCATTGGACCTACCTTTTTCAAAATTTTGAAAAACGGTTTAGGCGCAACTAGCGTCGGCGCAACAGACTTTGAAATGAACCTGCTTAAGGCAGTAACACAGCCGGCAAGACGCCGTACATCCTTGACGCTTTTTGGTGCTTGAATCTACTCAATTGCTTTGATCTTGTCAGGATTTGCTTCGATCCCACGCTAAGATACAAAGAACCCGAGGAGCTTGCCGGATGGAACACCAAACACAGAATTCTCGGGATTGAGCTTCAAATTGATCTTGCGCAAATTTGCAAATGTTTCTTCTAAATCTCGAATAAGGGTTGATTTGTCCTTGGTCTTAACCACTATATCGTCCATATATGCTTCCACATTCTTGTGAAGTTGGGGCTCAAAACCAATCTGGATTGCTCTCGCAAATGTTGAACCAGCACTCTTTAATCCGAAAGGCATACGCACAAAGCAGTATGTGCCACATGGAGTAATGAATGCAGTTTTCTCCTCATCTTCCTTGGCCATGAATATTTGATGATACCCAGAATATTCATCAAGGAAAGATAATAGATCACAGCCGGCAGTAGAGTCTACAATTTGATCAATGCACGGCAAAGGGAAAGGATCCTTTGGACATGCTTTGTTAATATTAGTGTAGTCGATACAAAGTCTCCACTTTCCATTTGCTTTACGCACTACAACTGGATTTGCCAACCAAGTTGGATGTAGTACACCTCTGACTAACCCTGCTGCTTCAAGTTGCTTGATTTCCTCGGCAATGAACTATTGCCGCTCCAAAGCCTGCTTCCTGACCTTTTGCTTGACGGGGCGAGCGTGAGGACAGACAGCAAGGTGGTGCTCAATTACCTCCCTGGGAACGCCGGGGATGTCAGATGGTTGCCATGCAAACGCATCGACATTCCCCCGCAGGAAGGCAATGAGCGCACTTTCCTATTTGCTATCAAGGGTGGAACTGACGGTGAAGGTACCGCCAGTGCCATCCTCCTTTGCCGGCACCTTCTTTGTTTTTGGTGGAGTGGCCTTGGATTTCTTCCCGGTAGAGCACTCCGGCAAGTCTTCAACAGGCGCACAACACTCCGAAGAGGTGCGCTTCCCGGAACTCTTGTTAGAGGTCTTGCCGGACTTCTTGCTTTTCTCCTTCTTGGCGGGAGCTGGCGCTTTGGCGGCCTCTGCTGCAACCGCATCTCTGTAAAGTTTGTCGACACATATAACTGCATCCTTTTTGTCAGAATTGATGGAAATGACACCCATCGGCCCTGGCATCTTCAACGTGTTGTAAGCATAGTGGGATGCTACCATGAATTTTGCGAAGGCTGGGCGACCAAGAATTCCATTATACAGCAAGGGGATCTTGACCACATCAAACACAATCTTCTCTGTTCTGTAGTTTAGCTCCCCGCCAAACGTTACCGGCAATGTGATTTTTCCTTTGGGCTGTCTCCTTCCCGGGTTCACTCCTTGAAAAGTGCCTATTTTCTCGAGTTCCTCGTCGGGAATCTGCAGCCTCTTAATAACTTCTGGAGAAATCAAATTTAGGCCGGCCCCACCATCAACTAGCATTTTTGTGACCTGGAGGTTGCGAATTGTCGGTGAAACCAACAACGGCAAACACCCGACCACAGTTGTGCGATCAGGGTGATCCTCAGCATCGAAAATGATAGGCGTGTGTGACCATTTGAGTGGCTTCTGAGCATCTATTGCTGGTTCTGCTGCATTGACCTCTCACACCCAGTGCTTGAGTTGGTAGTGAGAAGAGTGCAAAGATGCGCATCCGTCAATGCACATAGCTTCGGTTGCCTTCTGGAATACCTGCTCACTGGACTCTCCGTCGTCCTCTTCCTCTTCACTTCCATCATCTTCTTCTTTCTTTTCGCGGCCTCTTGCAGGCTTCTCTTTTTGCTGCTTGACCTTGCCGCGGCGGCCTCCTCGACCACCACAACCTCTTTTACCAGATCAGCCAGCACCATCCTGGCCCTTCTCCTTGTCGCGTTTTTCATACTCAGCTTTCTGCTTTTCCGCAAGGTGCTCGACTTGTTGGCACTCTTGGAGATCATGACCTTTGGTGCGATGAATCTTGCAATATGGCCCGTCAGACTTGCCGGCCTTCTTGTTTGCCGCCACCTCCTGACAAGCGGCGCATACAACAGCCTTCTTGCCGGAGTCTTCCGTTTTGGCTTTCTTGGCAGTGTTGGAGTTGCCGGATCCTTCGACAGCCATCACAGTTTTGCCTTTGCGTTTCCTGTTGCGCTTTCAGCCTTTCTTCTTCAGGGTGGTGGCATCGTCGTCTTCTGAATCAACCACTGCGCCTGCATCTTCCCCAGGGAGCCTCCTCCCTTCTTCAGCACGCGCGCACATATCCGCCAATGTGTAAAGCTCGTTGACGGTTTTCGGCAGCTTGACGTTCATCTTCTCCCGCTTCCTTCGATTGCGCACGTTCGTATGGAAGGCGGCAATCACGGCTGCGGGGTGCACATCTGGGATATTGCGGTGCACGCGGCTGAATCTCTGGATGTACTTGCCCAAAGTTTCACCATCTCTCAGCGGGATCACTTGTAGATCGCTGGGCTGTTCAGGGGCCTTGTGGCCTCTGGTAAAGGCACCAACAAACTCATGGCAAAGATCTGACCACGAAGAAATGGAGTTCTCCGGCAAGTTCATCAGCCAAGATCTCACATTGGGCTTCAACACCAATGGAAAATAGTTGGCGAGAATCTTCTCATCTCTTCCCCCGGCAGCTTGCACGTCAATCATGTATATGCCTAGAAACTCTACCGGGTTTAGCTTGCCGTCGTACTTCTCTGGTACTTCTGGCCTGAAGGCCCGGACGGACGGCCAGCGGACTTGCCGCAGCTCACAAGTGAAGGCTGGACATCCAACCTTGTAAGGCAGATATCCGCCAACCTCGGGCGCAGGCTCATCAACGACTGGGCCGTTGCGCGCGTCGGATTGACGGCATGCCTCCCGGCGCCGTTCAATGGTGGGGCGGGCATCCTCTACCCGCCTGTCTTGCAGCACTTGCCGCTGATCTTGCCGCGCCCATGGATCTGAAGAGGCCATCGACATCTTGTCGGGCTCCGCAGCTCGCTGGGGTTGTCGCGGTTGCTGTTGACGTTGTTGCCGCGGAGGCGATTGCACTGTTGGTGCAGCATCCTCAACACGACCACCAGTTGGAGCCACTGGTGCTATTTGCGGACGTCGTGAGGGCTCCGCTTGTTGTGATCTGCTTGTCTCAGCGAATCCAATCTGGCTCTGGATGGTAGCTCTCCACTCATCCATCTTGTCTGCTGCCGAAGGGAAATTCAGCAGCATCTGAGCTCGCGCCATCGCCTCTGCTGCTATGGCTGGCATGGCCGGAAGCGAAGAACGCGATGTCGCTCTACTCCTGGCAGAGCCAGCAGGTGCGCCATTGCGATCTTGCTGCCGCGGCGCATGTTCAGCAGCGGGGTGTCGTGGCGGAGGTGGTGCCTGAGGATCTGGGACTTGATCGACAGGAGTCTTGCCATGTGGTCGCCGCCGCCCGGAGTCATCGACGCCGCTTGGAGTTGCGCTGTGTCCATTATGTGACGGGCATGGCGTCTGTCCTGACGCAGCATCTTTAGATGTCACCATGGTAGGATCTTGGCTCGCGCCGGCTCGGGCATTGTTGCTCCGGTGGCTGCGCTCGTCGACGCGGCGAGGAGGAGGAGGAAGACGTCTGTCCGCTCCGCCTGCGCCATCGCGGTTTTGCTCGCCAGAAGGTCGAGGAGGTTGACCGCTTCTAGCACTTCCGCCTCCTACTCCGACCATGGTGGGCATGGCGATCGCGCCGCCTGCGCTGGTCGTGCCTACCGCGGTGTCCGCACCGCCCGCGTTGGCTGCGCTGCCTGCGGATGCGTGCGAAGGAACCTTGGAGGTGGAAGGAGCCGTCATCGTGATGCCCTTCTTCTTGGGGGCCATCGACGATGAGGAAGGTGATGATGAAGCTGATGAAATTGACGCGCAATCTGCTGATTCAGGTTTGCGCAAGCGTTCCCCCTACCTGGCGCGCCAAAGATGTCGTGCGTACGACCATCTATGGGGCCATCGTCGATCCACACCTTACGCACCTGAGTATCCGCACCTTACGCATCAGCGACTGTCGTGCGTACAACCATCTATGGGGAACAAAAATTTGCACGCACCTTACGCACCTGAGTATCTTGGATGCCAAAAAATTTCATATTTTTTTGAATTTTCTTGCTATTTTTTCGAATTTACAGTTCACAGGCGTACAATTTTTTCCTTTGCCACGAGCTCCTGGAATGTCCAAACAGCACGAAAATTTGCACGCACCTTGCGCACCTGAGTATCTTCGATCCCACAAAATTTCAGTTTTTTTTGAATTTTTTTGCTATTTTTTTATTTTACTGTTCACCGAGTTACTGTTCACCCGGCGGTCAAAGCCCTCTGACCGGATGGTAATGGCACACAAGGGCATTTCTATAAGGTGACTTGACGACAGAGGGGCAAATTTGAGCATACCTAAAAATTAGGGGCAAATCTGAGTAGAGGGTTCCAGTTAGGGGCACAAATGTAAATGTCCCTTGTTATAAACATGGCATGAATACTTCATAAATTATAGATACGTTGGAGTCGTATCAGACCTACAAGTCAGTCTCAAACAAAATCCCCGAGTCACCTCCTACCTCCGGCCCGTCCACCTAGTCATCTTCGGCCATGGGAGGCAGCCACCGCCGCCAGCTGAAAGCAAGGTCAAAAGCGCCGGCGGTGCGGAGCCCATCTTGCGTCAGCCGGAAGCGAGCTCGACGTGGCGCTCGCGGCCGCTAGCTAGCCAAGCTAGCACACAACCTATTGGATGCATCCAGCTGCTTGTGTGCAAGCTTTGCTAGCTAGCTTGGCACGGCGGTGCGGCGGCTTGCTCGCGCATGCCGCGCTAAGGCTAGCCATCCGGCTCGGGCGGAGGCTAGCACACGGCTTGCTCACGCGTGCCGTGCTAAGGCTAGCCATTCGGCTCAGGCGGAGGCCAGCGCGGCGGCTTGCTCGCGCATGAGCCGCGCTCGGGCCAGCCAGCCAGCCCGTGCGGAGGACAGCGCGGCGGGTTGCTCACGCGTGAGCCGTGCTCGGGCCCGCCAGCCAGCCCGTGCGGAGGCCAGCGCGCCGACCGGCCCGTCCGGCGGAGCGGCGGCCAGCTCACCCATCACCGGTGCCGGCGACGAACACGCATACGAACTGTTTGAAGAAGAGGATAGATGCTCACATGTGGGTCCCACCTGTCGTAGTAGTCAACTCTACGGTCAAACATACGATGTTGACTTAAAGTACGTCGTCAGCATGGACGTGTCGGCCAACCCTGTCACAAACGGTTTTAAACGAGCCTAATCGGCACTTGGAAGTAGTTTTTTTAGGAGTTTGGTAGTAGTTTTTTGGCACGGATTGAGAAACTTTTGGTATGTTTTTGCTGTTTTTGTACAATAGTTTCTTGCTAGGGCTGGTTGAAAGTGGTAGTCTTTTGTTAAATACTCTACATATTGTAAGTAGGAGTGAAAGCTAAGCTTTGGAAGTCTATAAGGACGGCTAGTTACATAGTACGTGTGTGTACGTAATTCAAACTAAATATCGACCATGGGTGACTAATATTTTGATGGAAAACTCGAAACTATATGGAAATACAAACGTATTATTGATACTTGTTTCCATAAACTTGGATCTACGTTCTATTCAACAGCTGAGCATGTGGGGCCTTAGCACGATGACTTCCCGACTGTCTAAAACAAGGTTTTCCCATCTCTGGTAAGGAGGAGGATGACTGCGGCGTGCCTTCGACTGGCTCTAGTGCTCGTAGTCATCGCTAGGTGGTCTACGAACGTGTAGATGTATTTTTTTCATGTCTCGTGTTCTTTGTACTGCCACGACTGATGAATAGATCGTAAGTATCTCGCAAGAAAACCTTGGTTGAGTGTGTGTGCGAGCGAGCGATCGTGCGTGTGTGTCTGCGAGCGAGCGGAGATAAGAGAGTCATTGTGTGTTTGTGTGTGTGTGGAAGATAGATGGAGACCTATGGGACTTTGTGTTGTGTAAAGTGGTGGCGAATAGACATAGTCACTGAGTGAGTGTGTGAGATATGCATGCGGACATAGGGAGAGATTTGTGAATTAGAGAGACGGGGAATTTTGGTGTGCATGTGAGTTAGAGAGAGAGAGATAGGGATATATATACCTAGAGCTGGAGAGAATATACAAGGGTGTGTGTCTTAAAAGAGGGATCCAGATAGATGGCGTGGTGTGTGTGTGTCTATGTCTATTTTGTGCGCGCGTGTGTGGGAAAGGGAGAGTGTGTGTGTGTGTGTGTGGAGAAGAGAGACCACTGATGATGTAAACCTAGTAGGGGGAGGGGGGATGATATGGCATGTGTGTCCAAGAGAGAGAGAGGCATGTCTAGTAGCGGGACAGCGTGGGTGCGGGCGGGGGTGCATGCTATATATTTGGAAGAGACATCGAGTGTGTGTGTGTGAGAGAGAGAGAGAGAGAGAGTGCGAGAGAGGGAGAGATAGCAAGTGAGAGAGAGAGAGAGAGATGGAGGTCGATTGTGTGCAAAAAGTGGCCTATAGATAGGGAGAGGAGGTCGATGGTGTTCGGAAGTGGCCTATGCTGGGATACACAAGTAAAGTGAGTCATTGTGTGCATCAGAGAAACTTCAAGAGAGATCAAAATAGATGGTGGAGAGAACATCGCGCGAGTCTGAGATCGATGATACGCTAGAGATTTATGGAGAGAGTGGCGACATATAGAGGGAAGGAGGGTCGGGTCCTCATGTGAAGAGAAGGAAAGAGGCGAGAGGTGCACAAGGGGAGGGAGGGTGTTTGTGTGTAGTGGGGGTCGTGAGTGAGATGTGTGTTAATGTGAGAGTGAGAGATGGTGGAGAGCGTGCGAGAGCCAGATATACGTAGCGAGAAAGATGTTCGGGGCAGTGTGTTTTGTGTGTATGGGAAAGATACTACACGGCTATAGAGTGCATGCTTGGGAAAGATAGATGTCGGGAGACCTAGAGAGTGGGTGAACAGATGTGTGCTTGTCCGAGAGACAAAGAGATAGAGACCTATATTGGGGTTCAGACATAGAATAGAGAGAGAGGGGATAATGTGTGCAAGTGTTTGTGTTCGGAGGAGAGAAAGGCTTGTGTGGGGGGAGAGGGGCCGAGGTGGTGTGCTTCAGATAAAGAGTGAGGGGTGTATGTCTGAGAGATATAGACGTAATTAAAATACATGGTCAAGAGTGTGTGCATTCATGCTTGATCATTTTTTTCTTCATATTTTTGGACTATGAGATAGCGATACTTTTGAACATGCAAGGTATATTTTGAAGTACCAGAATTACGGACCTAAGATTGGAAATTCTGAATTCGACTGCATTATTAGCTTTTTTTCAATTCATTTAAATGGGGGTACAATTTTGAACCCGATTGCGTGATTTCAAATTCATATATCAAACCTAGAGATATAGACATACAGTCGTATTCAAACCTTGTAATCATCCACTTTATTCATACACATACATATTTATTTGTGTCATCACATTTAGGAATAACACATTCGAAATTTCATTTGAATTGGAGCATATGATGGTATTTGCTTTGCATTAGCTCAATGATCCATATTTGAATTGAATGGACAATCTAAGTTTCGAGTTGGAGACATTGATTTTCGAAACTTGCACCTTTTTTTTCTCGCGTGCACAACAAATAAATACTCGGCCATGATATCATAGTCGGTTGTACAAGACGAGAACACATAATTTCAGACGCCAAAAGCTTTCAAACTTCCCGCTCACATCGAAATTTCTCGCGCCCGAAAGTTTAGCCCTACGATATTCCTCTTTTACCCCTGACACATCAACGGAAAAGGGCTGCTTTGGTAACTCCATTGGTTTCCCCTCTTTGCCCCCAACATTCTAACCCAGAACCACTCCCCTCCCCGGCTCCCCCCTCCCCCAAGCCGCTGAATCTAGTCCTCCGCCGCGGCGGTGCACCTCACACACCGCCGGATCTACCTTCCGCACCTTGGAACCCCAAACTGCCAACTCACCACTGCATCGGAGCCGCTTCAGCGACTGTCTTGTCCACCGCACCAGATCTGCTTGACCGCCATCATGGTCCAGTGCACTCGTCCACCACAGTGTAGGCCCTTCACTGATGCCCTCGTCCGCCACATCGCTGGCCCTTCATAGAAGCCGTCGTCCGCCGCAACAGATCCGCCTCACCGAAAGCACTATACACCGCGCCGGATGTGCTTTGCCGTCGCCCTCGTCCACTGCACCGGACCCGCTCCACGGACGCCATATTCAACTCCACCGGCCCAGCTTTACTGCCGCCGCCGCCTCATTAGGTTCTTTCAATTAGTACTCCTTTGGTTTTTCTCGTCTTTGTTGTACAATAGTTCCCTTACCACAGATCATCTTTCTTGGATGTCGACAGGCACCGCACCTAAGCACCAGAGCCGCTTCACCAACGGCGACATCCGGCCCAACTCAACCGCAACACGAGCACCATCGACGAGCTTTCCTGTATGACAACGATGCCCATACGCCGCCGAGTGTCAAGTACTATTCTCCAACGGCCGGCGCCTACGTTCACCTTCTTAGCATAAGCACTGCACCTTCGAATTTCTTCAGGGCATCATTCAATTTTTTTATGAGAGGCGTTATTCTGCTTGCACCTGTAGGTCCAAACATGTGGTAGTGAATAGGTTATATGTGTTAAATTACAAATCAGTGCACCTGTAGTTACAATGCTTTTTCTTTGTCCTAAGTATTACTGTACTTCCTAGATATTACTGCCTCCTATTTTACTTCTTGCATGCTATATTTATGATAATGGTGTTGTTCTGATGTCACCTCCTGGTTACAATTATTGTACTGGACTGCTTCTATGCTATATATGCTAAATCACACATCAGCAAACTATCTTGTAGTTCCGCTGCTTTTGGTTCGTCTTAACCTACATTTTTCAATGCTAGCTATTACCGCACTGCTCCGAGCCTCTATTCATAACTTTTTTGTGCGTTATTGATCTTCCCAAGTTGCATGACTAATTTGTTGCTTTTATTCATTATGGAGCTGCCAACCGCATGAAGCAAAATGTTTTTTCTTTTGGGGCTGGCACCTCGAACAAGCATAAAAATAGAGTGAAGCACACATATTGTCGTGTAAGCAAACACCCTTCTTTCATTAGTTTAGATGAATCATTGATGTTCAATTTGAATAGTGCATGTGATTAAAATTAGTTTTACCAAAATAGAGGGGGAAGAATAAACTACAACGACTAGGTTTGCATGCACGGGATGCTGACGACATCTTCAAAGAACATTGCAACAGCAATGAGCCTTCACAGCGACATATGGTAAGCTAGTGTGTTTAAGTTACTGTGAAATGTCATGCGTGTGGGCTGCTTTCTTGGCTTGTGTCCTCAACCTGTAATCCTACAGAATTACAAATAGTTCAGTTGCCTGCGTTGCTGTATTGCTTGATTAGAATGCTTGTTTGTTACTCCCTCCGTAATCTATGAACACTCTTATATTAGTTTGCAGAGGGAGTACTTGTTAGGCTATACCTGAGTTGGCCAATGTGTCAGAAGTGCCTGCCGTACTATCGTAAAGAAATGCATGCATACTTCATTTGACTCCTTAACTTTTCCTATGAACTCCATCACAAGACTGTCTTGCTAGTTTATATGAGGCCACACTGTTTAAGTGCTTTCTCAGAATATTTCAACTATTTATATGCTTGGGCAACTTAAATATAGCGGTGGTACACTGCCTTTCATCTAACCATTTTAATTTGTTTTCGGCTGATGCAACTTCGAACCATTTAAATATAGCTTGCCATGCTCGGCAATAATTTGTATGTAGTTTACCATGTATGCTTACTGCTTGGATCATGTGATAACTATCTGTTACTTATGTCCAACGGAAACCTTTCAGGATGCAGTTCAAACTAGGACGACATAATGTACACCCCCAGGATCTATTTGTGGAAGCAGTGCGCCATTCATGTTACCAGATGGTAGCAGTTCAGAGGCAACCCCATTGGAGAGCACAGATATTATAGTTCTTAAGGCTCTACTAGAGGCAGAAAGAGAGGGTGTGGCTACCATGAATGAGGTAATCCTGATCATGAGGCTAGAAATTATGCAATTAGCCGCACGCATTATGCAAGCAAACCAAGATGTGGAGCAAGTAAGACAATTGCATTTGGAGATGGAGAAGGTCCTGCTGCTTATGCTATCTAAAGCCTAGGCTAATCCAAGTTCTTCTTTAGATACTAGTTGAAATTGTCATTAGATTAGTATACTTGCATGTTGTGTCATGTTTGTGAATGGATTATGTTGTAAGACCCTTATTTGTTGTCCATGTCTTGTAATGATCTAATTTTCTTAGGCGAGGCAATCCTCAGTACTTGTAGGAGTGGACATAAGGTGAACTGTTTTTCGTGTGAGCAGATTGTGTTGGATGAAATAACTGTTTGACTCAAAGTGGATTCAACCTTTTGAATTCGAGTATCATGCCATTTGTAAATCATATTCATATATAAAGGTGGAATGCATCTTTGTTGTGCTATCGAAGATATCTAAGAAAACATAGAATGATTTATAAAGATTCGTAATTGAATACAAAATGGATTCGAATTTAGTTGCCAGGGTAAATGTGAATGCTTATTCTCCCAAAATTTAAAAGAAACGGCAAAACACCCACTCCCACGTCTGCTGCCTGGAACCAGTGTTTGGGAGATGGAAATTACTGTCTACCCCTGACACGCACGACCTATCGGCCCAATTTCCACTGCTCTAAATAAGCGTAGGTTTGTAACTTCACTCAGATGTGACACGACCACCTCTCACCCCATTCAGACATGGTGCGCGCCAAACGTGGGCAGCAAAACACATTTGATTCAAGCTCGTCCCAAAGACCTCTCTCTCCCCTCCATTTCCCCATTCATACACCGTGGGCAGCAAAACAAACTCTCCTCGGCCGAAATCGATCTAGGCAATTATTTTAAGTAGGGGCAGGTTTGTAACTTCACTCATACGTGACACAACCACACTACCTGTCAGCCCCGTTCATACACCGTGGGCGCCAAAACACCCTCTCCTCATCCGAAATCGCTCTCGGCAAATATTGGGGAGATACGAGATTACCGTCCTATCCCCAACCGACGAGACGCCCGAAATTTTAAATGAGGGCTAAGTTGGTAACACCCCCACATTTCAGACAAGCGCGTCCCAAAGACATGGTTCCCCCCTCCTCTCTCGCTCCATTTCCCCAGTCGTACTCCGTGGGCGCCAAAACACCCTCTCCACCCCAGCCTCCTCCGTCCTCAACCCCATTCACCGCCGTCCTCCTTCACCATGCCGGAGCAGCTACCCCAACGACGTCGTCCATTACAAGAGATCGACGTCTCTCATCCACCGCGCCGGATCAGAATCCTAGCATCGCGTCCTCTCGCTTCATCCGGGCCGTCGTCCACCGTGTCGTGGCCGCTCCTATGACCGTGTTGTCCACGGCAACATGACTTATCCCCCGATGCCACCGTCTGCCGTCTCAGATCTGCTTCTGAGCCGCCGACAGCCATAGCACCCGCAACACCCTCAACGTATCAGCAGAGGCCTACACGGCGTCGCAAGAGAGGTGGTACTCTTTCATATATGCTTAAGTTATTGATCTCACCCGGAAAATAGATCGTCACTTGTTTACAGTACTTTCTTGTCCATACCTAATCTTTATTTGTTAGGTGAAAGCAAACATTGGTTGCGAAGTAGCCTTTGACCGGTTAGCATCTTCAGATCCGCCATGGCACGGTCAACACTATACTTGCAATGCTTATGGTTTTCCCCTTTTATATTCACTACCATCCTCCAAGGTGCTTCGTGTCGTGCTAGTACTCCTCCTCAACCCATCAAGTGAAACTACATGCCATCATAATTCCAAAGCTTAGTTGTTCAAATACGAATCTGATATGATGCTGATATTACTAAAGCAGAGAACGTCTAATTGGTCAGCTAATGTTCCTACATTAGTTTCGAAAAGCATGTGCGCCACATATGGAGCAGCAGGGAATTGCATATCTTTATGCGCTCTGGTTCATCATGGGTGGGCAACACACATTGTATTATCCAAAATCTGCTTGCTCTTCTTTAAAATGTTCCTCTTCTGTTCTTCTTAATAAGTATAGTAGTACAGTATGTTCCTTGTCGGGAACTGGAGCAGGGACATTTGTAGTCGACATGTATATTGGGCCGCTTCTGATGGATGCTTCCAACTATTCTAGTTGGTCTGCCATAATATCCAGGAAATGCTGAGAGCTGTGTCGCCTTTGAGAGTCTAGACTGATAGTAATAGTATTGTGCCTTCGGTTGAATAGAGTTGCCCTTGTAGGGGATCCGAAGCATTTCCAGCCATACCGGCAATACAAGCCCATATGTTCCAGCTAGTTCCACTTTCCCGATTTCAGTCGTGAGATTTAGGGTTTTCCCCTTTTATGTACACTACTATGATCTGCGTAGGTGCTTTGTGTCGTACTAGCAGTATTCCACCCTTCAAGCTAAACAACACACCCTCATAATTCCAAAGCTCAGTTGTTCAAATACGAATGTGATATGATACTGATATTAGTTAACAGACTCACAGTTAATTGGTCAGCTAATGCTCCCACTTGAGTTTCCAAATGCGTGTGGCAACATATAGATAGACAGCAGGGAATTGCATTTCTTTGTCACTTGTTTACTGTACTATCTTGTTCATACCAAATATTAGTTGTTAGTTGAAAGCAAACATCAGTTGCTAAGTAGCCTTTGTGCGGTTTGCTACTTTAGATCTGCCATGCCACGGTCAACACTATACTCATCGAGCATAATTGGTTTGGTGTCATGACTTGGCACGCCAATGTTTGGCATTGTGCCAAATATTGGCTACTAATTGGTTTGTTGCGGAGTTGTCTTGCCTATCTCACATAAAGTTGCCAATATTTGGCAAGTCTTGGTATGGCCAATATTTGGCAATGCCAACATTTGGCTAGCCAAATATTGGCTGCAAACCAATCATGCTCATCATACTTAGGGTTTCCCCCTTTTATGATCACTACGATCAGCCTACCTGATTCGTGTCGTAAGAGCACTGCTCCACCCATCAAGCTAAACAAGCTTAGTTGTACAAATTCGAATCTGATATGATGCTGATATTAGTAAGACAGAGACAAGTTTAATTGGTCAGCTAAATATATCTACTTTAGTTTCGAAACGCATGTGAGCCACATATAGAGAGACAGGAAGGAAAAGTATTTCTCTGTGCGCTCTGGTTCATCATGGGTGGGCAACACACATTGTATTATCCAAAATCTGCTTGCTCTTCTTTAACATGTTCCTCTTCTGTTCTTCTTGATAAGTATATTAGTACAGTATGTTCCTTGTCGGGAACTAGAGCAGGGACATTTGCAGTCGACAGGTGTATTGGGTCGCTTCTGATGGATGCTTTCAACTATTCTAGTTGATCTGCCATAATATCCAGGAAATGCTGGGAGCTGTGTCACCTTTGAGAGTCTAGACTGATAGTAACAGTATTGCACCTTCAGTTGAATAGAGCTGCCCCTATAGGGGATCCGAAGCATTTCCAGCCGTACCGGCAATACAAGCCCATATGTTCCAGCTAGTTCCACTTTCCTGATTTTACTCGTGATGCTTAGGGTTTCCCCTTTTATCTACACTACTATGATCTGCGTAGGTACTTTGTGTCGTACTAGCAGCATTCAACCCTTCAAGCTAAACAACACACCCTCATAATTCCAAAGCTTAGTTGTTCAAATAAAAATGTGATATGATACTGATATTAGTTAACAGTCACACATTTAATTAGTCAGCTAATGCTCCCACTTGAGTTTCCAAATGCATGTGGCAACATATAGAGAGACAGCAGGGAATTGCATTTCTTTGTCACTTGTTTACTGTACTATCTTGTCCATACCAAATCCTAGTTGTTAGTTGAAAGCAAACATCAGTTGCTAAGTAGCCTTTGTGCGGTTTGCTGCTTCAGATCTGCCATGCCACGATCAACACTATACTCATCATGCTTAGGGTTTCCCCCTTTTATGATCAGCACGATCAGCTTACGTGATTCATGTCGTAAGAGCACTGCTCCACCCATCAAGCTAAACAAGCTTAGTTGTACAAATTCGAATCTGATATGATGCTGATATTATTAAGACAGAGACAGGTTTAATTGGTTAGCTAAATGTTCCTACTTTAGTTTCGAAATGCATGTGAGCCACATATAGAGAGACAGGAAGGAATAGTATTTCTCTGTGCGCTCTGGTTCATCATGGGTCGGCAACAAACATTGTATAGAAAGACTTGTAATATCTACAATCTGCTTGCTCTTCTGCTCTTCTTTAACATGATCCCCTTCTCTTGTTCTTTAATAAGTACAGTATGTTCCTTCTTTGCGAAGAGGAGCAGAGACATTTGCGGTCGACAGATCAGGTCGAGTTGTTCTTCCTTAGTATGTTTTGAAGCTGTCATCTGCGAAGTATCATTACTTCTGGAGCTCTCAATAGGGAGCCTATATTTTGAGTAGCTGGCCACATTATATTAATGCACACACCAAATTACAGCACACATGGCATCTCTCAGAAGAATTGCACAGAGATAGCACATAGGGGTTTACAGGGAGGCACTATTGGATTAGAATCCCCTATGCATTACAAAGATAATCTCACTTATTTTTACGTTTTCATGCATGTCAGGTATTGAACATGATCATAATGAATATGAGAATGGGCGCACCAGAGGAATATTGCGGAACAATCCACTGGCTAACAAACTTGGCATCAAGGGATTGAGATCCTGTCTAGATGCAATGGAACACACACGCTCCCCATCTACAGATTCCATTGCAGAATATGATCCTAAAGACGATTCTGACCTAGATAGAGACCCAAGTCTATTTAGCTCTCCAGATGAGTCAGAGTCAAATGGCCTATCTTATTCACCCATCAAGGTGCTTGCTCTAACTTGGCAAGGTTGTATTGGTCGCACATATCTTGCATTACTTCTACTTTGTTACACCACTATCTGCTTAGTTTACACATCATATATGAGAATATGCCATGCCTATCCATTTCTGTACCTATTCCATGTGTTATCATATTAGGTTTTTCCACTCAAATGTTGTTCTTTCGTAATAGATGTCCAAAAGTAAGAGGGTGATTGCAGATCCTGAAGGAGTACAAACAAAGTATTTGCAAAAGGCAGTGATCCATTCTCAAGGGATCATAGGATCTCACAAAATATTGCGCACTGCATTGCTCTTGTCAGTACCTCTTGCCCTTTATCACCATACTTACACTCATTGCTGTTTGATTATGTAGTATGACTGTGCATGTTAGCTTCCTTATCCACCGTTTGCTCGAAATTATAAGATCTATATTTACTCTTACATAAATGTAGAATAATCCCAATGGTTATGAAGTTCTGGATTGCTCTTGTAATTACCTGTTGTCATGTACTCCCTCCGTATCGAATTACTTGTTGGTCAATTGGATGTATTTAGAACTAAAATAGTGCTAGATACATTCATTTCAGCGACAAGTAATTCCGGACGGAGGTAGATTACTGTACTTACATTGATAGATAAATGATTGTTTGGCATTACTCTGCATCTTATCTGCCCTGCCCTCCATTTTCTCCAAATTATCAGATCTACATTTACTCTTACCAAAATATTGAATAAAGCCAATGCCACTGCACAAGTTGAGGTCTGCATTCCTCTTGTCAGTACCTTTTGCCTTGTAATGTTGTACTTAATAGATAGCTATTTGATTATGTATCATCACTCTGCATCTGAGCTTCATTATCCTCTATTTCTTCCAATATTATTAGATCTATATTTTCTCTTTAAAAAATGTAGATAAAGTCAATGCTTATGAAGAAGTTTCTTTGGGGAATTTCTTGAATTATCATTCCATTGACATGGAGAAGGGCTTTGTCGAGCCCATGTTAACATGTAATGTAAGTCCATCCTTCTCAATCCTTCAAACTTTGTTCTAGTACAGATTTGGATAGGGATCATTTCCTCCACTGCTTTTTACTTTGGTGTCTGCATCAGATTGCATGTTTGCAACAACTGACAGTTTCGAATTGTAGTTATAAAAACATGTTCCTTATTCATACCATTCACATTAATCAGAAAAGATGCATTGATTTTCTTTAGCCCTGCATGTATGCCTTTATTCTAGATCTCTAATCCGGTGGTCTGGTAAAGCTGCCCATGCCTGCATCATCTCATTTGCTACTTTGTCTTAACTAATTTTGCCGACGATACGGACAATGTCGTATTATGTTAATGCTATTTTCAATTATATCTCTGAATTTGCCAATATAAAATGGGATGGAATTATCACACACTGACCATCGTTACTTATATATTTGTGAAACTTGTTCTCTGTCTCCTTCTTTCTCTTTCAGATTAATATCTCTGATGCTAGGCAGAACTTTGGGGAAGATAGTGAGCCAAACCCATTGCTGGTACCTATCACTCATATTGCAGCGAAGAAGGTAAACAATCTTGAAGAGAGCGAGATGACCCCAAGGTTATGTCTTGATGAAGACAGTGAGTTCAAGCTACTCACCAGCAGGTGTGATACAACCTTGGTTAAGTTGCTGCCTGAATCAGTTTGACTTCTTCAGTCTCACCTTCAAGCTGAAAGACTTGGTGCAGCTCAGGTCCGACTTGAAGTACAATCTCTAACAAAGATCAAAGAGGGCACCCGTGCATGCTTTATAGCTACGCGGCTAGAGCTAGAGGATTTAATGTTCAGACAACTGAGGTCTCAGCAACTTGTTCAGTTGCTTGCGCTGCAGCACCGGGGTATGACTAATGTTTCTTGAACTGTGTTGAAGTGCTGTTGGTTTTGCATATTATTTTGTCCGCGCGTTTTTTCCACTGGTGGCGACCATTGATGCCCAGTGTATGTAATCTGCGGTCTGGTTGCCCTTTATTATAATTGGTGGCGAACTTTGATGCCCAGTGGATGTAATATTCCGTAATTTCATTATTGTATAGTCTAGGTTTATTCTTAGTCAGTATGCTATATTTTAGGCCAGTAGCTTCAACGGAGCTCAACGGCCCAATACGTTATCGGTCTGTCAGCGGTATATAAAAAGAAATTACGCTACCCAAACGGGCTAGCCCGTAACTAGTTATATATGGGCCAGAAAGTCGGCCTATAATCATTTTGGGCCGTTATTAGGCCTAAACGTAAAGTAGTTTTGGGCCTTTAACAGGCCGAGTAAAATGTGGGCCTCGGTTGGGCCAGAAATTTCCCTAGGCTTTTAACAGGCTGAAAAGTAGATTGGGCCTGAATTGAGCCGAACAATTCATGGGCCGATAGGAGGCCGAAACATCCGTAGGCCCACGATTGGCCCAATTACATAAGAGCCGTTAACAGGCCAAAATTTATCACGGGCCTTGATTGGCCCAATAAAATTATGGGCTGTAAGCACGCCGGATGCAAAGTAGGCCATAATTTGGCCCAACTATGTCACGAGCCTTCAGGTTGGGCTGAAAATTATGCATGAAGAGTACGGGCCGTTAAGAGGCCGAAAGTCACTTCGGCCTAGAAATAGGCCCAGATGCAGCACGGGCCATTAAATGGCTGAAAGTTAAACCGGGCCGAAAACGGCCCACTTACAGCAACGGTGGCTAACAGGCCGAAACGAATATCGGGCCGAACTGTTAAGCGGGCCTTCAATAGGCCTAGATACAAACCGGGCCTACAATGAGCCCAAAAGAACAGTGGCCTGTTAACGGGCCGGATCTGTTATGGGCCGTAATTTCGCCCAAAACACGATCCTATATGGGCCGTAATTTGGCCCAAACCATGGCAGGTTGTTAACGGGCTGGTCCACTAGTGTCTGGCAAAATCTTGTGGGCCTATAGCTGGGCCGGCCCATTTAGGTCAAATGGGCCACTGTTTGGGCCGCGCCACGTGTCACTGTTCCATAGGCGCTTATCGTCCAGTGGATGGTTGACATCTATCGCGACATCGAGCTGACACGTGGATCTGTTGGCGAATGAGAATTGGAAAATCGCCATTGGTCAGGGCTGTTGACGGGTTATCGGATCCAAACCGGAACCCGATAGCTTAACGGCGACCCGTTACGGTCGATGCCATGTGTTGGTCACCCTTGACGAAAACACTTCCATGACGCGACATTTATCGTCATGGAAGCGGACACTTCCGTGATGATAATTTCAGTATTGTCATGGAACACTTCTACGACAGCACATGTATGACTATCTTGATTCTATCATAAAATCGTCACGGATGTACATGCATGACAGAAAATGTGACCTACTGTGACAAAGACGTATCATCACGGAAGTGTTTTTTTGTAGTGATGTATTCCGTATATAGTCATACGTGCTTATAGTAAGAACTTGCATGACATCTTTTGTCCTACTGTAACACCCCGATTTTTGGCCCTTTCTTTTTCTTATGGATTTCTTCGAATTTTTATTTGGAGTTTCTTTTTCCGTGGCTATGTGGTCGTGAAACCTGGGAAAATCTTCTCTCCTGCCACTTCCTAGTGGCTTGTCATTCTCAAATCTATTCCAAGGCCATGTCATTTCCATCCTAGCCCAACCCCAATATTTATTTCTTGGGAATATTCCTTTTTCTATTAAAGGAATAACCCTGTTTGCTCTAGGTTGTGAAGCAACCTATTTTTCTGTCATTCCTAAAATTCCCACAAAATTCTCATAAATTATTTGGATCATATCTTTCACAAATATGTCAAAACCCATCCTTGCCTTGTTCAAAAATAATTCAGGAATATTCATTTTCCTATTCTGTCCAGTATGGCACTTTGTGAAGGAAGTGCCATTTATCTTTTCTTGATTGCCCTAAAAATTTTTGGGCACTCTTTACTACCCAAATAATTGTCTCATGCCAAAATCCAGCTTCATTTGCCTAGTAAATCTTCCTTAGCAAATTCCCAGAGTTTCTGACCAGAGAGAAGCTTTGTGAAGGAAGAACTAGCTAGGATAATCCAAATGAGTTAAAATTTTTGTAGATCATTTATATGATCAAATAATGACTCTCCACCAAATTTAATCTCTATCCAACACTCTATGTGAGCACACCATCCAATCTTGGTTTCTGGTCACAATTTCAATTTGTGAAGCAACTATATTTTATATTGCCTCAAAAATTCTGAAATTAATCCAGGATCTAAATATCCCTAAATAATGTGAGCATGCCAAAACTCACATTATTTTGACAAGCCAGTTGCTCCAAAAAATTCCCCCAAGTTTCTGTCCAGTGGGGAGCATTGTGAAGGAAGTACCATTTTTATTCATCCAAATGGAATGAAATTTTTATGGCACCTTCATATTCCCAAATCATCACCCTCCACCAATTTTCAGGCCAATCCAATCAGCCATGTGAGTGCTACTTCATGATGTTCTTTCTGGACCCGAATATGTGGTTATGAAGCAACTATATTAAATTTTGGTCCAAATCTTGTAAAAATTAACAGGATCAGTCGACCTCTCCCATCAACACAAAGTGCCTTTGGCCGATCCATCACATCTATGGGACTGTATGTTGGCGGGACAACACGGTAGACACCTTTTGGCAGACCCTCGTACCCTCTCCTCGTCATGCCACGTGGTGACCACGCCGTTGGCATGTGTTTGGCGCGCTCCGCTCGTCTGCTAGCTCCGAGCACTCCTCTACTCGTCGTTCCCGCGCGTCCCACCATATCTACAGCGTCTACCATTCTCCCGTGCATCCACGTAGCCTCCTCCCCGCCCCTCTCGTCGCTGTTCGGACACGGACACCGCGTGCCCGCGTAAGAACAGTGGCACAAAGGTGCCATCCCTGCCCCAAGCGGTGCGCCGCGGCTTTGCCCACGTGCCTGACACCTCCACTAGCCCTCACCCGTCGCCATCCGAGCTCGCACGCGTGCCTGGCCCCCTTGCCGGAGCTCGTCCATCCGGTGAAGGCGGTATCCGGCCCGCGCCCCTCTTACCCGGCTATTTATAAGCCACTCCCGGCCGCGTCTCTCCTCGCCCACCTTCTCTAATCCACCCCAGTAGCCTCTCCAACGTCTCCCATGAGCTCGAGGAGCTCCCTACACTCGCCATTGCCGCCATGGCCGCCATCGGCCACCGCTAAAATTTGAGCTAGCCCGAGCGCCCTCTCCCTTCATTCTCCTCCAGAGAGACCCCCGGGGCGAGGAGAAGCCTCCGTCCGCCGTGGTCAGCGTCGTCCTCAACCCGGCGCTCCCCGGGGAAGCTGAGGCATCCCCCGCGAAGCGCGACGCCGCCCTGAGCAGTTTGATAGCCGGAGCCCCGCCGGAGACGCTCTGTGGCGCCCGGAATCGCCGGTCGACGGCGTCCCTGTCCTCCTGCTGGCGCGAGCGAGAGGATGAAGGCGACGACCGTGCCCAGCCTGCCCATGGGCCCGACGGTCCCACCAGTCAGCCACCCAAGCGTTGACCGACTCGCTGACGTGGATTAATGAAAACGTATTCCGCCGAATACGTTTTTCTCCACCGAAAGCGTACTTCTTTCCTTCTTTGGGACAGAAAGCCTTTTCTGGAAGCGGAGGCGTATTCCAGCAAAATGCGCTTTCTATTTCACCCCGCCGGCCGAAACTCTTAAATAGCGGACGTTCGTCCGTTAGCCGCAGTAAAGAACAGATTTTTATTCTTTTTCTGTCTAACGAACGAACGGCCGTAACTCCGCAACCGTAACTCCGAATCAGGTGATTCCAAAGCCCACGATCTCAGTTCGTCGAGCTCGTTCCGATGGTATCATTTTCATGAGGTTGTCACACTGTGAAAATGACCATTTTGCCCTTGCCCTTAAAACAGCTCCTCCGAGAGGGAAACTTTTCCGGCGATTCTTTCCGCGAGTTCATCGCACCTCTCCCTGCTGTATCCTTCATCCCCAGGCAAGCCACAACAGCCACTTGCATGATGACATTGCAGTAGCTATGGTTTTCCACTTGAATATTTAATAATGGTTTGCTCATTTAATTATTTTGTGAATGCTATGTATATGCTTGTGAATCCATGCTCATTGCTTATGCCATGTTCATTTTCATCTAGTAAGTGATATGATTAATTGGTAATGATATTCTTATCCTGTTTTATTCTTGTAATTATTTCCGATGCTAGTGATAATGTTATGCTCACATGAGTAGTTATGGTTTAATATGCAAATACTTGTCATATTCATGATCATTGGTATGCCATGCTCATATGCATCCCGTAGACTAAATGATTTATTGTTGTTATATGGTTATGTTGCCCATCCATGTTTATGTTGATATTATGCTCATATGCATTATCATTTTATTATGACTCAGCTCATCACCATTCAAGTTGAACCTGACATTAATCGAACTTGAACAAAACTGTTGGCTGAGTCATGGTGCCACCGAATCGAGCTAACCAGTGCAGCCACACTTGCCTTATGGGGGGCCCTAATGCGGTCTATTGTCATGCCTCTCGCCGGTGCCTCCTACGAGGGAAGGTTATGGGTGCGCGCTACCCTGATAAGGTAGGCTACCATAGCCTTGAGGACCCGAGTTTTGATGGTACCGAGGTCCCCGTTTGGGACGATGTTTATGTTTGGCCACGACGGTGGCAGCCACAGAGGTGGCGGATGTCACATGTTGACATTAGGGTCACCCAGGACATAGCCCAAAGGGGAGTTTGCCGGAGTGGCCGGGAGAGTGTCATGCAATAGATTGGTTTTGTCGGAACGTCGTTGGTCCACCCGAATGGGAGCACGAGGCCATGAGTTCCGTGGTGTGGGTACAGTGTACTAACCTCTGCAGAGTGTATAATCTATCGATAGCCACGTCCTCGGTCATGGACACAGTTCGTAGTAGGTCACACTATGGGTCAACAGAAATAATAACCTGAATAATATACAACCCCGGTTCCATAAGAAAAGAAGTTGGTTAATCTTTATGTGGTCACGAGATGATCACGATGGTATTATGGATGATGGTTGAGCATGAGGTGATCGTGTGATGATCACGACGGTAAGAAAGATTGATACCTATGGTGGTTATGAGATAACCTCCGAGCAGAGTAAGTTGGTCCATGAGACCTTAAACGTCGACCCTCCTTGCATGCTAGTGCTAGTACCATCCTGTTCATATCATGAATTATATGTACATGCCATGTTCATGTTGTTGCCATGCTCATGTTGTTGCCATACTCATGATGTTCTAGTAGTATCATGTTCATCTTTGATGATTAACCTGTAAATGCCATGCTGTTGTATGTCTTGATTGCTTTGGTTGCTGTGAGCTTGCGAGTACATTCAAAGTACTCACCTGGCGTGTCATGCCAGATTGCAGGTGATGCCGTGATTGATTGTTTGTCAAGGACCTCGAGGTTACGCTCTAGGATACGTCCCAGCCAGAGTCCCTGCGGAGTGGAGTTCATCACCGTCGCCGTTGTTCTGCTGCTAGAAAGTTGTTCCGCTACGAGTTGTTCCGCTGCTAGCATAGAGCTATCTAAGCAGGCGTAGTGTCGCCGTGCCCCTGTAATATCGGACCCTTGTACCGCATTTATTCGTAATAAAGAGCTGATTTGTTCTATGCCAAGCAGTGCCGTATTCCAAAAGACTTGATCTCTGGGCTGGAATACGGGGTGTTCCGGTCTCTCTGAGCCGGGGTGCCACACCTACCCTCTTGTGGCAGCGGGGTCCATAAGGAAACTAAGGGATATTAAGTCCTCCTTTTAATAGAGAACCGGAACAAAGCATTAACACATAGTGAATACATGAACTCCTCAAACTACGGTAATCACCGGAAAGAATCCCAATTATTGCCACCTTGGGGTATGTGGATCATAACACGTAATAGGTGGATATAACTTGCAAGATAGGATCAGGAACACAAATATATTCACGAAAACATAAAGGTTTCAGATCTGAAATCATGGCACTCGGGCCCTAGTGACAAGCATTAAGAATCCAAAGTCATAGCAACATCAATCTCAGAACATAGTGGATACTAGGGATCAAAGCCCTAACAAATTGACTCGATTACATGACAAATCTCATCCAACCCATCACCGTCCAGCAAGCCTATGAAGGAATTACTCACACCCGGTGGTGAGCTTCATGAAATTGGTGATGGAGGATGGTTGATGATGAGGATGGCGTGGAATCCCCCTCTCTGGAGCACCGAACGGACTCCAGATCAGCCCTCCCGATGAAGAACAGGAGGTGGCGGTGGCTCCGTATCGTAAAACGCGATGATTCTTTCTCTTTGAATTTTTTATGGACAAATAGGTACTTATGGAGTTGGAGTTAGGGTTGCCGGAGCTGCCAGGGGCCCATAAGCCTGCTAGGCGCGCCCCCTGGGCTTGTGGCGCCTGGGTGGCCCCCTCTGGTAATTCTCTTCGTTGGTATTTTGTTGGGGAACGTTGCATGGGAAACAAAAATTTTCCTACGCACACATAAGATCTATCCATGGTGATGAGCATCTACGAGAGGGAGAGTGAATCTACATACCCTTGTAGATCGCTAAGCGGAAGCGTTAATAAACGCGGTTGATGTAGTCGAACGTCTTCGCGATCCAAATCGCCGAGCGTCCCGCGATCCAATCACGATCCTTCCGATCTAGTGCCGAACGGACGGCACCTCCGCGTTCAACACACGTACGGCTTGATGACGCCTTCACCTCCTCGATCCAGCGAGCGATGGTGAAGTAGTGGTTGAGTTCCAGCAGCACGACGGCGTGGTGATGGTGGTGAGGAACAATCTCTGCAGGGCTTCGCCAAGCGCTACGGAGATTATGACGGAGGAACTAGAGGGTTAGGGTTGCCGCACACGGCTTGGGGAAATCTTGATGTGTCCCGTGTGCTAGCCCTGCCCCTCTATTTATATGTTGAGCCTTGGGGTCTAAACTTGGAGTAAAAGCCTCCTCTAGGTCGGTTTTGCCCGCACAAGGTCGGTTTGGCCCGCAGGGAAAGAGTCCAACTCGGATCCCTGCCGAACCGTGCACAGCCGCACACAAGCGGTAGTACCGCTTCACACAAGCGGTAGTACCGCTTGGGCGGTAGTACCGCTTCACACAAGCGGTAGTACCGCTCGGGCGGTAGTACCGCTCGGGCGGTAGTACCGCTTCACACAAGCGGTAGTACCGCTTACGCGGCAGCAAAACTACTTTTGCGCTTTCCAATACCTCGTGGGCTTTATCCCTTTGGCCCATATAAAGTGTTGCTGCACCCGAACACTTCGGTAAACATCCGGAACCCATTCCGGTGAACTCTGGAACTCTTCCGGAGATCGAAACACTATTATCACATATATCAATCTTTACCTCCGGACTCTTTCGGAGATCCTCGTCATGTCCGGGATCTTATCCGGGACTCCGAACAACTTTCGGTCACCAACATAATAACTCAATTATACTAATCGTCACCAAACGTTAAGTGTGTAGACCCTGCGGGTTCGAGAACTATGTAGACATGACCGAGACACCTCTACGGCCAATAACCAATAGCGGGACCTGGATGCCCATATTGGCTCCTACATATTCTACGAAGATCTTTATCGGTCGAACCTCTATGTCAAGGATTCAGTTAATCCCGTATGCTGTTCCCTTTGTTCTTCGGTATGTTACTTGCCCGAGATTCGATCGTCGGTATCACTATACCTAGTTCAATCTCGTTACCGGCAAGTCTCTTTACTCGTTCCGTAATACAAGATCTCGTGGCTAACACTTTAGTCACATTGCTTGCAAGGCTCAATGTGATGTTGTATTACCGAGTGGGCCCTGAGATACCTCTCCGTCACACGGAGTAACAAATCCCAGTCTTGATCCATGCCAACCCAACAGACACCCTCGGAGATACCTGTAGAGCACCTTTATAGTCACCCAGTTACGTTGCGACGTTTGATACACACAAGGTATTCCTCCGGTGTCAGTGAGTTGCATGATCTCATGGTCAAAGGAACAGATACTTGACATGCAGAAAACAATAGCAATAAACTGACACGATCAAATGCTACGTTTACAGTTTGGGTCTTGTCCATCACATCATTCTCCTAATGATGTGATCCCGTTATCAAATGACATCTCATGTCCATGGCTAGGAAACCTTAACCATCTTTGATCAACAAGCTAGTCAACTAGAGGCTTACTAGGGACACAGTGTTGTCTATGTACCCACACATGTATTTGAGTTTCCAATCAATACAATTATAGCATGGATAATAAACAATTATCATTAACAAGGAAATATAATAATAACCAATTTATTATTGCCTCTAGGGCATATTTCCAACAGTCTCCCACTTGCACTAGAGTCAATAATCTAGTTCACATCACTATGTGATTTACATTGTAATGAATCGAACACCCATGCAGTTCTGGTGTTGTTCATGTTTAGCCTTTGGAAGAGGTTTAGTCATCGGATCTGCAACATTTAGATCCGTGTGTACTTTGCAAATATTTATGTCGTCCTCCTTGATGTAATCGCGGATGGAATTGAAACGTCGCTTTATGTGTCTGGTCCTCTTGTGAAATCTTGGTTCCTTGGCTAGAGCAATGGCACCAGTATTATCACAAAACAGAGTCATTGGGTTAAGTGCACTAGGCACTACTCCAAGATCTGTCATGAACTCCTTCATCCAGACACCTTCCTTCGCCGCCTCCGAGGCAGCGATGTACTCCGCTTCGCATGTAGAATCTGCTACCACGCTTTGCTTGGAACTGCACCAGCTAACCGCACCCCCATTAAGAATAAATACGTATCCGGTTTGCGACTTAGAGTCATCCGGATCAGTGTCAAAGCTTGCATCGACGTAACCCTTTACGACGAGCTCTTGATCACCTCCATAAACGAGAAACATGTCCTTAGTCCTTTTCAGGTATTTCAGGATATTCTTGACCGCCGTCCAGTGTTCCATTCCTGGATCACTTTGAAACCTTCCGACCATACTTATGGCAAGGCTGACATCGGGTCTTGTGCACAGCATTGCATACATGATAGAGCCTATGGCCGAAGCATAGGGGATGACACTCATCTTTTCTCTATCTTCTGCAGTCACTGGGCATTGAGTCTTACTCAACTTCACACCTTGTAAAACAGGCAAGAACCCCTTCTTGGACTGATCCATTTTGAACTTCTTCAAAATCTTATCAAGGTATGTGCTTTGTGAAAGTCCTATTAAGCGTCTTGATCTATCTCTATAGATCTTTATGCCTAATATGAAAGCAGCTTCTCCTAGGTCCTTCATTGAAAAACTCTTGTTCAAATATTCCTTTACGCTTTCCAGCATTTCTATATTGTTTCCAATCAGCAATATGTCATCCACATATAATATTAGAAACGCTATAGAGCTCCCACTCACTTTCTTGTAAATACAAGCTTCTCCGTAAACTTGTATAAACTCGAACGCTTTGATCACTTCATCAAAGCGAAGATTCCAACTCCGAGATGCTTGCACCAGTCCATAAATGGATCGCTGGAGTTTGCAAACTTTGTCAGCATTCTCTGGATTGACAAAACCTTCTGGCTGCATCATATACAACTCTTCCTTAAGGTAACCGTTAAGGAACGCTGTTTTGACATCCATCTGCCAAATTTCATAATCGAAAAAGGCAGCTATTGCTAACATGATTCTGACGGACTTAAGCATCGCTACGGGTGAGAAGGTCTCATCGTAGTCAACTCCTTGAACTTGTGAAAAACCCTTTGCCACAAGTCGAGCTTTATAGACGGTGACATTACCGTCCGCGTCCGTCTTCCTCTTAAAGATCCATTTGTTCTGAATGGCCTTACGCCCTTCAGGTAATACTTCCAAAGTCCATACTTTGTTTTCATACATGGATCCCATCTCGGATTTCATGGCCTCTAACCACTTCTCGGAATTCGGGCCCATCATCGCTTCTCCATAGCTCGTAGGTTCATCGTTGTTTAACAACATGACCTCTAAGACAGGGTTGCCGTACCACTCAGGAGTAGTACGCGTCCTTGTCGACCTACGAGGTTCGATAGCAACTTGATCCAAAGCTTCATGATCATCATCATTAACTTCCTCTTCAGCTAATGTAGGCTCCACAGAAACAACTTTCTGCGCTGCGCTACTCTCAGGTTGAAGTAAAGGTTCAATAACCTCATCAAGTTCTATCTTCCTCCCACTCAATTCTTTCGAGAGAAACTCTTTCTCAAGAAATGTTCCGTTTTTAGCGACAAACATTTTGCCTTCGGATCTGAGATAGAAGGTATACCCAACTGTCTCTTTTGGGTATCCTATGAAGACGCATTTCTCCGCTTTGGGTTCCAGCTTTTCAGGCTGAAGCTTTTTGACATAAGCATCACATCCCCAAACTTTAAGAAACGACAGCTTTGGCTTCTTGCCAAACCAAAGTTCATATGGCGTCGTCTCAACGGATTTCGATGGTGCCCTATTTAAAGTGAATGCAGCTGTCTCTAATGCATAACCCCAAAACGATAGTGGCAAATCGGCAAGAGACATCATAGATCGCACCATATCTAATAAGGTTCGATTACGACGTTCGGACACACCATTACGCTGTGGTGTTCCAGGCGGTGTCAATTGTGAAACAATTCCACACTGTCTTAAGTGACTGCCAAACTCATAACTCAGATATTCTCCTCCTCGATCAGATCGTAGGAATTTAATCTTCTTGTTACGATGATTCTCAACTTCACTCTGAAATTGTTTGAACTTTTCAAATGTTTCAGACTTGTGTTTCATTAAGTAAATATACCCATATCTACTTAAGTCATCAGTGAAGGTGAGAAAGTAACGATAACCACCGCGCGCCTCAATACTCATTGGACCGCACACATCAGTATGTATGATTTCCAATAAGTCACTTGCCCGTTCCATTATTCCAGAGAACGGCGTTTTAGTCATCTTGCCCATGAGGCATGGCTCACATGTGTCAAGTGATTCAAAATCAAGTGACTCCAAAAGTCCATCAGCATGGAGCTTCCTCATGCGTTTTACGCCAATATGACCTAAACGGCAGTGCCACAAGAAAGTGGTATTATCATTATCAATTCTACATCTTTTGGCATCAATGTTATGAACATGTGTATTATTACTATCGAGATTCAATAAGAATAAACCCCTCACATTGGGTGCATGACCATAAAAGATATTACTCATATAAATAGAACAACCATTATTCTCTGATTTAAATGAGTAACCGTCTCGCAATAAACAAGATCCAGATATAATGTTCATGCTTAACGCAGGCACCAAATAACACTTATTTAGGTTCATCACTAATCCCGACGGTAATCGAAGAGCGAGCGTGCCGACGGCGATCACATCAACCTTGGAACCATTTCCCACGCGCATCGTCACTTCGTCCTTTGCCAGCCTCCGTCTATTCCGCAGTTCCTGTTTTGAGTTGCAAATATGAGCAACCGCACCGGTATCAAATACCCAGGCACTACAACGAGAGTTGGTAAGGTACACATCAATAACATGTATATCATATATACCTTGTTTGTTGTTGGCCGCCTTCTTGTCAGCCAAATACTTGGGGCAGTTCCGCTTCCAGTGTCCAGTTCCCTTGCAATGAAAACACTCGGTTTCTGGTTTGGGTCCAGCCTTGGGTTTCTTCACGAGAGGAGCAACTGCTTTGCCACTCTTCTTAGAGTTACCCTTCTTACCCTTGCCATTTTTCTTGAAACTAGTGGTTTTATTGACCATCAACACTTGATGCTCCTTCTGAATTTCAGACTCAGCGACTTTCAGCATCGCAAACAGCTCGGCGACTGACTTGTTCATCCCGTGCATGTTATAGTTCAACACGAAGCTCTTGTAGCTAGGCGGCAATGATTGAAGAACTCTGTCAGTGATAGCCTCTGGCGGAAGGGGCATCCCTAACTCAGCCAGACGGGTGGAGTACCCAGACATTCTGAGCACGTGATCACTGATAGACCCGTTCTCCTCCATCTTGCAAGCATAGAACTTATCGGAGATCTCATATCTCTCGATCCGGGCATTCTTCTGAAAGATAAACTTCAACTCCTGGAACATCTCATATGCTCCATGACGTTCAAAACGTCTTTGAAGTCCCGGTTCTAAGCCATACAACATTGCACATTGAACTATTGAGTAATCATCAGAACGAGCCTGCCAGGCGTTCACAACGTCTAGAGACTCAACTGGAGCGGGTGGATCACCAAGCGGTGCATCAAGGACATAAGCCTTCTGGGAAGCCGTAAGGATAATCCTTAGATTACGGGCCCAGTCCACAAAGTTACTTCCATCATCTTTCAACTTAGCTTTCTCTAGGAACGCATTAAAATTCAGGGGTGCTACTGCGCGAGCCATGATCTACAACATAAATATAGCAAAGACAACTTAGACTATTGTTCTTAGATAATGAGTTTAGTTAATCATATTTTAAAAAACTCCCACTCAAATTGACATCCCTCCGATCATTCGAGTGTAACATGATCCAAATCCACCAACTCAAGTCCGATCATCACGTGAGTTGAGGTGGTTTCAATGGTGAACATCTTCATGTTGATCATATCTACTATATGACTCATGTTCGACCTTTCGGTCTCTTGTGTTCCGAGGCCATGTCTGTACATGCTAGGCTCGTCAAGTTTAACCCGAGTGTTCCGCACGTGTAACATGGCTTACACCCGTTGTATGCGAACGTAGAGTCTATCACACCCGATCGTCACGGCGTGTCTCGAAACGACGAACTTTCGCAACGGTGCACACTTGGGGAGAACACAATTTTATCTTGAAATTTAAGTGAGGGATCACCTTATAATGCTACCGTCGTCCTAAGCAAAATAAGATGCATAAAAGGATTAACATCACATGCAAATCATAAGTGACATGATATGGCCATGAACTTGTGCTTTTGATCTCCATCTCCAAAGCACCGGCATGATCTCCATCGTCACCGGCATGACACCATGATCTCCATCATCTTGATCTCCATCAACGTGTCGCCATAAGGTTGTCGCGCCGACTGTTGCTTCCACGACTATTGCTAACGTTTAGCGATAAAGTAAAGCATTACATAGCGCTTAATGATTGACACGCAGGTCATACAATAATTAAAGACAACTCTATGGCTCCTGCCAGTTGCCATATTCATCGACATGCAAGTCGTGATATTCTATACAACACATGATCATCTCATACATCACATATATCTCATCATGTAATTGGCCATATCACATCACAACATACCCTGCAAAAACAAGTTAGACGTCCTCTAATTGTTGTTGCAAATTTTACGTGGCTGCTATGGGTTTGCAAGAACCGTTCTTACCTACGCAAAACCACAACGTGGTGTAGTGATTGCTTTTTGATCTTCTAAAAGAACCCTCTTCATTGAAATCGATTCAACTAAAGTGAGAGAGACAGACACCCGCTAGCCATCTTTATGCAACGAAGTTACATGTTAGTTGAAGGAACCTGTCTCGCGTAAGTGTACGCGTAATGTCGGTCCGGGCCGCTTCATCTCACAGTACCGCCGAATCAAATATCAACTAGTAACGGCAAGCAATATGTATACACCCACGCCCACAACTCGTTTGTGTTCTACTCGAGATCTCATCTACGCATAGACCTAGCTCTGATACCACTGTTGGGGAACGTTGCATGGGAAACAAAAATTTTCCTACGCACACATAAGATCTATCCATGGTGATGAGCATCTACGAGAGGGAGAGTGAATCTACATACCCTTGTAGATCGCTAAGCGGAAGCGTTAATAAACGCGGTTGATGTAGTCGAACGTCTTCGCGATCCAAATCGCCGAGCGTCCCGCGATCCAATCACGATCCTTCCGATCTAGTGCCGAACGGACGGCACCTCCGCGTTCAACACACGTACGGCTTGATGACGCCTTCACCTCCTCGATCCAGCGAGCGATGGTGAAGTAGTGGTTGAGTTCCAGCAGCACGACGGCGTGGTGATGGTGGTGAGGAACAATCTCTGCAGGGCTTCGCCAAGCGCTACGGAGATTATGACGGAGGAACTAGAGGGTTAGGGTTGCCGCACACGGCTTGGGGAAATCTTGATGTGTCCCGTGTGCTAGCCCTGCCCCTCTATTTATATGTTGAGCCTTGGGGTCTAAACTTGGAGTAAAAGCCTCCTCTAGGTCGGTTTTGCCCGCACAAGGTCGGTTTGGCCCGCAGGGAAAGAGTCCAACTCGGATCCCTGCCGAACCGTGCACAGCCGCACACAAGCGGTAGTACCGCTTCACACAAGCGGTAGTACCGCTTGGGCGGTAGTACCGCTTCACACAAGCGGTAGTACCGCTCGGGCGGTAGTACCGCTTCACACAAGCGGTAGTACCGCTTACGCGGCAGCAAAACTACTTTTGCGCTTTCCAATACCTCGTGGGCTTTATCCCTTTGGCCCATATAAAGTGTTGCTGCACCCGAACACTTCGGTAAACATCCGGAACCCATTCCGGTGAACTCTGGAACTCTTCCGGAGATCGAAACACTATTATCACATATATCAATCTTTACCTCCGGACTCTTCCGGAGATCCTCGTCATGTCCGGGATCTTATCCGGGACTCCGAACAACTTTCGGTCACCAACATAATAACTCAATTATACTAATCGTCACCAAACGTTAAGTGTGTAGACCCTGCGGGTTCGAGAACTATGTAGACATGACCGAGACACCTCTACGGCCAATAACCAATAGCGGGACCTGGATGCCCATATTGGCTCCTACATATTCTACGAAGATCTTTATCGGTCGAACCTCTATGTCAAGGATTCAGTTAATCCCGTATGCTGTTCCCTTTGTTCTTCGGTATGTTACTTGCCCGAGATTCGATCGTCGGTATCACTATACCTAGTTCAATCTCGTTACCGGCAAGTCTCTTTACTCGTTCCGTAATACAAGATCTCGTGGCTAACACTTTAGTCACATTGCTTGCAAGGCTCAATGTGATGTTGTATTACCGAGTGGGCCCTGAGATACCTCTCCGTCACACGGAGTAACAAATCCCAGTCTTGATCCATGCCAACCCAACAGACACCCTCGGAGATACCTGTAGAGCACCTTTATAGTCACCCAGTTACGTTGCGACGTTTGATACACACAAGGTATTCCTCCGGTGTCAGTGAGTTGCATGATCTCATGGTCAAAGGAACAGATACTTGACATGCAGAAAACAATAGCAATAAACTGACACGATCAAATGCTACGTTTACAGTTTGGGTCTTGTCCATCACATCATTCTCCTAATGATGTGATCCCGTTATCAAATGACATCTCATGTCCATGGCTAGGAAACCTTAACCATCTTTGATCAACAAGCTAGTCAACTAGAGGCTTACTAGGGACACAGTGTTGTCTATGTACCCACACATGTATTTGAGTTTCCAATCAATACAATTATAGCATGGATAATAAACAATTATCATTAACAAGGAAATATAATAATAACCAATTTATTATTGCCTCTAGGGCATATTTCCAACATATTTTTCATATATTCTGAAAATATTCTCCGTAAATTTTCCAGTCAATCCGAGAACTTTTATTTCTGCACAAAAACAACACCATGGCAATTCTGCTGAAAACAGCGTCAGTCCAGGTTAGTTCCATTCAAATCATGCAAATTAGAGTGCAACATCCCAAAATTCTAAATTTTGGAATGTTATATTAATTAAATAAATATGATTGATTGTTTGATTGATTGACTGAAAGTGAGTGAAATTTGAACCTTTTTGAAAGTTAAATGAGAGGGAATAAAAGGACTTTCCCAAAACTTTCATTCTTGCATTTTGGTCCCCAGGGAATTCAAAATCATTTCATCACAACACCCTAGAGTGAAGATCATATGACTTATTCCATTTCAAAGAAATAAAAAGGGATTTGAAAATGATTTGAATTTCATTTGAAATATTTTCAAACCAGAGACTTTATGCCACTCAAGGATTTTCATGAGGGAAGATCATATGACTTCTTCAAATATTGGAAATAGAGTGGGAAGTAGAAGGCCATTTTCAAAATGGCATTTGAATTTGAAAGATTTCAATTGACTTCATTTCAAACATGGCATTAGAATTTTATTTCAAAAAAATCCCTAAAAAAATACTATGATCAAAAAGTATGAGAGGAGGTGACATGACCCTCCAAAAAGTCAGAAGAAATAAATGCCAAAATATTTGAAAGGCAAATTTGATTTTATTTGAATTTTCAAAAAAATGAATTTTATATATATTTAGTTTGCCTGTGAAAAATAGTTCATCTTTTAGGATATTTTCTCCTCATCATTTTGATATATAATATGTATATATTATATTTATATTTTATTTTATTTTCTATCTCTTTTCTCTCTGCTATTTTCAAAATTGGAAAAAATGTTTTAAAAAGAAAAAATCCAGAGAGACCCTCACCTCTCTCTCTCTCTCTCCCCGAGCCCACCAGACGGCCCAGCCCAGCACACGACTGAGCCGAATCTCCAACGGATCGGCCACCCGATCCGCTGTCCCCTCTCTCTCCCTCACTGACAGCGGACCCCACCGCCCGACCGAATCCCGCCGCGCCCATCACTTTCCCTCGCCGGAGATCGCCGCAGCCGCCGTCGGGATCCGCCGAAACCTTCCCTCCCGTGCATCAGCTCCTCGCCCAAGACAGCCCCCCTATAAATACCGTGGCCCTCGCCCGAATTCGCCCTAAAGCCCCCTCGTCTGATCCCTCTCGCCGGCGAAATTTCTCGCCGAAGTTCGTTTCTACCGCCGTGTGCTTCAGCTCGCCGCCATCGCCTCCCACCTCCCCAACCTCCGCCGCCACCACCAACGTGACCACCGTGCTCGTCTACATCCACTCATCCCCTCGCCTGAGCCCAAAACCCATCGAAGCCTGCCTCGCCGCCGACCACCCAACGCCGCTGCCGCACCCGAAGTCGCCGCCGTCGATTTCATCAACCTCCGCCGTCACGTCGACCACCGCTGGACTCGCTGTGCTCGTTTGTGTCACCTCATCTGCTTCCCCACCCTTGAAGATCACAGGAGCGTCGTCGGCGTCGAGGACAGAGCCGCCGTCGCTGTATTTTTTTCCGGTGAGCTTCTCCTCCATTCGATCTCAGTCAACGGCGTGGATTAGATCCTGCATACCCATTCGGTTAGTCCGGTTTATTTCAATTGAACCGGCCGGTTTTCTCTGTTTTCGATTAGACCGAAGCGTTTTCCTTTTATTTCGGTCGCCCGCCCGTAAATCTCCTTCGGTCGCCTCACCCAGCCAATCACAGTGCGATACGTAGCCCCTGTCCGGTCCGTAGCTAGTTATTCTTTTTCTGTTTTGTTTTATTTTACAGATTTACTTTCTGTTTTGTTTTTGCTTTATCTTTTAGGCTATTTAGTGTTTTTGGTTTATTCTTTTTGCATTAGGTTCAAAATTTTATAAAGTTTCTGTTTGTGCAATTGGATTTCAAATTTGAAGTTTTGAAATTTGAATTTGATGAAATTTGTTCAAATCACTAATTTGGCCATATCTTGAGTTTAAAAATTTATTTTAATTTGATTCTTTTTGCACTTGGTCACTAGATTAGTTATTTATCCAGTAGCACTTCAACTACTATTTTTGGTTTATTTTAAATTTATTTATTTGCAAAAACAGTACTGTTTAGGTATAGTCTTGATTCATTTCATTTCCTTTTTTGTTTTAAATGATTTTTATTATTTCTTTTTCCACTTTTGACAAAAAAATTTAGGTTTATGTTTTTGCTTTTGGTTTTGTTGTTTTTGCTTTTGCTTTTGTTTTATGTTAAAATTTATTTGGTTCATAAGTAGGGTGTTATATTAGCTTTTTAAGTATTACTTTTGCTAGGGAAAAATATTATAAAAATACTTTCGATTTATTATTTTGTTTTATATATTTTCTTTTCTGTAAATTATTAGTTTAGTATTTTCTTGCTATTAAGTTTTAGGACAAAATTATGTTTTTGTTGTTGTGTAGTTAAGTCATAGAGCTTTCTTAAATAGTTTTCTTTATAGTTTTTCTTTTGAAGTTTTGTTTGGATTTTCATTTGGAATTTCTTATTGATTTCTTTGTTGTTCTTATTTGATAGATTGCTATTTTGATTGTTAGAATTGTTTGCTAGAATGATTGCTTATATGAATGCAATGTTGACTATATAGATTTTCATCGGAGAGTGACGAATTGTCTATCAAGTTTTCTGAGAGCGAAATTATCTTCACCAACTATACCAGGCAAGTTCACTTTGATCATGAATTTGAATTACCTATGTTTTTATTGCATTAGTAGTTTCCTTGCACCATGATCAAGTGGGATATTGATCTTGAACTTGAGGTAGTACCATGAGGTAGGAGAAAACCCTATACCCCTATTACCATTGCCCAGGAAGGGACATTACTTCATAATTGCTACGCTCTAGTAGATGGGGGTTGGTTGTGATCTCAGGAGTGTGGTGAGGTTAAGTAATTCAAGACCTGCATGATGATCAAGACTTCAAGGACTCAATATACCTCTGGGTGGAATGGAATGCATCTGGCAGCCTGATATCTATCATGGTTATGCCCGGGAATCCTGATATCTACCTGTGATCATCCCGATGGAATGCCACCCAGGCTCAAAGAGAAGGATGGATACTTCAAGGCCAGAAAGCTTACGTGTGCAACCGCAAGTCATTATGGGCTCTGGCTTGGTTGACCTTAGTTGTGACCCTGGCTGGGACAGTGCTAGCAGATGTAGACGAATGGTAGGGGTGGATGGGCACCAGACAGTGGTCAGGGAAACTCTTTGGAAGATCATGTTTCGATTGTCCTGTTCTCAAACACTCCAAAGTGCGAGGACTTAAAAGGAGGGATCGAATCTTGCGGGTAAAGTGTACAAACCTCTGCAGAGTGTTAAAGTAATCGATTAGCCGTGCCCCCGGTTACGGACAGCTTGAGCACCGGGGATGATACTATCAGCCTTTCTCAACACAATTAATGTTAATGAGTGGGTATTATTAATAATTTGGGACATGAGAATTGGTTGGCGGAACCATCTTAGTAACCACCAACCTTCGTTGCAGTATTTGCATTTGACTCCTTTGTTGTAAGAAAAATCAGCTTTTTGCAAAACTATAACTTAGAGCCCCACCAGCCATATTTGCATATAGCATAGCTGATTTATTTATCTGTTCTCTCTTGTGACTTGCCAGTACAATCAATGTACTGACCTACACGGCTGCAACGTATCATGTTGCAGATATTTTCTACGACAAGTAAGAGACGATATAGGGTTACGGTCTACACTCAACTTGCCATTGGCGTTAATGGGACTCCACACCCCAATTGCTATGTTTCCGCTGTGACATATATAAGGTATACTCTGGATCTACGATATTTATTTACATTTGATGTTATGGTATTTCATCGAAGTACTGTGTGTGCCAGATGGCACAGAAAGCATAGATACTTGACTGTATTGGGTCGGGTCGCTACAGAGATGGTATCAGAGCACATGTTGACTGTAGGACGTGACCCTAGAAACTGGAAAGCCCTAGGACATGATATCTATTTTCAAAAAGATCCTTTACTTCTCATCTTTTCTGATTTTATCAAATGGTCCCTCTTACATCAAATAGATAGAATATACCCCTTTCCCCTTTGACCCCACGAAGAATCAACTGAGGACCACTTCAAAGTAAAAAGATTTCATCATGAAGAATTGAAGCTACAACAGTTGAAGACCCCAAAGACCCGAAGAATTTGAAGACCCTGAAGAATTCCAAGATTTATATGACCCTTTAGAAGACCAAAACCCCTGTTGTATACTCACGTTAGATACGATGATTTGGGAACTGTCATTTGTGTGTGTTTTTCGACAGCCACAAATAAAAGCTATTTGCAAAAAAAAACCTTGGACCCAATAGATGATGAATGAAGATGGATTCGTCTTTCTTAGGACGATGACCCAGCTGGAGTTAGAACAGTGGATACAGAACATGGAAGATCGCATGAAGGAATACGGTGTCGGAAGAGAGTATATGGTTCCATACACCCTACGGTACATCACCCAAGGTACTGCAACATGGTGGAAGATACGTCAAGCTATGCAAGGGTGGAATGGAGCAAAAACTTGGGAAGAATTCAAGATGACCCTATTAAGACCCCATCTTATCCAGAAGCCCCGTCACTTTCCCTCGCCGGAGATCGCCGCCGCCGCCGTCGGGATCTGCCAAAACTTTCCCTCCTGTGCATCAGCTCCTCGCCCAAGACAGAGCCCCTATAAATACTGTGGCCCTCGCCTGAATTCGCCCTAAAGCCCCCTCGTCTGATCCCTCTCGCCGGCGAAATTTCTCGCCGGAGTTCGTTTCTGCCGCCGCGTGCTTCAGCTCGCCGCCGTCGCCTCCCACCTCCCCAAGCTCCGCCGCCACCACCAACGTGACCACCGTGCTCATCTGCATCCACTCACCCCCTCGCCTGAGCCCAAAACCCAACGGACCCCGCCTCGCTGCCGACCACCCGACGCCGTTGCCGCACCCGAAGTCGCCGCCGTAGATTCCGTCCATCTCCACCATCACATCGACCACCACTGGACTCGCCGTGCTCGTATGTGTTGCCTCATCCGCTTCCCCACCCTTGAAGATCACCTGAGCGTCGCCGGCATCGAGGACAGAGCTATCGCCGCCGTATTTTTCTCCGGTGAGCTTCTCCTCCGTTCAATCTCAGTCAACGGCGTGGATTAGATCGTGCATACCCGTTCGGTTAGTCCAGTTTGTTTAAATTGAACCGGCCGGTTTTCTCTGTTTTAGATTAGACCGAAGTGTTTTCTCTTTATTTCGGTCACCTCACTTAGCCAATCACAGTGCGCCACGTAGCCCCTGTCCGGTCCGTAGCTAGTGTTTCTTTTTCTGTTTGTTTTATTTTACAGATTTAGTTTCTATTTTTTTTGCTTTATCTTTTAGGTTATTTAGTGTTTTTGGTTGATTATTTTTAAATTAGGATCAAAATTTTATAAACTTTATGTTTGTGCAACTGGATTTCAAATTTGAATTTTTTTAAATTTGAATTTGATGAAATCTATTCAAATCACTAATTTGGCCATATCTTGAGTTTAAAAAATTATTTTACTTTGATTCTTTTTGCACTTGGTCACTAGATTATTTATTTATCCAGTAGCACTTCAACTTTTATTTTTTGTCTATTATGAATTTATTTATTTGCAAAAACAGTACTGTTTAGGTAGAGTCTTGATTCATTTCATTTCCTTTTTTGTTTTAAATGATTTTTATTATTTCTTTTGCCTGTTTTGGCAAAATTTGTTAGGTTTATGTTAGTCCACAGTAGAAAAATATTTTATATTGTTTTTGCTTTTGTTTTATATTAAAATTTGTTTGGTTCATAAGTAGGGCTTTATTAGCTTTTTAAGTATTCCTTTTGCTATGGAAAAATATTACAAAAATACTTTTTGTTTATTATTTATTTTTATATATTTTCCTTTTTGTAAATTATTAGTTTAGTATTTTCTTGCTGTTTAGTTTTAGGACAAAATTATGTTTTTGTTGTTGTGTAGTTAAGTCATAGAGCTTTCTTAAATAGTTTTCTTTATAGTTTTTATTTTGAAGTTTTGTTTGGATTTTCATTTGGATTTTCTTATTGATTTCTTTGTTGCTTTTATTTGATTGATTGCTATTTTGAATGTTAGAATTATTTGCTAGAATGATTGTTAGATAAATGCAATGTTAACTATATAGATTTTCATCTGAGAGTGACGAATAGTCTATCAAGTTTTCTGAGAGCGATATTATCTTCACCAACTATACCAGGCAAGTTCACTTTGATCATGAATTTCAATTAATAATTTGGGATATGAGAATTGGTTGGTGGAACCATCTCATTAACCACCAACCTTCGTAGCAGTATTTGCATTTGACTCCTTTGTTGTAGGAAAAATCAGCTTTTCGCAAAACTATAACTTAGAGCCCCACCAGCCATATTTGCATATAGCATAGCTGATTTATTTATCTGTTCTCTCTTGTGACTTACTGGTACATTCAATGTACTGACCTACACGGCTCTAACGTATCATGTTGCAGATATTTTCTACGATGAGTAAGAGACGATATAGGGTTACAGTCTACACTCAACTTGCCGTTGGCGTTGATGGGACTCCACACCCCTATTGCTATGTTTTCGTTGTGACATATATAAGGTAGACTCTGGATCTACGGTATTTATTTACATGTGATGTTATGGTATTTCATTGAAGTACTCTGTGTGCCAGCATACTGATCCCGGGATGGCACAGAAAGCACAGAGACTTGACCGTATTGGGTCGGGTCGCTACATAGAGTCCAAAACAAGAAGCTTCCAGGGTCTCTTTTGTCCAGAAAAAAATCGTCAACAAGTTTCGTGGCATTTGGACTTCGTTTGGTACTGATTTCCTGAAAAACCAAAAACAAGCAGAAAACAACAACTGGCACTGGGCACTAGGATAATAGGTTTGTCCCAAAAAATGATATATAATTGCATATAAAACATCCAATATTGATACTATAATATCATGGAATAATCAAAAATTATAGATAATTGGAGACGTATCAAATATAAGCAAACATAACTCATTACGTCGTTTTCCTTGTCCAACGCCAACTCTTTGACATAGAATATTTAATGGGAGCTCACAATCATAAAAGATGTCCAAGATAGTATATTTATATGTGAATCCTCTCTTCCTTTATTAATCTCTCATGAATTGCATCAATGACCAATGTTATATTTGTTAATTTACATAAATTTTATCAACTATACTTTTCTTATGTAATGTCATTACTCCGCATATGATCTTTTCATTCTTTTATTGCTAAGATTGAAACATAAAAGTAAAGAAGAAAAACTCAAACTACTCTTTATTATATAACTCTCACACCCGATTACATAGATAGATAGATCACGAAACAAGCAATTGAAACTAGATCATACTAAACCTTTTATTCCTCTAATTCACAAAATAACTAAGGATCTAACTAAGATAGATAATGATGATAAAGGGTGATGGTGATTGTTGTGGTGGAACGACCATCTATGGGGCCATCCAGCCCCTTGTGGTTCGGTGAGGGGAGATGCAAGCACACAAAGAGCAGAATCACCAGGGGACGCAGGGTGATTTTTACCCAGGTTCAGGCCGCTTGTGAAGCGTAAAACCCTACTCCTGCTTTGGTATATTGAGTGTGTATGAACACGAGGACAAGGAGCGCTTCCCCGGCAAGGTGCGGAGAGGCAGCTGCACATGCGAGTTGTGTAAAGGGTCCGAATCCCTCTAACTGTTGCCTTGGCCCTCCTTTTATAGCTCAAGGGGTCACCACAGTGGCAAAACAGTAATTACATAGCGATTAGATAGCAAACAGTGCTATCATACCTAATTCTGCCAGTTTAGGATAAAGGCATTAAATGCACCATTAGCTGTCATGTGGAGAGGTAGTCCCGGCAAGGTTTCTGCACCGCTCGCCCAGCTACCTCATATTATTCTGACACGCCTCCTGGACGGGTGTCATTAAAAGCAAATCCTGTCCCAGTGTGCTGACACGTGCCCGACAAGCCTCACCAACCAGCCTGCGCGGTTGACACCTCATCCACTAGCGAACATCTGTGCGGTGAGGTGGAGCGCTGGAGGGCTGGCAGAAGCTTGCCGGTACAGAGCTTGCCGAGTCTTCACCTTGCTGGTTTAGCCTTGCCGGCAAGGAATGTCTTCATCTTCGGTACTGGTTGAGTGCTCGTTGGTGCTGTGTCTTGAGCTTCTCCCCAGTGGCTTCCGCAACTGGGTCCTGAATCTTGGTCTTGGCGGTCCCCGGCAAGGCTTGGCCGGCAAGGAGACTGCTACTGTCTGTGCATAAGTCAGGGTATAAAATACCCATGTTTTATACACCGACAGGAGCCCCCGGGCTTGGGCCATATGCGCGTCCGCAGCGTCGTTAGGCCAGGCCCAAACAATGCACAGACGCGCGGCGGGAAAACTGCCGTTGCAATTTCCGTCATGATGGTTATCATCTTTTAAGATCTTCTTTGCTTCCTCATTAGTCTGGACTTGGGCGTGCTCTTGGTCACCCTCCGGCAAACATTGCCGTCGGGTGGATAACTGCTAGGCATGCCTAGACCAGGAATATGCCCATATGCAGTGCGTCGTTGGTTCAAATCCAACGGGCGCATAGCCACGCGTGGCAAAGGGTAACTGCCATGTCTGTCTTTACTTCTCCTTTTTCTGCGCCCCTCCATCACACGCGTCTGCATGCATGCAAGGCAGCGGATTGGTGGAGAAGGGCGGCCGTTGGAGTGACGCTCCGGGCCAGGGGGCGCAGGACGCGGGATTGGCGAATGTGGGTGGTTGCTGGAGTAATGCGCCTGGCCAGAGCGCAGGGCGCGGGATTGGCGAACGTGGGTGGCCGCCCGAAGACGGTGAAGAGCCAGCCCCTCGCACTCCCCCTATAAAGAGGGGGGGCTGCGGAGTGCGATGCTCATCCATCCTCTTCTGCCTCGATCTTCAGCAGCCGTCGCATCTTTCTCTTGTCTTCTTCTTTCCTCCTGCGTCCGCCGCTTGCCATGGCGAGGGGAAAGGGTCGAGCTCGTGCATCCGCCGTTGCTACGAGGGCTTCTCCTCAGATCCACGCCCATGTCTCGAGCGCTGATTCGGGAGTCGGCTCCAGTGCTTGAGGAAGGGTCGCGGGCTGCGGTCGCGGATGCGGCGCTCAGGGCCGGGGCGGCCGTGGCGGCGCGCTTGTAGCTTCGTCTTCGGCCGTTCCATCCCCGACAGAGGGCCACATGGAGGACACGGCGTAGGAGTTCATCGTGGAGCTGCGTGAACGGCCGCGGAGTTGGCTACGGCTTCCCCGTCCCTTCGCTAGGGAGATGGAGGGCTGCCACCTGCGTGGCTTGTGGCTGCGTGTTGACGGTTGCTGCAACGGCCCGGTCTGGGTGACCGTTGATACCTCCTACAACGGCATCATGTATCTCACGCGCGGGTGGAAGTCCTTCGTTCGCGCCCGCTACCTAGGGCAAGGGCATCTTCTTCTCTTCAGGTTGGATGGGCCAGATACACTCGTCGTGAAGTTCTTCGCGGCTTCGGGCGCTCGCCTAGAGTGTTGCGCGGAAAGCTCGAGCGATAGTGACACCGCTTCCTCCAGCGATGCTGAGGATGACGACGATGACAGCGATGACGACGACGCTCCCGGCTTGAAGACCAAAGACGACGACGACGAGTCTGGCTGATCGCCGGCAGCACCATCATCTAGCCTTCCGGGAACAAGCCGGGCTTCGCCTAGGCGCCCCTTTTGCCCTCCTTGCACTCGATGTAAACCCTGGGGAAGGGCCAATGAAATGTAATCGAGTACTTTCTTAATGAATATCTATTGTTGTCGGGCTTAGACAAATGCATGCTGTTCCCCTTGTTCTATTTTGCCTTTGTATGGTCACGTTCCCTACGCTTGTTTGGAAACTTGCCAGTGCGCGCACTTGCCGCGAGCGCTTCGAGGAACGGATCCTTAGCGGCCTACTGGAAGTGCCGTTGCTGCAAGGTAACTTGTCGGGCCTGAACGCAGCCGCCAAGCTTGCCGAGCGGACTCGAGGCAAACTAGGGCGCAGACTGATCGCGACAAGGTTCCTTCGCGTGCAGGTTTCTCATACAAAGCACAGAATCGTTCAAGGGAAATCGCGAATGTAACAAAAAAAATTGGAATTTTTCAACTTAGCTTTTCCTTGCATTGTTTTTCTCGCTATATGAAATGATCACTTGAACGTCGTTAAAATGGTACCCCATCATTCACTCCCCTGGGAAACTTGCACACGAGGGATCCTTCTGTCCTTTTAAGAGAAAAGAGTGGTTTGGGAACCTTGATGGTCCATCAGTCATTCCATACAAACTAAAGTGTAAATCACAACATCATATGCATCCACATATAAATGAATATGTACGAGGAGTTGCGAACACACTTAGCTTTATTATGCACAGGATCTGCGCCTAGCTTTGTACAAAGGATTACATGTCTGGTCGACAAAACTTGTACAAAAGGGGTTGCCGGGAGGTCTCCCGACAATTGCGCCTTATGGGTAGAACTTGCAAAGATGTTCAATATTCCATGAGTTTTGCACTTGAATGCCATCTTCGGTCTCCAGATGGACTGCGCCAAGTCTGGTGACTCGTACTTCCCGATAAGGGCCTTCCCACTTCGGCGACAACTTGTTTGATCTCTTGGCGGGCTGAGCACGCCGAAGAACAAGGTCGCCTTCCTCAAGGCTTCGGGCGTGCACTTTGCGGCTATGGTAGCGGTGCAAGGCTTGCTGGTAGCGTGCAGCTCGCACAGCCGCCCGAAGACGATCTTCCTCAAGGAGCATCGCGTCGTCTTGCCGCAACTACTCTTGCTCAGCCTCATCGTAAGCGAGCACTCGAGGTGACCCGTATATGAGTTCCGTGGGGAGCACCGGTTCCGCACCATAGATTAGGGAGAAGGGTGTTTGGCCGGTAGCTCGATTTGGTGTCGTCCTGAGTGACCAAAGAACCGCCGGCAACTCATCAATCCAGTGTCTTCCACACTTGCGCAGCTTGTCAAAGGTTCTTGTCTTGAGGCCACGCAACACTTCACCATTCATCCTTTCAGCCTGGTCGTTGCTTCTTGGGTGAGCAACAGATGCAAAACAGATTTTGCTGCCAAGGTCTTGGATATACTGCATGCGGCTCGTGAATTGTGTGCCGTTGTCGGTGATGATTCTGTTAGGAACCCCGAAATGGCAAATTAATCCTTTAAAGAACTTGACGGCTGATTGCGCTGTCACCTTCCTTACTAGTTCCACTTCAGGCCACTTTGTGAACTTGTCGATGGTGACATACAAGAACTCAAAGCCCCCGGCAGCACGGGGGAAGGGGCCCAATATATCGAGCCCCCAGACCGAAAAGGGCCGGGAGAGAGGGATTGTTTGGAGAGCTTGAGCCGGCTGATGTATGTTCTTCGAATGGAACTGGCATGCTTCACACTTTCTTACTAGCCCAGTCGCATCCTGGAGGGCAGTGGGCCAATAGAAGCCTTGCCGGAAGGCTTTGCCGGCAAGTGCTCTTGAACCTATGTGAGAGCCACATATGCCTCTGTGTATCTCCGCCAACAGCTTCAGTCCGTCTTCCCGGCAAATACACTTCAATTTCACACCGTTTGGTCGCTTTCTATATAGAACGTTATCCACAAACTGATACATACTTGACTGACGGGCAACTTTCTCAGCTTCTTCTTGCTCATCGGGAAGTTTTCTTGTTTGAAGGAAACGAACTATTTGCTATTCCCATGCCGGAGCCTGCGGCTCGACGACAAGGACTAAAGGCATTTCTTCGGCCGTGGGAGCGCTTGCCTCGGCGGCAAGAACCTGGGGTTCTACGTGAAGCTACTGCTCACCAACAACCGTGTCGTTGTTCCTGGCAACATCTTTGCTAGTGGCTTCTGGGAGCTCTGCCGGAAAGTACTTGCCGGTATTCAACTTCCTTCTCTTACTGGTCTGCATTGATGGAGTGACTGTTGGTTGATTCAAATGGAGCACAAACATCCCCGGTTCCACGGGAAGCTTTTGAGCGGCACACTTTGATAGGCTATCAGCAATGCTGTTTTCCGCAAGAGGGACGTGCTCTGTTTGCAACCCGTCAAAGTATTCTTCCAATTTCCTCACTTCTTCCACATACGCTTCCATCAAAGGGCTCTGGTAATGTTTGTTTACTTGCTTCACAACAAGCTGCGAGTCACCGCAGACCGGCAAGGAGTCCTTCGTACTCAGCAGTGTTGTTTGTAGCTTGCTCCCTGGGAAAGTGCATTTGAACCACATACTTGAGGTGCTCTCCGGTGGGTGCGACAAACAACACTCCGGCACCGGCGCCTTGTAGCGAGAAGGCACCGTCAAAGTACATGATCTATTCTTTGGCTGTCTCTTTGCCGGGGAGAGCTGTTTCTTGAATTTCTTTGTCCTGCGTTGGTGTCCATTTGGCGATGAACTCCGCCAAGGCCCTGCTCTGAATGGTTGAGGTGCTTTCAAACTTGAGTGCAAAGCTTGAAAATTCCAACGCCCACTCCACTATCCTGCCGGTTGCCTCTAGATTTCTCAAGATGCGTTGTAACGGAAAACGGGTGACGACGGTGATCTCATGTGCTTGGAAGTAGTGGCTCGGCTTTCTCGAGGCCATAAGGAGGCCGAAAAGCAGCTTCTGCATGCCATATTATCTTGATCTAGCCCCCTGCAGGAGGGAAGTAACAAAATACACGGGTCGCTGCACCACCTTCTTCTTTGGCACCACGCGCTGATCAGCTTCACTTGCTTGCGCTACTTTTGTTTTGTCGGCACCAGGCCTTGCCGGAGAAGATTCCGGTTTGTCGCGGGACGGGTTTGCCGTGGCTGCTTCCTCGTCATCGACTTCCCTCTGCGCCACTAAAGTAGCACTAGCCACTTGATTCGTTGCCGCTATGTATAGCAGCAACGGCTCTTGTGGTCTAGGTGCAACTAGTGTTGGCGCGGAGGAGAGGTATCTTTTCAAGTCCTGCAGCGCGGCCTCCGCTTCCGGAGTCCATTTCATCGGGACCTGCCTTTTTCAAAATCTTGAAAAACGGCAGGGCGCGCTCAGCAGATCTTGAAATGAACCTACTTAAGGCGGCAACACAGCCGGCAAGACGCCGCACATCTTTGACGCTTTTTGGTGCTTGAATTTGCTCAATTGCTTTGATCTTGTCGGGATTTGCTTCAATTCCTCATTGAGATACAAAGAATCCGAGAAGCTTGCCAGAGGGAACGCCAGACACACACTTCTCGGGATTGAGCTTCAAGTTGATTTTGCGCAAGTTTGCAAATGTCTCTTCTAAATCTTGAATGAGGGTAGATTTGTCCTTGGTCTTGACTACTATATCATCGATGTATGCTTCCACATTCCGGTGCAGTTGGGGCTCAAAACCAATCTGTACTGCCCTTGCAAATGTTGAACCAGCACTCTTTAATCCGAAAGGCATACGCACGAAGCAGTATGTGCCACATGGAGTAATGAATGCGGTTTTCTCCTCATCCTCCTTGGCCATGAATGTTTGATGGTACCCAGAATATGCATCAAGGAAGGAGAGCAAATCACAGCTGGAAGTAGAGTCTACAATCTGGATCCATTGGACATGCTTTGTTAATATCAGTGTAGTCAATACAAAGTCTCCACTTCCCGTTTGCTTTGCGCACTACCACTGGATTCGCCAACCAAGTGGGATGTAGTACACCTCTGACCAAGCCTGCTGCTTCAAGTTTCTTGATTTCCTCCGCAATGAATTGTTGCCACTCCAAAGCCTGCTTCCAGACTTTTTGCTTGACAGGCCGAGCGTGGGGACAAACGGCAAGGTGGTGCTCAATTACCTCACTGGGAACACCGGGGATGTCAGATGGTCGCCACGCGAACACATCGACATTCGCCCGCAGGAAGGCAACGAGCGCGCTTTCCTATTTGCTGTCAAGGGTGGCACTGATGGTGAAGGTACCGTCATTGCCGTCGTCCCTAGCCGGCACCTTTTTGGTCGCCGGTGAAGTAGCTTTGGATTTCTTACTGGCAGAGCACTCTGGCAAGTTTTCAACAGGCGTGCATCACTCCTAAGAGGTGCGCTTCTCGGAATCCTTGCTAGAGGTCTTGCCAGACTTTTTGCTTTCATTCTTCTTGGTGGGAGCTAGCGCCTTGGCGGCCTCTGCTGCAACCGCATCTCTGTACATCTTGTCGACGCAAATGACTGCATCTTTCTTGTTGGAGTTGATGCAGATGACACCCATCGACCCTATCATCTTCAATGTGTTGTAAGCATAGTGAGATGCTGCCATGAATTTTGCCAGGGCTGGGCGGCAAAGAATTCCATTGTACGGCAAGGGGATCTTGATGACGTCAAACACAATCTTTTCCGTTCTATAGTTCAGTTCCCCGCCAAACGTCACCGGTAATGTGATCTTTCCCTTGGGCTGGCTTCTTCCCGGGTTTACTCCTTGAAACGTGCCCGTTTTCTCGAGTTCCTCATCGGAGATCTGCAGCCTCTTGATAACTTTCGGTGAGATCAGATTCAGGCTAGCCCCACCGTCAACTAACATCTTTGTTACTTGGAGGTTGTGAATTGTTGGTGAAACCAACAACGGCAAACACCCGACCACAGTTACGCGATCAGGGTGGTCCTCAGCATAAAAATGATAGGCGTGTGTGACCATTTGAGTGGTTTTTGAGAGCCCATCACCAGTTCTGTCGCATTAACCTCACGCGCCCACTGCTTAAGTTGGCGGTGAGAGGAGTGCAGGGATGCTCCTCCGTCGATGCACATGGAGCCGGTTGCCTTCTGGAATTCTTGTTCGCTGGTATCATCATCATCCTCTTCATCACTTCCATCATCTTCCTCTTTCTTGTCTCGGCCTCTAGCAGGCTTCTCTTTCTGCTGCTTGGCCTTGCCGCGGCGGCCTCCTCGACCACCACGGCCCTTTTTGCCGGATCCACCGATACCATCTTGACCCTTCTCTTTGTCACGCTTTTCATATTCAGCTTTCTGTTTCTCAACAAGGTGCTCGACTTGCCGGCACTCTTGGAGATCGTGGCCTTTGGTATGGTGAATCTTGCAGTATGGTCCATCAGACTTGCCTGCTTTCTCGTTTGCCGCCGCCTCCTGGCAAGCGGCGCATACAACAAACTCCTTGCCGGAGTTTTCAGTCTTGGCTTTTTTGGCGGACTCGGAGTTGCCGGAGCCTTCGACAGCCATAACAGTTTTGCCTTTGTGCTTCCTGTTACGCTTTCGGCCTTTCTTCCTCGGGGTGGCAGCATCATCGTCCTCAGAATCTACCTCGGCACCAGTATCCTCCCCGGGAAGCCTCCTTCCTTCCTCAGCACGTGCACACTTATCTGCCAGCATGTAGAGCTCGTTGACGGTCTTGGGCACCTTGATGTTAATTTTCTCCCGCATCCTCCGATTGCGCACATTCGTGTGAAAGGCGGCAATCGCGGCTATGGGGTGCACATCTGGGATATTGCGGTGTACGCGGCTGAATCTTTGGATATACTTGCGCAAAGTTTCACCATCTCTTTGCGGGATCACCTGCAGGTCACTGGGCTGTCCAGGGGCCTTGTGGCCTCCGGTAAAGGCACCAACAAACTCATTGCATAGATCTGACCACCAAGAAATGGAGTTCTCCGGCAAGTTCATCAGCCATGATCTCACGTTGGGCTTCGGTACCAATGGAAAGTAATTGGCGAGGATCTTCTCATCTCTTCCCCCGGCAGCTTGCACGGTGTCGGTACCGAAACTGGCAGATCTCGGGTAGGGTGTCCGAACTGTGGATCTAGGAATCAATGAGTAACAGGGAACGTAGAGACAGCGATTTACCCAGGTTCGGGCCCTCTCAAAGAGGTAAAACCCTATGTCCTGCTAGATTGTATTGATGTGATTGTACGAAGGTTACAGAGTAAAGACTGGCCATTAGTGATTCCCATGGCCTGGATCCGATCTAGTATCCCGTTTAGTAGCGAGAGATCCGTTGGACCCAAGTTCTGGCAGTTTTCGGGGTCAACCCGCAGCATGGCTATGCCGGGAGCGTTCGACATCGCCCTACAGTCATGTTTGGCTGGGGCCGGTCTTCGGCCGCTTAGCGTAGAGATTGGATCCGGACTCAAGGCCGGATCCAGAGTGACGACCGTCCCGATAGTGGGGTGGGCCGTACACGAAGTCAAGGCTCCAGGGTTTGCGGGCCCTCCGGGCGAGGCCGAGGACCCTGTAAGGATAAGATCTCCCCGGGAGTCGGTGACGAACTCTAAGTTCCCGAACCTGATCTCCTGATCGGGGGTAAAGCTGTTGACCCAGCCAAGGCGACCGGCCAGATCGGCGTGTAGCATGACGCTACCGAATGCAAAGAGCTGGACGGGAATGAAGATGTCCCCGCAACCGGCCCCGTTGCTGATGACTAAGCGAACCATTGATCCCCGATGATCCTACATCGAAGCCTCTCAATGAAAGTACCAATGTCGGTACCGAAACCGGCAGATCTCGAGTAGGGGGTCCGAACTATGGATCTAGGAATCAATGAGTAACAGGGAATGTAGAGACAGCGATTTACCTAGGTTCGGGCCCTCTCGAAGAAGTAAAACCCTACGTCCTGCTAGATTGTATTGATGTGATTGTACGAAGGTTACAGAGTTGATCTACCTCAAGATCGGATGGGCTAAACCCTAGGTGGTTATGATGATTCTTCCCCTCTACGGACTAAACCCTCTGGTTTATATAGACACCAGAGGGACCTAGGGTTACACATGGTCGGTTGCCATCAGGGGATAAGCATGCCGGTTACGCTAAATATTTCTTGGTGGAGACGCCAAGTCTTCGGAGGTTTCCTTCTGGTACCCCCTAGTCTGGGACACCCTCAGTAGCCCCCGAACTAGCCTCCAATACCGAGTTTGATAGTCTTCGGCAGCTCCATGCTCCAAGGGTCTTCGTCTTGGGGGCGAGTTCCTTCCATCACCTGTGTTTGGTTTGACAATAGTTCGGCCACCGAGGATCCTCTGATTGACGTGGCTTTTGGGGGCCTGCCATACCTAGAATTAAAGACGTGCCTCGATTTCTGTGCACCCAGGGAATACGAGCGGCCCGATAGGTTTTTACAAAAATGCCCGTCTTTGGGGGGGAAAGAACGCCCTTTTAATAGGTCAAGGACGTGGAGGCTAACACACCACATCCCCTGCCATTCTCTCTCACATCCCCGAGAGGCCACAGCCAGCAAACAATGGCGAGTGTTCCAGGCTCACGCCCTCAGGGCCCCCGTCAAGGCGACTGGGCGAGCTGCTTAGTATCCCGCATGCGACTGAGCAGTCTTGAGATGCAAGCGTATCTTCCCGCCTCAGATCTTACGTCCACCCGCCCCGGATTAACTTCCGCTGGCGGGGAGGCCCTTGCGGAGAACTTCCCTTCCCCCCATGGGGAGGAAGGGGTATGCTTCGTGCCCTTCCTCTTGCGAGGCCTAGGTTTCCCTGTTCATCCCTTTCTGAGGGGTCTGCTAGAGTTTTACGGGATCCAAGTCCACCACCTTACCCCCGGATCGATTTTACACATCTCGGGCTTTGTCGCCCTTTGTGAGATGTTTCTGGGCTGCGAGGCCCATTTCAAGTCGTGGAGGAAATACTTCTGCCTTGTCCCCCGCACCCGAGGAGGGGTAATTTATGAGGTCGGTGGAGCCGAGGTATGGCGTATCGCCAGAACGGGATATCCCATAGGGACTCCCAAGAAAGACGCCGAGGAGTGGACCTCGGAATGGTTTTATATGGAAGACGTCCCCCTGTTCGATCCAGCTCGGAGGAGGTTGTCCGAATTCTCCCTTGTTTCTCCGAGGAAGCGGTTCAGCTGGCACCCGAAGAGTCCTTCCCAAGAGGAAAGCGCCGAAGTAACGCGGCTGGCCGCTCAAGTGAGGTGGCTAGCCCACAACAGGCTAACCGTGATCGACGTGATGGCAGTAGCCATTGCTCGGTGCGCTCAACCTCTTCAACAGAGAGTACACCCGCTATGGCACTACAACGGGGAGAATGACTCGACCCGATACACACGGAAGGGACCTGCCGACCAGGCGGCGATGGCAGCCATACTGGCCGATCTTTTCAAGGGAGAAGAGCAAGAGTTTGCTCGGTTAAGGCCCAAGGAAGGCTTCTCGAGCTATAAGCCCATCGAAATGGTGAGTCCAGCCACGCTTCATAGCTCGGACGACATGCCAATTTTTCTTAATCCGATCTTTGACCTGTCCGAATAGAGCTGGAGGCGCTGGATCGAGACGGTGAGCTGCCCTGCTCCTCAACCGGAGAGTCATTCTCGCGATGACGACCCTGGGTTTCATGATGATCCCGAAACATCGATCGATTTTGAGGAGGGGGTCTTCTACCAGGAGAGACTCGATGGCTCTAAGGTGGCCCTTTTGGCCGACCACTCCGGGGCGCTTCCCTTCTCCGCTGTAAGTGACCAACGGGCTCCTTCTTGAAAAAGACGCTCAGCTGCTGCGGCTACAAATACACTGGCTTCTACTCCCAAGGGCCGCTGTACGACGCGCCGGACATTTGCAAGGGCGGCACCAGCGCCCCCAGCGGCTAATGGCCGTGGGGTGGCTAAATGTGCGGCCCTGACGGGAGTTACGTCATCCGCGCCCCACCCGAAGAGGTAACGCATCCATCGTACCACCACAGTCTTAATTTTTGACACTTGCCGAAAATGCCAACGATTTTCTCTGCGGTGTGCTGCAGGCGATATGCAGAACCTCCTTCACCTGAGGATGCCGAAGAGGTGCCAGGGAGTGACCCAAACCCGAGGTCCCTAGTTGTAGCTGACGTTATTCCGGAGGTCCCTGCCGAGGACCATCATCCTGAGGACTCAGGGGGTGTATCGATCACCAACTTTGAGGTCGAAAGCTTGATGAATCACCGGCGGTGCAAGGCGTCGCTATGGCACTCTGCGTTTTCCGATCAGGAGTTTAATGCTCTTAATTCGGTAGACGTGTACCTTGGAGCTGCCTGAACAGGACTCAAGGGGGCAGCTAAGCTCATGTCTACTAATCTGCAGGTATGCCATTGGTTTTGACAACCGGATACCTAACCCAGTAGTCCCCCGAGCCTTAATTCGGGCGAAACGGCCGAGTTAAGGCTCTGATGTTTAAAATGCCGTGCTATTGTGCAGACTTTTCGGCAACAAAACAAAAAGTTGTCCGAAGACCTCGGGCTGGCGCGAACATAGTTAAAATCTGTGAAAGCCGAATTAGAGGAGGTCAAGAAATTTACCAGAGAGGCACATGGTAAGTGCCGAACTTAAATGTGTGTGATAAAGATTTTGATGGAACACCTTTTCTAATGAAAGATGGATCCGTAGCAGCCGAGTCTATAAATCAGCTGCAGAAGGATCTGGATGCTGCCAAAGAAGCTCAGAGGTATGCGGAGTCGCAGCAGGAGGCTGGCTACCGCGTACTGACCCGAAGCCATGAGGAAAGGGATAAGCTCAAGGCGGAAGGTCAACAACAGGCCCAAGAAATCAACAGCTTGAAAGCTCAACTGGCCCTATCCCAAGAGGAGAACCAGAGACTGAAAGTTGGCATGTTCGGTGAGTGCAACCTAGTTTTTCAGTTCATAGACTGTATGTGTTAGAAAGCAATATGAACAACGCCACGTCTCATTGTAGTTCTTCTAACCTGACGCCCCGAAGAGGAGGTCGGCTCTTTCGGATGGGACCTGCTGAAGGAGCTATCCGCCGTACATGAGCGGGCCCGAAAAGCCATTAAGAGCATGTTCAAGGCACTGTGGCCTGGCGAGGTGGTCCCAGAAGGGATGGCCGAGCTTGCTAACCGCTTGAAAGGAGCTCGGTGCCGCTTAGAGCTGTGGAAGATGTCATCTTGTCGAGAGGGAGCACGGGAAGCCTGGGCGATGATCAAGACCCGCTTCACCAAGCTGGAATCGGAGCATTTAGCTAGGGTTGGGCCAATAGGGCCAGATGGGCAGGAAGTGCCCGTGCATCTGGTATACGACCAGGTTATGCCTGTAGCTCAGCTGTCCCAGGCAGATTGTGCTCTGGAGATCATAATAGATGGTCTTGATCAAGATTGACATTATGATTCTATGTATATATGTACTTGACATCAAATAGTCTCCAAACCATGCTTGAAACATTGTCTTAACTGGCCATCGGCTTCCGTCCCCTCAGCCAGGGGCCAAGGGGTGTTTCCTACTGTGCGGTCCGAGAATATCGGAAAAACACTTCGGAGAACCAGGCAATCCGGCCATTTGGTGCGAACAGACAAAAACGTGCTTGGGGAGTTATTTTATATTACTATTTAACGTAAGAAACATCTTCCGACGAAAATAGTTCCTCTATGGGTTCCTTTCTTCGGGTTGCCATGTTGATCATGGACGTCTAACCGAATACCCGAGATAGACGGGGATGGTTACTTAGGGAAAATAACCCCGGAATCTTGGTAATAGCTACCCATTATTTTCACTTCCCCCGTGGCCGACCAATTATGTTCTTAAGAACGCTAGCTTTTGGCTTCACCCGTCTGAGGTACGCACCCGGGTAGTCCGGACGTAACAATCGCAGAGGTGCTCCCTTTACTCCCAAGCCTAACAATCGGGAACGTAGGGTGTAAGCATAGGAGCGAGGCAACCCAGCTTGGCCAGATCTTAAGTCAAATTGATGCATATGATGGCTTTAGAACGATACTGGAAGGTTGCAAACATTTAAAGACTGATGGTTGCACAAATAATATATGACCGGCTCAGTGAAAGAAGTCCCTAGGTAAAAGCGTGTGGTACATTCGAGGATGTTTGCCGAAGAAAACTTAACGTAGCTCAGCTTAACCAAACACAACTCGGGAAACACTAGTTATTCGAAAATATAAATCCGAGAAGGATAAGCCGAAGAGGGTGATGACGCTGATTTAACCGTAGAAGCGTCGAAGCCGAGCTGTGTTCCATGGGTTTAGTTCGAGGCGATCGTCCTTTGGGTTGCGAAGACGATGCGCTCCGCCTGCGAGTACCTGATCAATTATGAAGGGCCCCTCCCATTTGGGCGACAGCTTATGCCTCTACTTCTCCGGGAGGCGCAGGACGAGGTCACCCACGTTGTAGGTTTTTGCCCGTACTTCTCTGCTCGGGTAGCGTCTGGCCTGTTGCTGATAGAAGGCAGAACGAGCCCGAGCTATGTCGCGCTCGCCTTCCAGGGCATCTAGGTCATCTTGCCGATCCAGCTCGGCCTCCCTTTCTTCGTACATATGTACTCGAGGTGCGTCGTGAATAAGATCGCTAGGGAGGATGGCTTCTACCCCATACACCATGAACAATGGTGTGTAGCCCATGGATCGATTGGGAGTGGTGCGTAGGCCCCACAATAGGGAGTTGAGCTCCTCGACACAGTGGTAGTCAGATTCTTTTAAAGATCGGACCAAACAGGGCTTAATGCCGCTCAAAATTAGGCCATTAGCTCACTCGACCTGTCCATTGGACTGTGGGTGATATACCGAGGCATAGTCGAGCTTAATGCATAAATTAGCGCACGAGTCTTTAACTTCCTGGGCGGTAAAATTGGATCCATTATCCGTTATTATGCTATGGGGGACACCGTAACGGTGCACGACGCCGGATATAAAATCAATGACCGGTTTGGACTTGGCTGAGGTTACTGGTTTTGCCTCAATCCATTTAGTGAATTTGTCTACCACGATGAGTAGATATTTCTTTTTCTTGGTCCCCCCTTTAAGTGGTCCGACCATGTCCAGCCCCCAGACCGCGAAGGGCCAAGTAATCGGTATCGTCCGAAGAGCCGTGGGGGGCATATGACTTTGATTTGCAAAGAGCTGACATCCAACGCAATGTTGGACCAATGTTTGGGTGTCTGCGCGGGCAATGGGCCAGAAGAACCCCACTCGGAAGGCCTTGCTGACCAAGGCCCGAGCTGCCGCATGGTGACCGCCCATGCCGGCGTGGATCTTGGCCAAGAGCTGTCTCCCCTCCTCTTCGGATATACATCTTTGGAGGACGCCGGTAGTGCTTTTCTTGTATAGTTCGCCCTCATGGACCTTGTAGGCTTTAGATCGCCGAATGATGCGCCTTGTCTCAGTCTGGTCGTCGGGTAGCTCTTGGCGGAGAAGATAAGCGAGGAAGGGCTCGGTCCATGGTGCGATTATCGCCATGACTTCGTGGGCCAAAGACGTCTCTTCGACGGCCGAGCCCCCAACAATTCCCTTGTCTGGTTCGACCGTTGGAGGGACGAGCTCTCCTGTGTCCTTAGTTTCAGGGTCCTGGCCCTCCTCCTACCACACCACAGACGGCTTGAAGAGTCGTTCCAAAAAGGTGTTCTCAGGAACATGATCGCGCTTGGGGCCCATTCGAGCAAGGACATCGGCAACTTGATTGCTGTCTCTAGAAACATGGTGGAACTCTAGCCCTTCAAAACGGGCGGATATTTTTAGGACGGCGTTCCGATATGCTGTCATTTTTGGGTCTTTTGCGTCGAATTCGCCATTGACTTGAGAGATGGCGAGGTTAGAGTCTCTCCGTACCTCGAGCCGTTGTACACCCATTGACACCGCCATCCGAGGTCCATGCAACAGAGCTTCTTATTCGGCGGCACTGTTGGAGTCAGTGTACATGATTTGAAGTACATACCGGATATTTTTGCCAGTGGGAGACGTGAGAACCACCCCAGCCCCCAGCCCGGCGAGCATTTTGGAGCCATCGAACTACATCGTCCAATGCAAATATGTACTGTACTCTCTAGGGAGCTCGGTTTCCATCCATTCCGCTATGAAATCCGCCAACACCTGAGATTTAATAGCTCGGCGCGGTCGATATATGATTTCAAAGGGGAGGAGCTCTATAGCCCATTTAGCTATTCGACCAGTGGCGTCTGGATTGTTGATTATGTTGTTCAGGGGGACTTCGGATGCCACCGTGACCGAACACTCTTGGAAGTAGTGGCAGAGTTTTCGGGATGCCATGAAGACTACGTAGGCTATCTTCTGATAATTCGGGTACCTCATTTTACACGGGGTCAGCACTTCTGATACGTAGTACACTGGTTTCTGCACCTGGAGCTTGTGACCCTCTACCTCTCGTTCGTTGACGAGAACCGCACTGACCACCTGATTCATGGCCAAAATGTATAGCAGCATTGGCTCGCCCAAGCTGGGTGCTGTCAAGATAGGGTTGCTAGCCAGTAGTGTTTTAATTTCCTCTAGTGTGGCCGCTGCCTCGCTAGTCCACTCGAAGTTCTTGGTCCGTTTAAGCAGCTTGTAGAGTTGTAGGGCCTTCTCTCTGAGTCGTGAGATGAAGCGGCTCAAGGCTGCCACGCAGCTTGCCAATTTCTGGACGTGCTTCAGCTCGGTAGGGACCGCTAGCTGGGACAGTGCCCGTATCTTCGCTGGGTTAGCCTCTATTCCTCTATGGGAAACAACAAACCCGAGCAACTTGCCGGCTGGCACTCCGAAGACACACTTTTCCGGATTGAGCCATATGTCAAAGGTTCATAGGTTGTCGAATGTTTGCCGGAGGTCGTCCACCAGCTGACTGATGTGTTTGGTTTTGACAACCACGTCATCGACATATGCCTCGACCGTTTTGCCGATATGCTTTTCCAAACATGTTTGGATCATGCGCTGGTATGTAGCGCCTGCGTTTTTTAATCTGAAGGGCATTGTATTGAAACAGAACGGTCCACAGGGGGTGATGAATGCCGTGGCCGCTTGATCGGACTCCTTTATTTTAATTTGATGGTATCCGGAATAAGTGTCGAGGAAACATAGCGAGTCATGCCCGGCAGTGGCGTTGATGATCTGGTCCATGCGGGGCAAGGGGAAAGGATCCTTGGGGTAGGCCTTGTTTAAGTCCCTGAAATCGACACACAACCGCCAGGATTTGTCCTTCTTAGGTACCATGACCAGATTAGCCAACCACTTCAGATGTTTGATATCTCGGATGAATCCGGCTTCGAGCAGCTTTGCCAGTTCCTCGCCCATAGCTTGACACTTGGGTTCAGAAAATCGGCGTAAGGCCTGTTTGACTGGCTTGAAACCTTTAATAATGTTCAAGCTGTGCTCGGCTAAACTACGTGGGATCCCTGGCATGTCTGACGGGTGCCAGGCAAAGATATCCCAGTTTTCGCGCAAAAAGTTGCACAACTCTTCATCGACGGTGGGATCCAGCTGAGCTCCAATGGATGCCGTCTTGTTGGGATCTGTTGGATGCACTTGGAATTTGATGATTTCATCTGCTGGTTTGAAGGATGTAGATTTGTGCCTTTTATCGAGGATTACATCATCCTTGTCCACCGTTGAATGGAGCGCGGTTAGTTCTTTAGCTGCGAGGGCCTCGGACAACGCTTCGAGGGCGAGTGATGCTGTTTTATTCTCGGCCCGAAGAGCTCTGTCTGGATCGCCTTTGACTGTGATCACGCCGTTTGGCCCTGGCATCTTAAGTTTCATATACCCGTAATGTGGGATAGCATCAAATCGAGCGAATGCGTCATGCCCCAATAAGGCGTGGTAGCCACTGCGAAAGGGCACAATGTGGAAGAGCAATTCCTCGGATTGATAGTTCTTGGGGGTGCCAAAGACTACATCAAGAGTGACTCGACCACTGCATTGTGCCTCCTTTCCGGGGATGATCCCTCGAAAGGTGGTGTGACTTTGCGCAATGCGAGATCTATCAAACTGCATTTTGTCTAGGGTGTCCTCGTAAATGAGGTTTAGCCCACTGCTGCCGTCCATTAGCACCTTTTGGAGTCAGAATCCGTCCACTATGGGTCGAGGACGAGGGCGGCAGCAGTTCGGATAGGGCGAGATCTCGGCTGATCTTGTTCGTTGAAAGTGATAGGTATGTCTGTCCATGAGTCCACTGTTGCCACATGGTGAATTTGACCGAGCTCTCGAAGGGCTCTCTTCCTCTGATTGTTTGAGGAGTACATTTCGTAGATTGTGAGGATCTCGGTGTCATCGTCGAGGGGTGTTGCTGGACATTTATTTGGGTACGAGCCTCCGAGGAGGGCTTCCCCGCTCTTGGCGACTTGCTTGACCACCCAGCAAGCTCGAAGGCTGTGAGTTGGGTTTGTGTTGAGTAGGACGGAGTTTATGGGGCACGGTTTGTCCAGTAGTTCATCAAGGACCATTCTGGATCCTGTCAGGAGTTTCTTCCTTTTCTCGGACGGCTCGTAGTGAGGTGTCCGGCGAGGGTGTGCGCGTTTTGCCCGAGCTCGGCTTGATTCCTCGGCACGGATTGACTCCGTTTGTTCGAGCTGAGCCTGCCAAGCATACTCCATGGCGCGGTATTTGGACACCAAGTCCGATAACTCAGAGAAGTTTAGGATGTGACGGTGGGCGAGGGCGTTTAAGATGCCTTCGTCTCGGCAGTTCTGTCGGAAAACCGCCAGAATTTCATTGCTGCCATAGTCCACTAGCTTGTTCTTGACGAGAAGGAATCTGGCCCAGAAGTGCCGAACTGTCTCTCCGGGCCATTGCATTATGTACATTAGATCCCATATGTCGGGCCGTCCTGAGTTACTTGGACAGTACTCGATGTGGGGGGTGGGTGGGATAAAAAATTTGATCCCATCAGGGTGTGAGTCCGGGTTTTTGGCGGATGTGTCCTGGATCGACATGGGATCCGTCGTGCCAGGCTCTGGATCCGGCTTTTTGGCCAAGCGCGGTTGCGTCGACTCAATGTCATGCGCTGAATCAGACTTCGGTTTTGAATTCTCTCTGGGGCGGAGTTCGGCTGCCGAACTGGAGGATGGAGCTTAATCACCGGAAACTCGCGCCCCATGTGCTCTTAGCTCCGGGAGGCGGAGCGAGCCCTCGGTTGAGCCTTCGATAGTGGCGACCAAGTAGGCCGCTGGAGGGGTGTGAATTTCCCTGTCATCGGCTTTAAGCCCGATCTGGTCATAGATCGAGGATAGGCCATTAGTGATTCCCATGGCCTGGATCCGATCTAGTATCCTGTTTAGTAGCGAGAGATCCGTTGGACCCAAGTTCTGGCAGTTTTCGGGGTCAACCCGCAGCATGGCTATGCCGGGAGCGTTCGACATCACCCTACAGTCATGTTCGGCTGGGGCCGGTCTTCGGCCGCTTAGCGCAGAGATTGGATTCGGACTCAAGGCCGGATCCAGAGTGACGACCGTCCCGATAGTGGGGTGGGCCGTACCCGAAGTCAAGGCTCCAGGGTTTGCGGGCCCTCCGGGCGAGGCCGAGGACCCTGTAAGGATAAGATCTCCCCGGGAGTCGGCGACGAACTCTAAGTTCCCGAACTTGATCTCCTGATCGGGGGTAAAGCTGTTGACCCGGCCAAGGCGACCGGCCGGATCGGCGTGTAGCATGACGCTACCGAATGCAAAGAGCTGGATGGGAACGAAGATGTCCCCGCAACCGGCCCCGTCGCTGATGACTAAGCGAACCATTGATCCCCGATGATCCTACAGCGGAGCCTCTCAATGAAAGCACCAATGTCGGTACCGAAACCGGCAGATCTCGGGTAGGGGTCCGAACTATGGATCTAGGAATCAATGAGTAACAGGGAATGTAGAGACAGCGATTTACCTAGGTTCGGGCCCTCTCGAAGAAGTAAAACCCTACGTCCTGCTAGATTGTATTGATGTGATTGTACGAAGGTTACAGAGTTGATCTACCTCAAGATCGGATGGGCTAAACCCTAGGTGGTTATGATGATTCTCGCCCTCTACGGACTAAACCCTCTGGTTTATATACACACCAGAGGGACCTAGGGTTACACATGGTCGGTTGCCATCAGGGGATAAGCATGCCGGTTACGCTAAATATTTCTTGGAGGAGACGCCAAGTCTTCGGAGGTTTCCTTCTGGTGCATAGGGTCGCCCACTATCCGGCCTTCCGTTGATGAGTAAAGAGTGGCCCACCAGTCCGGCCTACGAGAGATAGCCCGGCAGCCCGAGTACCCCCTAGTCCGGGACACCCTCACACGGCGATCGTGTAGATGCCCAAAAACTCTGCCGGGTTTAGCTTGCCGTCGTACTTCTCCGGTACTTCTGGCTTGAAGGCCCGTACAGATGGCCATCAGACTTGCCGCAGCTCGCAAGTGAAAGCAGGACATCCAACCTCGTAAGGCAGATATCCGCCAACCCCTGGCGCAGGCTCATCATCGATGGAGCTGTTGCGCGCGTCAGATTGACGGCGCGCCTCCCAGCGCCGTTCAATGGTGGTGCGGGCGTCTTCTAGCCGCCTATCTCGCAGCACTTGCCGCTGGTCTTGCTGCGCCCGCGGATCCGAAGAAGCCATCGACATCTCATCGGGCTCGAAAGATTGCTGGGCTTGTCACGGCTGTTGACGTTGTCGCTGCTGAGGTTGTTGCCGCGGAGGCGATTGCACTGTTAGCGTAGCACCGTCAACGTGGCCACCAATTAGGGCTACTGGCGCCATTTGTGGTCGCCGTGAGGGATAAGCTTGCTGCGATTTGCTGGCTTCAGCAAATCCAATCAAGCTTTGGATGGTGGCTCTCCACTCATCCATCTTCTCTGCTGCCGGAGGGAAGTTTAGCAGCATTTGAGCCCGCGCCATTGCCTCCGCTGCCGTGGTTGGCATGGCCGGAAGTGAAGAACGCGAAGTCGCTCTACTCCTGGCAGAGCCAGCAGGAGCGCCATCGCGATCTTGCTGCCGCGGCACATGACCAGCAGAAGGCTGTCGCGGTGGAGGTGGTGCCTGGCGATCTGAGATCTGATCGACAGGGGTCTTGCCGTGTGGATGCCGCCGCCCAGGGTCGTTGACGTCGCTTGGGGTCGCAATGCGCCTATCCTGTAATGGGCACGGCGTGTGTCTCGATGCAGCGTCCCTGCATGTCGCCACGGCGGGGTCTTGGCTCACGCCGGCCCGGGGATCGTTGCCCCGGTGGCTGCGTTCGTCGGCGCGGTGGGGAGGAGGTAGACGTCCATCCGTCTCGGCCGCGCCATCTCGGCTTTGTTCGCCAGACGGTCGAGGAAGTCGACTACCTCCAGCGCGCTCATCTCCTGCTCCGGCTACGACGGGCATGGCGACCGCGCCGCCTGCGCTGGTTGTGCCAACCGCGGTGTCCGCGCCGCCCGCATTAGCTGCGCCACCTGCGTTTGCGTGTGAAAGAGCTTTGGAGGTGGATGGAGCTGTCATCGTGATGCCCTTCTTCTTGGGCGCCATCGATGGTGAATAAGATGATGAAGCTGATGATATCGACGCGCACTCTGATGAATCAGTTTCGCACCAGCGTGTCCCCGACCTGGCGCGCCAAAGATGTCATGGTGGAACGACCATCTATGGGGCCATCCAGCCCCTTGTGGTTCGGTGCGGGGAGACGCAAGCAGAAAGAGCAGAATCACCAGGGGACGCAGGGTTATTTTTACCCAGGTTCGGGCCGCTTGTGAAGCGTAAAACCCTACTCCTGCTTTGGTATATTGAGTGTGTATGAACACGAGGACAAGGAGCGCTTCAGCGGCAAGGTGCGGAGAGGCAGCTGCACATGCGAGTTGTGTAAAGGGTCCGAATCCCTCTAACTGTTGCCTTGGCCCTCCTTTTATAGCTCAAGGGGTCACCACAGTGGAAAAATAGTAATTACATAGCGATTAGATAGCAAACAGTGCTATCATACCTAATTTAGCCAGTTTAGGACAAAGGCATTAAATGCACCGTTAGGTGTCATGTGGAGAGGTAGTCCCGGCAAGGTTTCTGCACCGCTCGCCCAATTACCTCGTATTATTCTGACACGCCTCCTGGACGGGTGTCATTAAAGGCAAATCCTATCCCAGTGTGCTGACACATGCCCGACAAGCCTCAGCAACCAGCCTGCGCGGTCGACACCTCATCCACTAGCGAACATGTTTGTGGTAAGGTGGAGCAATGGAGGGCTGGCAGAAGCTTGCCGGTACGGAGCTTGCCGGGTCTTCATCTTGCCGGTTTAGCCTTACCGGCAAGGAATGTCTTCATCTTCGATACTGGTTGAGTGCTCGTTGGTGCTGTGTCTTGAGCTTCTCCCCAATGGCTTCCGCAATTGGGTCCTGAATCTTGGTCTTGGCGGTCCCCGGCAAGGCTTGGCCGGCAAGGAGGTTGCTACTGTCTGTGCATAAGTCAGGGTATAAAATACCCATGTTTTATACACCGAGAGTGATACGATACTGGGGCACCTCCCCCAAGCTTGGAACAAAACAAGGGTGTTGCCCATACCCGTTGTCGTGGTGTTCTCACGGGGGATGCGCGGTTCACGGCAGATGCCATGGGATGGCTTGAGGTGGGGCTACGAGAGGATGCCGGTGGGCTCCGGAGGCGAGGTTGGCACGAGCAAGTGCGAGACACGAGACGTACCCAGGTTCGGGGCCCTCTGGAGAGGTAACACCCCTAATCCTGCCGTATGAGCTGATATGCGCAAAGGTTACAGAGTTGCTCCTGGAGCTGTTTGGGCGGAGGAGGGAGAAGGGGCTAGGCCACCGTTCTGCCTCTCCGGCGGGAGTGTGTGTGTTCTGTGGAGCGAACTAGAATGTATACTGATCTAACCGATCGATTGACTCACTGACCGACCCCTCTGCATGGAGGCCTCCCTGGGTGTCTTATAGGCCGACCCCCAGGGTTACAATGGTAACGATACAGAGGCGCGGGCCCCTGGTGTCACTGGCCGGGATCCGGTGGCCGGGACGCCGGGTCGCCGGGCAGCCGGGTCGCCAGGTGCGCCGCACCTGCCTGGCGCGGGGCACTGTGGCAGGTCCAGTCTCCTGTCAGTCTGGGTACGAGGCACTGTGGCGCGTCTTGTCCATCGTCAGAGGGAGGTCGGCGCTGCTGTTTCTACAGGACCGCGCCTCCCTGACACCGCCCGCCTCGGGCGGGGGCGCAAGGAAAGTAGCAGCCTCGCCTGTTCTGTCAGTATAAAGGGAGGAGCGCTGTAGCAATGCTTGCTTCGTCGCTAAGGCTTCATCGCCTCGCGGCCGGCCGGCATGGGCCAGCCGGCCAGGCCGGGTTGCCGTGCCGAGCCGGCTCGTGCTGGGGAGCCGGCGTGCTTGGCAAGCCGGCCTGAGGGCTTGTCCTGCTCCGATGATTTTCCGAAAAGGATCCGGGCTCCGTCGCCTACCCGGGGGTCATCCCCCCGACAGTAGTCCCCGAAGCTGTGAAGGTTCGCCGGCTTAAGGCAGCGGGGCCTTTGCAGCTTACCACCCTGAGGAGCCGGTTTGTTGATGTAGTGCCAGAGTCCGGCCGGGTGGCTTCGCCTGGCCGCTCGCCGGCACCGCGGCAGCGGACGCCGAGAACACCCGCTGGGGGCCGGCTTCCGGGGACCGGGTCGCGGTACCCCGGCCTGGGCGGGAAATGGAAACGCCCGCCAGATAAGTCATGCTTCGTACGCCGATTCGCGCCCGCCGCAGCTCGACGGGCTGCCACGTGCAGCCTCGCGGTGGGTGAGGCCTGCCAGCCCACGCACGCGACGGGACGTGACCGTGGCTCGGGCCCGCCACGACATGCCCTCGGCCCGAGCGCGGGGGATTAACTGCGGCGACCGTTGGCGATTGCGCTTCCCCGCGCCGTTAATGTGCGTGGGGAACGTGCACGCACAGTGCGGGGGAGTGGGGATCATGGGCGCAGACGATCCCACTCCCCCACGATTTCGCGTGGTTATAAATGAGAAGGAGGGGGAAGTGCGACGGAGACGCTCGCGCTCGCACCCCCGCCCCTCGCTCCTCCTCTGCTTCCTCTTCTTCTCCGCCATGCTCGAGCGAAGCGCTGCCGCCTCCGTACGCCTCACCCACGCCTGCCGCGCGCCGTGACCCGAAGCCCGCAGCGTGCCGCTCTTCTCCCTTTCCTCCTCTTCATCGCCGAATCTCGACGCCCACAGAAAACTCTCCCCAATGGCGCTGCCGAAAAGTTCTTGGGAGGGCTCCATTATGATGGAACAGAATATCCGGTACCTCCACCGCATGAAGCGGCTGCTGCCGGCGAAGGTACTGCTCGCGCGCGCGCCGGGCTCGGAGAGGGTGCCGGAGCCGCAGGAGGGCGAGAATGTGGTCTTCTTCTCGCACTTCGAGCGCGGGCTCGGCCTCCCCGCGAGTCTCTTCTTCCGCGCGTGGCTTGATTTCTTCGGGCTGCAGCCGCATCATCTCGGTGCCAACGCCGTGCTGCAGGTTGCCGGCTTCGCCACGCTCTGCGAAGGCTATCTCGGGATGCTGCCGACTGTGGAGCTGTGGGCGAAGATTTTCTTCCTCAAACAGCAGGGGGCGTCAGCCGGCGTCATGTCCGACCGCGGCGCAGCGGTGGTCACCAGCCGGCCAAACGGGCCGTTTCCCAAGCTGCTGCTTGAGGAATCGGCCAAGAAGTGGCAGACGACGTTTTTCTACGTCCGGAACGCCGACCCGACTGTCGACGTCATGAACCTTCCGCCGTTCGTCGACGCGCCGCCGCTCAAGAAGCCGAACTGGGGCTACTGCCCCAAGAAGCCGCCGTAGGAGATGGTGAACATCTGCGGCCGGGTCGGGGAGCTGACGGATCGCGAGGGGCTGAAGCCGGTTGATCTCATCGCGGCCTTCATCGCCCGCCGGGTTCTGCCGCTGCAGCGCCGGGCGCACCGGATCTGCGATATGAGCGGCCATCACGACCCGACCCGGATGTCGACCAAGGAGCTGACGCCGGCTGGGATCGTCCAGCGGGTCAATTACATCTCCAAGGCCGGGCTGAAGGAGGAGGGGTGGAGCTTCGGGAAGGAGCCTTATCACCGGGAGAACCCGGCGCCGACGGTGAGTCCTTGGTCTTTATATTTTGCAGCTTCGACGTTATTCTTGCGTCCTGACGGGCCGAACGCCCAGATTCTGCTGGCCGACCTGCCCGACTCGGATGTGGAGAAGGCCGGCGCCGAGGCGGAGGAGGGGGCGGTCGAGGCGTGCCTGGCCGACGCCGCAGCCGGGGGGTCGCGGAATGCAGGTAAGTCTACGCCTCCAGATCTACTGCAGGACTGGTCGGATGACGACGAGGAGAGCCTGACCGACGCCCATGGTGCAGCGCCCTCGGCTGGGGAGGACGCCAGCGTCGACCCCCCAAGACGGCTGCGGAAGGCGGCCGGCGCCGGGCCGGCTCGCGCGGCGGCGACCGTCAGTCGGCCGCACGGGAAGGAGGCGGTCGAGGCGAGATCGGCCACGAAACGCCCGGCGGCGGGGCCGGCGCGCGAGAGGGCCTTCGTGAAGAAGAAGCGCCGGCTTGCCCCGTCCGTGGGGCCGAGGCGGGAGCCCCCGACGGTCATCGGGTAAGTATTTCTTGCCTTATTTCTGATCCCTGCTTCCTGAATTTATGGGGGCGCGCCATCTTGTGGTTTGTCTTTTTTCTTCCTTATGCCTTCGCCGTGACGAATCTGCCGTGTACAGGTCGGCTCTTGACTTGGCGGTGGCGGCGACGGAGGCCGCGGCGGGCGAGGCCATCTGGCGAAAAACCCGGAGCAGCGCCGTCGAGCCTCCGTCGAGTCGGTCCGTGGAGGAAGAACTCGAGGCCCGCCAGTCCGGCCAGGATCTTGATGCGGCGACGCGTGCCACCTGGCGGGACCGGGCTGCGGCCAAGAAGGTGATGGAGGAAGCCTCGGCCCAGGCGTGGGAGAGGGCCTCCGCGAACCGGGCCAGGCCTACCATGGATCCGGCCTGGCCGGAGATGGAGAGGGGCTTGACGCCGACGGTGACGGTCATTGAGCCGCAGCCGGAGGGAGCGGGCGAGCCGGAGAGGAGGGCGGAGCTGGTCGGCGGCGGGTCGGACGTTGATGAGGAGATCGCCGTGGACACGCCGCCCCGGGCCAACCCGGCGGAGGGAGGCGAGGACGGCGGGGAGAGGCGCGAAGCGGACTCCGCGCCATCCGGCCAAGCGCAGCCGACGCCGGCCGCGGAGGCCGCGACAGGGGGCGCCGGCACCCTGGTGGTCGTGCCGCCCCAAACCGCCCCGAACCTCGAGCGGCCGGGTGGAAGTGGATCCGGCGCCGGGACCACAGTCCAGCAACCGTGGACGAGCTCCAGCGAGGTCGTGGTCGGACCGCGAACCCGGGAGGACGACGCGGCGGACGCCTTGCGCTCGCAGCTTCGCGGCTGGGGCGACCGTCTGCAGGCCTTCGTCCGGGAGGAGCAGGCTCGGGCGAAGCAGCTGGAGCAGGCGATTGCGGTGAGTTTTTCCTTCTTTTCTTGTCTTGATTGCTGAATCAGTGGGGGCGCGCCAGCGCACCCACTGGGTGTAGCCCCCGAGGTTCGGCTGGGCTGCGGAGCAGCCGGGTCGAATCTTATAGCTCGTCTTTCGCGTTCTTCTAATCTTCTGTCTGTGCGCAGAACCTGTACGACCTGCGGGCCAGCGCGTTCAACCGGCTCCGGGATCGGTACCGTGAGGCCAGAACCCAGCTTGCCGTCAAGGAGGAGGACCTGCGTCGGGTCCAAGGTACGTCTTGCATGCCTTCAGTGGGTGCGCGCCAGCGCACCCACTGGGTGTAGCCCCTGAGATTCGGGCCGGACTGCGGAGCAGCCGGGTCGAATCTTAGAGCCTTGACTTTTTCTTCTAATCCTTGCCTCCGGCATCTGACCGGGAATCTCGTCGCGCAGCTGACGCGGCTGAGGTGCCAGGCCTTCGAGGCCGGCTTGCCGAAGCCGGCCAGCAGCGCGACCACGCCGTCGGCGACCGCGACCGGCTCCAGGCCAAGGTTGACCGGCTGGTGGCCGAGAAGGCCAGGGTGGAGGATGCCCACTAGGCGGAGCTGGGCCGGTTGGCGGAGGAGCGCGGCAAGGCGGCCGAGGAGCTAGCGGACGCCGGCAGGAAAATCGCCCAGCTTCAGAAAGATCTCGAAGCCCAGGGTCGTGCGTCGGCGATGCGGGAGAACGGGATGCTGGGCGAGGCGCAGCAACTTGACGAGACCTTCGCCCGTAAGTACCGTTTCTTCCTTTGGGCCGGCTGGCGTAGCCGGCAAGTTGCTTTCTTTGACTGGCTTCTTTCTTTCCTTTGCCAGGAGTCTTCCCGGAGACACAGGAGGCGGCCGATGCGGCCGTGGACGCCCACCGGGCCGAGCAGCGCGAGCTGGGGGCGGAGATCGATGCTTACGCCGCCTGGTCCTTCTCAGAGCTCGTTCTTACCGGCGAGGCCCGTCTTCGGGCCGTGGAGGGGTAGATGCACCGCCTGTACGAGGCCGGCTTGGGCATGGCGAGCGGCCTCTGGCCAAGCGCGGTGGTGCCGAACAGCGTCACCCAGCTGGCGCGGTGGCTCGAGGCCAGGGTGGAGCGACTCGGCGCGTGGAGGGCCTCCGCGGCCCGGGCCGGCGCGGAGACGGCGCTGCGCTTCATCGTGTTGTGGTATCCAGGCGTGGACCTCGACCGTCTGGCGGCACAACGGGCCGGCGCGGAGGAGGACTTGGCGACGCGGGCGCAGCGGAGCACCGGGCGGGCCAGTTACTTGGCAACGTTCGCCCCGCACGACGAGTTCGTCGTCGAGCGGACGGAAGACGGCGAGGAGCTCCCTGCCGATACGCTCGGCCTGCTGCTCGACGACCCGGACGGCAGCTCGGCCGAGACGGGCGCCTACGCCGATGACGAGGCCGACGCGGACGACGACGCCACGGCCGAGAGGACGGCGGAGAGCGCTGGACCCAACCCGGCGGCCGCGTCCACCTCGGCTGAGCCGACGCCGGCCGGAGACGACGCGGGTGCCGCCTAGGATTGCTTTCCCTTTTTATATTTCCTGTGCTCAAACTTTTGTTAGGTAGCAGGTCCACCCACTGGGGGTGTAGTTCTATGTAATGAACTCGTGGCCGAAGGCCCATGCTGTATATAAATTTTGCATGCGATTTCACTTTCTGCTGTTCGGCCTTGGACCTTGTCCTGTTTGTCATTTCTCTGGGCTTCCTTCCCGCTAGCCGGACAGCCGGGTTGCGGTCTGTGGCTAGGACGGGGACTCGGCTTTGAGAGCGAACGCACAGTACTTAGGCTTTTTCGGACGTTGAGCGCGAGTGAAACACCCACTGGGCCGGCTGGCGGCAGGCGGCGAGGCCGCCTGGCGCGCAACCGGTCGTGCGGCGAACAAGCGAGAGAGAACGGGTTGAGCCGGGTTGGCCATGCCGGGCTGTCTCCCTTAGTCGTTCTTGCGTAACAATGCTTCCGGCCTTTGGCTCTTGCCAGCCGGACAGCCGGGAGCCGGCTGTGGCTGGCGAAGAGAGGGCCTTGGCGGCTCGTACACTTTGAGACGGACTAAGGAAAAAAGCGGGGCGTGGTCTAGCCGGCTAACCCCCGAGCCCCCGAGCCGGCTACGCCGACTCGGTGGGGGAATTAGAAAAAACGGGGCTGTGTGTAGACACAGAATAAAACGGAAAATGGAGCCCCCGAACCCCCGAGCCGGCTGCGCCGACTCGGCGGGAGAAATAAAAACGGGGGAGCTGCCTGCTTTCATTAAGTCCAAAAGATGCTGATACATACATACATGGGTTTAACTGTAAAACGGACGGAGGAGCTCCACGTTCCAGGGCCGGCTGGACTCCTCGCCGGCTGCATCGCGCTTGCGCTTGTTTGGCTTCTGCGCGTCGATGAGGTAGTACGCGTTCCGGTCGCAGAGAGCCTTGCTGATGATGAAGGGGCCCTCCCAAGGGGAGGCCAGCTTGTGCTGGCCGGCTGTTTGCTGGACGAGCCGGAGTACGAGGTCGCCTTCGCGGAACGCGAGGGGCTTGATCTTCTTGCTGTGGTTGTGGCGCAGGCCTTGTTGGTAGATGGCGGACCGGCTGAGGGCCAGGAGGCGCGCCTCCTCGAGCAGATCGACGCCGTCTTCGCGTGCTTCTTTTGCTTCGGCTTCGGTGTACATCGTCACCCGGGGTGAGTCGAACTCGACGTCGGTTGGGATGATCGCTTCTTCTCCGTAGATGAGGAAGAATGGGGTGAACCCGGTGGAGCGGTTTGGCGTCGTCCGGAGGCTCCAGAGGACGGCCGGCAGCTCGTCGAGCCAGCTGCCGGGTGAGCGCACGAGCGGCTCGGCGAGTCGCGGCTTGATGCCGGCTAGGATGAGGCCGTTTGCCCGCTCGACCTGGCCGTTCGACTGGGGATGTGCGACGGAGGCCAAGTCGAGCCGGATGCCGGATGCAGAGCAGTAGTGGGCCAGCGCGCCCTTGGCGAAGTTGGTGATGATGCTGTGTGGCACGCCGTAGCGAACCGCGATATCCTTGATGAATTGGATGGCCGTGGGCCCGTCGAGCTTCTTGATCGGCCTGGCCTCGATCCACTTGGTGAATTTGTCGATGGCAATGAGGAGATGCATCATGCCGCCTCGGGCGGTCTTGTAGGGCCCCACCATGTCGAGTCCCCAGACGGCAAAGGGCCATGTGATCGGGATGGTTTGGAGGGCCGAAGCCGGCTGGCGGCTGCGCTTGCTGAAGCGTTGGCAGCCCTCACACTTGAGGACCAGTTCCTCGGCGTCTTGTAGGGCCGTGGGCCAGTAGAAACCGTGCCGGAATGCTTTGGCCACCAGGGATCTCGAGGCGGTGTGGTGCCTGCACTCGCCCTGGTGGATGTTGAGGAGGATCTCGATCCCTTTGCTCTGCTCGACGCAGCGCTGGAATGCGCCCGTCGTGCTGCGTTTGACGAGCTCGTGGTTGATGATGGTGTAGGCGGACGCGCGCCGCTGCACTTGCCGGGCTTCAGTTTCGCCGATGGGAAGTTCGCTGTCTTCCAAGAAGGCAAGGATGGGCTGAGCCCAGGATGGCGCCGTCACCACCGTGAGGACGGCCGCCAGGATGGGACCCGGGACGGCAGCCCCCGAGCCGGAGCCGGCAGTCCCCGGGCTGGAGCCGGCAGCCCCCGAGCCGGAGCCGGCAGCTCCCGGGCTGGAGCCGGCAGCCCCCGAGCCGGAGCCGGCAGCCCCCGAGCCGGAGACGGCAGCCCCAGAGCTGGAGACGGCAGTCCCCGGGCTGGAGCTGGCAGTCCCCGAGCTAGGGCCGGGAACCCCAGGGTCGGGTGCGGGCGCGCCGGGGTCGTCCGGGACGAAGATGGACTCCGAGTTGGGAGACGGCTTGATGGAAAGCTTCCGCAGGTGCTCGAGGGAGACGCCGGACGGGATGGCTTGCCGGGTGGAGCCCACTTTGGCCAGGGCGCCGGCCGCTTCGTTGTCGGTGCGTGGGACGTGGAGGAACTCACAACCATTGAACCCGCCGGAGAGTTGCTGGACCAGGAAGCGGTAGCTGGCCATGTTGGCGTCTTTGGCGTCCCAGTCGCCGGAAACTTGCTGCACCACCAGGTCCGAGTCACCGTAGCAGAGGATGCGCCGGATGCCGATCTCCCTGGCCAGCCGGAGGCCATGCACGAGAGCTTCGTACTCGGCGACGTTGTTGGAGGTGGCGAAATGGATCTGGAGCACGTACCGCAGCCGGTTGTTCTTGGGGGAGGACAGCACGATGCCGGCTCCCAAACCGTTGCGCATCTTGGAGCCGTCAAAGTGCATGCGCCAGTGAGTCTACTCCGGCGCCGGCGGCAGGTATTGCGTCTCGGTCCAGTCGACGAGGAAGTCGGCCAGCGCCTGGGACTTGATGGTGGTGCGCGGCTCGTAGAGGATCGTGTGGCCGGCTAGCTCGATGGCCCACTTGGCCACCCGGCCAGAGGCATCTCGGCAGCCCATGATCTCGCCGATGGGGGCCGTGCTCACCACGGTAATGGCGTGCTCTTGGAAGTATTGCCTCAGCTTCTTGGCGGCGAAGTACACGCCGTAGCACATCTTCTGGTAGTGGGGGTAGTTCTGCTTGGAGGCGGAGAGCACCTCGCTCAGGTAGTACACCGGGCGCTGGACCGGCTGCACCTTGCCCTCCTCAGGGCGCTCGATGACCAGCACCATGCTGACCGCGCGAGAGGTGGTGGCGATGTATAGCAGGAGCGGCTCTTTCTCAGCCGGCGCGGCCAGGACGGGCGCGGTTGACAGCATGCGCTTGAGGTCGCGGAAGGCTTCGTCCGCCTGGTCGCTCCACTCGAACGCCGTCGTCTTCTTCATCAGCTGATACAGGGGCAAGGCCCTCTCTCCCAGCCGGCTGACGAACCGGCTGAGAGAGGCCAAGCAGCCGGTGAACTTCTGGACGTCGCGCAGCCGGGTCGGCTTGCGCATGCGCTCGATTGCCTTGATCTTCTCCGGGTTGGCCTCAATGCCGCGCGCCGAGACGAGGAAGCCGAGTAGCTGGCCAGCCGGCACGCCGAAGACGCATTTCTCCGGGTTGAGCTTGATCCGGAACCGGCGCAGGTTGGCGAAAGTTTCTTTGAGGTCGGCCAGGAGCGTGAGGTGCTGCTTGGTCTTCACCACGGTATCGTCGACGTAGACGTGCGCGTTTCTGCCGAGCTGGGGCAGCAGGCATTTCTGCATACAGCGCTGGAAAGTGGCGCCGACGTTCTTCAAGCCGAACGACATGGTGATGTAGCAATACGCCCCAAAGGGCCTGATAAAGGATGTCTTGAGGGCGTCGGCCGGGTCCAGCTTGATCTGGTGGTAGCCGGAGTAGGCATCCAGGAAGGACAGGAGCTCGCAGCCGGCTGTGGAGTCGATGACTTGGTCGATCCGGGGCAGAGCGAACGGGTCTTTGGGGCATGCCTTGTTCAGGCTGGTGTAGTCGATACACATGCGCCAAGTGCCGTTTTTCTTCAGGACGAGGACCGGGTTGGCCAGCCACTCGGGGTGGAATACTTCCATGATGAACCCGGCTTTGAGCAGCTGGGCGATCTCTTCGCCAATGGTTCTTCGCTTCTCCTCGGAGAAATGGCGTAGCGGCTACCGGACAGGCTTGGCGTCCTTGCGGACGTGTAGTTTGTGCTCGGCGAATTCCCTCGGGACACCCGGCATGTCTTTGGGAGACCATGCAAAGATATCCTGATTCTCACGGAGGAAATCGACGAGCTCGCCTTCCTATTTGCTGTCGAGGCCCGTGCCCACGACGACGTACTTGCTGGATCTGGGGTCGGCCGGGTTGAGCGGGACTCGCTTCGTGTCCTTGGCCGGCTTGAAGGAGGCTTCGTCGGCCGGCTTGGGCGGAGCCGGCACGGCCGACTGCGCGTTAGCCCGCGCCACGATCCTGTCGAGCTGGCGCCTCTCCCCGGCGATGACCAGCGACTCGGCCAGCTGGGAGCCGGCTTTGGCGCACTCGAGGGACTTCTTGTAGTCGCCGATGACAGTGATGAGGCCCTTGGGACCCGGCATCTAGAACTTCAGGTAGGCGTAGTGGGGGACCACCATAAACTTGGCCATCGCGGGCTGGCCCAGCAGCGCGTGGTAGGGGCTGGCCAGGTCGACCACCTCGAACCAGATCGGAAATGGCTGCTGGAGCCGAATAGGACGTCGAGCCGGATCCGGCCGATCGGGGAGCAGGAGAGTCCCGGCACGATGCCGTGGAACACCGTCCGGGTCGGCTCCAGCTGTCGCGCCTCGATGCCGAGCTTGGTCATCATGTCGCGGTACAGGATGTTGATGCTGCTGCCGCCGTCGATCAGCAACCGCGAAAAGCGGCAGGTGCGCTTCTCGGAGACGAGGGTGGGGTCGAGCACGAGGGCGTAGCCACCCGGCGTGGGCATGACGGCCGGGTGGTCCTCCCGGGTCCAGCTCACCGGCCGGTCAGACCAGTGCATGTACTGGGGAACCGAAGGGATGACGGCGTTCACCTCAGCCGCGTGTTTGCGCTTGGCGTGCTTGTCATCCCCCTCGCTGGTGAAGATGACGTAGGACGCGTACGAGCGCTAGAAAGGGTTGTCGGCGAGGGCGCCGGGTGGCGGTGGAGGCGGCGGGAGCGGCGGCTGCTGCGGGCCGGCTCCAGGCGGCGCGGGTGGAAGGTTGCCCTTCAATAGGCGCTGCGTGAAACTGCACTGCCGGAGCGTGTGCGTCGATGGCTTCGCGCCGCCGTGGTCTTTGCAGGGGGCGTTGAGCATCTGCTCGAAGGTCAGCTTGGGCTGCCAGACGGCTTTGCCGATGCGCGGGCGCTGGCTGGCGCCTTGCTTGGCCGGCTGCTCCCTCTCCACGGCGGCGACTTGTCGGTTGTCGTAGCGGGGCGCCGGTTGGTCGTTCCGGCGCTTGCCGTTGCTGTTGCCGTCTTGCCGGCGCTGGCTATTGTCGCCAGCCGGCTTGGCGGGAGCCGGCTTGGCCGGGAGAAGCTTGCCGTTCGCGTCGATCGTGATCTTCATATTCATCGCGGAGTCGGCCGTAGCGTACTTGTCCGCTACGGCCATGAGCTCCGCCAGGGTCTCCGGCTCGTCGCACACCAGCCGGTGCTTGACCAGAGTGCCGTCTAGGCATCCGTCGATGAAGTACTGGATGGCCTGGACCTCGTGGACCCCTTCGCAGGAGTTGCGAAGCTCCGTCCACCGTGTGAGGAAGTCGCGCAGTGGCTCGCCCGGCTTCTGGACGCACATGGAGAGCTGTCGAGGCTTGCCGGGTCACTTGTAGGTGCTGGTGAAGTTGCGAACGAACGCGTCTTCGAAATCCAGCCAGGAGTTCACACTGCCGGCTCGGAGGCTGTTAAGCCACGTCCGGGCCGAACCGAGCAGCATGAGGGGGACGTAACGGACAGCCACACGCCGATTGCCGCCGGCTATGCCGACAGCCGTGGTGTAGTCGGTTAGCCAGTCCTCTGGCTAGGTGGCGCCGGTGTACTTTGGGGAGTCGCGGGGCAGCGAGAAGCCTTTGGGGAAGGGTTCTTCGCGAATGCGGGAGCCGAAGCACGCAGCCGGTCGATGTGGTAACGGGCATCGCTTTTGTCGTAGGGCTTGCGGGGGCCGAGTCGGTCAGCCACGGGAACGCGGAGGCCGATTCGGTCGGCCACGGGACCGCGGGGAGCAGGAGCTTTCGGGGCCGGCTCGGGCCGCCGAGCCGGCCACACGGGGGGCTCTGACTGTCGAACCCGGCCGTCGCCGGCCGTCTCGCCGGCGTTGCCGTCTCCAGCGGTGGTGGCGCGGTTGTGCCGGCTCCGGCCGGACCGGTGCCGGCCAGAGCGGCTTGCGCTAGTGGCGTGCGAAGACGTCTGCCGCGCATCCTGGAGAGCCCTCTCCGGGTCCCCGGTTCATCTTGAGGCGGAGCCGGATGGCTGGGCCGGGTCAAACCGTTGCTGCTGCTCGTTCGCCGTGGTGATGAGGTCGCGGATGCGCTGCTGCTGCTGCAGCAGCTCCTCGCCCTCCAGGAACTCGAGATCAGCAATCGCGGCCTGTGCCGCGCGCATGTTCTTGACGGGGGTGTCGTAGACGGGTCGGCCTGCGCCTAGCACGCGGCCGAGTGCGCCCCCACGGATCCGCACCTCCGCGACCCAGCTGGGCTCGGCGGCGGGCGGAGTGAGGCCATGTGCGCTGTCGAATTCTCGCTGGGCGGACTCCGGCCGGCGCCGGGTCGCCGCAAGCTCCGTGGCCTCGAGAAGCAGATGCTGGCGGCCCTCGTTGAGCTGGGCCGCTGCAGCAGCCGTGTCGGCTTCAGGCGTGATGGGGGCTTGCAGACTCCGGATCGTATCGTGGAGCGGGTCAGTGCGGCGAGGCGGAGCCGCAGCCAAGGCGGCGGCGGCAGCCTTCTCCTTTGCGCGCGGGGTGCCGGAACTGGTGCCGATGGTTAGCACCTCCGCGTGAACGCAGATAGCAGCGACGTCGTCGGAGATGGCGCAGGTAGCGGGGACAGGCGAGTCGGTGCAATTGCACACTTCGCTGGGAAACACGTCGGGGACGAGCGCGATGAAGACGCGCAGCGCGCCGAAGGGGACGATGAAGCAGCCTACGGGGCAGGTAACGTCCGCGCCTAGCGCAGCGCTGCAGCTGGCCGGTTTGGACGTGCGAGGCGCACGGACCAAACCGTGCACGATGCGCTCGCCGGAGCTGGTGAAGGGCCTCGTCCAGAACTTGACTCCGACCGGCGCCGCAAGCAGCCCCACGGTGGGCGCCAACTGTCGTGGTGTTCTCGCAGGGCATGCGCGGTTCACGGCAGATGCCATGGGATGGCTTGAGGTGGGGCTACGAGAGGACGTCGGTGGGCTCCGGAGGCGAGGTTGGCACGAGCAAGTGCGAGACACGAGACGTACCCAGGTTTGGGGCCCTCTGGAGTGGTAACACCCCTAATCCTGCCGTATGAGCTGATATGCGCAAAGGTTACAGAGTTGCTCCTGGAGCTGTTTGGGCGGAGGAGGGAGAAGGGGCTAGGCCACCGTTCTGCCTCTCCGGCGGGAGTGTGTGTGTTCTGTGGAGCGAACTAGAATGTATACTGATCTAACCGATCGATTGACTCACTGACCGACCCCTCTGCATGGAGGCCTCCCTGGGGGTCTTATAGGCCGACTCCCAGGGTTACAATGGTAATGATACAGAGGTGCAGGCCCCTGGTGTCACTGACCGGGATCCGGTGGCCGGGTCGCCGGGTTGCCGGGCTGCCGGGTCGCCAGGTGCGCCGCACCTGCCTGGCGCGGGGCACTGTGGCGGGTCTTGTCTCCTGTCAGTCTGGGTACGAGGCACTGTGGCGCGTCTTGTCCGTCGTCAGAGGGAGGTCGGCGCCGCCGTTTCTACAGGACCGCGCCTCCCTGACACCGCCCACCTCGGGCGGGGGCGCAAGGAAAGCTATAGCCTCGCCTATTCTGTCAGTATAAAGGGAGGAGCGCTGTAGCAATGCTTGCTTCGTCGCTAAGGCGTCGTCGCCTCGCGGCTGGCCGGCATGGGCCAGCTGGCCAGGCCGGGTTGCCGTGCCGAGCCGGCTCGTGCTGGGGAGCCGGCGTGCTTGGCAAGCCGGCCTGAGGCCTTGTCCTGCTCCGATGATTTTCCAAAAAGGATCCGGGCTCCGTCGCCTACCCGGGGGTCATCCCCCCGACACCCGTGTACTCAAGTGTCTGTCTTCGGTGATGGTGGTGATGAAGTAGTGGGCTTGTCCTTCATGACATTGATTAGGATCTCCCTTAGGCTCTGAATTTCTCGTAGTACATGTTGTATCATCTCTATATCCTTTTGGACTTCGGCCATAATATGCTTATTCTCTGGCCCCAAGCATTCTTTTCTACATCACTTTCACTTGGACGAGAGATGTTCCAATTCGAAGGTATGTGCACACGGGGAGTATTTTCAACTCCATAATTGTGAACCAAATTATGAAAATTGTTTCGATGTAACCTGTGAAAGGGCCTCCTAGGGGCAAGCCCTTCTTGTACCCCTTGACTTCCATGGCTTGTTGAATTCCTCATTGCTTGATGGGGGCTTGGAGTTGTAGAGATGCCGGCAAGGGTACCTGGTACTTGTAGACTGCGTTGGTATTTTCCTCGAAGAGGAGAGGATGATGCAGTATAGTAGAGATAAGTATTTCCCTCAGTTAAGAACCAAGGTTAACAATCCAGTAGGAGGACCACACAAAATCCTGTTAGCAGCACCTACACACACAAAAGCAAACACTTGCACCCAACGCAATTAAGAGGGTTGTCAATCCTCTTAGCGGTTACTTGCAAGGATTAAGTTTGATAGTGATAGATAGATAAAGTAAAAACTAAATAAAATAAAAGTAAATAAATTGCAGCAAGGTATTTTTGGATTTTTATATATGATAAAGTAGACCCGGGGCCATAGTTTTCACTAGTTCTCTCTCGAGCGCAGAACATAGGGTGGGTAAACAAATTACTGTTGGGCAATTGATAGAAAAGTGAATAATTATGATGGATTCATGGCAATGATCATGTATATAGGCATCACGTCCGAGACAAGTAGACCGACTCCTGCCTGCATCTACTACTATTACTCCACTCATCGGGCGCTATCCAGCATGCATCTAGAGTATTAAGTATAAAATGGAGTAACGCCTTAAGCAAGATGACATGATGTAGATAAAGTAAACTCAAGCAATATGAATAAACCCCATCTTTTTATCCTTAATGATAACAATACAAATATGTGTCATGTCCCTTTCTGTCACAGGGATTGAGCACCGCAAGATTGAACCCATCACAAAGCACCTCTGCCATGGCAAGATAAACCAATCTAGTTGGCCAAACCAAATCGATAGATCGGAGAGAAATACAAAGCTATAATAATCACGCATAAAATATTTCAGAAAAAAACTCAAATATTTCTCATGAATAATATGATCATAAACTCAGAATTCATCAGATCCCAACAAACACACCGCAAAAGAAGATTACATCGGATAGAACTCCAAGAACATCGAGGAGAACTTTGTATTGAAGATCAAAGAGAGAGAAGAAGCCATCTAGCTACTAGCTATGGACCCGTAGGTCGGTGGTAAACAACTCACACATCATCGGAAGGGCAGCAAGGTTGATGCAGAAGCCCTCCATGGTCAATTCCCCCTCCGGCAGAGTACCAGAAAAGGCCTCCAGATGGGATCGTGGAAGAACAGAGGCATGCGGTGGCAGAAAAGTTTTCTCGTCTGGCTCTCTGGTGGTTATGGAATATTTGTGAATTTATAGTGGAAGAATTAGGTCAGGAGGTACCATGAGGGGCCCACAAGCCTGGGGGGCGCGCCTCCTGAGCTTGTCGCTCCCTCGTGACTCCTCAGGTCTTCTCCCAAAGCTTCTAGGGTCTCTTCTGGTCCAGAAAAAATTAATCCAAAGTTTTTTCTGCGTTTGGACCTTTTTTGATAATGATTTTCTAAAAAGACAAAAACAAGCAAAAAAAACAGCAACTGGCACTGGGCACTAGGTTAATAGGTTAGTCCCAAAAAATGATATAAAATAGCACAAAGTTGCATATTAAACATACAAGATTGATAATATAATAGCATGGAGTAATAAAAAATTATAGATACGTTGGAGATGTATCAAGCATCCCCAAGCTTAATTCCTGCTCGTCCTTGAGTAGGTAAATAATAAAAATAGATTTTTTATGTGGAATGCTACCCAACATGTATATTATGTAATCTCTTTGTGGCATATAAGTAGTGAAGCGATGAATTAACAATATCAACATAATAATAGCCATGGACATAAGAAGCATAATCATTAAACTTTCAAAATATATGATCCTTAACGAGTGTTATCCTTAGTCACTTTCTCATATTAATCATGGCATGACTCTATCTTCACGCAAATACATAAATAGTGAGCACCCCGGTGTTAAACCATTCAATTGGATCATACTTCTAATGCGCTTCAGCATTTTCAACTCTCACGCAATACATGAGCGCAAGCCATGGACATAGCACTAGGTGGAATAGAAGGCGGTGATAGGTTTCAAATAATGAAAAAGGAGAAGAAGAAAGTCTCGCATCAACTCGGTGGATCAACGGGCTATGGTGATGTCCATCAATCAATATCAATGCGAGGAGTAGGGATTGCCAGGCAACGGATGCACTAAAGAGCTATAAGTGTATGAAAGCTCAAAATAAAAACTAAGTGGGTGTGCATCCAACTTGCTTGCTCATGAATACCTCGGGCATTTGAGGAAGCCCACCATCGGAATATATCAGCCAAGTTCTATAATGAAAAATTCCCACTAGTATATGAAAGTGACAACATAGGAGACTCTCTACATGAGAAACATGGTGCTACTTTGAAGCACAAGTGTGGAAAAAGAAGATAGTAACATTGCACCTTCTCTCTTTTTCTCTCATTATCTATTCTTTTTTTTCTTCCTTTTTTTTCTTTTTTTTTCTTGGGCTCTTTTTGGCCTCCTTTTTTTTCTTTTTTTTTCGTCCGGATCCTCATCCCGACTTGTGGGGGAATCATAGCCTCCATCATCCTTTCCTCACTTGGGACAATGCTCTAATAATGATGATTATCACACTTTTATTTACTTACAACTCAAAATTACAACTCGATACTAGAACAAATATGACTCTATATGAATGCCTCTGGCAGTGTACCAGAATGTGCAATGATCTAGCGTAACATGTATAAAAATGATGAACGGTGGCTTTGCCACAAATACTATGTTAGCTAGATATGATCATGCAAAGCAATATGAGAATGATGATGTGTGTCATATAAACGGAACGGTGGAAGTTGCATGGCAATATATCTCGGAATGGCCATGGAAACGCCATAATAGGTAGGTATGGTGGCTGTTTTGAGGAAGGGTAAAAGGGGTTTATGTGTGAAAGAGCGTATCATATCACGGGGTTTGGATGCACGAGCAAAGTTTGCGCCAACTCTCGAGGTGAGAAAGGGCATGGCACGGTACCGAAGAGGCTAGCAAATTACGGAAAGATAGGAGTGCGTATAATCCATGGACTCACATTAGTCATAAAGAACTCACATACTTATTGCAAAAGTCTACTTATCCCTCGAAGCAAAGTATTTCACCGCATGCCCCTAGGAGGAGGGTTGGTAGGAGTTAACCATCGCGCTACCTCGATTGTAACAGCACACAAGGATTTCATTTCAGACCTATAAATGCTCCAACTTCCTCGCCATGCCACAACTAATATTTAGGTGAATATGTCATAACAAAATTTAATACCAATATTTCTACTAACCAATGATCATGAACCTATACCCTTTCATATTACGACATTAATAAAATTAACCATGCACTTCATTCTTAGTGATCTACATGAAGGTTTTTATTATATCCCCCTTGGATACCTATCATATCAAGACCATTCTTTTAATATGTGCAAATTGACATTACTATTTATTAGACTCTCAAAAAGATATAAGTGAAGCATGAGAGTGCAACTATTTCTTTAAAATATAACCACCGCCGTGCTCTAAAAGATATAAGTGAAGCACTAGAGCAACTGCCTAGCTCAAAAGATATAAGCGAAGCACATAGAGTATTCTAATAAATCACGAATAATGTGTGTCCCTCTCAAAAAGGTGTGTCCAGAAAAGATGATTGTGACAAACTAAAAAGCAAACAAACTACACAAGACGCTCCAAGCAAAATACATATCATGTGATGAATAAAAATATAGCTCCAAGTGAGTTACCGATAGATTGTAGACGAAAGAGGGGACGCCATCCGGTGCATCCCCAAGCTTAGACACTTGAGTCTTCCTTGAATATTACCTTGGGGTGCCTTTGGCATCCCCAAGCTTAGGCCCTTGCCTCTCCTTATTCCTTTATCCATCATGATCTCACCCAAAACATGAAAACTTCAGCACACAAAACTCAATAGAAACCTCGTGAGATCCGTTAGTATAACAATCAAATCTTAAACTCTAAGAACTATTGTAAATTGACTCATATTTAATATTGGAATAATGCTACTGTAATCTAACTTCTCCATGACTTATACCCCCCGATACAATCCATAGATTCATCAAAATAAGCAAACTATACAGCAAAAATAGATTCTGTCTAAAACAGAACAGTTTGTAAAGATCTGAATAAAAGCCATACTTCTGTAACTCCAAAAAATCTAAAAAAATTAGGAAAATGTGGGAAATTTGTATATCAATCATGTGTACAAAATTCAGAAGGTTTTGACTCTCCAGCTATTTTTAAGAATTTCTGCACTGGACGCAAAAGTTTCAGTTTTTGCACAGAATCAAGTCAACTATCATCCACACTATCCCAAAGGTATTACTTGGCACAAACACTAATTGAAACATAAAAATACAATCATAACAGAGGCTATAATTATGTAAACACACAAGAAGAAAATATCAAAGATAACTATTGGGTTGTCTCCCAACATGCTCTTTCTTTATAGCCATTAAGATAGGCTTGAGGTTTTACATGATGGTCACATTTAAGATAATAATTGAAACACAAAGAGAGCATCATAAAACATGTGACAAACACATTTAAGTCTAACATACTTCCTATGCATAGGCATTTTATAGGAAAACAAATTATCAAGGCAAGCAATATCTAGCATATGAAAGGGAGAAGAATAAATCATTAATGATCTCAACATAACGAGAAGTAATTTAGTAACATGAAAATTTCTACAACCATATTTTCCTCTCTCATAATAATTACATGTAGGATCATATTAAATTTCAACAATATAGCCATCACATAACATATTCTCTTCATGATCCTCATGCATAAAAGTTTTATAATCTTCCAAGTTAGTGGGATCAACTAAAGTCATGACCTCTCCAAACCCAATTTTATCGAAAATTTCATAAGATTGAACACTCTCCAAATATGTGGGATTCTTTTTACCTAAAGTTGACACTCTTCCAAACCCACTTACAATATTATTGCAACCATAATTATCATATTCATCATGAGGATTAAATAAATTTTCAAGATCATAAAAAGCATTATCGCCCCAATCATGATCATTGCAATAAGTAGTGGACATAACAAAATTATCATCCCCAAGCTTGTAGATTTGCATATCATTAGCACAATTGACATTAATAGAATTTATAATAATATCATTGCAATCATGCTTTTCATTAAAGGAGCTATCAAGTGTGGGTGAAATAATGATAATTTAATTTTTAACATAAGGAACTATAGCAAGTTCATCTCCATAAGCATAATTAATATTGGCATCGTCGCCATAAGAATAGCAAGCATCACGTTCATCAAGAGGGGATATTTCAATCGAATCAACGGAATCATAATTGTCTATAGATTCTTGCATATCATTATTCTCTTCCAAAGTAGCAGACATTCTCCTAATAAATTCATTAACATAGGCATTAGGAGCATAGTTTTCATAGCAATAATTAAGTATGTCAATTTTTTTGGATTTGTAGAGAGTAGCATCATACTTTTCAATCAAAGAAGTAACTTCATAAGCACCCTTAAAAGCAACAAATTCTTCAATTTGTTCGATATCATAGTAATTATAAACACCCTTGGCATAAGTAGATAAGATTTCATTATCATTAAACTCACATAGGTAGGGAAGGTGTTTTTTAGGGTTCTTAGAAAAACAAGTAAAATCATAAATTTCACATAGATTCCAAGCATAGCATAGCAAACAATTTATTTGATTCCATAAGAGTCTCCATTTTTGAGACAAACGGTGACGCACAAAATGAGCATGCTCATCTAATGATTTTCCCTCAACTAAACTAGTTGGGGTTTCAGCACGAGCACAGATGGATCGAAGATGATCCAAGTACAAAACTTTAAGTGGATCCATAGTATCTTATATATTTTTATTTTCTGTTCTTGTGTGTTTGACATGAAGGCAATAAAAGCAAGCAAGCAGGCAAATAAAATATTTTTAATGTTTTTATAAAAAAATTAGAAGTGGGGGAGATGAAAACGAGAGGCAAAGGCAAATAAAATAAATGCAAGTGGATGATACTTTGTGTGAAAGTACTTGATAGATTTTGGTGATGTCTCCCCGGCAACGGTGCCAGAAATTCTTCCTGCTACTTGTAGACTGCGTTGGAATTTTCCTCGAAGAGGAGAGGATGATGCAGTATAGTAGAGATAAGTATTTCCCTCAGTTAAGAACCAAGGTTATCAATCCAGTAGGAGAACCACACAAAATCCCGTTAGCAGCACCTACACACACAAAAGCAAACACTTGCACCCACCGCTAATAAGAGGGTTGTCAATCCTCTTATCGGTTACTTGCAAGGATTAAGTCTGATAGTGATAGATAGATAAAGTAAAAACTAAATAAAATAAAAGTAAATAAATTGCAGCAAGGTATTTTTGGATTTTTATATATGATAACGTAGACCCGGGGGCCATAGTTTTCACTAGAGGCTTCTCTCTCGAGTGCAGAACATACGGCGGGTAAACAAATTACTGTTGGGCAATTGATAGAAAAGCGAATAATTATGACGGATTCATGGCAATGATCATGTATATAGGCATCACGTCCGAGACAAGTAGACCGACTCCTGCCTGCATCTACTACCATTACTCCACTCATCGACCGCTATCCAGCATGCATCCAGAGTATTAAGTATAAAACGGAGTAACGCCTTAAGCAAGATCACATGATGTAGACAAAGTAAACTCAAGCAATATGAATAAACCCCATCTTTTTATCCTTAATGGCAACAATATAAATGCGTGTCATGTCCCTTTCTGTCACTGGGATTGAGCACCGCAAGATTGAACCCATCACAAAGCACCTGTCCCATGGCAAAATAAACCAATCTAGTTGGCCAAACCAAATCGATAGATCGGAGAGAAATACAAAGCTATAATAATCATGCATAAAAGAGTTCAGAAAAGACTCAAATATTTTTCATGAATAATCTGATCATAAACTCACAATTCATCGGATCCCAACAAACACACCGCAAAAGAGGATTACATCGGACAGAACTCCAAGAACTTCGAGGAGAACTTTGTATTGAAGATCAAAGAGAGAGAAGAAGCCATCTAGCTACTAGCTATGGACCCATAGGTCGGTGGTAAACTACTCACACATCATTGGAAGGGCAGCAAGGTTGATGTAGAAGCCCTCCGTGGTTCATTCCCCCTCCGGCAGAGTACCGGAAAAGGCCTCCAGATGGGATCGTGGAAGAACAGAGGCTTGCGGCGGCGGAAAAGTTTTCTCGTCTGGCTCTCTGGTGGTTATGGAACATTTGTGAATTTATAGTGGAAGAATTAGGTCAGGAGGTGCCACAAGGGGCCCACAAGCCTGGGGGTGCGCCCCCTGAGCTTGTCGCTCCCTCATGACTCCTCAGGTCTTCTCCCGAAGCTTCTAGGGTCTCTTCTGGTCCAGAAAAAATTAATCCAAAGTTTGTTCTGCGTTTGGACCTTATTTGATAATGATTTTCTGAAAAGACAAAAACAAGCAAAAAAACAGCAACTGACACTGGGCACTAGGTTAATAGGTTAGTCCCAAAAAATGATATAAAATAGCACAAAGTTGCATATAAAACATCCAAGATTGATAATATAATAGCATGGAACAATAAAAAATTATAGAGACGTTGAAGACGTATCAGTACCCCTCTCGGAGGCTGAAGGGTGGACTTCCAGCGAATCCCCTTCACCTTCTTCCATGGTGACCTCCTCCTCCTCCTCTCTCCTGAATTCCATCTGCAGCAACCAAGCGTCGTCTCCCACGTTGTTCGAGGAAGAGGAAGACATGATGCCTGGCCTCAAAGATCTGACAAAAACAACATGAAACAAGAACAGAGGAGAAACTTGCAATACAGTGGTCAAAACAACCGGGAGTATATATAGAGAATTTTTATCTTGCAAAACAAGTATACGGGAAGAAAACAGAGTCGGGAGGGCACACGAGGGGCCCACAAAGCAACCCCCCTGGGCGCGCCCTATTGCCTTGTGACCTCCTCGTGGGTCCCCTCGGCTGTTTTCTTATTTTTGTATTTTTCTAATATTCCAAATCAGGCAGAAACAATTTTTATGGAATGTTTTAAGTCGGTTTACTTACCGTATCACATACCTACTCCTTTTCAGGGTTCTGGAGCATTCCGGAAGGTCTCTTTTATGTGTTCCTCCGGTGTCATTGTTTGAATAATATTAGTTTCAACATTAATGGGCGTACCTGAGATATAGTGTTTAATTCTTTGGCCATTAACCACTTTTGGATTAGTGCCCTCAACATTGTTGATTTTGATAGCTCCTAAGCAATAAACTTCTTCGATGATATACGTCCCTTCCCATTTAAAGAGAAGTTTTCCTGCAAAATATCTGAGACGAGAATTGTACAATAGGACCCGTTTTTGAATTCATTTTTCATGCCATCTTTTAACTTTTTCTTTAAACAACTTGGCATTTTCATAGGCTTGAGTTCTCCATTCATCTAGGGAGCTAATATCAAATAACCTCTTCTCACCGGCAAGTTTGAAATCATAGGTAAGTTCCTTAATTGCCCAATAAGCTTTATGTTCTAATTTGAGAGGTAAATAACATATGCTTTTCCATAAACCATTTTATACGGACACATACCTATAGGATTTTTATAAGCAGTTCTATAAACCCACAATGCATCATCAAGTTTATTAGACCAATTCTTCCTGGATCTATTAACGGTCTTTTGCAAAATTAACGTTATTTCTGTAGTACTCAATTCAACTTGACCAATAGACTGAGGATGATAAGGCGATGCAATTCTATGATTAACATCATATTTAGCAAGAAGTTTAAGGAAAGCACCATGAATAAAATGTGAACCACCATCAGTCATCAAGTATCTAGGGACTCCAAACCTAGGGAATATAACTTATTTAAGCATTTTAATAGAGGTGTTGTGATCAGCACTACTAGTTAGAATAGCTTCTACCCACTTAGTAACATAATAAACATCAACTAGAATAGGTGTATACCCTTTAGAGGAAGAAAAGGTCCCATATAATCAAAACCCCAAATGTGAAATGGTTCAATAACAAGTGAATAATTCATAGGCATTTCCTGACGTCTACCAATATTACCAATTCTTTGACATTCATCACAAGAAAGGACAAACTTACGTGCATCTTTGAAAGAGTAGGCCAATAAAAACCAGACCGTAATACCTTATGTGCAGTTCTGTCTCCCACATGGTGTCCACCGTATGACTCGGAGTGACACTTCCATAGAATTTGTTCCTGTTCATGCTCAGGTACACAACATCTAATAACACCATCTATTCCTTCTTTATATAAATATGGGTCATCCCAAAAGTAATGTCTTAAATCAAAGAAGAATTTTTCTTTTGTTGGTATGTATAGCTAGGTGGGATATATTTAGCAACGATGTAATTAGCATAGTCTGCATACCAAGGACTATTACGAGAAGTAGAAGCATTTATAACAGCTAACTGCTTATCAGGAAAACTATCATTAATAGGTAGTGGGTCATCAAGAACATTTTCCATCCTAGACAAGTTATCTGCTACAGGTTCTCAGCTCCCTTTCTATCAATAATATGCAAATCTAATTGTTGTAGTAGAAGAACCCACCTAATCACTCTAGGTTTAGCATCTTTCTTTTCCATAAGGTATTTAATAGCGGCATGATCGGTGTGAATAGTTACTTTAGAATCATTGCCGCTTGAATCCTAAGATGAAGGATGTGGTAAGAACTAAAATATTAAAGCTTTTGGAGGCAAGTATAATTTATGCTATAGCTGATAGTAGATGGGTAAGTCCTGTTTATTGTGTTCCTAAGAAAGGAGGCATCACCGTTGTTCCTAATGATAAAAATGAACTCCTTCCACAAAGAATTGTAAATGGTTATAGGATGGTAATTGACTTCAGGAAATTAAATAAAGCTACTAGGGAAGATCAGTACCCCTTGGCTTTTATTGATCAAATGTTAGAAAGATTATCTAAGCACACACACTTTTGTTTCCTAGATGGATATTCTGGTTTTTCTCAAATACCTGTATCGAAAGAAGATCAAGAGAAAACCACTTTTACTTGTCCTTTTGGAACTTATGCTTATAGACGTATGCCTTTTGGTTTATGCAATGCACCTGCTACCTTTCAAAGATGTATGACATCTATTTTCTCTGATTTTGTGAAAAGATTGTTGAGGTTTTCATGGATGATTTATCCGTTTACAGAACTTCTTTTGATGATTGCTTAAGCAACCTTGATCGAGTTTTGCAGAGATGTGAAGAAACTAATCTTGTCTTGAATTGGGAGAAGTGTCACTTTGTGGTGAATGAAGGTATAGTCCTTGGGCATAAAATCTCCGAAAGTGGTATTGAGGTAGATAAAGCAAAAGTTGATGCAATTGAGAAAATGCCATGTCCTAAAGATATCTAAGGTATGAGAAGTTTCCTAGGTCATGTTGGTTTCTATAGAAGATTCATAAAAGACTTCTCTAAAATTTCTAGGGTCTCTTGCAAAAAGATGTTCCATTTGTTTTTGATGATGATTGTGTAGAAGCCTTTGAAATACTTAAGAAAGCCTTAATTTCTGCACCCATTGTTCAGCCACCTGACTGGAACCTACCCTTTGAAATTATGTGTGATGCTAGTCATTATACTGTTGGTGTTGTTCTAGGCCAAAGAGTTGATAAGAAATTGAATGTTATTCATTATGCTAGTAAGACTCTAGACAGTGCTCAAAGAAACTATGCTACTACTAAGAAAGAGTTTTTGGCAGTTGTGCTTGCATGTGACAAGTTCAGATCTTACATAGTTGATTCCAATGTAACTATTCACACCGATCATGCTGCTATTAAATACCTTATGGAAAAGAAAGATGCTAAACCTAGACTCATTAGGTGGGTTCTTTTGCTACAAGAGTTTGATTTGCATATTGTTGATAGAAAGGGAGCTGAAAATCCCGTAGCAGATATTTTGTCTAGGATGGAAAATGTTCTTGATGACCCACTACCTACTAATAATGATTTTCCTGATGAGCAACTAGCTATTATAAATGCCTCTTGTAATAATCCTTGGTATGCAGACTATGCCAATTACATTGTTGCTAAATATATACCACCTAGTTTCACATACCAACAAGAGAAAAAGTTCTTCTTTGATTTAAGACATTAATTTTGGGATGACCCACATCTATATAAAGAGGAGTAGATGGTATTATTAGATGTTGTGTACCTGAGCATGAACAGGAACAAATTCTATGGAAGTGTCACTCCGAGGCGTACGGAGGACACCATGCGGGAGACAGAACTGCACATAAGGTACTATAGTCTGGTTTTTATTGACCTACTCTTTTCAACGATGCACGTAAGTTTGTCCTCTCTAGTGATGAATGTCAAAGAATTGGTAATATTGGTAGACGTCAGGAAATGCCTATGAATTATTCACTTGTTATTGAACCATTTGATGTTTGGGGTTTTGATTATATGGGACCTTTTCCTTCCTCTAATGGATACACTCATATTCTGGTTGTTGTTGATTATGTTACTAAGTGGGTAGAAGCTATTCCAACTAGTAATGCTGATCACAACATCTCTATTAAAATGCTTAAAGAAGTTATATTTCCGAGGTTTGGAGTCCCTAGATATTTGATGACTGATGGTGGTTCACATTTTATTCATGGTGCTTTCCGTAAACTTGTTGCTAAATATGATGTTAACCATAGAATTGCATCACCTTATCATCCTCAGCCTAGTGGTCAAGTTGAATTGAGCAATAGAGAAATAAAGTTAATTTTGCAAAAGACCGTTAATAGATCCAGGAAGAATTGGTCTAAGAAACATGATGATGCATTATGGGCTTATAGAACTGCTTATAAAAATCCTATGGGTATGTCTCCGTATAAAATGGTCTATGGAAAAGCATGTCACTTACCTCTTGAACTAGAACATAATGCATATTGGGCAATTAAAGAACTTAATTATGATTTCAAACTTGCCGGTGAAAAGAGGTTGTTTGATATTAGCTCTTTAGATGAATGGAGAACCCAAGCCAAGTTGTTTAAAGAAAAGGTTAAGAGATGGCATGATAAAAGAATTAAAAAACGGGAATTTAAACTTGGTGAGCATGTTCTATTGTACAACTCTCGTTTCAGATTCTTTGCAGGAAAACTTCTCTCTAAATGGGAAGGACCGTATATCATCGAAGAAATTTATCGCTCCGAAGCTATCAAAATTAATAACGCCGAAGGCACCAATCCGAAGGTGGTCAATGGGCAAAGAATTAAGCACTACATCTCAGGAATGCCCATTAATTGTGAAACTAATATTATTCAAACAATGACACCGGAGGAACACATAAAAAAGTCCTTCGGGAACGCTCCAAAACACTGAAAAGGGGTAGGAATGTGATACGGTAAGTAAACCGACTCCAAAAATTCCATAAAAATTATTTCTGTCCGTTTTGGAATATTATAAAAAATACAAAAATAAGAACCAGCCGAGGAGACCCATGAGGAGGTCACGAGGCAACATGGCGCGACCCCCCCCCCCTCGGGGCGCCCCGGGTTGCCTTGTGGGCCCCTCGTGTGCCTTCCCGAATCCGTTTCTTCCCGTATGCTCGTTTTGCAAGATAAAAATTCTTTATATATACTCCCGTATGTTTTGACCACCGTATCACAAGTTTCTCCTCTGTTCTTGTTTCGGGCTGTTTTTCTGACTGATCTAGACACACTATGTCGTCTCAAGAGTCGGATGGGGAGAGCTATGTCTCGCACCTTGTTGCAAACCCTATAGTCTATGGGGATATTGATCCCTATGGATGGACAACTGATGAAGAGGAGGATGCCGATTTGAGAATAAAGCAAGATCATTCTAGTGAGGAAGAAGAGGATCTCCCTCTGCCTAAACCAGGATATATGCATGTTGAATTCAAGAGGTCTAGTCTGCCAAACATGGTGAAGGTTCCTAAAGTTCAATTCACTCGTTTTCACCATGTGCAGGAAGATTCGGATAAACTGCGTCGCAAAATTTGGGATCTCAAAAGAGAGATTGACAAATTAAAGGAAGAAATTCGTGCCCTCAAGTGGAAGGACAAGCCCTCATACCCCTTCATCACCATCATCACCAAAGAAAGACGCTTGAGTACATGGGTATGGGCACCACCCTTGGCTTGCTCCAAGCTTGGGGGAGGTGCCCCGGTATCGTATCACTATCACTCTTTATCATCATTATCTATCTTAGTTCAATCCTTAGTTATTTTGTGATTTAGAATAATAAAGGTTTAGTATGTATAGTTTTGAGTGCTTGTTCCGTGATCTATCTATCTATGTAATCGTGTGTGAGAGTTATATAATAACGAGTAGTTTGAGTTTTGCTTCTTTACTTTTATGTTTCAATCTAAGCAATAAAAGAATGAAAAGATCATATGCTAATCCCTTGGGGAGAAATGACTTTACATGAAGAAAAGTATAGTGGATAAAATTTATTGGAAATTAACAAACATAGCATTGGTCATTGATGCAATTCATTAAAAAATTAATAAAGGAAGAGAGGATTCACATATAAATATACTATCTTGGACATCTTTTATGATTGTGAACCCCCATTAAATATTCTATGCCAAATAGTTGACGTTGGACAAGGAAGACAACGTAATGAGTTATATCTGCTTATATTCACAAAGAGTTATTTTGTCATAGATCCTCTAACGTGTGGTGCTTGCTCACTATCTTTTTCTAGCCAAAAATCCGCACTAAGTAGAGATATTACTTGTGCATCCAAAACCCTTGAACCCAGTTTCATGCCATGAGAGTCCACTATATCTACCTATATTTTGAATAAGATCCCACAAGTAAGTTGTCATCAGTGCACAAAGCAATAAAAATTGCCTCTAAAATATGTATGAACCTTTATTGTAAGGGAAAATAAGCTTTGCACAAACTGGTGATGGTGAAGAAATAAAAGCGACGGACTGCATAATAAAGTGTGGCACCCCGGCTCAGAGGAACTGGAGCACCCCGTATTCCAGCCCAGAGATCAAGTCTTCTGGAATACGGCACTGCTTGGCATAGAACAAATTAGCTCTTTATTAATAATACTTGGAGTACAAGGGTTTGGGGTATTACAAAGGGTTACATTGGCACCGCGATACTACGCCTGCTATGGTAGCTCTATGCTAGCAGCGGAACCACCTCTAGCAGCGGAATAACGACGACGGAGATGGGCTCCACTCCGCAGGGACTCTGGCTGGGACACATCCTAGCTCGCAACTCGAAATCCTCAGGCTATGCAAACATGGCTACACCTGCAAACTGGCATGACACGCCAGGTGAGTACTTTGAATGTACTCGCAAGCTCACAAAAAACAAAAGCATCAAGACAAAGCAACATCATAGCAATCATGATTATATCAGGCTTAATTGTTATAAGAAGGGTGGAAGAAAATAATAATCAAGTGATTACTAAACTATCTACAATAATTCCCCATCATTTAAGATCACAGGAACCACTTTGCTCCTGACTACTCGGTTGAACCACTAACTCTTATGACCAACTCATAGTCACCTCAAGAACATATCACGATCATCCTCGAGATCGTATTCAGAATTACCAATGGCCTTCTACCAAGCGGTTACTTCACCATACCGAGATGAGTTCTTCCATCATTAACCATTCATTCCCTCATTAGTGTTGATCAGACAGTGTGACTTAATACGAACTGTGTCCAATACCGTGGACGTGGCTATTCGAATAGATTCTTACACTCTCCAGAGGTTGCGCACTTTACCCACACCATGGACATTCGTCCAACGAAACTCGTCTAACCCGTGACTCTTCTATCATACCACCGACACTTCCTCTCTGAGGTCATGCCCTGGGTGGCCCCTGTGTCATTTCTGACACCTACCACCATCGTGGCCAAACAAATTGTCCCAAACGGGGACCTAAGCTCAATAACCAAACCGGGCTCACAGGATTATTGCTGTCTACCTGATCAGGGTAGCACGCACGCATAACCCTCCCTCTTTGGTGGTACCGATAAAGGAGCACGAGTTTAGACCAAGTCAAGGCCGTCCCACTCCGGCAGATGTGGCTGCACTGGAAAGCTCGGTTCAGTGGCACTTGCTCAACAATGAAGGAATTTATTCCCAAGTAACCTTTCCGTCATAACTGATACTCCAGTATCACAGTGATCCAAGTTAAAACAATAGCCAACTAGTAATTTAATGAGCAACATGGTTAAGCTACTGCTACCAATTCCATAGCCACAATTGCGGACGAAATCACAAAGTAATCATAGACGATAATCTCTTAATCCGACCACATCATGACATCATCAAACTTGAAAACTACTAGCTACTAATACTCTAGTCATCAGTATGGCAGTAACATATCCAAGATTTCCCCAATTGTTGCTTGAATTAACCCATTTATAAATAATTCAAATTTTAGCATAAAAATAATTATTTAGACAATGGTATTGCAATGAATTCATGCAAATGAGGGTTGTGGCTTGCCTTGCACCGAGGGAGTGTGGGGGTACTCCTAGCCTTCACCAATGATTCAAACCAATCTGAAAAACATTTTTAAAATCATTTTCAAACATCACATAGAGCATTTTCTTTTTTTAACCAGAAATTCTAAACAGCAGAGAAAAATACCAAAATTTACCAGCAAATAGAGGAGCTTACAAGAAAAATAATGCAAAAAGAATGAACTCATTTGGACTTATGGTTTAAAAGATATTGCTGGTCAAAGTTTGGTCAAAATTCTGGATTTATTTGAATTTTAATAGAAATTCAGAAAACCCAGGGGTGGCCACGTCGAAGGCGTAAAGTGGGGATACGTCTCCACTTACGTACCCCTTTGGCCGCGGCGGAGTCGCTGACATGCGGGGCCCTCCTGTCATTTTTAAATGAAGAGAGAGAGGGAACAGAGGACGGTGGGGCTCACCGGTGACATTCACCGGCGTTGAGGTCACGGCGGAGCTCGACGAGGGCGGGGATGGAACGAGCGCTCGATGGCAAACACTCCCGTACCCGTACCTCGTCGGGAGGTGGCCGGACGGCGTCGGCCCCTTCCTCTCAAGCGGCGGCGAGCTACGGTGGTCATCGGGGTCTGCGATTCTGGCGAGGATTCGAGCAGAGGAGTAGCTGGGATGGGTCAATGGAGCTTCACGAGCTTGCTGGTGGCCCTGGCTAGGGTTGGGGTGGACGGAGTCGAGCTGGATGAGCTGGGGCAGAGCGGCGGAGCTCTTCGCCGGAGATGGGGAAGGAGGGCTCCCCGGCTCTGCGGCTGGGTGCGGGGCGGCGATTGAGAGGTGGGGAGGGCGAGTGGTGAGGAGAGGGAGGCTCAGGGAGGGGCTTTTATAGCCGGGCGGCGATGCCAGTACCGGATCCCGCCGCAGGGAAAACGCCGGCGTCTACGTTGCGCTGGCCGTTGCGCTGGCACACGAGCCGCGTGGGGAAGTGACGGGAGAGGGCAGGGACTTAATGGCGCTGGCGCGGAGCGACGAGGAAGACGCCAGCCAGCGCGGCCACAGTGCCAGTACGACGGCTACAGCGGCGAGGATTGGCCGTGTCCGGCAAGGGCGCTGCCGGTGATGGGAGGCTTCCAGATGAGCCAGGTGGACGGCGGGGAGGACGCTGGCGCCAGAGGACACGGCGAGACGGCGAGGGCGTGCAGAGCCAGCGAGGCCCGATAGAGTTCGGCGCTCAGAGCGCGAATTCTGCCCTGGCAGATGCGTGGTCACCACGTGCACTGGCGCACGCGGTGTGCTCTGGCCTGTCCGATCATGTCCACGCGGTAGTCCTTCCATCCAGTGGCCCACCTGCACATCTGGTTTGACAAGGGATGACCTGGACAGTTGGCTAGCTTCCAGACAAGTTTCTAGACAAAAACTTGGGCAAGAAGCTGGAGAAAATGGCTAGGGTTTTGAGTGGAAAAATTTGTCATTCTGCAATGTAGTAGAAAGGTGCCCATGCTGGGAAAATTTTAGACCAAATGGACAAGTTTTGAACATAGTTGCTTCACAACTGCCTCTCTGGCCTAGAAACCCGTTGAAGATGATGCACTCACATAGATGGGCTCCTTCATATGAAACTTGGTATTTGTGGGTCATTTGGTGGTGTCAAGATTCTATAAAAATTTCATACCATTTGGGTAAGTATAAATGGTACTTCATTCACAATACTTCCCACTGGACAGAAACTTGGGGGAATTTCATAGAGAAAATGGCTAAATAAAATGGGCCAAAATTTGGTGGAAGATGTACATATGGGTAGGAGAATGTCCTAGAAAAATTTCAGAATTTTTGGAGCAATACAAAATATAGTTGCTTCACAAACTGAAATTATGACCAGAAACAAAGATTGGATGGTGTGCTCACCATGAGCATGGAATCTTGAATATTTTCACATATCCAAGGTTCACATGATCCAAAGAATTTATGAGAATTTTCTTATAATTTTTGGGAAGACAGAAATATAGGTTGCTTCACAACCTAGAGCTCAAAGGATTATTCCTTTAATAGAAAGGAATATTCTAATTGGAATAAAATTGAGATTGGGCAAGAGTGGAAATAACATGACTTGAGAGAAGTTTTTGCGAGCTTTGGTCACTTGGGAAAGGAAAGTAAAAAAATATTCCCGTGTTTTAAGTCCATAGAGCCATTCAAATTAAAATCCAAACCAAATTCCAAATAAAATTTTCAAATGAGTTTTGAAAAGAAAAGTTGGGAAAAACCAGGGTGTCACAAACCTACCCCCCTTAGGATAAATCTCGTCCTCGAGATTTGGTTGCTCGGGGAACAGGTATGCATATGCTGACTTTAGGACACCGTTTCCATCTCAGGTATCCTTTTCCTTTATAATTTGTTCCTACTAACTTCATCTGATCTGACTGCCTTGATCTGGGGTGGTTTGCTTCACCGTACCCATATTTTAACAGGTCTTTCCTCATATGTCCATTATTATGTTGACTCCGATCTCATCATATCTGCTGGTTCATCTGATATGTTATCCTGACTAGAATATGTCATCTTCCCATAAGTCCGGGAATGGTTTCTCGATGGACACATCATTCTTTCGTCCAGCACCAATAGTATTTCCTGGGGTTGTGAACAAATTTCCCGGTGGTCACTGAACCTTTTCACCCCTTGTGTTAGGTTATCAGAATAGGTACATGTCCTCCAGGTTCAAGACAATGCTGGGAATCATAACCATTATCCTGACTGATTTTTGACTTCCTGTAAGGATTTAGAATCATCTCAACCGGTTCCACTGACTCGAGTATTAAATCCGTACTAACGATTTTCTTGTCATGATCAGCATGAAAGGGTACGATCTTACAACCATAGTATCCAAACACTTGACTGAGTGGTTCTGACAGAATGATCTTGTCCCTGGTAGGCTGTCATTTCATTGGGTACCATACATGAGGACACTTGACCTGGGGTTGTTGTTCAACACTCTTACTACTTATTCCGTTGGTCCATCCATAAATCGTGCGATACTTTAGTACAGTCACGGAAGTCGAGCTGCTGAGCTGGCTAAGGAGTATTGGATCTGACATGATAGACTTGGATATTTACTTCTGACAATTCCGAGCATCTGCAGCTGGACAATAGAATTACATTGATATGAGACCCTTGTACGGTCGGTCTTGCTCCTTTATTATCCTTGCTTGAATCCTTTTCCGAAGGAGCTTGTCCTTTTATATCCTTAATTCTTCGGGTGGCCATAGGTGCTGACAGGTGCAATATTCTGACAAATATACCTTATCCATAGCCTATGACAGTGCAACAACCTTTAAATGGCAAGATCATCATCTCACAAGATCTAATTGTAAGGCAATGATCATCCGAATCCCCTTGCATGAAATTGGCAAATAAATCAGTAGCCACCAGAACGGTCTTTACAACTCAGATCTGGGACATTACTGAAATAACTCAACCACTGCTCAAGACGGATGAAAAGCAGCTCAGAACCTGAGACAGTGTTGATAAAAAGAATGTAGTGGTCCCCTAAGACGGCCGAAGGACAGCTCGGAGCATGGGGTCACCGCTACCAAGAAGAAACTCAACGGCTGCCCGATACGGCCGAAAAGCAGCTCGGAACACGGGACAGTTGTTGAAAAGAGAATATAAAGTCGGCATCCACCCCAGACGGCTAAAGGCAGCTCAGAACACAGGCGTGGTGCCGTTACCAGGAAAAGGTAAGCAAGGGTTCATTAGGATCATATACCAGGTTCACAATTACTTGTATAGAGCTCACTGTTGTGATCCATCATGTAAGACAGTGACAAAGGTTAATGATATCATTTTGTCGGTTGGGAGAAAATTGGCCTTGATATCCATTGCCAAGATTGTTGTTCCAAACTGTCTTGCTTCGTAGCTTGTCAGTCCTTGCAAACCATTGAAATGTATACTGGTCTGCTCCCTCTTGCATGACCTGGGCACTATGCTCACAATATATATGGAAGCATATGTAGCTGAACATCTTATTCTCGAGACAGACACTTGTGCCCTGACTAGCTCGTGTTTCTGACCAAATGGTTATGGGCTTGACTTCTTAAGATAAACGGCCAACGCACTGTGTAATTACTTGTACCACTGTTGCTAACTGTTGGTAGTGCCGGGCTGACGAAGATTGGATAGCTTGTGTTGGAAGCCATCGGGTATCGTGCTGAAGAAGGTTGGGCAGCTTGCGTTCAAAGCTTGAGCCGGAATAGCTTGTTAATGAAGACTGACTGCCGTACTTCCGAAGCTCCTCCTCCTGGTTGCTTACCGGGGAAGATTCGGTGCCTTATGCCGGAAGCTTTCTGTGGTAGCTTACTGAAGAAGACAGAGCATCTTATGCGGGAAGCCATCCACGTATCGTATTGACGAAGATTTGAGGAGCCTTGCATCACAAGCTTCTCTGGTAGCGTGCGGAGGACGACTGGGTTGCTTACACCAGAAGTTTCTTTCTGTGCCAGGCTATTATATATACAGCATCACAATTCCTATTGTTGGTTACTTGAGAGGAAGTTGTCTGACAATCCTTCTTGATGAATATGGGATACATGGATCATTCTTGTTTCCTTCCGGGGCATAACAAATTTCAGTTTTACTCAAGCGGAACCAAACATTGTACCTGAATCACACCTTGAACTGCAAATATACTGTTGGCCTAGCACACCACTGGTCTTCTTGCTGGTTTAATCGTTACTGCTGTGACGATTGCACCACTGATGTAAACTTGATGTTAATAGTCAATTCAGAATGCTATTCGTTTTCAAACTAGATATTCCCCAGGCAATGCAGTCCTGAGAACTCCATACTATTTGGCTGAGCTTCCAAGTATTTGTAATCCTTATAGATTCTTCGAGTCTGATGGCGGTTGATGAGCAACTTCCACAGGGAAAAGTAATGTGACACCGAGGAGCCAAATGAAAGGCAAATGAAAATTGCTCAAGGAGATGCACCAAACTTACGAAGCCCACGCTTTATTGCTACTCAGGGTAATTTACAATACTCGGTACTACCACAACTTATGCGACATGAACCTCGCAGGTACTTAGGTACTATAACTGGATGGCGGGTTACTGGAGAGCGAAGGAGCTGGTGGAGAGGTTGACGGAGCTAAAGCCATACCAAGCGCCCTTCGGGCACGGGTTGCATCTCTGACCAGCTCAGTGATACGTCTCCAACGTATCTATAATTTATGAAGTATTCATGCCATGTTTATTATAGTTTTGTATGATTTTCGTGAACTTTTATATGGATTTTATATGATTTTTATGGACTGACATATTGACCTAGTGCCTAGTGCCAATTGTTGTTTTCTGCTTGTTTTTGGTTTTCCAGAAAATTCATATCAAATGAAGTCCAAATGCAGCGAAACTTTTTGACAATTTTTTCTGGAAGGAAACAGACCCAGGAAGCTTCGGCGGAGCACCAGAAGAGCCACAGGGGCCCCAGAAGCCACCACAGCACGCCACCCCCCAGGCGTGCCCTGGTGCCTCGTGGGCCCCCTGTGGCACCTCTTTGCGTGATTCCAACGCTGAAAAATCCTATATATTCAGAAACCCCTAAAAGTTAACCTAGATGACTTTTTACGCTGCCGCAAGCCACTGTTCCTCCACGATCTCATCTACAGCCCTTTTCTGGCACCTTGCCGGAGGGGGGAATCATCACCGGAGGCCATCTTCATCATCCCGGCGGTCTCCATGACGAGGAGGGAGTAGTTCACCCTCAGGGCTGAGGGTTTGTACCAGTAGCTATGTGTTTTATCTCTCTCTCATGTTCTTGATTTGGCACGATCTTGATGTACCGCGAGCTTTGTTAATATAGTTGGATCATATGGTGTTTCCCCCCTCTCTATCTCGTTGTGATGAATTGAGTTTTTACCTTTGAGGTTTCACTATTATCGGATTGAATACTTTTATGGATTTGAGAACACTTGATGTATGTCTTGCATGCGGATACCCATGGTGACAATGGGGTATTCTATTGGTTCACTTGATGTATGTTTTGGTGATCAACACATGGATTACTTGGAGCTGTGTTAGTGTGTGTGATGGGAGATGATACGAACTGGAACCCCCTTGCTCAGAGGCCTCCCTGGGGGTCTTATAGGTCGACCCCCAAGGTTACAGTAGGTAAATTACATGGGCGTGGGGCCCTGGTGTCATTGTCTAGGACCCGTCCGTGGGGGCCGCCGGGTCGCCGGGTGCGCCGGGTGCGCCGAGTGCGCCGGGTGCGCCGGGTGCGCCGGGTCCGCCAAGTGCGCCGGGTCCGCAGGGCGCGGGCTCGGTCGGCAGCGCGGCACTGTGGCGGGTCTTGTCGTTCGTCAGAGGGCGGCCGGCGCCGCCTAGCAACAGGGTTGCGCCGCCCAGACACCGCCTGCCCCGGGCGAGGGCACAGGGAATGCTGTCGCCTCGCCCGCCGGGGCCGGTGTAAAGGAAAGGGCGTTGTTGCCTTGTTTGCGTCGTCGTGATGGCTTGCCCCCTAACGGCCAGCCGGCATGGGCCAGCCGGCCGGCCGGGTCGTCACGCCAGGCCGGCTCGCGCTGGGGAGCTGGCATGCAGGCTAGCCGGACTGAGGGGCTCGGCCTGCCACGATGTTTTAAAAAGAAGGGGGATCCGGGCTCCGTTGCCTACCCGGGGGTCATCCCCCCGACAGTAGTCCCCGAAGCTGTGAAGGTTCGCCGGCTTTAGGCAGGGGGGCCTTTGCAGCTTACCCCCTTGTGGAGTCGGTTTGTTGATGAAGCGCCAGAGTCCGGCCGAGCGGCCTCGCCCGGCCGCGTGCCGGCACCGCGGCAGCGGGTGCCGGGAACACCCGCTGGGGGCCGGCTTCCGGAGACCGGGTCGCGGCACCCCGGCCTGGGCGGGAAACGGAAACGCCCGCAGATGAGTCTTGCCTTGTACGCCGATTCGCGCCCGCCGTAGCTCGACAAGCTGCCACGTGCAGCCTCGGGGCGTGCGAGGCCTGCCAGCCCACGCGCGCGACGGGACATGACTGTGGCCTGGGCCCGCCACGACGCGCCCTCGGCCCGCGCGCGAGGGATTAACTGCGGCGACCGTTGGCGATTGCGCTTCCCCGCGCAGTTATTGCGCGTGGGGAATGTGCGCGCACAGTGCGGGGGAGTGGGGATCGTGGGCGCAATCGATCCCACTCCCCCACGATCCCCCGTGGTTATAAATGCGAAGGGAGGGGAGGCGCGACGGAGACGCTCGCGCTCGCACCCCTGCCCCTTGCTCCTCTTCCTCTTCCTCTTCTCCTCCGTTGCGACCGAGCGAAGCGCTGCCGCCGCCGCACGCCTCACCCACACCGCCGCGCACCGCGACCCGGAGCCTGCAGCGCGCCGCTCTTCTCCCTCTTCACTTTTTCATCGCCGAATCTCGACGCCCGCGGAAAACCCTCCCCAATGGCGCTGCCCAAAGGTTCTTGGGAGGGCTCCATCACGACGGAGCAGAATATCCGGTATCTTCGTCGCACGAGGCGGCTGCCGCCGGCGGAGGTGCTGCTCGCGCGCGCGCCGGGCGAGGAGAGGGTGCCGGAGCCGTGGGAGGGCGAGCACGTGGTCTTCTTCTCACATTTCGAGCGCGGGCTCGGCCTCCCCGCGAGTCTCTTCTTCCGCGCGTGGCTTGATTTCTTCGGGCTGCAGCCGCATCATCTCGGCGCCAACGCCGTGCTGCAGGTTGCCGGCTTCGCCACGCTCTGCGAAGGCTATCTCGGGATGCTGCCGACTATGGAGCTGTGGGCGAAGATGTCCTTCCTCAAGCAGCAGGCACTACTAGAAAAATGGCTATAGCCAATATCCCTATTAGTGGCGCATCATAGTGGTGGTGCGCCACTGCTATATAGCAATGGCGCACCAGAAACAGGTGTGCCATTGTTATTTTTTTGTAGTGGCGCACCACCTGAGCAGTGCGCCTTTGCTATTTTTTTTGTCCATCCCCCCACCCCACCAGACATAGCAATGGCGCACCACACCTAGGTGCGCCATTACTATGTAGCATAGTAATGGCGCACTTAGGTGTGGTGCGCCATTGCTAGGTCTGGTGGGGGTGGGGCCTGCGTGTGTGTGAGCAATAGTAATGGCGCACCCTCCCTGGTGCGCCATTGCTAACCTTAGCAATGGCGCACCAGGGAGGGTGCGCCATTACTATTGCTCACACACACGCAGGCCCCCACCCCCACCAGACATAGTGTGAGCAATAGTAATGGCGCACCCTCCCTGGTGCGCCATTGCTAAGGTTAGCAATGGCGCACCAGGGAGGGTGCGCCATTACTATTGCTCACACACACAGACACACCACACCACACCACACACACACAAACACCCCCCCCCCCCCCCCCCCCGTGGATCGCCTTTTCGGTTTAAAAAAAATAAAAGAAAATGATAAAAGATTCAAAAAAATTCAAAAAAAAAGATGCCCATGTGTTATGTGTTCTAGTTGTTACGAAAATTAACAAACATGAATTTTGAATTTTTTTGCAAAAAAAAAACCATCGTGTTTCGGTAAAATGGCCGTAACTTTTGCATACGCCCGTTATCGATTTTTTAGAATCCTCAAAAACCTAACAGAAAAAAAGTTACGATGCTTTTAAGATCTGGAGAAAATTCGAAAAATTTCAAACTTAGTAATGGCGCACCAAACCTAGGTGCGCCATTGCTATGCTACATAGCAATGGTGCACCTAGGTTTGGTGCGCCATTACTAAGTCTGGGCACTTTGAAATTTCAAAACTAGTAATGGCGCACCACCCATGGTGCGCCATTACTAGTTGAAACGCCACAGCTTATATTAACCCGGTCCGGCCTTATCCCCTTCTCCTCCTCCCCCCACCCACCCACCCACGACTGCGCGCTTCCTCCTCCTCCCCAGATCCTCCTTCGGCACGCCAGCCACGGGCGCCGCCGCAATGGAAGCCACCCCTGCAGCAGCGAGCAGCAGAAGGCCGTCGCGCCTCCCCTTCCCCTTCTTCCTCCCTTCCCCTTCCCCTTCTTCCTCCCTTCCCCTTCCCCTTCTTCCCCCTTCCCCTTCCTCCTCCCTTCTCCTTCCCCTTCTCTCTTTCCTCATGGACATGGCCGCCGCAATGGAAGCAGAAGAAGGCCGTCGCGCCTCCCCTTCCCCTTCCCCTTCTTCCTCCCTTCCCCTTCCCCTTCCTCCTCCCTTCTCCTTCCCCTTTTCTCTTTCCTCATGGACATGGCCGCCGCCCGGAAGCTTCCTTTATCGCACGTGCCTCGTCGTCGCCCTACAGAGCCGCCCCGAGCCACAGCCATGGGAGAGCCGCCCCGAACCCCTCCACAGCAGCCCGCCCCGAGAACGAACATTATTGGAAAAAAAAGAAAAAAAATGCAAAAAATGGTGCCAGATTTAGATCCAGATCCAATTTAAAAAAAATTACCAGTGGCGCACCTACATTCCTACTAATGGCGCACCTCACAGGAATAACAGTGGCGCACCCTAAGGCATAGTAATGGCGCACCTCACAGAAATAACAGTGGCGCACCCTAAGGGATAGTAATGGCGCACCGGGGGTGCGCCACTGCTATTTGGATTAGTAATGGCGCACCAGAGGTGCGCCATTACTAACCATTACTAGTGGCGTGGTAATAGTGGCGCACCCATGGTGCGCCATTAATAGCCATATGGGGTGCGCCACTAACAGCCTTTTTTCTAGTAGTGAGGGAGCGTCAGCCAGCGCCATGTCTGACTGCGGCGCAGCGGTGGTTATCGGCCGGGTGAACAGGCCGTTTCCCAAGCTGCCGAATGAGGACTCGGCCAAGAAGTGGCAGGCGACGTTTTTCTACGTCCGGAACGCCGACCCGGCTGTCGACGTCATCAACCTTCCGCCGTTCGTCGACGCGCCGCCGCTCGAGAAGCCGAATTGGGGCTACTGCCCCAAGAAGCCGCCGCAGGAGATGGTGAACATCTGCGGCCGGGTCGGGGAGCTGACGGAGCGCGAGGGGCTGAAGCCGGTTGACCTCATCGCGGCCTTCATCGCCCGCCGGGTTCTGCCGCTGCAGCGCCGGGCACACCGGATCTGCGACATGAGCGGCCGGCACGACCCGACCCGGATGTCGACCAAGGAGTTGACGCCGGCTGGGATCGTCCAGCGGGTCAACTATATCTCCAAGGCCGGGTTGAAAGAGGGGGAGTGGAACTTCGGGAAGGAGCCCTATCACCGGGAGAACCTGGCGCCGGCGGTGAGTCCCTGGTCTTTATATTTCGCCGCTTCGTCGTTATTCTTGTGTCCTGACGCCGCGGGAGGGTCGCAGCTATTCGCAAGCCAGCGGAATCACGACGGGCCGAATGCCCAGATCCTGCTGGCCGACCTGCCCGACTCGGACGTGGAGGAGGCCGGCGCCGAGACGGCGGAGGGGGCGGTTGAAGCGCGGCTGGCCGACGCCGCAGCCGGCAGGTCGCGGAATGCGGGTAAGTCTCCGCCTCCAGATCTACTGTGGGACTGGCCGGATGACGACGAGGAGGGCCTGACCGGTGCCCACGGTGCAGCGCCCTCGGCCGGGGAGGACGCCAGCGTCGACCCCCCAAGACGGGTGCGGAAGGCGGCCGGCGCCGGGCCGGCTCGCGCGGCGGCGACCGCCAGCCGGCCGCATGAGAAGGAGGCGGTCGAGTCGAGACCGGCCACGAAACGCCGGGCGGCGAGGCCAGCGCGCGAGAGGGCCGTCGTGAAGAAGAAGCGCCTACTCGCCCCGTCCATGGAGCCGAGGCGGGAGCCCCTGACGGTCATCGGGTAAGTATCTCTTCTCTTATTTCTGATCCTTGCATGTTGAATCAGTGGGGGCGCGCCAGCGCACCCACTGGGTGTAGCCCTCGAGGTTCGGCCGGGCTGCGGAGCAGCCGGGTCGAATCTTATGGCTTGTTTCTTGCTTGTGCCTTTGTCATGACAAATCTGCCGTCTACAGGTCGGCCCTTGACTTGGTGGTGGCGGCGACGGAGGCCGCGGCGGGCGAGGTCACCTGGAGGAAGACCAGGAGCAGCGGTGTCGACCCTCTGTCGGGTCGGACCGTGGAGGAGGAACTCGAGGCCCGCCAGTCCGGCCAGGATCTTGACACGGCGACGTGTGCTGCCTGGCGGGACCGGGCCGAGGCCGAGAAGGCGATGAAGGAGGCCTCGGTCAGGCGTGGGAGAGGCCCTCCGCGGATCCGGCCTGGCCGAAGATGGAGAGGGGCTCGGCGCCGACGGTGACGGTCATCGAGCCACAGCCGGAGGGAGCAGGCGAGCCGGAGAGGAGGACGGAGCCGGCCGGCGGTGGGTCGGACGTCGATGAGGAGATCACCGTGGACACGCCGCCCCGGGCCAACCCGGCGGAGGGAGGCGAGGGCGGCGGAGAGAGGCGCGAGGCGGACTCCGCGCCATCCGGCCGAGCGCAGCCGACGCCAGCGACGGAGGCCGCGACAGGGGACGCCGGCACCCTGGTGGTCGTGCCGCCCCAAGCCGCCACGAACCCCGAGCGGCCGGGTGGAAGCGGATCCGGCGCCGGGACCGCGATCCAGCAGCCGTGAGCGAGCTCCCGCGAGGTCGTGGTCGGACCGCGAACCCGGGAGGACGACGCGGCGGACGCCTTGCGCTCGCAGCTTCGTGGCCGGGACGCGTGCCTGCAAGCCTTCGTTCGGGAGGAGCAGGACCGGGCGCGGGGGCTGGAGCAGGCGATTGCGGTGAGTTTTTCTCACATGCTTGTCTTGGTTGCTGAATCAGTGGGAGCGCGCCAGCGCACCCACTGGGTGTAGCCCCCGAGGTTCGGCCAGGCTGCGGAGCAGCCGGGTCGAATCTTATAGCTCGTCTTTCGCGTTCTTCTAATCTTTTGTCTGTGCGCAGAATCTGTACGACCTACGGGCCAACGCGTACAACCGGCTCCGGGAGCGGTACCGCGATGTCAACACCCGGCTCGCCGCCAAGGAGGAGGAGCTGCATCGGGTCCAAGGTACGTCTTGCATACCTTCAGTGGGTGCATGCCAGCGCACCCACTGGGTGTAGCCCCCGAGATTCGGGCCGGACTGCGGAGCAGCTGGGTCGAATCTTAGAGCTTTGACTTTTTCTTCTACCCCTTGCATCCGGCATCTGACCGGGAACTTTGCCGCGCAGCTGATGCGGCCGAGGTGCCAGGCCTTCGAGGCCGGCTTGCCGAAGCCGGCGAGCAGCGCGATCGCGCCACTGCCGACCGCGATCGGCTCCAGGCCGAGGTGGACCGGCTTGTGGCCGAGAAGGCCAAGGCGGAGGACGCCCACCAGGCGGAGCTGGGCCGGCTGGCGGAGGAGCGCGGCAAGGCGGCCGAGGAGCTGGCAGACGCCGGCAGGAGGGTCGCCCAGCTTGAGAAGGATCTCGAAGCCCAGGCTCGTGCGTCGGCGATCCGGGAGAACGGGATGCTGGGCGAGGCGCAGCACCTCGACGAGACCTTCGCCCGTAAGTGTCATTTTTTCTTTGGGTCGGCTGGCGTAGCCGGCGAGTCGTTTCCTTTGACTGATTCGTTTCCTTCCTTTGCCAGGAGTCTTCCCCAAGACGCAGGAGGCGGCCGATGCGGCCGTGTACGCCCACCGGGCGGAGCAGCGCGAGCTGGGGGCGGAGATCGATGCTTACGCCGCCTGGTCCTTCTCGGAGCTCGTCCTTGCAGGCGAGGCTCGTCTTCGAGCAGTGGAGGGGCAGATGCACCGCCTATTCGAGGCCGGCTTGGGCATGGCGAGCGGCCTCTGGCCAAGCGCGGTGGTGCCGAACAGCGTCACCCGGCTGGCGCGGTGGCTGGAGGCCGGGGTGGAGCGACTCGACGCGTGGAGAGCCTCCGCGGCCCGGGCCGGCACAGAGACGGCGATGCGCTTCGTCGTGTCGTGGTATCCGGGCGTGGACCTCGACCGTCTCGCGGCGCAGCGAGCCGGCGCGGAGGAGGACTTGGCGGCGCGGGCGCAGCGGATCGCCGGGCGGGCCAGCTACCTGGCCTCGTTCGCCCCACACGACGAGTTCGTCCTGGAGCGGACGGAGGACGGTGAGGAGGTCCCCGCCGACGAGTTCGGCTTGCTGCTGAACGACCCGGATGGCAGCTCGGCCGAGACGGGGGCCAATGCCGATGACGAGACCGACCCGGACGACGACGCCGCGGCCGAGAGGACGGCGGAGAGCGCTGGACCCGACCCGGCGGCTGCGTCCATCTCGGCTGAGCCGATGCCGGCCGGAGACGACGCGGGAGCTGCTTAGGATTACTTTTCCTTTTTATCTTTCCTGTACTCAAACTTTTGTTAGGTAGCAGGTCCACCCACTGGGGGTGTAGTTCTTTGTAATGAACTCGTGTCCGAAGGCCCATGCTGTATATAAATTCTGCATGCGATTTCACTTTTTGCTGTTCGGCCTTGGGCCTTTTCCTGTTTGTCTTTTCTCTGGGCTTCCTTCCCGCTAGCCGGACAGCCGGGTTGCGGACTGTGGCTAGGACCGGAACTCGGCTTTGAGAGCGAACGCACAGTACTTAGGCTTTTTCAGATGTTGAGCGCGAGCGAAACACCCACTGGGCCGGCTGGCGGCCGGCGGCGAAGCCGCCTGGCGCGCAGCCGGTCGTGCGGAGAACAATCGAGAGAGAACGGGTTGAGCCGGGTTGGCCGAACCGGGCTGTCCTTCTTAGTCGTTCTTGCGTAACGATGCTTTCGGCCTTTGGCTCTTGCCGGCCGGACAGCTGGGAGCCGGCTGTGGCTGGCGAAGAGATGGCTTTGGCTGCTCGTACGTTTCGAGACGGACTAAGGAAGAAAGCGAGGCGTGGTCTAGCCGGCTAGCCCCCGAGCCCCCGAGCCGGCTACGCCGACTCGGCGGGGGAAACGAAGACGGGGGGGCTGCCTGCTTTCATTAAGTCCAAAAGATGGTGATACATACATACATACATGAGTTTAACTGTAAAACGGACGGAGGAGCTCCGCGTTCCAGGGCCGGCTGGACTCCTCGCCATCTGCGTCTCGCTTGCGCTTGTTCGGCTTCTACTGGTCGATGAGGTAGTACGCGTTTCGGTCGCAGAGAGCCTTGCTGACGATGAAGGGGCCCTCCCAGGGGGAGGCCAGCTTGTGCTGGCCGGCCGTTCGCTGGACGAGTCGGAGCACGAGGTCGCCTTCGCAGAACGCGAGGGGCTTGATTTTCTTGCTATGGTAGTGGCGCAGGCCTTGTTGGTAGATGGCTGACCGGCTGAGGGCGAGGAGGCGCACTTCCTCGAGCAGGTCGACGCCGTCTTCGCGTGCTTCTTTTGCTTCGGCTTCGGTGTACATGGTCACCCGAGGCGAGTCGAACTCGACGTTGGCTGGAATGATTGCTTCGGCTCCGTAGACGAGGAAGAACGGGGTGAACCCGGTGGAGCGGTTCGGCGTCGTCCGGAGACTCCAGAGGACGGCCGGCAGCTCGTTGAGCCAGCTGCCGGGTGAGCACACAAGCGGCTCGACGAGTCACGGCTTGATGCCGGCTAGGATGAGGCCGTTCGCCCGCTCGACCTGGCCGTTCGACTGGGGGTGCGCGACGGAGGCCAAGTCGAGCCGGATGCCGGCTGTAGAGCAGTAGTGGGCCAGCGCGCCCTTGGCGAAGTTGGTGCCGTTGTCCGTGATGATGCTATGCGGCACGCCGTAGCGAACTGTGATATCCTTGATGAACCGGACGACCGTGGGCCCGTCCAGCTTCTTGATCGGCCTTGCCTCGATCCACTTGGTGAACTTGTCGACGGCGACCAGCAGGTGTGTCATGCCGCCTCGGGCCGTCTTGAAGGGCCCCACCATGTCGAGCCCCCAGACGACGAAGGGCCACGTAATTGGAATGGTTTGGAGGGCTGAAGTCGGCTGGTGGCTGCGCTTGCTGAAGCGTTGGCAGCCCTCGCACCTGAGGACCAGCTCTTCGGCGTCTTGCAGGGCCGTGGGCCAGTAGAACCCGTGCCGGAATGCTTTGGCCACCAGGGATCTCGAGGCAGCGTGGTGCCCGCACTCGCCCTGGTGGATGTCGAGGAGGATCTCGATCCCTTTGCTTTGCTCGACGCAGCGTTGGAACACGCCCGTCGCGCTGCGTTTGACGAGCTCGTGGTTGATGATGCTGTAGGCGGACGCGCGCCGCTGCACTTGCCGGGCTTCAGCTTCATCGATGGGAAGGTCGCCGGCTTCCAAGAAGGCGAGGATTGGCTGAGCCCAGGACGGCGCCGTTACCACCGTGAAGACGGCCGCCGGGATGGGGTCCGGGACGGCAGCCACCGAGCCGGAGCCGGCAGTCCCCGAGCTTGGGCTGGCAGCCCCCGAGCCGAAGCCAGCAGTCCCCGGGCTGGAGCCGGCAGCCCCCGAGCCGGAGACGGCAGTCCTCGGGCTGGAGCCGGCAGTCCACGAGCTGGAGACAGCAGTCCCCGGGCTGGGGCCGGGAACCCCAGGGTCGAGTGGGGGCGCGCTGGGGTCGTCCGGGACGAAGATGGACTCCGACTCGGGAGACGGCTTGATGGACGGCTTCCGCAGGTGCTCGAGGGAGACGCCGGACGGGATGGCTTGCCGGGTGGAGCCCACTTTGGCCAGGGCGTCGGCCGCTTCGTTGTCGGCGCGTGGGACGTGGAGGAACTCGCAACCATCGAACCCGCCGGAGAGTGGCTGGACCAGGAAGCGGTAGCTGGCCATGTTGGCGTCTTTGGCATCCCGGTCGCCGGAAACCTGCTGCACCACCAGGTCCGAGTCGCCGTGGCAGAGGATGCGCCGGATGCCGATCTCCCTGGCCAGCCGGAGGCTGTGCACGAGAGCTTCGTACTCGGCGACGTTGTTGGAGGCGGCGAAGTGGATCTACAGCACGTACCGCAGCCGGTCGTTCTTGGGGGAGGACAGCACGATGCCGGCTCCCAAGCCATTGCGCATCTTGGAGTCGTCGAAGTGCATGCGCTAGTGAGTCGACTCGGGCGCCGGCGGCAGGTACTGGGTCTCGGTCCAGTCGACGAGGAAGTCGGCCAGCGCTTGGGATTTGATGGTGGTGCGCGGCTCGTAGAGGATTGTGTGGCCGGCTAGCTCGATGGCCCACTTGGCCACCCGGCCAGAGGCATTCCGGCAGCCCATGATCTCGCTGATGGGGGCCGTGCTCACCACGGTAACGGTATGCTCCTGGACGTACTGCCTCAGCTTCTTGGCGGCAAAGTACACGCCGTAGCACATCTTCTGGTAGTGGGGGTAGTTCTGCTTGGAGGCGGAGAGCACCTCGCTCAGGTAGTACACCGGATGCTGGACCGGCTGCACCTTGCCCTCCTCAGGGCGCTCGACGACCAGCACCGTGCTGACCGCGCGGGAGGTGGCGGCGATGTACAGCAGGAGTGGCTCTTTCTCAGTCGGCGCGGCCAGGACGGGTGCGGTTGACAGCATGCGCTTGAGGCCGCGGAAAGCTTCGTCCGCCTGGTCGCTCCACTCGAACGCCGTCGTCTTCTTCATCAGCTGATACAGGGGCAGGGCCCTCTCCCCCAGCCGGCTGATGAACCGGCTGAGAGAGGCCAAACAGCCGGTGAACTTCTGGACGTCGCGCAGCCGGGTCGGCTTGCGCATCCGCTCGATTGCCTTGATCTTCTCCGGGTTGGCTTCGATGCAGCGCGCTGAGACGATGAAGCCGAGTAGCTGGCCAGCCGGCACGCCGAAGACGCATTTCTCCGGGTTGAGCTTGATCTGGAACCGGCGCAGGTTGGCGAAGGTTTCTTTGAGGTCGGCCAGGAGCGTGAAGTGCTGCTTGGTCTTCACCACGATGTCGTCGACGTAGACGTGCTGCTTGGCAGGAGGCATTTCTGCATGCAGCGTTGGAAGGACGTTTTGAGGGCGTCGGCCGGGTCCAGCTTGATCTGGTGGTAGCCGGAGTAGGCGTCCAGGAAGGACAGGAGCTCGCAGTCGGCTATGGAATCGATGACTTGGTCGATCCGGGGCAGAGCGAACGGGTCTTTGGGGCATGCCTTGTTCAGGCTGGTGTAGTCGATGCACATGCGCCAGGTGCCATTTTTCTTCAGGACGAGGACTGGATTGGCCAGCCACTCGGGGTGGAACACTTCCATAATGAACCCGGCTTTGAGCAGCCGGGCGATCTCTTCACTGATGGTTCTTCGCTTCTCCTCGGAGAAGCGGCGTAGCGGCTGCCGGACAGGCTTGGCGTCCTTGCGGACGTGTAGTTGGTGCTCGGCGAATTCCCTCGGGACACCCGGCATATCTTTGGGAGACCATGCAAAGATATCCTGATTCTCACGGAGGAAATCGACGAGCTCGCCTTCCTATTTGTTGTCGAGGCCGGTGCCCACGACTACGTGCTTGCTGGAGCTGGGGTCGGCCGGGTTGAGCGGGACTTTCTTCGTGTCTTTGGCCGGCTTGAAGGAGGCCTCGTCGGCGGCCGGCTTGGGCGGAGCCGGCATGGCCGGCTGTGCGTTAGCCAGCGCCACGATCCGGTCGAGCTGGCACCTCTCCTCGGCGATGACCAGCGACTCGGCCAGCTGGGAGCCGGCTTTGGTGCATTCGATGGACTTCTTGTAATCGCCGACGACGGTGATGAGGCCCTTGGGACCCGGCATCTTCAACTTCAGGTAGGCGTAGTGGGGGACCGCCATGAATTTGGCCATCGCAGGCCGGCCGAGCAGCACGTGGTAGGGGCTGGCCAGGTCGGCCACCTCGAACCAGATCGGTTCGCGGCGGAAGTGGCTGCTGGAGCCGAACAGGACGTGAAGCCAGATCTGGCCGATCGGAGAGCAGGAGAGACCCGGCACGATGCCGTGGAACACCGTCCGGGTCGGCTCCAGCTGTCGCGCCTCGATGCCGAGCTTGGTCATGGTGTCGCGGTACAGGATGTTGATGCTGCTGCCGCCGTCGATCAGCACCCGTGAAAAGCGGCAGGTGCGTTTCTCAGAGACGAGGGTGGGGTCGAGTACGAGGGCGTAGCCACCCGGCGTGGGCATGACGGCCGGGTGGTCCTCCCGGGTCCAGCTCACCGACCGATCGGACCAATGCATGTACTGGGGAACTGAAGGGATGACGGCGTTCACCTCGGCCGCGTGCTTGCACTTGGCGTGCTTGTCATCCCCCTCGCTGGTGAAGACGACGTAGGACGCGTCCGGGCGCGGGAAAGGGTTGTCGGCCAGGGCGCCGGGTGGCGGTGGCGACGGCGGGAGCGCCGCCTGCTGCGAGCCGGCGCCACCGGCTCCGGGAGGCGGTGGCGGAAGGTTGCCCTTCAACAGGCGCTGCGTGAAACTGCACTGCCGGAGCGTGTGCGTCGACGGCTTCGCGCCGCTCTGGTTTTTGCAGTGGGCGTCGAGCATCTGCTCGAAAGTCAGCTTGGGCTGCCAGACGGCCTTGCCAGAGCGTTGGCGCTGGCTGGAGCCTTGCTCAGCCGCCTACTCCCCTTCGACGGCGGCGACTTGCCGGTTGTCGTAGCGGGGTGCCGGCTGTTCGTTCCGGTGCTTGCCGTTGTTGTCTTGCCGGCGCGGGTTGTTGTCGCCAGCCGGCTTGGAGGGAGCCGGCTGGGCCGGGAGGAGCTTGCCGTCTGCGTCGATCGTGATCTTCACATTCATCGCGGAGTCGGCCATAGCGTACTTGTCCGCCACGGCCATGAGCTCCGCCAGGGTCTCCGGCTCGTCGCACACCATCCGGTGCTTCATCAGAGTGCCGTCCAAGCACCCGTCGATGAAGTATTGGATGGCCTGGACTTCGTGGACGCCCTCGCAGGAGTTGCGGAGCTCCGTCCACCACATGAGGAAATCACGCAGGGGCTCGCCCGGCTTCTGGATGCACATGGAGAGATGACGAGGCCTGCCGGGTCGCGTGTAGGTACTGGTGAAGTTGCGGATGAACGCGTCTTCGAAATCCAGCCAGGAGTTCACGCTGCCGGCTCGCAGGCTGTTAAGCCACGTCCGGGCCGAGCCAAGCATCATGAGGGGGACGTAACGGACAGCCACACGCCGGTTGCCGCTGGCTATGCCGACAGCTGTGGTGTAGTCGGTTAGCCAGTCCTCCGGCTTGGAGGCGCCGGTGTACTTTGGGGAGTCGCGGAGCAGCGAGAAGCCTTTGGGGAAGGGTTCTTCGCGAATGCGGGGGCCGAAGCACGCCGGGCCAACAGAGCTTTCCTCCTCCAGGGCCGTGGAGCGTGCTAGCCGGTCGATGCGGTGACGGGCATCGCTTTCATCGTAGGGCTCGCGGGGGCCGAGCCGGTCGGCCACGGGAATGCGGAGACCGATTCGGCCGGCCACGGGTCCGTGGGGCGCAGGGGCTTCCGGGGCCGGCTCGGGCTGCCGAGCCGGCCGCACGGGGGGCTCCGGCTGCTGAACCCGGCCGTCGCCGGCCGTCTCGCCAGCGTTGCCGTCTCCAGCGGTGGTGGCGCGGTTGTGCCGGCTCCGGCCGGACCGGTGCCGGCCAGAGCGGCTCGCGCTAGTGGCGTGCGAAGACGTCTGCCGCGCATCCCGGAGAGCCCTCTCCGGGTCCCCGGTTCTTCTTGAGGCGGAGCCGGATGGCTGGGCTGCGTCGAAGCGTTGTTGCTGCTTGTTCGCCGCGGTGATGAGGTCGCGGATGTGCTACTGCTGCTGCTGCAGCTCCTCGCCCTCCAGGAACTCGAGATCAGCATGTTCTTGATGGGGGTGTCGTAGACGGGTCGGCCTGCGCCTAGCGCACGGCCGAGTGCGCCCCACGGATCCGCACCTCCGCGACCCGGCTGGGCCCGGCGGCAGGCGGAGTGAGGCCGTGAGCGCTGTCGAATTCCTGCTGGGCGGACTCCAGCCGGCGCCGGGTTGCCGCAAGCTCTGTGGCCTCGAGCAGCAGATGCTGGCGGCCCTCGTTGAGCTGGGCCGCTGCAGCAGCCGTGTCGGCGTCAGGCGTGATGGGGGCTTGCAGACTCTGGATCGTATCGTGGAGCGGGTCAGTCCGGCGAGGCGGAGCCGCAACCGCGGCGGCGGCGACCGCGGCGGCCTTCTCCTTGGCGCGCGGGGAGCCAGCGCTAGTGCCGATGGTCAGCACCTCCGCGCGGACGCAGAGAGCGGCGACATCGTCGGAGACGGCGCGGCTAACGGGGACAGGCGAGTCGGTGCAGTCGCGCACTTCGCTGGGAAACACGTCGGAGACGAGCGCGACGGAGACGCGCAGCGTGCCGAAGGGGACGACGAGGCAGCCTGCAGGGCAGGCGACGTCCGCGCTCGGCTCAGCGTCGCAGCCGGCCGGGTTGGCCGTGCGAGGCGCACGGACCAGCCCGTGCACGATGCGCTCGCCGGAGCTGGTGAAGGGCCTCGTCCGGAACTTGACTCCGGCCGGCGCCGCGAGCAGCCCCACGGTGGGCGCCAACTGTCGTGGTATTCTCGCAGGGGGTGCGTGATTCACGGCAGATGCCATGGGATGGCTTGAGGTGGGGTTACTGGAGGACGCCGGTGGGTTTCGGAGACGAGGTTGGCACGCGCTGGTGCGAGACACAAGACGTACCCAGGTTCGGGGCCCTCCGGAGAGGTAACACCCCTAATCATGCCGAATGGTGTATGGGAAGCACGAGGGCTACAAGGTTGCTCCTGGAGCTGTTTTAATGTGTGTGATGGGAGATGATACGAACTGGAACCCCCTTGCTCGGAGGCCTCCCTGGGGGTCTTATAGGTCGACCCCCAGGGTTACAGTGGGTAAATTACATGGGCGTGGGGCCCTGGTGTCATTGTCTAGGACCCGGCCGTGGGGGCCGCCGGGTCGCCGGGTGCGCCGGGTGCGCCGAGTGCGCCGAGTGCGCCAGGTGCGTCGGATCCGCCGGGTGCGCCGGGTCCGCCGGGCGCGGGCTCGGTCGGCATCGCGGCACTGTGGCGGGTCTTGTCGTTTGTCAGAGAGCGGCCGGCGCCGCCTAGCAACAGGGTTGCGCCGCCCAGACACCGCCCGCCCTGGGCGGGGGCACAGGGAATGCTGTCACCTCGCCCGCCGGGGCCGGTGTAAAGGAAAGGGCGTTGTTGCCTTGCTTGCGTCGTCGTGATGGCTTGCCCCCTAGCGGCCAGCCGGCATGGGCCAGCCGGCCGGCCGGGTCGTCACGCTAGGCCGGCTCGCGCTGGGGAGCCGGCATGCAGGCTAGCCGGACTGAGGGGCTCGGCCTACCCCGATGTTTTAAAAAGAAGGGGGATCCGGGCTCCGTTGCCTACCCGGGGGTCATCCCCCCGACAATTGCCAACTATAGAAAAATGGGAAAATAAATAGAATATAAAAGAAATACTAATGGAAGGGTAAAGATTCCCCCTTTCCCTCCTATTTTCTCTCATGATGAAACAGGTAACGAGGAGGAGCTTCCTATCCAACCAATCTCTTCAATAAGAAGCACGGAAGAATTAAATAAACCCACACATAATGTGGTAAAGAAAAAGAAAAGAAGGAAAAGTAGAGGTAAAAAGGTATCTCTCCCAAATAATGTTGCCCCTATTATTGTTGTGCCTCATGAGAATGAATCAAAAATACTTGTGGAAGATTATACACTTGATGATGATTTTATTATACCTATTACTTGTTGTGATAATTATGATTGGGAAGATAATGATACTTCTTATAATCTTGAGAATCTTTTTGGCACCAACTTAGAAAATTATGATGATAATTATTATACTATTGGTTCCATTCATACTATTAATGATGAAAGTGATTATGCTTATGATATGCAAAGCCATAAGCTTGGGGATGCTATGTTTGATGAGAAGAAATTTGCTTATGTGGAGAGTAATAAAAATTCTATGCTTGTGGATCATGAAAAGAATGCTTTACGTGATAGCTATATTGATGAATCAATTCCTGATGCTACTGAAAATTATTATGAGAGAGGAACATATGATTCATGATGCTCCCGTTATGTTTAAATTCTTTGCTTTTATGCGAGCATCATTGAAATCATCATGTCTAGCTAAAAGGCTTTAAAGAAAAGCGCTTGTTGGGAGACAACCCAATATTTATACCTACTGTTTTTGCGTGTCCACATGATTAAGCTACTGTAGTAATCATGTTTTATATTTTTTCTTTCAATAACGTGCCAAGTAAAGCCTTTGGGATAGTGTGGATGCTTGTTGATTTGATTCTGTGCAAAAACAGAAACTTTTGCGTCCAGTGCTGGAATTTCTATTCTGTACTGGAGCGTGAAAAAATTCTGAAATTTTTACACAGTATTGGGTTACAAATATTTTACGTTTTCCTCATTTTTCAGAATTTTTGGAGGTACATAAGTATGGTTTTTAAATCGCTTACTACACGCTGTTCTGTTTTTGACAGATTCTGTTTTCGATGCATAGTTTGCTTGTTTTATGTTTCCATAGCTTATATTGAGTAATATAAATTGTGAAAATGATAGAAAACAGTAGGAATTATGTGAGAACAATTATGAATCTTGTCTTGACAGTACCTAAGTGGATGATTTATTTTTATCATACTAACCTATCTCACGAAGTTCTGTTAAGTTTTGTGTGATTGAACTTTTCAAGTTTTGGGTGAGATATCGATATGAGGAGAATAAGGAGCGGCAAGACCCTAAGCTTGGGGATTCCCAAGACACCCCAAGGTAATACTCAAGGAAGACCCAAGCAACTAAGCTTGGGGATGCCCCGGAAGGCATCCCCTCTTTCGTCTTCAACACTATCGGTAACCTCACTCGGAGCAATATTTTTATTCGTCACATAATATGAGTTTTTCTTGGAGTGTCATTTTATTTTGTTGATATTTTCTTTCTGTTATCAATAATCATGTTTTGTACCTTTTAGTTCAATAAAATGCCAAGTATAGCCTTTACCATGCTCAGTTTGCAAGTTTATGTGTTGCTGTTTGAAAACAGAAAGTTTTCTATTATGTCCAGAATATTCCTGAATAGTAAGAACATGATAAAAATCTGAAATTTTTACACAGAAATAATGCATGAGTTCTATATCACGTGGTAATTTTTCAGAATTTTTGGAGTTAGGGAAGTATGAATTCTTATTCCCCCTTTATAGACTGTTCTGTTTTAGCAGATTTCGGTTATAGTTGCATTGTTTGCATATGTTGTTTGTTTAATGTTTCTATTTGTGGATAGGAGTATTAAATATGCAGAGGCATTTAGTATGCAATGTTTAATTATAATTTTAGTAATTTTCTATAGTAGAGAATGTTAAGGTTTTGAGTTGATTTATACTAACTTATCTCACGAGTTCTAGTTGAGTTTTGTGTGGATGAAGTATTTAAGATTTAGGGAAACCGTGATATGAGAGGAATTAAGGAGACACAAAAGCTCAAGCTTGGGGATGCCCAAGGCATCCCAATATAATATTTCAAGAATTCTCAAGCATCTAAGCTTGGGGATGCTCCGGTAGGCATCCCACCTTTCTTCATCAACAATTATCGGTTAGTCTTGGTTGAGCCTAAGTTTTTGCTTCTTCACATGAGTTGTGCTATTATTGGAATGTCATTTTATTTTGTGTTCTTTGCTGTTTGAATAAAATACTTAAGATCTGAAATTTTTAAATGAGAGAGAGTCCTCACATAGCTACCTATTTACTTAACTACTCATTTGGTCTTCACTTATATCTTTTTGGAGTAGTTTGTCATTTACTCTTGTTCTTCACTTATATCCTATGAGTAAATTGTTGAAATGAATTGAATATCATAAAGTTGAAATTTATATGCTTCATATGCTTGTCCCATGGGGAGTAGTGACTTCACATACAAGAAGTATAAGTGGTAAAATTTATTGAAAGTTAACAAACATAGCATTGGTCACTTGAACAATTCATGAAAGAATTTTGAAGGAAGAGAAATTACACATATAAATATACTATCTTGGACATCTTCTATGATTGTGAGCCCCCATTAATTATTTTCAAGCTTGATCAAGTAGTTGACGTTGGACAAGGAAGACAACGTAATGAGTTATATTTGTTTATATTCAGATAGAAGTTATATTGTCATGGATCCTCTAACATGTGGTGCTTGCTTAGGATCTTTTGCTAGCCAAAAATTCGTACTAAGTAGAGATACTACTTGTGCATCCAAAAACACTTAAACCCACTTTCTTACCATGAGTGTCCACCATATCTACCTATGGATTGAATAAGATCCTTCAAGTAAGTTGTCATCAGCGCAAAAAGTAATAAAAATTGCTCCTAAAATATGTATGATCTTTTATTGCAAGGGAAAATAAGCGTTGTACGAACTTGTGATGGTAAAGAAATAAAAGCGACGGACTACATAATAAAGGTTGCTATCACAAGGGGCAATATAACGTGACGTTCCTTTGCATTAAGGGCTTGACATCCAAAAATAAAAAGCGCATGACAACCTCTGCTTCCCTCTGCGAAGGGCCTATATTTTACTTTTATGCATTTACTTTTATGTATTTACTTTTATGCAAGAGTCAATATTATTTCTTCTCGTTTCAACCTCAATTATTCTCTAGTTGGCAAGCATCATGTGGTAGGGAATGATCCAAGCACATATATCCAGTTGAATATAGGTGATCATGAGTTATTATTGTTGACATAATCCATGAGATAAATAAGTTGGGAGGCAAAACATTAAGCCCCTATCTTCCTATGTGTTTGACTGAAATGGTTTGTTCTAAAAATATTCTTTGAGTGTCAGCAATCATGGAAGACTAAATGATAGTTGAGTATGTGGAATTTGCTAGATCAAAGCTCTTACATAGACCCTTCCTGAAAATAAGATGAATTGCAATTGTTTGATGACTGAGAACATAGTTTGTTAGTTTTCAAGAAAGTTTATGGCCTATACTTTAAACATGTGAATAGCTTGCTACTTGATCATGAGAAGTTTTATGAGATGAGCTACTGATTATGATATGTATTGATGCTAGAAAAGGTGATTGAAATTATCATTGATCAAACTTATGCACTATGCTAGCATTCACACTTCCTAAATTATTTCTTTTATCATTTACCTACTCGAGGACGAGCAGGAATTAAGCTTGGGGATGCTGATACGTCTCCAACGTATCTATAATTTATGAAGTATTCATGCCATGTTTATTATAGTTTTGTATGATTTTGGTGCACTTTTATATGGATTTTATATGATTTTTATGGACTAACATATTTACCTAGTGCCCAATGCCAGTTGTTGTTTTCTGCTTGTTTTTGGTTTTCCAGAAAATCCATATCAAATGAAGTCCAAATGCAGCGAAACTTTTTAATGATTTTTTCTGGAAGGAAACAGACCCAGGAAGCTTCGGGGGAGCACCAGAAGAGCCACAGGGGCCCCACAAGCCACCAGGGCACGCCACCCCCCCAGGCGCGCCCTGGTGCCACATGGGCCCCCTGTGGCACCTTTTTGCGTGATTCCAACGCTGAAAAATCCTATATATTCATAAACCCCCGAAAGTTAACCTAGATGAGTTTTTACGCCGCCGCAAGCCTCTGTACCTCCATGATCTCATCTACAGCCCTTTTCCGGTACCCTGACGGAGGGGGGAATCATCACCGGAGGCCATCTTCATCATCCCGGTGGTCTCCATGACGAGGAGGGAGTAGTTCACCCTCGGGGCTGAGGGTTTGTACTAGTAGATATGTGTTTTATCTCTCTCTCTCGTGTTCTTGATTTGGCACGATCTTGATGTACCGCGAGCTTTGTTAATATAGTTGGATCATATGGTGTTTTCCCCCTCTCTATCTCGTTATGATGAATTGAGTTTTTACCTTTGAGGTTTCACTATTATCGGATTGAATACTTTTATGGATTTGAGAACACTTGATGTTTGTCTTGCATGTGGATACCCGTGGCGACAATGGGGTATTCTATTGGTTCACTTGATGTATGTTTTGGTGATCAACTCGTGGATTCCCGTGACCTTGGGGTGATCTAGGCATAAGGGTTGGTTGCATGTTTTCATTATCTTTTCTCCGATAAGAAACTTTGGGGCACTCTTTGAAGTTCTTTGTGTGGATTGAATATTATGAATCTGAAGTTGTTTTGATGCATATCGAATAATCAACTCACGGATACTTGTGGTGACATTGGAGTATCTAGGTGACATTAGAGTTGGTTGATGTGTATCATATGGTGTTATTCTAGTACGAACTCTAGGGCTGTTTGTGACACTTATAGGAATAGCTCAATAGATTGATCGGAAAGGATAACTTTGAGGTGGTTTCGTACCCTACAACAATTTCTATCTTATGTTCTCCGCTAATAGGAACTTTGGAGTGATTCTTTATCACACGTTGAGGGATTGTTCTATGATCCAATTATGTTAGCATTGTTGAGAGATTGCACTAGTGAAAGTATGAACCCTAGGCCTTGTTTTCAAGCATTGCAATACCGTTTGTGCTCACTTTTATCGTTTGCTACCTTGCTGTTTTTATTTATTCAGATTATAAAAATATATTTCTACTATCCATACTACACTTGTATCACCATCTCTTCACCGAACTAGTGCACCTATACAATTTACCATTGTATTGGGTGTGTTGGGGCACAAGAGATTTCTTGTATTTGGTTGCAGGGTTGTTTGAGAGAGATCATCTTCATCCTACACCTCCCATGGATTGATAAACCTTAGGTCATCCACTTGAGGGAAAATTGCTATTGTCCTACAAAACTCTGCGCTTGGAGGCCCAACACGAGTCTACAAGAATAAGTTGTGTAGTAGACATCACTCAGTGGTGAGCACGTACTCTGCGATCATGTAACGAGACATGTATGCTACAGCTGCGTCGTCATCCGAGCGAATAGGAGGAAATCTAATCCGTCTGGGAGTGGTGGCTATAGTGGGGTAGTAGTGGAAGGCATGATTCTCCTGCATCGCGCTTTCCTGATGACGAAGAACAGTAAGGCCTGCCAGAGCGGCAAGTTGGATAGCGCGTTCCGGTGTAGAGGCATAACCACCATGGAGACTATAGGTGCGCTTTCCCAAAGGTAGGTCGACTGACAGGAGGACGTTGGCATGATACGCAAGCACCAGTCCTGCAAGTGGGGTCTGGAACACTTGGTACCTTGGCATCTCTCCACTAGGATAGAGAAGACGCCAAACATCACAAAGCAGGGATGCGAAGCTGAGTGGTGCAGGGGCTGAGCTGTAGTCAATCGGAACGGATGCCATCTACAAAATCAACTGGTTAGTGAGCCAAATCTATATGCATGTTATGTGACAACCAAATGCAGCAATTCAAATGCATCACACAAACAAGCTGGGCTCTAGACTAACGGTTCTCTAATATCCGGGTTAGCTAGGGTATCCTATAGCCAGACTGGCTCTGATGCCAAACCTTGTGGCACCCCGGCTCAGAGGAACCGGAACACCCCGTATTCCAGCCCAGAGATCAAGTCTTCTGGAATACGGAACTGCTTGGCATAGAACAAATCAGCTCTTTATTACTAATAATTGGAGTACAAGGGTTTGGGGTATTACAAAGGGTTACATTGGCACCGCGATACTACGCCTGCTATGGTAGCTCTATGCTAGCAGCTGAACCACCTCTAGCAGCGGAATAACGACGACGGAGATGGGCTCCACTCCGCAGGGACTCTGGCTGGGAGACGTCCTAGCTCGCAACTCGAAATCCTCGGGCTATGCAAACATGGCAGCACCTGCAAACTAGCATGACATGCCAGGTGAGTACTTTGAATGTACTCGCAAGCTCACAACAAACAAAAGCATCAAGACAAAGCAACATCATAGCAATCATGATTATATCAGGCTTAATTGTTACAAGAAGGGTGGAAGAAAATAATAATCAAGTTATTACTAAACTATCTACAATAATTCCCCCTCATTTAAGATCACAGGAACCACTTTGCTCCTGACTACTCGGTTGAACCACTTACTCTTATGACCAACTCATAGTCACCTCAAGAACATATGACAATCATCCTCGAGATCATATTCAGAATTACCAATGGCCTTCTGCCAAGCGGTTACTTCACCATACCGAGATGAGTTCTTCCATCATTAACCAGTCATTCCCTCATTGGTGTTGATCAGACAGTGTGACTTAATACGAACTGTGTCCAATACCGTGGACGCAGCTATTCGAATAGATTCTTACACTCTGCAGAGGTTGCGCACTTTACCCACACCATGGACATTCGTCCAATGAAACTCGTCTAACCCGTGACTCTTCTATCGTACCACCAACACGTCCTCTCTGAGGTCATGCCCTGGGTGGCCCTTGTGTCACTTCTGACACCTGCCACCGTCGTGGCCAAACAAACTGTCCCAAACGGGGACCTAAGCTCAATAACCAAACCGGGCTCACAGGATTATCGCCGTCTACCTGATCAGGGTAACACGCACGCATAACCCTCCCTCTTTGGTGGTACCGATAAAGAAGCATGAGTTTAGACCAAGTCAAGGCCGTCCCACTCCGGCAGATGTGGATGCACTGGAAAGCTCGGTTCAGTGGCACTTGCTCAACAATGAAGGAATTTATTCCCATGTAACCTTTCCGTCATAACTGATACTCCAGTATCACAGTGATCCAAGTTAAAACAATAGCCAACTAGTAATTTAATGAGCAACATGGTTAAGCTACTGCTACCAATTCCATAGCCACAATTGCCGGACGAAATCACAAAGTAATCATAGACGGTAATCACTTAATCCGACCGCATCATGACATCATCAAACTTGAAAACTACTAGCTACTAATACTATAGTCCACTACTAGAAAAAGGGCTATAGCTAATATAGACATTAGTGGCGCACCATGTATGTGGTGCGCCACTGCTAAATAGCAGTGGCGCATCACACATAGGTGCGCCACTAATGTCTATATTAGTAATGGCGCACCTGGTGTGTGGTGCGCCACTGCTAAGTTTCTCCTGGGCACACCCCCTCCCCAAACTTAACAGTGGCGCACCGTGGGTGTGGTGCGCCATTACTAGTGAAAACTAGTAATGGCGCACCACACCCACGGTGCGCCACTACTAACAATTTTTTTTTACAATTTCTTTTTGAAAAAAAATGTTAGTAATGGCGCACCGTGGGTGTGGTGCGCCATTACTAGTTTTTTCACTAGTAATGGCGCACCACACCCACGGTGCGCCACTACTAACAATTTTTTTTTACAATTTCTTTTTGAAAAAAAAAATGTTAGTAATGGCGCACCATGGGTGTGGTGCGCCATTACTAGTGAAAACTAGTAATGGCGCACCACACCCACGGTGCACCATTACTAGTTTTCGCACATGCCGAGCCCCACCCTGCCACCCACCGCACCACGCACATGCCCGGCCCCACCCTGCGCTTCTCACTTTCTCTTCTCAATCCTCTCCCACCACTCCTCCTCTCACCCGCCCGAGATCTCCCCACGAGATCGCCGAGGACGACGACCTGCCCCACGAGATTGCCAAGGACGACGATGAGGGGTACGTGACGGCCGCGTCCAGGGGCGGGAGCAGCACGGCCACGTCCCGGAGGAGGGACGAGTTCGAGGGGCTCGAGGAGGAGGAGGAGGACGGCCCGCCCAGCCTCAGCAGCAGCGGCTACGCCGGCGAGCGGGGCAGCAGCCAGCGCCGGTGCCGAGGACCCCGACCCCGCCCCGCCCCTCGCCCCCGGCGCCGAGGACTGGGCGCGCGGCAAGAAGCACGCCGACGAGGTCAGCCCAGCTCCACGCTCTGTCTTCTTGTCTCTTGAGCTACTTCAACCATCTAATCATGGATTATTCACCCCTCAATTCATTCTTCATTACTAGTAATTTGGATGCCGAGCGCTGGCATTATTAAGTAGCTTTAGCTTCACTCGTAAATGTATTTATGGATCTAAAAACTACCAAACTTGCACTACATAGTTTCCAAAATTTTCGTTTTCGGTGTCATGGGTGGCATTCAAGTCAAGGTTGCATGCACCGCTGTAGCTGCTACCGTTGGAGGTGTAGGTGTTTGTGTCATCTAACCCTGAATGTGTTTCACCCATGACTGTTCCAGGATGATGGTTCAGCTTCATGGAGGAAGAGGAAGAAGCATTTCTTCATTCTGAGCAATTCCGGCAAGCCAATATACTCTAGGTAAGATCACTTCAGAAAGAGGAATTCATGATAGAGTTTATCTATCAGGAATTGCTGCAGTTTCTCAGGTAAAACCATAACATCACATTTCCTTCGTCTTGTTCCACTTCTAGGTATGGAGATGAGCACAGGTTAGCTGGGTTTTCTGCTACACTGCAAGCGATTGTTTCTTTTGTTGAGAACAGGTATGCCTTTCTGCTTTCGCTGATTGCAATGATTAGTGTCCTTAACCCTTTCCTTTGGGCTGTACTGAAATTTACTCTTGCTGTTTTTTTAGTTTTTATCCAGTGGTGATCATATCAAATTTGTGAGAGCTGGAAAACATCAGGTCAGATGGCCCTCCTTGTCCAAATATACCCTGTTATTTTCATCTTACTTCTGAATGACAATGCACGCGCCTGAACAATCAGACACCACTAACATGGGCATTTAACCGGAAAGCCCTTTTATGTATTCTTTCCACGGATCCCATCTTAATACATTTTAGACTTTAGTGCTTAATTGAAATCTTATTGAACCATTCTACAGGAATCCTGCTCACCCGGGCATTCTGATTGCCATCAATGATGCACTAATCTATAAGTCAGATGAAACTTACTAGCCAGAAGATTGTGGCGAGGAAGCACTCTTTTGCACCCTTTGCAACACAGAGGTACTTAACATCAGCTCCAACCATAGTCTGGTAGCAGAATATATTGCTGAAAAACTGAGCTAGTTGCGTTCTTTTCAGATGGGCCAACAAGTAGCATACAACCAAGGAATGGTTTATATGCAACCTCAGGTGTTATCTTGAATACGCTTGATGATTTATTAGTCAGTTACGTAATATGGTCTGGACTTTATGTTTATTGATATTAGCTAGCTAAGCTCTTTGCCAATACAATGAATTTTATCTTTCATTTTATGATCACATGCTTCTGTTCATATGGGGTATGTCATGCTGCTTTATTTGTCATGGTATTTCTTAGAAACTGTTTGAATCTTCGCCATGGAACTCTGTATGAATTTGTACCAGCAAGTTGTTGTGTAACTTGTACCATAAGCTGAACTTTTTTCTCTTATTGACAATCTAAAGGTTCTAACAGTTAGCTCTTTACTCCCGGCATTATCTAAAGCTTTAAAGGATGATGAACTCTTGTATCTCAGGCTACAGTTTAAGCTGCTTGAGCCTAGAGATGGAGTCATGACACTTGACAACTTTTGAACGGTGAGTTTATTATGCTTTTGCTGATAACTCTGTTTATTTTTGTCATCGAATGGTGCAATCTTTTAACATCAGTTCCTCCAACAATATGTAGTTTTAGTGATACATGAGTGCTGCTCTGAGTTGGTTGTTCTATTGGTTTTCAGCACATTTGAATTAGTTTCCTTCTCATCTATTTATATATGTTGTCTGTATCATGGAGCTTGACTAGAAAGGGGAGTTCTTAGTTATCCTTTCCGCGTGGGTTTGTATAATTGGTAGTTAAAGTTGGCTGATATCGTTCTTGTTTCTCTATCAGTTGGAACCACTTGCATATAGAAGTATGGACTTCAAAGAGTTCTGTGCTGCAGCTATCAGCCCTTACCAGCTTCAGGCTCTGGACAGGTGGGAAGATATTGCTGGAACATCTTTCCAGCACTTTGAACAGGAGGGGAACCGAGTCATATCTGTTGAGGAGTTGGCACAGGTATGTAGGATCACAATAATTTAATAGAGGATTTACCTCAGTTGAGACTTGCATCCTGAATTAAGAACCTAGAAAGGAATCATAATTTTGGGTTCTCCTATGCTGTAATGGTTAACCTGACCTCCCTTCCTTGTGTACAGGAACTAAATCATGCTCCAACACACTATTTCATCGTGCAAGATTGGATCAAGAGTGAAGTGAAGATAGTGGTGCTGGTGATGTGAATGAAGTGGTGGTGCTGGCTGTGGTGATAGTGTAGTGTAGAATAGGCTAGATAGGTTTTAGGATTTTCTATTTCTTTCCTTAGTTTGTAACTAGGTCAGATTACCAATGAACTGGGCGCGTGACAACTTTTTCCGGACGAAGGGAGTAGAAGATTAGTTTTAGAATTTTCTTTTATTTCCTTGTAATTTTTCTTTTATTGGATACTTGTAAAGACATTGTAATATTCTTACTATAATAAAAATTATGATTCTATTTCATTTTTTGTTTTTAAATTATTTTTCCTTATAGGTTGTTTTCTGTAAATTTGGATTTTTTTTTGTTTTCCAAATACATTACTAGTGGCGCATTTCAGCCCTTATTAGTGGCGCACCTTCCTTTATTACTAGTGGCGCACCTATAAGGCTATTAGTGGCGCACCTAGAGGGAATACCAGTGGAGCACCTAAGGGTTAGTAATGGCGCACCAGAGGTGCGCCATTACTATCTGTTACTAGTGGCGTGTTAATAGTGGCGCACCTATAGTGCGCCATTACTAACGAAAATAGGTGCGTCACTAATAAGGCTTTTTCTAGTAGTGGTCATCTGTATGGCAGTAACATATCCAAGATTTCCCCAATTGTTGCTTGAATTAACCAATTTATAAATAATTCAAATTTTAGCATAAAAATAATTATTTAGACCATGGTATTGCAATGAATTCATGCAAATGAAGGTTGTGCTTGCCTTGCACCAAGGGAGTGTGGGGGTACTCCTAGCCTTCACCAACTATTCAAACCAATCTGAAAAGCATTTTTAAAATCATTTTCAAACATCACATAGAGCATTTTCTTTTTTTAACCAGAAATTCTAAACAGCAGAGAAAAATACCAAAATTTACCAGCAAATAGAGGAGCTTACAAGAAAAATAATGCAAAAAGAATGAACCCATTTGGACTTATGGTTTAAAAGATATTGCTGGTCAAAGTTTGGTCAAAATTCTAGATTTATTTGAATTTTAATAGAAATTCAGAAAACCCAGGGGCGGCCACGTCGAAGGCGTAAAGTGGGGATATGTCTCCACTTACGTACCCCTTCGGCCGCGGCGGAGTCGCTGACATGCGGGGGGCCCCTGTCATTTTTAAATGGAGAGAGAGAGGGAACAGAGGACGGCGGGGCGCACCGGCAACGTTCACGGGCGTTGAGGTCACGGCGCAGCTGGGCGAGGGCGGGGATGGAACGAGCGCTCGAGGGCGAACACTCCTGTACCCGTAGCTCGTCGGGAGGTGGCCGGACGGCGTCGGCCCCTTCCTCTCAGGCGGCGGTGAGCTACGATGGTCGTCGGGGTCGGTGATTCTGGCGAGGATTCGAGCAGAGGAGTAGCTGGGATGGGTCAGTGGAGCTTCACGAGCTTGCTGGTGGCCCTGGTTGGTGTTGGGGTGGACGGAGTAGAGCTGGATGAGCTGGGGCAGAGCGGCGGAGCTCTTCGCTGGAGATGGGGAAGGAGGGCTCCCCAGCTCTGCGGCTAGGTGTGGGGCGGCGATTGAGAGGTGGGGAGGGCGAGTGGTGAGGAGAGGGAGGCTCGGGGAGGGGCTTTTATAGCCGGGTGGCGATGCCAGTACCGGATCCCGCCGCGGGGGAAACGCCGGCATCCACATTGCGCTGGCCATCGCGCTGGCACCTGAGCCGCGTGGGGAGGTGATGGGAGAGGGTAGGGACTTAATGGCGCTGGCGCGGAGCGACGAGGAAGACGCCAGCCAGCGCGGCCATAGTGCCAGTACGGCGGCTACAGCGGCGAGGCTTGGCTGTGTCTGGCGAGGGCGCTGCCGGCGACAGGAGGCTTCCAGACGAGCCAGGTGGACGGCGGGGAGGACGCTGGCACCAGAGGACACGGCAAGACAGCGAGGGCGCGCAGAGCCAGCGAGGCCAAAGAGAGTTCGGTGCTCAGAGCGCGAATTCTGCCCTGGCAGACGCGTGGTCACTGCGTGCACTAGCGCACGCGGTGCGCTCTGGCCTGTCCGATCATGTCCACGCGGTATTCCTTCCATCCAGTGGCCCACCTGCACATCTGGTTTGACAAGGGATGACCTAGACAGTTGGCTACCTTCCAGACAAGTTTCTGGATAGAAACTTGGGCAAGAAGCTGGGGAAAAATGGCTAGGGTTTTGAGTGAAAAAATTTGTCATTCTGCAATGTAGTAGAAAGGTGCCCATGCTAGGAAAATTTCAGACCAAATGGACAAGTTTTGAACATAGTTGCTTTACAACTGCCTCTATGGCCTAGAAACCTGTTGAAGATGACGCACTCACATAGATGGACTCCTTGATATGAAACTTGGTATTTGTGGGTCATTTGGTCGTGTCAAGATTCTATAAAAATTTCATACCATTTGGGTAAGTATAAATGGTACTTCCTTCACAATACTTCCCACTGGACAGAAATTGGCGGAATTTTATAGAGAAAATGGCTAAGTGAAATGGGCCAAAATTTGGTGGAAGATGTTCATATGAGTAGGAGAATGTCCTGGAAAAATTTCAGAATTTTTGGAGCAATACAAAATATAGTTGCTTCACAAACTGAAATTATGACCAAAAACAAAGATTGGATGGTGTGCCAACCATGAGCACGGAATCTTGAATATTTTCACATATCCAAGGTTCACATGATCCAAAGAATTTATGAGAATTTTCTTAGAATTTTTGGGAAGACAGAAATATAGGTTGCTTCACAACCAAGAGCTCAAAGGATTATTCCTTTAATAGAAAGGAATATTCTAATTGGAATAAAATTGATATTGGGCAAGAGTGGAAATAACATGACTTGAGAGAAGTTTTTGGGACCTTGGGTCACTTGGGAAAGGAAAGTAAAAAAATAGTCCCGAGTTTTAAGTCCATAGAGCCATTCAAATTAAAATCCAAACCAAATTCCAAATAAAATTTTCAAATGAGTTTTGAAAAGAAAAGTTGGGAAAAACCAGGGTGTCACATAAAGGTTACTATCACAAGGGGAAATATAAAGTGACGTTCCTTTACATTAAGAGTTCGCACATCCAAAAACAAAAAGCGCATGGCAACCTCTGCTTCCTTCTGCGAAGGGCCTATCTTTTATTTTTTCTGTATTTACTTTTATGCAAGAGTCAATAGTGTTCTTCTATATTCCATTTTTATTTTTTCTTTGCAAGCATCATGTGGTGGGGAAAGATCTAGGCACATATATCCAGCTAGATGTAAGTGGTCATGAGTTATTATTGTTGACATTACCCTTAAGGAGAATTTGTTGGGAGGTGAAACTATAAAACCCCATCTTTCTATGTGTCTGATTGAAACTTTTGCTCAATAAAAATATGCCGTGAGTGTCAGCAATCATAAAAGACTAAATGATAGTTAAGTATGTGGACTTGCTAAACAAAAGCTCTTACATAGACTCTTACTAAAAATATGATGAATTGTAATTGTTTCGGTGACTAAGAACATAGTTTGTTAGCTTTCAAGAAAGTTTATGCTTTATACTTCAATATTGTGATGAATTATTACTTGTCCATGAGAACCTTTATGACATTATATTGCTGCTATGAAATTAATCATGATTCTTTCATGTCTGTATTTTGTTTTATCGACACCTCTCTCTCTAAACATGTGGTCATGATTATCAATTTCGGCTTTCGCTTGAGGACAAGCAAGGTCTAAGCTTGGGGGAGTTGATACGTCCAATTTGCATCATGATTTCCTACTGTTATTTACAATGTATTTGGTCATTATTTCACGTTATGATGCAATTCTTATGCCTTTTCTCTCATAATTTGCAAGGTTTATATGAAGAGGGAGAATACTGGCAGCTGGAATTCCGGACCTGAAATAGCTACAGCAGAGATACCTATTCTACACAGCTCCAAAAAACCTAAAATTTCACGAGGATTTTTTATTGAATATATAAAAAATATTGGAGAAAAAAATAGGAGAGGGGACCCACTAGTTGCCCAAAAAGCAACAGGGCGTGCCCTGATGCCTTGTGGGGCCCACGGCTGGCCTCTGGCCCCCTCCTTCTGCTATATGAAGCCATTTTCCCTAAAAAATTAAAAGGAAGACTTTCGGGACGAAGCGCCGCCGTCTCGAGGCGGAACTTGGGCAGGAGCACTTTTGCCCTCCGGCGGAGCGATTCTGCCGGGGGATACTTCCCTCCGGGAGGGGGAAATCGAAGCCATCGACATCACCAACGATCCTCTCATCGTGGGAGGACAAATCTTCATCAGCATCTTCACCAGCACCATCTCATCTCAAACCCTAGTTCATCTCTTGTATTCAATCTTTGTCTCGAAACCTCAGATTGGTACCTGTGGGTTGCTAGCAATGTTTTAAATAGCGGGCTATGCCAAATAGCGGCGGACCTCCAAATAAGCTATAGCGAAGCTATAGCGGGCTATAGCGGCCAATTTGTACATAAGACCATTTAGCGGCACCCTGCTGAAAAGGCTATAGCAAGGCTATAGCGGGGCTATAGCCGGCTATTTAAAACTATGGTTGCTAGTAGTGTTGATTACATCTTGTAGTTGATGCTAGTTGGTTTATTTGGTGGAAAATTATATGTTCAGATCCTTAATGATATTCAATACTCCTCTGATCTTGAACATGAATATGATTTGTGAGTAGTTACTTTCGTTCTTGAGGACATGGGAGAAGTCTTGTTATAAGTAATCATGTGAAGTTGGTATTCATTCGATATTTTGATGATATGTATGTTGTTGCTTCCTTTAGTGGTGTCATGTGAACGTCGACTACATGAAACTTCACCATACTTGGGCCTAAGGGAAGGCATTGTGCAGTAATAAGTAGATGATGGGTTGCTAGAGTGACAGAAGCTTAAACCCTAGTTTATACGTTATTCCGTAAGGGGCTGATTTGGATCCATATGTTTCATGCTATGGTTAGATTTGTCTTAATTATTCTTTCGTACTTGCGCAAAAATGCTTGAGGGGGTAATCATAAGAGGGTTGCTTGTTCAAGTAAGGACAGTACCCTAGCACTGGTCCACCCACATATCAAATTATCAAAGTAGCGAACGCGAATCAACTAAACATGATGAACGTGACTAGACGACAAATTCCCATGTGTCCTTGAGAACACTTTGCTTTATATATGAGCTCGTTCTGACTTGTCCTTTTCTATAAAAAGGATTGGGCCACCTTGTTGCACTTTTGCTACTATTGTTACTTATTACGAATTATCTTGCTACAAAACTACTTGTTACCGCTACTTTCAGTACTTGCAGAGAATACCTTGCTGAAAACCGCTTATCATTTCCTTCTACTCCTCATTGGGATTCGACACTCTTACTTATCAAAAGGACTATGATTGATCCACTATACTTGTGGGTCATCACTATCTTAGAGTCAAGTCCATATTTAGTACTAAACTTATGAAAAGCATCAGTTTCGATAAAAGATTTAACATAATAAAACTCAAGATTTAAACCTGACTCTTTACCTTTGTCAATTTCCCAATCTTCAGAGTTATGTTTAATTCTTTCTAGAAGATCCCATTTTAATTCAATAGTTCTCTTCATAAAGGAACCGGTAGAAGAAGTATCGAGCATGGATTGATCATTATGAGAAAGCCGAGCATAAAAGTTTTGTATAATTATTTCTCTCGAGAGCTCATGATTGGGGCATGTGTGCATCATATACTTAAGCCTCCCCTAAGCTTGAGCGATAATTTCTCCTTCACGAGGCAAAAAATTATATATATATAATTCCGATCACGATGAACCAAATGCATAGGATAAAATTTCTAGTGAAATTCCAGCTTCAGCGTGTTCCAATCCCATGTTCCAGTATCATCCAATAGCCTATACCATGTCAATGCCTTCCCCCCCCCAAAGATAAAGGGAATACCTTCTTCTTAACTCCATCCTCGGATAAACCTGCAAGCTTAAACAATCCACAAATTTCAACCACATAGATCAAGTGCATATCAGGATGTACCGTTCCATCTCCTGCATAAGGATTAGTTAGCAGTTTCTCCAACATACCCGAAGGAATTTCATAATAAATATTTTCAGTAGGTTCAGTAGGTTGAGGGGCAACTCTTATTGCTTCCAGTCAAGGTGAAGATACCCCAAACAAGCCCCTCAAAGGATTATTTTCCATAGTGACAAGTGACAGTAAATTTCAGCATGTAATAAAAATGTTTCCTTACCAAACGCGCTTAACGCCCCGGCAACAGTGCCAGAAAAGAGTTTTGATGACCCACAAGTATAGGGGATCAATCATAGTCCTTTTGATAAGTAAGAGTGTCGAACCCAACGAGGAGCAGAAGGAAATGATAAGTGGTTTTCAGCAAGGTATTCTCTGCAAGTGTTGAAAGTAGCGGTAACAGATAGTTTGATAGCAAGGTGATTCGTAACAAGTAACAAGTAACAATAGTAACAAGAGTGCAGAAAGGTGTCCCAATCCTTTTTATAGCAAAGGACAAGCCGGAACGGTCTCTTATATGAAGCAAAGTATTCTCGAGGACACATGGGAATTATCGTCTAGTCACTTTCATCATGTTTATTTGATTCGCGTTCGCTACTTTGATAATTTGATATGTGGGTCGACCGGTGCTTGGGGGCTGTCCTTACTTGAACAAGCATCCCACTTATGATTACCCCCTCTCGCAAGCATCCGCAACTACGAAAGAAGAATTAAGATAAATCTAACCATAGCATGAAACATATGGATCCAAATCAGCCCCTTACGGAATAACGCATAAACTAGGGTTTAAGCTTCTGCCACTCTAGCAACCCATCATCTACTTATTACTCCACAATGTCTTACCTTAGGCCCAAGTATGGTGAAGTGTCATGTAGTCGACGTTCACATGACACCACTAAAGGAAGCAACAACATACATATCATCAAAATATCAAACGAATACCAAATTCACATGATTACTTATGACAAGACTTCTCCCATGTCCTCAAGAACAAACGTAACTACTCACAATCATATTCATGTTCAAGATCAAAGGAGTATTGAATATCATTAAGGATCTGAACATATAATCTTCCACCAAATAAACTAACTAGCATCAACTACAAGAAGTAATCAACACTACTAGCAACCCACAGGTACCAATCTGAGGTTTTGAGACAAAGATTGAATACAAGAGATGAACTAGGGTTTGAGATGAGATGGTGCTGGTGAAGATGTTCATGAAGATTGGTCCTCCCACGATGAGAGGAACGTTGGTGATATCGATAGCTTCGATTTCCCCCTCCCGGAGGGAAGTATCCCCGGCGGAATCGCTCCGCCAGAGGATAAAAGTGCTCCTGCCCAAGTTCCACCTCGAGACGGCGGCGCTTCATCCCGAAAGTCATCCTCCTATTTTTTTAGGGTAAATGGATTCATATAGCAAAAGGAGGGGGCCAGAGGCCAGTTGAGGGCCCCACAAGGCATCAGGGCGCGCCAGGGGGTGGCCTCTCCATGTTGCCATGTGGGCAATTGGTGGGCCCCCTCTAGTATTTGTTTGTTCCAGTATTTTTCATATATTCAATAAAAATCCTCATGAATTTTCAGGTCATTTGGAGCTCCGTAGAATAGGTATCTCTGTTGTAATTTTTTAGGTCAAGAATTCCAGCTGCCGGTAAGCTCCCTCTCCATGTAAATCTTGCAAATTAAGAGGGAAAAGGCATTAACATTGCAACATAAAGTGAAATAATGACCAAAAACATTATAAATATCAGTAGGAAAACATGATGCAAAATGGACGTATCAGGATACCATCCGTTGAGCATCGCATATTTTAAAAAAATAATGATTATTTTCTTGTATTTATGGATATTATTATGTTGATATCAATTACTTCATCATTTCTCAATATTTATACCATAAAAAGATTACATGATAGACATGCTAGGTAGCATTCAACATAAAAAGTTCTATTTTTATCATTTACCTACTCGAGGACAAGCAGGAATTAAGCTTGGGGATGCTAATACGTCTCCGACGTATCCATAATTTTTTTATTGTTTCATGCTATTATATTATCATTTTTAGATACTTTATATGCAATTTTATATCGTTTTTTTGGACTAACCTATTAACTCAGTTTCTAGTGCCAGTTGCTCTTTTCTGCTTGTTTTTGGTTTTACAAAAAATCTGTACCAAACGGAGTCCAAACGCGACGAAACTTTTTGAAATTTTTTTCTAGACATAAGAGACACTAGAAGCTTCAGAGGAGGACCAGAAGACCTACGAGTAGACGGCAAGGCAACAGGGCATGCCCGGGGGGTAGACGCGCCCTGCTACTTGCAATTGTGAGCTGCGTTGGGATTTCCCCGAAGAGGAGGGGATGATGCAGTACAGTAGAGATAAGTATTTCCCTTAGTTATGAAACCAAGGTTATCAATCCAGTAGGAGAATCATGCAACAAGTCGTTAGCAGTACCTGCACACAAAATAACAAATCCTCGCACCCAACGTGAACAAGGGGTTGTCAATCCCATGGCGGTTATTTGCAAGATTAAATTGTATGGTGATAGAAAGATAGATCGAACAAAAATACAAGATAAAATAAATAAAGTAAAATTGCGGCAAGGTATTTTTGGGATTTTTAATATATGATAAAAGTAGACCCGGGGGCCATAGTTTTCACTAGAGGCTTTTCTCTTGAAAATAGCATACGGTGGGTAAACAAATTACTGTTGGGCAATTGATAGAAAAGCAAATAATCATGACGATATCCAAGGCAATGATCATGTATATAGGCATCACGTCCGAGACAAGTAGACCAAAACGATTCTGCATCTACTACTATTACAACACACATCGACCGCTATCCAGCATGCATCTAGAGTATTAAGTTCATAAAGAACGGAGCAACGCCTTAGGCAAGATGACATGATGTAGACAAAGTAAACTCACGCAAGAATAAACCCCATCTTTTTACCCTTAATAGCAACGATACATACATGTCATGTCCCTTTCTGTCACTGGGATTGAGCACCGCAAGATCGAACCCATTACAAAGCACCTCTCCCATTGCAAGATAAATCAATCTAGTTGGCCAAACCAAATTAATAGATCGGAGAGAAATACGAAGCTATAACAATCATGCATAAAAGAGTTCAGAGAAAACTCAAATAATATTCATGGATAATCTGATCATAAACTCACAATTCATCGGATCCCAACAAACACACCGCAAAAAGTGATTACATCGGATAGAACTCCAAGAACATCAAGGAGAACATTGTATTGAAGATCAAAAAGAGAGAAGAAGCCATCTAGCTACTAACTATGGACCCGAAGGTCTGTGATAAACTACTCACGCATCATTGGAAGGGCAGCAAGGTTGATGGAGAGCCCCTCCGTAATCGAATCCCCCTCCGGCAGAGTGCCAGAAAAGGCCCCCAGATGGGATCTCTCGAGAACAGGAACTTGCGGCGGAGGAAAAAGTATTTCGTGGACTCCCCTGCTGGTTTCCCGATTTTAGAGTATTTATAGAGGTGGAATTAGGTCAAACGGAGCAGAGGTGGGCCCACGAGGCACCAGGGCACGCCACCCCCCTGGGGCGCGCCCTGGTGGCTCGTGGCCACCTCCTCTGTCTTTTGGCCCTCTCCCGAAGCTTCTAGTGTCTCTTATGTCTAGAAAAAAATCTCCAAAAAGTTTCGTGGCATTTGGACTTCGTTTGGTACTGATATTCTGGAAAACCAAAAACAGGCAAAAAACAGCAACTGGCACTGGGCACTAAGTTAATAGGTTAGTCCCAAAAAATGATATATGATTGCTTGTAAGTGTATATAAAACATCCAAGATTGAAACTATAATAGCATGGAACAATAAAAAATTATAGATACGTTGGAGACGTATCAAGCATCCCCAAGCTTAATTCCTACTCGTCCTCGAGTAGGTAAATGATAAAAATAGAATTTTTTATGTGGAATGCTACCTATCATATTCATCATATACTCTTTTCTTTTGTAGCATGGACATTTGGACTTGAATGATTCAAAGCAATAGTCTATATTTTGACATGAAGACATAAATACTCAAGCATACTAACAAGCAACCATGTCTTTCAAAATATCAACGCAAAAGAAAGTTATCCCTAGCCCATTATGCTCAATCATTGATCCATTCATGAAACACACTCAATATTAGCTACACACAATGCACAAGTATGACAATAGTGCTCTCTAGTTGGTGCTTTGTAAGAGAAGATGGAGACTCAAAATAAAAATAAAAATTGCATAAAAGTAAATAGATAGGCCCTTCGCAGAGGGAAGCAGAGATTTGCAGAGGTGCCAGAGCTCAAAACTTAAATTAGAGAGCTAAATTATTTTGAGAGGCATGCTTTTCCTGTCAACGAAAATGACCGAGAATTCCCAATATCTTCCATGCTAGACACATTATAGGCGGTTCCCAAACAAAAAATAAAGTTTATTTCCTTTCCACCATTCTTTCACAATCCATGGCTAGCCGTATCCACGGGTGCCTTCCATACCAACACTTTCCAAGGAATTTATTATTATCATCATATTAATTTTTTTTTTTCATTTCGGGACTGGGCATCCCTATTACCTGCCACTCTCTCGTGCAATGACAAGTGAATAAACACTCATCGTGATAATAACACACCTAGCATGGAAAATATTGGCCACCCCTGCCGCTTCATGAGTGGTACGGGCACACAAAACGGAAAAATTATTTTGAAAAATTAGAGTTGGCACATGCAAATTTACTTGGGACGGCATGGAAATACCGCATATAGGTAGGTATGGTGGAGTCATTTGGCACAACTTGGGTTTAAGGAGTTGGATGCACAAGCAGTATTCCCGCTTAGTACAAATGAAGGTTAGCAAATAGATTGAGAAGCGACCAACCAAAAACCGAAAACGGTCATAAACATGCATTGAACATAACTAACACTGAATAATGCACCATAAGTAGGATATAATTTCGTTGCATAACTATTGACTTTACGTGCATGCATAGGGAATCACAAACCTTAACACCAATATTCTTACTAAATCACAATTACTCACTAACATGACTCACATATTATCATCTCCATATCACAAAACTATTGCAAGGAATCAAACTTATCATATCCAATGATCTTTCATGAAAGTTTTTATTATATCCCTCTTGAATATTCATCACTTTGGGACCAAATTCATATCTTGTGCAAATTACCATTACTATTATCAACTCTCAAAAAGATATAAGTGAAGCATGAGAGTGCAAATATTTCTTCAAAATTTAATATTATCAACTCTCAAAATAAAATAAGTGAAGCACGAGAGTTCAAATATTTCTTCAAAATATAGCCACCGCCGTGCTCAAAAAGATTTAAGTGAAATACTAGAGCAACTGCCTAGCTCAAAAGATTTAAGTGAAGCACATAGAGTATTCTAACAAATCATGATAAACGTGTGGCTCTCTAAAATAGGTGTGTCCAGCAAAGATGATTGTGACAAACTAAAAAGCAAACAAAGCAAAGACTTATATAACACACGATGCTCCAAGCAAAACACATATCATGTGATGAATAAAAATATAGCTCCAAGTAAAATTACCGATAGTTGGTAGAAGAAAGAGGGGATGCCTTCCGGGGCATCCCCAAGCTTAATTGCTTGAGTCTTCCTTGAATATTACCTTGGGGTGCCTTGGGCATCCCCAAGCTTAGGCTCTTGCCACTCCTTATTCCTTCATCCATCGTGATCTCACCCAAAACATGAAAACTTCAATCACACAAAACTCAACAAAACCTTCGTGAGATCCGTTAGTATAACAAACAAATCTTTAACTTTAGGTACTGTAGTAAATTGATTCATATTTAATATTCGCATGATTCTACTGTACTCCAACTTCTCCATGACTCATACCCCCCGATACGCTCCATAGATTCATCAAAATAAGCAAAACTATGCAACAAAAACAGAATCTGTCTAAAACAGAACAGTATGTAAAGATCTATTTAAAAGCCATACTTCTGTAACTCCACAAATTCTGAAAAAATAGTACAAGGTGGGAAATTCATATACCAATGCTGTGTAAAAATTTCATATTTTTCTGACGCTCCAGTACAGAATTAAAATTCCAGGACTGGACGCAAAACTTTCTGTTTTCCAAACAGCATCAATTATACTATCTTCCAAATCATCCCAAAGGCATTACTTGGCACAAACACTAATTAAAACATAAAAACACAATCATAACAGAGGCTATAGTTATGTAAACACAAGAAAACAGAAATAAAAAACAAAAATTTATTTTATTCATTGGGTTGCCTCCCAACAAGCGCTATTGTTTTATGCCCCTAGCTAGGCATAATGCATAGTTTCAAGTATTGTCATATTTGGTTACCAACTCCTCAATTACACAACCACTTATTTTAGGAGGTTCAACATACGATTTTCCCATAATCACACTCCTAGGCACAAAATCAAAATTTTTGTTCTTATAGATAGGTTCTTTTATCACATCAACAAAATTGGGGTGCACGCTGATCATTTTAAGATCCTCATTTCCCTTACTAGAAGTAGCACCATTGGTTTTAGGAACATACATCAACTTGCAATTTTTGTTGGGAGGAGTTCTATCAATATTCTTAACGGAGGAAAAAGCCGAGCCCAAATTATTGATAATTTCTTCTATCTTATCGATTCTAGCGGGGATTTGTTCTATTCTTTCATTAACTACCGGTTCCTTTTCCTTTAAGGTTTTCAATGCAATTCCTACCTTAGAACCAAATTGAGTGATATGATTATGGATTTTTTTTATCTAAATTCTCAAGATGTTCAATAGTAGGTATTTTATTTTCAATAGCTTCTAACCTTTTCATAACATGTTCCAAGGTCAAAGTTGTTTCATTAATAGTGATAGGTGGTGATCCCACTAAATTTCCCATAGTATTGAAAGCATCCATAGAGGGACACATCAAGAAATTCCCTCCGGTAATAGTATCAAGTACAAATCTATACCAAGTAGTAATGCCCACATAAAAATTGCGAAGGACGGTAGTGGATTGCTTACGAGTTGATCTATTATGAGCATCGCAAATCCTATACCAAGCATCTTTTAAATTCTCTCCTCCCCTTTGTTTAAAATTAAGCACTTCATTTTCAGGGGTAATAGCAACAAGTGATGAAATAGACATAGTGACGGAGCAAACAAGCAAATAAAAATATTTTTGTATTTTTGTCAAAAAAAATAGAAGTGGGGGAGATGAAAACGAGAGGCAAAGGCAAATAAAATAAATGCAAGGAGATGAAAGTTTATGCGTAGGTAGATGATAGATGTTGATGATGTCTCCCCGGCAACGGCGCCAGAAATTCTTCCTGCTACTTGTGAGCTGCGTTGGGATTTCCCCGAAGAGGAGGGGATGATGCAGTACAATAGAGATAAGCATTTCCCTCAGTTATGAAACCAAGGTTATCAGTCCAGTAGGAGAATCACGCAACAACTCGTTAGCAGTACCTGCACACAAAATAACAAATCCTCGCACCCAACGCGAACAAGGGGTTGTCAATCCCTTGGCGGTTATTTGCAAGATTAAATTGTATGGTGATGGATAGATAGATCGAACAAAAATACAAGATAAAATAAATAAAGTAAAATTGCAGCAAGGTATTTTTGGGGTTTTTAATATATGATAAAAGTAGACCCGGGGGGCATAGTTTTCACTAGAGGCTTCTCTCTTGAAAATAGCATACGGTGGGTAAACAAATTACTGTTGGGCAATTGATAGAAAAGCAAATAATCATGACGATATCCAAGGCAATGATCATGTATATAGGCATCACGTCCGAGACAAGTAGACCAAAACGATTCTGCATCTACTACTATTACAACACACATCGACCGCTATCCAGCATGCATCTAGAGTATTAAGTTCATAAAGAACGGAGCAACGCCTTAGGCAAGATGACATGATGTAGACAAAGTAAACTCACGCAAGAATAAACCCCATCTTTTTACCCTTAATAGCAACGATACATACATGTCATGTCCCTTTCTGTCACTGGGATTGAGCACCGCAAGATCGAACCCATTACAAAGCACCTCTCCCATTGCAAGATAAATCAATCTAGTTGGCCAAACCAAATTAATAGATCGGAGAGAAATACGAAGCTATAACAATCATGCATAAAAGAGTTCAGAGAAAACTCAAATAATATTCATGGATAATCTGATCATAAACTCACAATTCATCGGATCCCAACAAACACACCGCAAAAAGTGATTACATCAGATAGAACTCCAAGAATATCAAGGAGAACATTGTATTGAAGATCAAAAAGAGAGAAGAAGCCATCTAGCTACTAACTATAGACCTGAAGGTCTGTGGTAAACTACTCACGCAGAGGTTGATGGAGAGCCCCTCCATGATCGAATCCCCCTCCGGCAGAGTGCTAGAAAAGGCCCCCAGATGGGATCTTTCGAGAACAGGAACTTGCGGTGGTGGAAAAAGTATTTCGTGGACTCCCCTGTTGGTTTCCCGATTTTAGAGTATTTATAGAGGTGGAATTAGGTCAAACGGAGCAGAGGTGGGCCCACGAGGCACCAGGGCGCGCCACCCCCCCCCCCCCCCCGGGGCGCGCCCTGGTGGCTCGTGGCCACCTCATCTATCTTCTGGCCGTCTCCCGAAGCTTCTAGTGTCTCTTATGTCCAGAGAAAATCTCCAAAAAGTTTCGTGGCATTTGGACTTCGTTTGGTACTGATATTCTGGAAAACCAAAAACCGGCAAAAAAACAGCAACTGGCACTGGGCACTAAGTTAATAGGTTAGTCCCAAAAAATGATATATAATTGCTTGTAAGTGTATATAAAACATCCAAGATTGATACTATAATAGCATGGAACAATCAAAAATTATAGATACGTTGGAGACGTATCACGCCCTGATGTCTTGTGGGCCCCTCGTGGCTCCATCTGACCTAATTCCAGCGCCACAAAATCCCAAATATTCTAAAACTCACAGGGAGCCACCTGAAACAATATTTCCGCCACCGCAAGTCTCTATTCTTCCGTGATCCCATCTGGAGGCCTTTTCCGGTACTCTTCCAGAGGGGGAATCGATGACGGAGGGCTTCTACATCAACCTTGCTGCACCTTCGATGATGTGTGAGTAGTCCAACACAGATCTATGGATCCATACTGATTAGCTAGATGGCTTTTTCTCTCTCTTTGATCTTTAATACAATGTTCTCTTCGGAGATCGATCTGATGTAATCTTCTTTTACGGTGTGTTTGTTGGGATCCGATGAATTGTGGGTTTATGATTTGTATATTCATTGAAAGTAATTGAGTATTTTCTGAACTTTATTATGTGTGATTGTTATAGCTATGTAATGCTTTCTGATCTATCCATTTGGTTTGGGCAACTAGATTGATTTATCTTCAGTGGAAGTGGTGCATAGTAGTAGGTTCAATCTTGCGGTGTCCTGACCCAGTGACAGCAGGGGTAGCGAGGTGCATATTGTATTGTTGCTACTAAGGAGAAAACAACGGGGTTTAATCATATTGCTTGGTTTTATTCTGTCTACATTATGTCATCTTGCTTAAAGCGTTGGTATGTTTGTCATGAACTTAACACCATAGATGCAGGCAGGAGTCGGTCGATTGGTGGAGTAATCGTAGTAGATGCAGGCAGGAGTCAGTCTACTTGTCACGAACGTCATGCCTATATACATGATCATGCCATGAATATCGTCATAACTATGCACTTTTCTATCAATTGCCCAACATAAATTTTTCTACCCACCGTATGCTATCTTTATGAGAGAGATGCCTCTAGTGAAAACTATGGTCCCCGGGTCTATTTTAATCATATTACAAAAACCAAAAATACCTTGCTGCAATTTTCTTTCTTTTATTTTACTTTGCAATTTATCTATCTACCACTACCAGATTTAATCCTTGCAATTAATGAATATAAGGGGATTGACAACCCTCTTGCCCGCGTTGGGTGCAAGTATTTACTCTTGTGTGTGCAGGTACTGTTGACGGGTGTTCGCGTGGTTCTCCTATTGGTTCGATAACCTTGGTTCTCTATTGAGGAAAATACTATCCGCTACTATATTGCTTCACCCTTCGGGGAAAATCCCAACGCAGCTCACAAGTAGCACCGACCCATAGCAAACAATTACTCAAACAACATCACATAAAAGGGGGTTCAAGAGTTGTTACAACCCATTATGAAGACCGTGATGGAGGAGGAAGAAGGGATGATGGTGGTGTGGTGGCGGTGCCCCATGGCCGCGCCCCACCGGGGCGGCTCCCTTCCGGTCTCCCTCTTGGTTGCAAAAATGGTGTCTTGATGTGGACGGTGGCTGGACGTGCAGATGAGATGATGAATGATGAACATTGAACGAACACGGAGGCTAGGGTTGATGGTGCATATATAAGACCTCTCTCATAGCCTCCTCCGTTGATGTAGCATCCCCCCTTTGATCCAAGGTCTTTAGGTGAGCCCTATCCTCTCCCAAAACATCCCTTGAAGGCCAAGGATGTCATAGGAATAAACGGGAACAAAATCCACAAGGAATACCATCAAGAGAGGCAACTTTCGGTGCTGTCTGGACTCCATACGAGCGTCCATAAGACCAGCCACGGTCGCATGGAACACCGTCTTTGGTTTTGCCCCTCTCTCGTAAAACGGCTGCCATTTCTTCTTACGAACTTAGAATTTGAAGTTCTTGGGCCCGTTGGTTTCGTATGAACGAGGTCGGTCCATTTCTGGTTTTATATCTTGATTTGGAGCACTTTCAAATTTTTCTAATCAAATTTCATATATAACATGTTAAATTTGGAGTTAGGGTTTAAAAGATATGGTTATTTTTAAAAATCATTTGATATGTACTGCGGGTTGATTAAACCAGTTATTAAGGGGTTTCCTGTAGGAGTGAAAATCTGACTAAAACGGGGTTGCGGGTTGATTACCAGAAACATCGAGGGGTTTATGCAAAAGCGAAAATCTGACTTAGAACTGTACTGCGGGTTTATTCCAGAAACATCATGGGGTTTTCTGCAAAATAGCATGATGGACCAAGAATACCTATTTTCTTTATTAGTACTAGCAAAAGAGCCCGTGCGTTGCAAAATACCACACTTCCCTAACCCAATAACCATGAGTCAAGAGTCCATGTCCTTTCTTTTAACACATGGCATCCCATCTGTGTTACCACTTATCCTCCTTCTCACCCTTGCTGACGGTAGCCTCAATGCTCACACAATCACAACTTGTTTGAATGTTTTCAATCCTAAGACGTCTCTCTCTCGGCATAAGATGGGATTTTTTTTCTTTTTAGGTTTTGACGAGGCATGCATGCGTGGTTATAGATGGGTTCTTTCATCTCTAATCCTGGTTTTGCCGAGGTGTTCATTTTTAATCCGGATCGGCAACAGTATGAAAGAAAGACGAATCATGCGCTATAGATTAAGATTGCACCATACATAGCATTCTTAAACTGGTTAACAGGTAAAATAACATCTTATTTAGATTTTTTTACATATTTTTCTAATCAAATTCCATATATAACATGTTAAATTTGGAGTTAGGGTTTAAAAGATATGGATATTTTTTTTAAAGCATTTGATATGTACTGCAGGTTGATTAAACGAATTATCAGGGGATTTCCTGCAAAAGCAAAAAATCTGACTTAGAACTGGCCTGCAGATTGATTTCCGGAACATCAGGGGTTTTCTGCAAAAGCAAACATCTAACTTAAAACTGGACTGGGAGTTGATTACCAGAAACATCAGGGAGTTATCTACAAAATAGCATGACGGGCAAAGAATACTTACTTCCTTTGATAGTAGGTAGGTATAGGTAGATAAAGAGGTATAGATACTGTCATGATTGATTATTACTAGCGGCTAACGCGTGCTTCGCCGCGCCGTTTTTCACTCGTGAAATTAACTTTTCTATATCTATAGATTATTGTGATCAGTTGTTTTGTTTTGATTTTAGCTGTGTTGGCTTTGTGTTTTAATTTTTTATTGGTGGTGTTTTTTTCTTCATATATTGTGTTGGGTTGCTGTTGGGGTTGTGAATTCTTTGCACATTTTGGCCTGGGTGTCAGCCCGGGGTGATTGTTTGAGCCTCTTGTGAGTTCTTATTTCACGCTAAACTCATGGAATTGCTACTGTGACGCTCATATGGCTCAGCACACGAAGCTCTTGCTCGCTCAGCTTGGCTCCATGCTCCTCTCGCTCGTTTAGTTTTTTTCGCTCACCCCACTGCTAGCTCAGAAAAAATCGCCTATCGTTTTTTATTTGAGAAGGTTAGTTAAATTAAATGATGTTTAAGGAACTTTAAAAATATTATGACTTTTAAAAACCATGAATTTTAGAAACATTCATGAATTTAAAATATATTCACGGTTTCAAAAATGTTCGTAATATAAAAAGTTTTCAAATTTAAAAAATGTTCACAGACTTTAAATGACCGTGAACTTTAAAAATATTCACAAATTTAATCAATATTAACGAATTTGAAGAATTTTAAATATGTTTGTAGTTTTAAAGTACACAATTTTAATAAGTGCTTATGAATTAAAACGTGAAAAAATAAAGAAAATAAAAAGAGAAGAAGAAATAAAACTAAACAACACACACTTACTCGTGGGGCCCTAGTGACCCCACAACCCTCGAAGCACCAGAGCGCTTCAATTCGAGGGAGCGATAAATGATAGACCGGAAGCTACTTGGGACGTGAGCTACCCTGACGATGTAAGTCGTATGGTGGCCAGCGATATAGCTGAGCCTTAATGGAATACGTGTGTTCCATTTCAAAAAAAAAAAAAAAAAAAGCCCGTCTCTCATGCACAATCCAAGGAGGACGCTGAGTCCATTGTATTTCACTTATTAGTACTGCTCTTTCCTGAGGGCTGAGGACCTGCGGACACGCGTACACACCACTTTTCCCATCGCCTTCCAACTCCTTCCACGCAAATCTCCCGGAGTACTCGGCGGCACCGGAGGCAGTACCGTCCATGGATCGCCGTCGCAGGGCCGTCACCGTGCTGCTGCTGCTGGCGCTTCTTGCGTGGTCCTCAGCTGGTGAGTGTTCGTTCCTGTTTTCCTTTTCATTCTCGGCCCAAAGTCGCAGGTGCAAGGCGAGAGCAGACGCCAATCGTCGGCGACAGAGGAGAAGCCTCCCACTGCGCGATGTGTCTCCCCGTCTCTCCTTCTTCTTCCCGACCCGGCACTGCCCCCGCCGGATCTACGCCCTCCTTCCTCCCTTTGCCGTATTCCCTGATATGGCCGTTTCTTCCCGTTCCCCCTTTGCTTATAGCCACCCGAGTTCAGCAAAGATCCACACATAAGAAAACGCAACAGGGGGGAGACGCAGCCAAACCGACTGGCTCCTAAACCAAAGCTTCACTAGCACCTACGTTTTTGTTGTTTTTACCCAAAACACACTGTGAACAGAAACTTATCCCACTGCTCTATTACAGCCATTGAACTACTTGATAAGTTCAGAATTCTCATGGTTACTAGCCGCCTTTTTTTGTTCGCAGCCACTGTTCTGTTCTTGTTATGTTGTTTTCGTTTTGCTGCACAAACTGTGCCAGCAAGTCAGGACTCTGCTTTTCTCTAGTCAGTTTTCTGCTGTCGTTGTCTCAGCATGACAATCTAGCTCCTCCATTGCAACATTTTCATCCCTTTTTAGCATTTCAATCTCTTCCTCCATCCCAAACTTCCTCGGCCACTTCTAAGGCTCAGGACAACTGAAGATAAGCAAAGCATGAACCATTTTTCCCCTTGGACAGCTTCTAGTAATCCTAGTTTGTGCATGAACTTCAAGTAGTAATAATCACTTGGTCATTATTCTTAGAAAACAGGTAGCTGATTGTCCTCTATGAGTGACACGATTGTTCTTAGTAACATTAGTTGTTATAAAAATAACTACATTAGCTGTTAAGAAAGAAACCCCGATATGTTGCATGATGCACCTTCTTTAGTTAAAATATACTGTGTGGCACACTGATGCAAGCTGATGGACCATCTGTCGATTGTTTAAATTTAGACCCATGCATGTACTGGAAAATCATGCATTTGTGCAATAAAAATAGTTGTCCCTTATCATTGGGTCACTGTATATTTCCAGCAAAAGAGTATGTGTGCGTTGCAACGGATACGAAATAAATAAATAAATATGCTTAGAAACCTGAAAAAAATGATAACCACTCAAACAACTTTGTTAGTTCCAAAACAACTAAACCAGAGCAACATAGTTCAAACACTTTTCGTAAAAAAAACAATTTTCGAAAAATCATTATTTTCAGTTTGTAATTTCCGCAACTTTCTCAAAAAACATAATAAGTAAACAAGGATACTTAATGTTCCAAGTTGGCGTGGTCTCTGTTCTGTTGGTGAACTGGTACATGGGAAGCTGAAACAATTTTTGTTGTCGAAATGGAAGTACAATATTGGTCAAAAGTATTGAGATAAGGTTTCTGTAGACTTGTTGAATGATTTCAGTTTGAAAGGTTCACATCAATGCAGTTAGATATCATTGCTGCATGCCTAAGGCTCAAACCCAAGAATAGCCATGCACCCAGACTGTAGAATAACAATAGTATCATCAATACAACACACTCACTCAGTAAATTCATGCAGAAAGACTGGTGCGTTCACTTCATTCAGAATTTGCAAACACCAAGATTCAGATCGCGGGCGTTAGTACGGTCCACTGATTCAGATATACTTAATAAATTCATATTAATTGACCACAATTAGGACTGAGTAATTGGTAATTTGTTTCGCACCCAAGGCTCTTTTTTATTCATCTTATTTGATCAGATTTGGATTTATAGTTCGAGTAATGCTCTTGCATTGTAAGTGTACTAAGTGTTAAATACTTGGTATTGCAATTGCGTAGGGATATGTGTGCCCGGCTAAATTATTATAGTATGTTTCCCGTCGATTATGTAGTTGGTAGGAATATGTGTGCCCAGCTATATCATCATTTAGACAAAAAATGATTAACACTTTCGACGGGCTAAAACATGATGCTCTCGCATTTGCGGTGACCACCTTACTAGTTACTTCAATAGACTTAGTCAGACTTAAAATATTTGACTTAGGACGAATATAGAACTTCAAGTATATATTTTGGAACGAAGGGTGCAAAGAAGATGCAAAGGCTGTAGCACTAAAAAGAAAAGAGAGCATGTGAGTTGTAGCGTCTCTTTACTGTAGCACCTGCGTGCTGTAGCGTCCTTTCGTAGCAAAGAATAGATTCCTGCACTAATTTCCCAAATCACGCGTCATGTGGCCGTGAACAATCATTGCTCTCTCCCAAGAAAAAGAACAAGACATAGATTACTGTCGGCCGCGAACAATCATTGGAGCGCTTAGGGCGATTCTAGAACGGGCGCCGGAAGCAGCAGGAGCAGCACGCAAGAGTTTTGATTTTCGGTTTGTGATTTTTTTTTCGCCCTAGGCCGAGATGACCGAATTGGCCATTTTCAAAAATTTCGGTTGAAATTTGACCAAAATTTGCCAAATTTGACCAAAATCTATTTTTCCGGCCGAAAGGTACTTTCCGCCCTAGGCCGAAATCCATTTTTTTCGGCCGAAAATCAAAACACACGCACAAAACCCATTACTCTCAACTCTCAAGGTCGCCCGTGGCGTGTTCGCCTCCGTTTTGCTGCTAGCGCTTGTGGCGCTATCTTTGGTAGCAGGTGAGCCTCCCTGTTCTGTTGGCAGCTATTTTTCTTCTTCTGTTTCGGTTTTGCTGTGCATGTCAGCCAGGAGCATCGCTTTAGCCAGGGAAAGAAATCATTTGTTTGTTGCTCAATTCCTTGAAGACGCTTGGCCAAAGTCTGCAGTTGATGGTCTGCTGTCTGCTATTTTTTGTCTCACAGCCTCACAAGCCTTGCATTACAACAGTTGTATCCCTTTTTAGCATCTCTCCCATGCTTCCCAACCTCTACGCATTAGTAGTCATCTGTGTAAGAATTAAACAGTCAAAACTGATAAAAGGCTCAGGCCAACTGATTATATGCAAAGCTTCAAGTGTATATATAGTGGTAGGCAGTAAGTCATTTTGTTTAAGAGCCCCGAAAAGTGTCAGGTATAGACAATCTACCTGCAACCATAATTATTGCTAGATACTTATAACCTAACCGCTTTCAATCATAATATAGTGTTTGTGGTGTAGGGCATCTTTTTTTCATGTTTTATAGTATATCTCACAAATAACAGAGTATTTCTGCCCTTATGCAGCTGTAAGGGAACTGAATTGCACGGTGCACAAGCCCAAAGACCCACACTGCAGCGAAATCGAGCAAGGCATCGATGATGGCATTTGTTCTGGACAGTGCAATTCCTTGGGATACCCATTGTGGGTTTGTTTGTCTCCGAATGTATCTGTTCCGTGCCATGCGAGGTCTGTCTGCGAAGCTGCCCCTACCTGCAGTTGCCTCAGCTGTGCACCTGCAACACATGCTCCTGAACCGCATGCTCCTGAACCACATCCTGAATCTCGCGCACCAACATTGGAGCTCCAAGGTGTGTACGTAATCCTGCTGCTGGCTGCCTTCCTTCTTCAGTTATTCGTGTAATGGACTGGCCATGCAGCGTGAGTCTGTTCACGACGTGGCCATATGTAGCTAGCTAATGCTCGTCCCCAGCTAGTAGCTTAGGCCACTCGATGGCACGAGAGATGAGACCAAATAATTTTCGCAACAATGTAGATGGTTGAAGAGCGACCGAGCGAGTGGGCTGTGGGATGATGCAGCCGTTAAACTTGGTCTAACCCCCAAGGATAACTCGACTTAATTGTAACCGAACAATAAGTAGTAGAACTAAGACCAGAGAAAAGCTGCAAGGTTTTATGCAGTATAAACACCATGTGCTCCTTTCATTCACTACTCTTGCTTGGCTTAATTACCTGCTGTTTTGTTTTGGGAGTAATGCTTATTCTTAGCTTGTTCTTAGAGAAATGAAAACAGCTGCATTGCATATTTGCATTGCAGGGCAAAAACCATTTTTCCCCTTGGACAGCTTGTAGTAATCCTACTTTGTGCATGAATTTCAAGTAGTAATATATAATCACTTGGTCATTATTCTTGGAAACAAGGTAGCTGACTGTCATCTATGAGTGACACAATTGTGGTTAGTAACATTAGTTGCTACAACAATAACTAGATTAGCTGCCAAGAATGAAACCCCTAACATTGAGCATGTGTCCGCATGTGTCGCTGTTTGCTCAACTGGCGAAACAGTCCGTATGTGTCCACCGGAAAGTAGCCACACCACACATTATCTCAGAACAGACACAAGCCTCCCACCGACAATCTTCTATATCTATATATACTAAAAGGAAAATATGGATCAAAAATAGGTGAATATTCTAGAAAATCCCACGTTAATCAGAAACATCCGGCCTTTAATTAAAAGAGTAGAGAGCTAACAACCGTTAGATCTGAAAATAAAAATATTTACTTTTAAAACTGAAGCAAATTACCCACCAATGCCATCAAGCAAAACTAAACCCTCACGTGCTATGCACATGTATGGTACGGGGCTTGGCTTGGAGGAGGGCCCTCACGTGCTATGCGCAGGTATGGGACGGGGCTTGGATTGGAGGAGAGCAGGAAGACGGCGACACACGATTTGGTGAAGAAGAGCGGCGGTGAAAGGAGATGAGGCAACGGCATCTGCGATCTTCTCAGGGAGATGGCAACGGCCCACGACTTGGTGAAGAAGAACGGCGGTGAAAGGAGATGGAGGCAGCGGCATCTGGGATCTGCTCAGGGAGATGGCGACGGAGGACCTGAGGAGATGTGAGATTGGAGAGAGGGAATACTACAAGCTGGCCCAGAAGTAATTGCTCAGATCGATCCAGATTGCGCCCAACCATCCTTGATGTATAGATCGGTCAAACCCCAGCCTCAGCCAGTCATCATCACATCCTGATTGGTATTTCCTTGCAGTACCCGCCTTTGCCTTCTCCGGTTCTCCTTTGAAATAAAAGAGCATCACATACGTACTGCTACTGGTATTGAAATAAAAGAGTTATATATATAGGACGCATGATTTGGTGAAGAACTAAGGTGAAAGGACATGGCTACGCATTTGCGATCTACAGAGGGAGATGGCAACGGAGGACCCAAGGAGATGTGCGATTGGAGTGGAACGCTACAAGCTGCACCCGGGGAATAATTTCTCAGATCGATCCAGTTAGTGCCGTCATTCACCCGGATAGAAAGAGGTTGTAGCCCTCAGCCTCACTCTACCTGACGGCTGATGCAACCACCGTTGATGTACAGATCGATCCATCCTCAGCCTCAGCCATAATCGTCCTCACATCCTGACATAGAAGAGCTTGACAAACGTACTTCTGCTGGTATTGAATTGTGTTATATTATACAGAACCAATTTCTTATAGTCATATTCACCGATTGTTAGTACACTGTTGCGATTTACATGTTGCATAGCTGTGGTTTGGGTTTTCTTTGAAGCAGAGAAACAAGATATACGTTGATCGGAACCCAAGTTTCATCTCTACTCTGTACACATGCAGTTGTATCTCTATTGTTCATTGTAGTATACTCGGAGAAGGAGTGCTAGGCTGCTAGCCAGGAAATCTAGGATCTCAATTCATATACAGCCTGCACTCCGGCATCGGCTTCGCTGCCTCCAGTGGACACAGCCGTGCCATCTGCTAATCTGTCTTCTGCCTGTTCGGCGATCAGATCAACATACAACAAGTTCTGAGAAACCACCACTTCTGTTTTACAAAACAAACACTTCACCCATGGCTGGAACATAATTATTCTTTAATATATTATGAATAACTAATAATATTATAACGTCATATATTCTCCATATATATTCTTTATTATATTATGAAATAACTAATGTTATTTTGATAAAATGAAACTGTTGAAGTTTTGCATTTTTGTAACATCAGCTGCAAAAAGTAAAATTGTGTAACCGATGTGTATGGGTATATGCAACTCCTACTTAGTTTCATTAAGACAACGAATAAAAGGGCAAGGAAGTATACTTTATGAAAATTAATACAAGTTAAGAAATTGAAAAATCTCGACAAGGATGTTCGTAATCTAACCGTAAAAAACCGAACAGACGGAAATAGTGCATCGCATCCATATATGGTGGAACATCTCAACTGGTTCTACAAAGAGGCCAACGCCAACCAAGAGTTTTTTTTTTCAATTCCGTTTTTTTTTCTGGTAGGGGCCGAAATAGCCGGTTTTCAAAAAATTCCGGTAATTTCATGTCTCCATTCTAAATTACTCCCTCCGTTCCTAAATATAAGACCTTTTAGAGATTTCAATATGAACTGCATACGGAGCAAAATAAGTGAATCTACACTCTAAAATATGTCTATATACATCCGTATGTAGTTTGTGTTGAAATCTAAGGCTTATATTTAGAAACAGAGGGAGTATTGAAACCATCATGAGATCGATGCTCTTCCATGGGATGTAATAAATTCTTAGAATACTTTGTTCTACCGCCCGTTTGGGCTCCGTACTGTGCGCCATACCCATCCACTCCATGCTGGCACTAGACTTACCAGCCAAAACTCAGACGGCACTCGTCAAAATTTGTCGTGGCTTCCTTTGGTGTGGAAAGAAAGACGCAAGAGGTGGGAACTGTTCAGTGGCGTGGGTGTTGGAAATATGCCCTAGAGGCAATAATAAATTGGTTATTATTATATTTCCTTGTTCATGATAATCGTTTATTATCCAGGCTATAATTGTATTGATTGGAAACTCAAATACATGTGTGGGTACATAGACAACACTGTGTCCCTAGTAAGCCTCTAGTTGACTAGCTCGTTGATCAAAGATGGTTAAGGTTTCCTAGCCATTGACATGAGATGTCATTTGATAACGGGATCACATCATTAGGAGAATGATGTGATGGACAAGACCCAAACTACGAACGTAGCATATGATCGTGTCAGTTTATTGCTATTGTTTTCTGCATGTCAAGTATCTGTTCCTATGACCATGAGATCATGCAACTCCCTGACATCGGAGGAGTACCTTGTGTGTATCAAACGTCACAACGTAACTGGGTGACTATAAAGGTGCTCTACAGGTATCTCCGAGGGTGTCTGTTGGGTTGGCATGGATCAAGACTGGGATTTGTTACTCCGTGTGACGGAGAGGTATCTCAGGGCCCACTCGGTAATACAACATCACAATGAGCCTTGCAAGCAATGTGACTAAAATGTTAGCCACGAGATCTTGTATTACGGAACGAGTAAAGAGACTTGCCGGTAACGAGATTGAACTAGGTATAGAGATACCGACGATCGAATCTCGGGCAAGTAACATACCGAAGAACAAAGGGAACAGTATACGGGATTAACTGAATCCTTGACATAGAGGTTCGACCGATAAAGATCTTCGTAGAATATGTAGGAGCCAATATGGGCATCCAGGTCCCGCTATTGGTTATTGATCGTAGAGGTGTCTCGGTCATGTCTACATAGTTCTCGAACCCGCAGGGTCTACACACTTAACGTTTGGTGACGATTAGTATAGTTGAGTTATTTTGTTGGTGACCGAAGGTTGTTCGGAGTCCCGAATAAGATCCCGGACATGACGAGGATCTCCGGAAGAGTCCGGAGGTAAAGATTGATATATGTGATAATAGTGTTTTGATCTCCGGAAGGGTTCCGGAATTCACCGGAAGGGGTTCCGGATGTTTACCGAAGTGTTCGGGTGCAGCAATACTTTATATGAGCCAAAGGGGTAAAGCCCACGAGGTATTGGAAAGTGCAAAAGGAAGTTTTGCTGCTGCCTTAAGCGGTACTACCGCTGGTAAGGCAGTACTACCGCGTAAGCGGTACTACCGCTTGTGTGAAGCGGTACTACCGCTCAAGCGGTACTACCGCTCGTGAGCGGTACTACCGCTTGTGCGCGGTACTGCAGGGATCCGAGTTGGACTCTTTCCCTACGGGCCAAACCGACCTTGTGCGGGCAAAACTGACCTGGAGGAGGCTTTTACTCCAAGTTTAGACCCCAAGGCTGAACATATAAATAGAGAGGCAGGGCTAGCACACGGGATACATTAAGATTTCCCAAGCCGTGTGTCGGCAACCCTAACCCTCTAGTTCTCCCGTCATAATCTCCGTAGTGCTTGGCGAAGCCCTGCAGAGATTGTTCCTCACCACCATCACCACGTCGTCGTGCTGCCGGAACTCATCTACTACTTCACCATCGCTCGCTGGATCGAGGAGGTGAAGGCGTCATCAAGCCGTACGTGTGTTGAACGCGGAGGTGTCGTCCGTTCGGCACTAGTTCGTGATCGGATCGAGGGACGACTTGCGATTTGGATCGCGGAGACGTTCGACTACATCAACCGCGTTTCTTAACGCTTCCGCTTAGCGATCTACAAGGGTATGTAGATTCACTCTCCCTCTCGTAGATGCTCATCACCATGGATAGATCTTGTGTGTGCGTAGGAAAATTTTTGTTTCCCATGCAACGTTCCCCAACAGTGGCATCTGAGCTAGGTCTATGCGTAGATGAGATCTCGAGTAGAACACAAACGAGTTGTGGGCGTGGGTGTATACATATTGCTTGCCGTTACTAGTTGATACTTGATTCGGCGGTATTGTGAGATGAAGCGGCCCGGACCGACATTACGCGTATGCTTACGCGAGACAGGTTCCTTCAACTGACATGTAACTTCGTTGCATAAAGATGGCTAGCGGGTGTCTGTCTCTCTCACTTTAGTTGAATCGATTTCAATGAAGAGGATTCTTTTAGAAGATCAAAAAGCAATCACTACACCACGTTGTGGTTTTGCGTAGGTAAGAACGGTTCTTGCAAACCCGTAGCAGCCACGTAAAATTTGCAACAACAATTAGAGGACGTCTAACTTGTTTTTGCAGGGTATGTTGTGATGTGGTATGGCCAATTACATGATGAGATATATGTGATGTATGAGATGATCATGTGTTGTATAGAATATCACGACTTGCATGTCGATGAGTACGGCAACTGGCAGGAGCCATAGAGTTGTCTTTAATTATTGTATGACCTGCGTGTCAATCATTAAGCACTATGTAATGCTTTACTTTATCGCTAAACGTTAGCAATAGTCGTGGAAGCAACAGTCGGCGCGACAACTTCATGGCGACACGTTGATGGAGATCAAGATGATGGAGATCATGGTGTCATGCCGGTGACGATGGAGATCATGCCGGTGCTTTGGAGATGGAGATCAAAAGCACAAGTTCATGGCCATATCATGTCACTTATGAATTGCATGTGATGTTAATCCTTTTATGCATCTTATTTTGCTTAGGACGACGGTAGCATTATAAGGTGATCCCTCACTTAAATTTCAAGATAAATTGTGTTCTCCCCGAGTGTGCACCGTTGCGAAAGTTCGTCGTTTCGAGACATGCCGTGATGATCGGGTGTGATAGACTCTACGTTCACATACAACGGGTGTAAGCCATGTTGCACGTGCGGAACACTCGGGTTAAACTTGACGAGCCTAGCATGTACAGACATGGCCTCGGAACACAAGAGACCGAAAGGCGAACATGAGTCATATAGTAGATATGATCAACATAAAGATGTTCACCATTGAAACCACCTCAACTCACGTGATGATCGGACTTGAGTTGGTGGATTTGGATCATGTTACACTCGAATGACCGGAGGGATGTCTATTTGAGTGGGAGTTTTTAAGTAATATGATTAACTAAACTCATTATCTAGAACAATAGTCTAAGTTGTCTTTACTATATTTATGTTGTAGATCATGGCTCGCGCAGTAGCACCCCTGAATTTTAATGCGTTCCTAGAGAAAGCTAAGTTGAAAGATGATGGAAGTAACTTTGTGGACTGGGCCCGTAATCTAAGGATTATCCTTACGGCTTCCCAGAAGGCTTATGTCCTTGATGCACCGCTTGGTGATCCACCCGCTCCAGTTGAGTCTCTAGACGTTGTGAACGCCTGGTAGGCTCGTTCTGAAGATTACTCAATAGTTCAATGTGCAATATTATATGGCTTAGAACCGGGACTTCAAAGACGTTTTGAACGTCATGGAGCATATGAGATGTTCCAGGAGTTGAAGTTTATCTTTCAGAAGAATGCCCGGATCGAGAGATATGAGATCTCCGATAAGTTCTATGCTTGCAAGATGGAGGAGAACGGGTCTATCAGTGATCACGTGCTCAGAATGTTTGGGTACTCCCGTCTGGCTGAATTGGGGATGCCCCTTCCGCCAGAGGCTATCACTGACAGAGTTCTTCAATCATTGCCACCTAGCTACAAGAGCTTCGTGTTGAACTATAACATGCACGGGATGAACAAGTCAGTCGTCGAGCTGTTTGCGATGCTGAAAGCCGCTGAGTCTGAAATTCAGAAGGAGCATCAAGTGTTGATGGTCAATAAAACCACTAGTTTCAAGAAAAATGGCAAGGGAAAGAAGGGTAACTCCAAGAAGAGTGGCAAAGCAGTTGCTCCTCTCGTGAAGAAACCCAAGGCTGGACCCAAACCAGAAACTGTGTGTTTTCATTGCAAGGGAACTGGACACTGGAAGCGGAACTGCCCCAAGTATTTGGCTGACAAGAAGGCGGCCAACAACAAACAAGGTATATATCATATACATGTTATTGATGTGTACCTTACCAACTCTCGTTGTAGTGCCTGGGTATTTGATACCGGTGCGGTTGCTCATATTTGCAACTCAAAACAGGAACTGCGGAATAGACGGAGGCTGGCAAAGGACGAAGTGACGATGCGCGTGGGAAATGGTTCCAAGGTTGATGTGATCGCCGTCGGCACGCTCGCTCTTCGATTACCATCAGGATTAGTGATAAACCTGAATAATTGTTATTTAGTGCCTGCGTTAAGCATGAACATTATATCTGGATCTTGTTTATTGCGAGACGGTTACTCATTTAAATCAGAGAATAATGGTTGTTCTATTCATATGAGTAATATCTTTTATGGTCATGCACCCGATGTGAGGGGTTTATTCTTATTGAATCTCGATAGTAATGATACACATGTTCATAACATTGATGCCAAAAGAAGTAGAATTGATAATGATAATACCACTTTCTTGTGGCACTGCCGTTTAGGTCATATTGGCGTAAAACGCATGAGGAAGCTCCATGCCGATGGACTTTTGGAGTCACTTGATTTTGAATCACTTGACACATGTGAGCCATGCCTCATGGGCAAGATGACTAAAACGCCGTTCTCTGGAACAATGGAACGGGCAAGTGACTTGTTGGAAATCATACATACTGATGTGTGCGGTCCGATGAGTATTGAGGCGCGCGGTGGTTATCGTTACTTTCTTACCTTCACTGATGACTTAAGTAGATATGGGTATATTTACTTAATGAAACACAAGTCTGAAACATTTGAAAAGTTCAAACAATTTCAGAGTGAAGTTGAGAATCATCGTAACAAGAAGATTAAATTCCTACGATCTGATCGAGGAGGAGAATATCTGAGTTATGAGTTTGGCAGTCACTTAAGACAATGTGGAATTGTTTCACAACTGACGCCGCCTGGAACACCACAGCGTAATGGTGTGTCCGAACGTCGTAATCGAACCTTATTGGATATGGTGCGATCTATGATGTCTCTTGCCGATTTGCCACTATCGTTTTGGGGTTATGCATTAGAGACAGCTGCATTCACTTTAAATAGGGCACCATCGAAATCCGTTGAGACGACGCCATATGAACTTTGGTTTGGCAAGAAGCCAAAGCTGTCGTTTCTTAAAGTTTGGGGATGTGATGCTTATGTCAAAAAGCTTCAGCCTGAAAAGCTGGAACCCAAAGCGGAGAAATGCGTCTTCATAGGATACCCAAAAGAGACAGTTGGGTATACCTTCTACCTCAAATCCGAAGGCAAAGTGTTTGTCGCTAAAAACGGAACATTTCTTGAGAAAGAGTTTCTCTCGAAAGAATTGAGTGGGAGGAAGATAGAACTTGATGAGGTTGTTGAACCTTTACTTCAACCTGAAAGTAGCGCAGCGCAGAAAGATGTTTCTGTAGAGCCTACATCAGCTGAAGAGGAAGTTAATGATGATGATCATGAAGCTTTGGATCAAGTTGCTATCGAACCTCGTAGGTCGACAAGGACGCGTACTGCTCCTGAGTGGTACGGCAACCCTGTCTTAGAGGTCATGTTGTTGGACAACGATGAACCTACGAGCTATGGAGAAGCGATGATGGGCCCGGATTCCAAGAAATGGTTAGAGGCCATGAAATCCGAGATGGGATCCATGTATGAAAACAAAGTATGGACTTTGGAAGTATTACCTGAAGGGCGTAAGGCCATTCAGAACAAATGGATCTTTAAGAGGAAGACGGACGCAGACGGTAATATCACCGTCTATAAAGCTCGACTTGTGGCAAAGGGTTTTTCACAAGTTCAAGGAGTTGACTACGATGAGACCTTCTCACCCGTAGCGATGCTTAAGTCCGTCAGAATCATGTTAGCAATAGCTGCCTTTTTTCAATTATGAAATTTGGCAGATGGATGTCAAAACAGCGTTCCTTAACGGTTTCCTTAAGGAAGAGTTGTATATGATGCAACCAGAAGGTTTTGTCAATCCAGAGAATGCTGACAAAGTTTGCAAACTCCAGCGATCCATTTATGGACTGGTGCAAGCATCTCGGAGTTGGAATCTTCGCTTTGATGAGGTGATCAAAGCGTTCGAGTTTATACAAGTTTACGGAGAAGCTTGTATTTACAAGAAAGTGAGTGGGAGCTCTATAGCGTTTCTAATATTATATGTGGATGACATATTGCTGATTGGAAACAATATAGAAATGTTGGAAGGCGTGAAGGAATATTTGAACAAGAGTTTTTCAATGAAGGACCTAGGAGAAGCTGCTTTCATATTAGGCATCAAGATCTATAGAGATAGATCGAGACGCTTAATAGGACTTTCACAAAGCACATACCTTGACAAAGTTTTGAAGAAGTTCAAAATGGATCAGTCCAAGAAGGGGTTCTTGCCTGTTTTGCAAGGTGTGAAGTTGAGTAAGACTCAGGCTGTGTTTGGTTGAGCTGCAGATTCTGGAAAAGCTGCTGTGGAAAAGCTGCTGTGAAAAGCTGCTGTGAAAAAGCTGGAAGCTGTTTGGTTGAAACGGTTGTTTGGCTGAAACGGCTATGAAACAATGGTGGCATTGATGGGTAAATACTACTCGGTTTTAGGGGACAGTAAAAAATGGTTGGTTTAGAAGCTGAGAAGCTGAGAAGCTGAAAAGTTGGGGTATTCTAGCTTCAAAATTTACACTACAGAGAAGCTGCAGATTCTCAAAAGCTGCTTTGTAAATTTACCCCTTTGGTTCAGCTTATGGCTTTTGGACCCAGAAGTTGGAAGCTGAAGCTGAACCAAACACAGCCTCAATGCCCAGTGACTGCAGAAGATAGAGAAAAGATGAGTGTCATCCCCTATGCTTCAGCCATAGGCTCTATCATGTATGCAATGCTGTGCACAAGACCCGATGTCAGCCTTGCCATAAGTATGGTCGGAAGGTTTCAAAGTGATCCAGGAATGGAACACTGGACGGCGGTCAAGAATATCCTGAAGTACCTGAAAAGGACTAAGGACATGTTTCTCGTTTATGGAGGTGATCAAGAGCTCGTCGTAAAGGGTTACGTCGATGCAAGCTTTGACACTGATCCGGATGACTCTAAGTCACAAACCGGATACGTATTTATTCTTAATGGGGGTGCGGTTAGCTGGTGCAGTTCCAAGCAAAGCGTGGTAGCTGATTCTACATGCGAAGCGGAGTACATCGCTGCCTCAGAGGCGGCGAAGGAAGGTGTCTGGATGAAGGAGTTCATGACAGATCTTGGAGTAGTGCCTAGTGCGCTTAACCCAATGACTCTGTTTTGTGATAATACTGGTGCCATTGCTCTAGCCAAGGAACCAAGATTTCACAAGAGGACCAGACACATAAAGCGACGTTTCAATTCCATCCGCGATTACATCAAGGAGGACGACATAAATATTTGCAAAGTACACACGGATCTGAATGTTGCAGATCCGATGACTAAACCTCTTCCAAGGGCTAAACATGAACAATACCAGAACTGCATGGGTGTTCGATTCATTACAATGTAAATCACATAGTGATGTGAACTAGATTATTGACTCTAGTGCAAGTGGGAGACTGTTGGAAATATGCCCTAGAGGCAATAATAAATTGGTTATTATTATATTTCCTTGTTCATGATAATCGTTTATTATCCATGCTATAATTGTATTGATTGGAAACTCAAATACATGTGTGGGTACATAGACAACATTGTGTCCCTAGTAAGCCTCTAGTTGACTAGCTCGTTGATCAAAGATGGTTAAGGTTTCCTAGCCATTGACATGAGATGTCATTTGATAACGGGATCACATCATTAGGAGAATGATGTGATGGACAAGACCCAAACTACGAACGTAGCATATGATCGTGTCAGTTTATTGCTATTGTTTTCTGCATGTCAAGTATCTGTTCCTATGACCATGAGATCATGCAACTCCCTGACATCGGAGGAGTACCTTGTGTGTATCAAACGTCACAACGTAACTGGGTGACTATAAAGGTGCTCTACAGGTATCTCCGAGGGTGTCTGTTGGGTTGGCATGGATCAAGACTGGGATTTGTTACTCCGTGTGACGGAGAGGTATCTCAGGGCCCACTCGGTAATACAACATCACAATGAGCCTTGCAAGCAATGTGACTAAAATGTTAGCCACGAGATCTTGTATTACGGAACGAGTAAAGAGACTTGCCGGTAACGAGATTGAACTAGGTATAGAGATACCGACGATCGAATCTCGGGCAAGTAACATACCGAAGAACAAAGGGAACAGTATACGGGATTAACTGAATCCTTGACATAGAGGTTCGACCGATAAAGATCTTCGTAGAATATGTAGGAGCCAATATGGGCATCCAGGTCCCGCTATTGGTTATTGATCGTAGAGGTGTCTCGGTCATGTCTACATAGTTCTCGAACCCGCAGGGTCTACACACTTAACGTTTGGTGACGATTAGTATAGTTGAGTTATTTTGTTGGTGACCGAAGGTTGTTCGGAGTCCCGGATAAGATCCCGGACATGACGAGGATCTCCGGAAGAGTCCGGAGGTAAAGATTGATATATGTGATAATAGTGTTTTGATCTCCGGAAGGGTTCCGGAATTCACCGGAAGGGGTTCCGGATGTTTACCGAAGTGTTCGGGTGCAGCAATACTTTATATGAGCCAAAGGGGTAAAGCCCACGAGGTATTGGAAAGTGCAAAAGGAAGTTTATCTGCTGCCTTAAGCGGTACTACCGCTGGTAAGGCAGTACTACCGCGTAAGCGGTACTACCGCTTGTGTGAAGCGGTACTACCGCTCGTGAGCGGTACTACCGCTTGTGCGCGGTACTGCAGGGATCCGAGTTGGACTCTTTCCCTGCGGGCCAAACCGACCTTGTGCGGGCAAAACCGACCTGGAGGGGGCTTTTACTCCAAGTTTAGACCCCAAGGCTCAACATATAAATAGAGAGGCAGGGCTAGCACACGGGATACATTAAGATTTCCCAAGCCGTGTGTCGGCAACCCTAACCCTCTAGTTCTCCCGTCATAATCTCCGTAGTGCTTGGCGAAGCCCTGCAGAGATTGTTCCTCACCACCATCACCACGTCGTCGTGCTGCCGGAACTCATCTACTACTTCACCATCGCTCGCTGGATCGAGGAGGTGAAGGCGTCATCAAGCCGTACGTGTGTTGAACGCGGAGGTGTCGTCCGTTCGGCACTAGTTCATGATCGGATCGAGGGACGACTTGCGATTTGGATCGCGGAGACGTTCGACTACATCAACCGCGTTTCTTAACGCTTCCGCTTAGCGATCTACAAGGGTATGTAGATTCACTCTCCCTCTCGTAGATGTTCATCACCATGGATAGATCTTGTGTGTGCGTAGGAAAAATTGTGTTTCCCATGCAACGTTCCCCAACAGTGGGAGGTAGTCTGCACACCGAAGTGGGCTGGCGGACTAGGGATCCCCAACCTCCATTGGATGAACAAGGCGCTCCAGGCGCGATGACCGTGGCTCCAGAGATCTGACAAGGCCAGGCCCTGGGCGGAGTTCACAATTCCGGTACCTGCTGAATCACTTGCGCTGGTCCAAGCAGCCGCTCGAACATCGGTAGGAGATGGCAAGACGACTCTATTCTGGGAAGGCAGGTGGATAAACGGATACATGATATGTGAGATTGCGCCTGCAGTGTACGACAAGATTCCAACTCGGATCAGAAAGACAAAACTGGTCTCGGAGGCGATAGTAGATGGCAACTGGGCTGGGGACATCGGCCCAAATCTAACATTGGAAACACTACAGGAGTTCTTGAGACTATGGTCACAGATCGCGGCAATGCTATTAACAATGGGATCCGAGGACTCGGTCAGGTGGGCCTGGGAGGAAAATGGAAACCTCTTTGCACGATCAGCATATGCGGCAAGATTCATGGGCCGCGAGACCTCCGCGACAGCATCGTTCACTTGGAAATCTAGGGCGCCGCTACAGTGCAGATTTTTCGCGTGGCTGGCAATCAAGAATCGCTGTTGGACATCCGACAGACTGGCCCGTCGAGGGCTCCCCAACCAAGACACATGCCCTTTATGCGCACAACTGGAGGAGACCATGCAACATATTCTCATCGACTGTGTCTTTGCAAGACAAATTTGGCATTGGTTCGCGACGACTGCTAGGAGAGCGGACTACATACCGCGGCAAGACGAGACCTTGGCTGAGTGGTGCACAAGGCAGGACCGCAGCGTGGATCACCGGAAATCCACATGGGCCATGTGCCTACTGGGCATGTGGATGATCTGGAAGCACCGGAATGACATCGTTTTCAACGGGGCGACGCCGTCATTACCACTGACAATTCAGCATATCCGGGAAGAAGGAAGGCTCTGGGTGAAAGCCGGTCTAATCAAGGAGGATGTACTAGGCCTAGGAGCCGAGGTTGTGGAGTGGGCAACACCGGAGTAATTTACTTTATGTAATAGGCGAGGTAGGACGGATAAAATCCGCATGTAAATATCTCTTGTATGTGTGGATCTGGGGTTTCCTTCCCCTTCTTCTTTAATGAATGATACGCACACTCGTGCGTATTCGAGAAAAAAAAACATCTAGGCCAACCTCTTGTTTGTATTCACCCAAAACAGGCAAGGGTACCATCAGAACCAAGGTCGGCCCTATGTTTCGGAAGGCCTTTGGGCGACCTCGACGATATGGGCACCTTCAATGTTTGATTTTTTAGATCGCTTTCTTTCTTTTTTCTTCTTTTTTCAGCACCCGACAAATGCTTCTTAGACAACATTGTAAGGCAGGCTAATGTCCTAAAATTATGAAGAAAAGAGAATACAAAGAATTAGAAATTTGTACATTAGAACGCTAGGCATGAATAGGACACAAAAATTTAGGATGGATGAATACGTACTTCTGAAAGACTGAAGTAGAAATTTATACACTAAAACCCTAATCATGTACACCGAAATTGGGGGATGGATCATGGATGAATACACACTTGTGATTTTCTGAAAGACTGGATGAACTCGCTGCCGCCGGATACCGGATGGCCGAGTCGCCAGCACGGGCGCACGGTGCAACAGTAGGCTGCCAGCTTGCCACACACAGCGGCGACAACGAACAAGGCACACTTGATCCTGAATCCCTAGCGGCCGAAGCACCGAGCGACGGTCCCTAGCGGCGGGCGCAGCGGCGGCGATTTTCATGACAATCTGGAGGTCATATCGCTTGTGATTTTCCTATTTCTAGGTTTGAACACTGTAATAGAGACGCAAATAAGGTAGCTCACGATCTAGCTAGGTTAGCGAGATTTTCTGTGACTTATGATTGGTTTGAGGAACAGCTGAATGAAGTTATAACGTTCCTCACAAACGATATATCAGTTTTTATCTAATGAATAAAGTGGGTGGTGTGTTGATTCAAAAAAAAATTACTATAGTGGAGAGAGAGGACGCTTTGAATTAGCAGTCGACTGGTGCTGCCCTACGATCCTTGCGGATGGAGGAGAGCTCTCATGAGGCGCTGCCACACCTCCGTCTGCCCCCATGACCTGCAGTTGTAGACACCGTCTCCTCAGATCGTTCGTTCTAGCTCCTCCTGCTCTTGTCCGTAGAGGAGGTGCAGGACGGCGTACCTATGCGCGGTCGGTAGCCTCCCAACCACCTGCATTTTAGGCTACCCGTAATGGGGGTATCATAAGCAGTATCATGCATGCTAACTAGGATTTTTTGATGATGTGGCACACAATAAAATGAGGAAAGAGAGGATGTGGTATCATATCATGATACCATATCATATTAAATGTTGTACTACATTTTTTTACTATAAACAGTAGGGTAAAACCCCTCTGCAACTATTATAAAAAAAATAAAGAGTTCAAACCCTGTTGTATTTGTTGTACTACATTGTGTCATGCATGGCAATTAATAAGACAATCTAAGATACTAGCTTATGATACTAGTATTTGATACTCTCCATTACGGGCAGCCTTGCAATGAAAACTAGCTAATTCCCCGCGCGTTGCTGCGAAAATCCATTGCAATGCATATGATCAATGTTCATGTAGTGAAAAAGAGTAGTTCAACTCACAATATGATAGTTGATAGATACGACATGGATGAGGAATTGGGTTACATTACATGTACTTCACAGCCATATCAGCATAGTATGAATGTTTCACGAATTCAGTGGCATTTTTATTTGCGGGTCAGATTAGGTGGTACCCTAGGGTAAAATCTAATGTGGTTCATTGATTAGGGTAGAAGCACAGATGCAAAAAAAAGGGAAAATGTGTTGTGACACTAGTAGAAAACAGGGCTTTGGTCCCAGCTCGATCTACACATTAGTCCCGGTTGCATTACGAACCGGGACTAATGTGCAACCGGGACTAATGTGAGCATTAGTCCCGGTTCGAGCGGCTAGGGCGCCGGTCGGGGCTCGGGAGGCATCAGTCCCGGTTCAAAAGGGACCTTTAGTCCCGGTTGGAGACACCAACCGGGACTAAAGGGGCCGATACCCTTTAGTCCCGGTTGGTGTCTCCAACCGGGACTAAAGGTTAGACCTTTAGTCCCGGTTGGAGACACCAACCGGGACTAAAGGGGTTCTGAAAATTTCTTTTCTGTTTTTCCATTTGTTTTCTGTTTTTAGTTTCTGTTTTAAATTGCTTATATCTTTTAGGTTTTAGTGTCTAGTTGGTATAGAAATTTTGAAATATGAATTTTGACCGTTTTTACCACATTAATCCTAGAAAAATCATAACTAAATCATTCTAATTCAGAAAAATACAAATAATATATCAAAATTTGCAGAAAAATAAGATCTATCCGAAGAAACTTCTTGTTTTCCGTTTCGAGAATTTTTAAAATCACAAAATTCCAAAGGGAAAATAGAGTTTTTGGACGTTTTAGACGTTTTAGGGTTTAGGGCTAGGGTTTAGATTTCCAAGTTTAGGGTTAGGTTTTAGGGTTTGAACCTTTAGTTTTACTGTTTAGAATAGAGTTTCGGACGTTTTAAGTCCCGGGTTTAGGGGTTTCGAGAATTTTTAAAATGACAAAATTCCAAAGGAAAAATAGAGTTTTTGGACGTTTTAGACGTTTTAGGGTTTAGGGCTAGGGTTTAGATTTCCAAGTTTAGGGTTAGGTGGGTTTGAACCTTTAGTGTTTACTGTTTAGAATAGAGTTTCGGACGTTTTAAGTCTCGGGTTTAGGGTTTTGAATTTTTTTTATTTTCTTTGAATTTTTTGAATTTTTTCAATTTTTTTGACATTTTTTGGAATTTTTGATTATTCTGAACTTTTTATATTGTTTTGGAATTTTTGATTTTTTTTAGTTTTTGGTGTTTTTTTTGAATTTTTTGAAAATTTTGAGTTTTAAAATTAATAATTGAATTCCGCATAATTGTTTTCATTGAAATTTTCATTGAAATTCAATATTATTATTACTTATTTTATTTTGAACTTTCTGTATTATTTTGGATTTTTTGTTTTTTTTTTGTTTTTTGAGTTTTTTTGAAATTTTTGCCTTTTTTGAAGTTTTTTGAGTTTTTAAATTAATCATTGTTGTTTGTTAATCATTGTTGTTTATTTTAATAATTGTTTGGAATTCAAAAAATTAAATCATGTGACATCAAGACCTAAGGGTTAATAGGATTGATAGCTTACTATTGTCTGGAAAACAACAAGTGCAGACTTGGAAACTAGGGGCGATAGAACCAGGAAGTTAAGCGTGCTGGGGCTGGAGCAGTGAGAGGATGGGTGACCGGCCGGGAAGTTAGACGATTTGGAATGAGTGCTCCACGCTGGTGCAGTGAGGAGGGGTGATTAGAGATTAAATTGTCAAATAATTCAAAGATTTGAAAATCAGAATAAAACTTAAAAACAAATCAAAAAATATTTAAAAAAAATTAAAAAAAAATTAAAAAAATTTCAAAACAAAAAATTCAAAAAAAAATTCAAAAAAATCCCTTTAGTCCCGGTTGGTGTTGGCCTTTAGTCCCGGTTGGTAACACCAACCGGAACTAAAGGTCCTCCATCCCCCACCCCAGCCAGCGGCCACGTGGAGGGCCTTTAGTCCCGGTTCGTAATGCAACCGGGACTAAAGGGGGGGGCCTTTAGTCCCGATCGTTTTGTCCCGGTTCCAGAACCGGGACTAAAGGCCCTCTGGAACCGGGACTGAAGGCCCTTTTTCTACTAGTGTGAAAACCACTTTTTTTGCGGGTGTGCTATGAAAAACATTAATATATTTTTCCATTCATACCGCCGGTATCAGCCATAAGTATCCAAGTGCAGAAACTTGCTTGGAGGGCAAAGCGTGTTAATTTCTATGAGTTGGTCAACGTGGATTACTTGCAGTCCTATATTAGGCAGGTTCATACTCTACCATAGCAATAGCTAACTTGATAAATAAGGAATGGAGTAATTATTCTTACTTCCTAAGAAATTTGTTAGATTGCTGCATAATTTCTTCAGGCATCTAACAGGCAATCTAGTTGGCTTGGGATCTTGGACAAAATAAAATTGTACTGTACAACAGCATGCATAGGCTATTAATATGTTTCAAAACAAAATACAGGGGTCAGTATAATTAAGCACATGCACAACCTTTGTTTCATTTTTCTCCCTTGACCGATCTGCACGTAGCATGAAAATGAAAAATAGCATATGAATTCGTCATATATATGCGCTGCACATAGATCGGTATTGGTGGAGAAGAAACATTTGATACCATGGTGGAGGGTGGAGAAAGGGGCAATAGCAATGGGGTTCGGCCTGCAACATGGTAAATGAATCCATGATGATTAGTGGCATCAATTGCTTGTTCCATGAAAAGATGGCGTGGATCCGACGCGAATGCTTGAACGACGGCAAGAGCTCCGGTGTGCCTACAATCAAGAGGAGATAATAACATCAATTGCAGGAACTGGTGCATGGGGGGGGGGGGGTAGTGATCTGGTGATATATATATCAAGTAGTACATTGGTTAACTTATGCCTGATACATTCATGATAAGTTGGGTACTTATGGGTGATACATTCATGATCAGTTGTAGTTACACCCGGTAGTAGGATGTATTTTTTCTCAAGATCAAGTAGTACGTTGGTTAACTTGTGGTGGGTCCCTTTTGTAAGCCGGTAAAGGAATGCTGGTGTGGCTTGGCTGCTAACGTGGATAGGCTGCATGATTAGTTAAATTGGTTAATGGGGATGGACCTCTTAGGCCTCTTCCAATGCATTGGTGCTAAGGTGAGTGCTAAATGCATTAAAAATCTTAGCAACTACCCACCCCAATGCATTGGTGCTTAGCTTCTGTGGCTAAGCCCCCCTTATTTAATATTTTAACACCTAAACACCTTCATGCATTGGTTGGTAGTCATTTTGCATAGGTCCACGCGCTTAGCATCGTTTCTTCTTGGGTCACCATAATGTTCTCTCTCCTCTTTAATTGCTTTGCCACATCACTTTTTTGCCTATGTGGCACTCTTAGCACCTGTACGCCATGGAGCACTGAGAAGGGTCTTATGTATATTGGATTTAAGTGGGGAATCAACCCCACCACCACCATCAATGCAAAGAGGACATAAATTGTTTGAAGTGGTACACGTGCTAAATAGGAAAGGACGCTATTTATTACCACCTAGATAGATTTTCGTATTGGCCTCGGGTTCATATTTGGAGTCCGCAAACATTTTTTGAATACGTGAACAGTTTTTGTATACAAGAACATTTTTCGAATTCATGAACATTTCTTGAATTCTTGATCATATTTCGAGTCAACAAACAGTGTTTGAATACAGGAACTTTTTTTGAATTCATGAAGATTTTTTGAATCCACCGCGAACATTTTTTGAATCTGAGAATATATTTTGAAACTGTGAACATATTAGAATTCACGGACATTTATCAAATTCACGAACGTTCTTCGAATTCATGAAAGTTTTTGAACACGTGAACATTTTTAGAATGCGTGAATAATTTATGAATAGGGCAAATAATTTTCAAAAATATTTCAAATGCGTTGAACATATTTTGAGAGGGATTTTTTCCCTCTCAAGCGCTAGCTTCTGCCTAGTGTACCCCACTCAGACTGGTTTGTCAGTTTTTTTCGTGTGAGCTTGCCTCCGACTGATATTTGTTTTTCAGTCGGTTTTCTGCATTTTTGGTCAGTTTTTTATTTCTAATTTCATTTTGTGTTCTTTTTATTTCCAATTCAGGAAATGTTTTAAATTCATGATATTTTGAATTCTTGAATAATATTCTAATTCTTGAATATTTTCTAAAATACATTAAAAAATCAAATTCAAGGACATTTTCCAAATTATCCGCGAGAATTTTTGAATTTACGATCATTTTTTGAGTACGCAAACATTTTCAATACAGGGACATTTTTTTAATTCATGCACATTTTTTGAATTCATGATCATTTTCAAATTCGCAAATATTTTTTCCAAATTTGCAAACATCTTTTGAATCTGAGCACATATTTTGAAAATATTTTGAATTCGCCATGACCAGATTTTGAATTCATGAACATTTATCAAATTCTTGAACATTTTTTGAATTCACAAAATGTTTTTGAATACGTGATTTTTCCGAATGCTTGAACATTTTTTTGAATTTGCAAACATTTTTTGGTTTCCGAGAACATTTGTTAAATCTGTGAACTTTTTCTGGGTTGCAAAAGTAATTCTTAATTCTCCACAAACATATTTTGAATCCATAAACACTTTGAAATTCGTGAACATTTTACGAATACTTGTATATTTTCAAATACGTGAATTTTTTTTGAATTCCTGAACATTTTTCGAATTCATGAACAATTTTCGGATTCACGAACAGTCTTTTAATTGCTCGTATAATTTTTGCAAATTCATGAACATTTATAAAAATTGTGAACATATTTTTAACTCCGTATTCAAGAAGAAACCAACCAAAATATAAAAAACAAAGTGAAAGCCCGGAAAAAGAATTGCTCCCGAATGCGCTCGCCAGAAACCTATGCTCCCTTAGTGGGCTGACGTACGGCCGGCGCGAGCGACTCGTCGTATTGCTCGCGACGATCGTTATATAGCAGCGCCCAATCCACTAAGGAAGCACTCGCCAGCGCGCTGCCGTACGGCCGACGCTCGCGACGAGCGTTATATAGCAGCGCCCAATCCACGGAGCTCTCCGCCATTGTATGCACGCACGCACGCACGCACGCACGCACGGGCACGACCCAGCTCGCAGCCTCCAACGCTCGCTTGCTCCCGTGCCTCCACGCCCTGGCCTATCGTCCTGCGCGACCCCGGTCCACGGCTGCTGGCTGCAATCTGACCTAACGCAGGTATTTGAAGGAGAGCTCCATCTGTTTTTGTTCGATTCGCTGGTTGGATTTTGGGTCACCCGCCGTCTGTTCTGCCGCCTTCTATGTGGGAATTCTGGCGTGTTTTTACGTGTGCGATTCAGGGAACAGGAGGTGAGATGGGCAGTGACATGAAGCAGCCTAGCAGGTTCACCACCAGCGTCTTGTCCGTATGGATATTGGCACTCCTCCTTGCGTCTTCAGGTGATTTTTTTTTGTGCGCATTCCAGTAATATCTTCAGGGCAAATTATCTTATATAGAATTGCATACAGGTGTTCCTAAGATTTTACATACTACAAGCTTCAGGACAAAATATCTTTAATTTGTAGTTCCATTATGTATTTTATCTTATATATAACAGTAATTTTTCCCTTTAAAAACAGATATTCTTTTAGTCCTTGAGCGAGTACGCACCTAATCTAACAGTCCTTTTCCTTTTAATTTTTTGTTATCGTGGGATAGTGGACCCATTCAGCAGATTTGTATGGAAAAAATAGATTTGTGCGGAAAATAAAAGGTCAATGTCCTCATATATTGGCACTTCTTTCGTTCCAAGTTGGTAATAAAACAATCACAAGTGATCGATTAATCGTCCAAATCGGAGTTTGTGTGTATCAGCCATACGGGCATGAAACTAGTCGCTAGAGTAAAATACAAACTAATAATATTAGCAACGATGTAATCTGGTCTTGAATTACGGATCAAACAAAATACTATCGAATGGAAGATCTGTACGCCTTAGGATGGAATTTCCTAATCAGGTTTTGAGCTATGGTTTCCGCAAGAAAAAAGAACGAGGTTATGTATGATGGATCAAACAAAAATAAATTCTCCAGCAGCAGGATAGCTCATATCTGTCATCTCCACTTGGACCTTCAGCATTCTAATTTTCTAAAGCATGGATCATCATCAGGGAGGCAGCCTACTAAGCGACAAGCATAAGCATGAGGAATGGTTGATCCTGCAGCCTGATAGTTGAAGGTTAATAAGGGCATATTCAACACCGACCCCCAAACTAGACATAGTATTTGTTCGCGGACGCGTCCGCATAAAGTTATATGGGAGCCGCCATCCCATGCTTGCCGTAAATCTGCGCCTGCAATACAAACAAAGCCGGACATAATACATGCAAACACGACGGAATCATGCAAACGGCATAAGTTTGATATATTTTACATAAACCGACGACATTTCGTCTGGTCGAATAAAACCTAAAAAAAATAAACTAACCTGTAGCGGACGGTAACCTCGTACGCCTGGCCTGGCTGGCCGGCGGCACCTCCGTCGGCGTCCGTGCCGCGTGTTGTCATCGTCAAAGTGGTCCTTCCAGCGGCGAAAGGGCGTGGGGCCGTGGCAGCCCTGCCCGGCCGCTGACACTCATGGAGGAGCCGCTCCACTTCCTCCCGCGTCGTGTGAATGGTAGTCTCGGCCAATGCCCACCCCGGCCGGGGAGCCCTGCCCTTGCCCCTGCCAGCGACGGCGGAGTTGTCGCTGAGCAACCACTCCTTCCCGATCTTGGCGAGCTCCCCGTCGAGGAGGCGCAGTTACCGCGCAGACGTTGGGCAATCAGCTCAGGGGCTGCAAGTAACCTACACGATGTCGCTACCGGTGTCAAATTGCACAAAATATTGTTTCTTGAGTTGCCCAAAGTCACCAAGGTATAATAGAGCTGCAACTTCAAACTTCAAAATTTAGATACAATGATAACAACAGAATGTCATACGAGGAAGTTGATCAATCACAACACAGTGGTAAACCAAGACTGAAGAGCAAAGAGAAACATGGGAAGGGCGAAAAAATAGTCTGTTTTGTGTTCACCACGCATACGGAACAAAACAATGGAAGTGATTGTCTAGTGGCTTGGGTCATGTAGGTATAAAGCTGATGAGACCACGCCAGCTACACAGATGGTTCAGATTGGTAAAGGGAACATCTTTTCGGATGGACAAATCTGTTTTCCCATGGGCGATTAGACCATTTGTGTGCAATACAGTATGTCGACATACCGAAAGGAAACACTAACAGTCCAAACTAAGTCAGAGAAAAGTCCACGCAAAAGCAACCGTGGAATCGCCTTCCTGCATACCACTGGACTCATCAAACAAAACAGGTCACTACAAGTTACAAGCTGTAATGAATTCATGAGCTGAGCACACCACCCTCTTCTGCAGTATGGCAGCAAGATTATCAAACACAGAACTACCTAAGTGGTTGTAACTAGTATTTGGATTCAGTTTTAGCAAAACCAGTTTTAACAGGATTTTTAGGAAAATCAGTTTTAAGTTGATGTTTTGATAAAACTAGTTTAAGGGCATCTCCAAGGCGGATCACCACAAACCCCGAAAATGTCCGGACCAGGCCATCCGGACACTTTTAGCCATCAAAAGTGGATCACCAAATCAGGCCAGACCAGTTTGGACGTCCGAAATCTCTCACAAGACGGACCCAAAGGGGGGAGCTCTGGGGGAGTCCGGACATCCTCCACATCGGGCTCTGACACCCTTAACCCACCCGGAGCCCACGCATTTTCACAATCCTGCCCGTCTCATTCGGTCTCTCTCTCCACTCACGTAGGCCGCTGCCACAGGCGTACCCCCCTAGGGCCGCTGACATTCGGATAAATGTCATATTGCAATTTTTAAATGTCTCGTTGTTTTCTTTGAAGCAAACACGATGGACTTCGACGAGGAGTATTTCTACGCAGATTTCACGGATTCATCTTCATCGGATGAGGAAGATGAGCATGAAGCGATTGATAATGATGGTGATTCTTGAAGAAATAGAGCACGCAAAGGAGCATGTTCTCAACTTTAAGGGTTCAACGCCAGGATATCGAGTGTTGAATGGGGGTCAGTCACGAGGACATGTTGATCTCTACGAGGACTACTTTGTCCCCGATGCTTTATTCGGACGCTACTTCCAATGTCGATTCCGGATGCAGTGCCCATTGTTTATGTGCATCATGCAACGTGGCAGGGCCTATGATAATTATTTCAAGCTGAAGAGGGACGTCATTGGACTCATTGGGCTCTTTGGTCTATGAAGTTCATGATTGCGATGAAGATACTTGTGTATGGCACAACCACATATTCGTGGGACAAGTACCTCTGGATGTTTGAGAGCACATGCCTGGAGGCCAGGGATAGGTTTGCTACTGTGGTGGTCAAGGTGTTTGGACCGGAGTACTTGAGAGAACCAAATGTCGGTGACCCAGCATGGCACATGGCACTTGGATAATCAAGAGGGTTTCTAGGCATGCTTGGATCCTTGAATTGCATGCACTGAAAATGGAAAAACTGCCTATATGCTCAACAAGGGCAATACCAGGACCATCATAAAATGCCCACAATGATTTTTCAAGCAGTTGCATCACAAGATCTCTGGATTTGGCACTCTTTAATTGGCATGCCAGGGTGTCACAATGACATCAACGTGTTGCAGCGATCACCATTGTTTGTAAGGTTGTGTGCGGGCGAAGCTCCTGTGTGCAACTATACCATCAATGGGCATGAGTACAACATGAGATACTATATTGGTGATGGTATAGTTGCTCTCTCGAGCGTCTCGAAAAACCGACACCTTATTGAACAAAAAAAGGATGAAAATGGGCCGGCTCATTAGCTACTCGTGTAGGAAAAGCTTCACGCGAGACATTTGGTCCACTCGCTATAAGCGAGATATAGTTTTTGCGGTCATCCAGATGTGCAAGGGAACGCTATTAGCATGGTGGTCAGTAGGGGCACCGCACCGGAAGGCATTTGTGCAGCACCGAACCAAATTTTGTTCTACAACAAAATTTCGGTGTAAAGAACGATTGAGACAAGATTTGGTTGATTTTTCATAAATAGAAAATATTTGGTTTAACTTGGAAAGTAAATAGACTTGTTGCACCAATCAAGAGTAAAACAAATTTAGTAGATAGTTTTGTTTTGTTCGACCGACGGCACAAAAATAAATAAATTAGATTTTTTTTAAGATTTAGTATGATCTACGCAGCTCAGTTTGAGGGCATTAAGGACTCTCTAGAATCCTGGTTGAAAGGGTCAACAAATCAGAATTACATAGCAGCAAATAACTTACATTCAAAGATACAATATTGGTATTTAATAATGAAGCTAAAAGAAGAAATATTTTTCCAAATGATAAGTGCCACACGTGTGTCACGAAGCACTCTGGTCCTGACGTTTTTTATAACTAAAGTTGCCATCCGAAAAGAAAAAACAAACCCAAACCGAAACTTGCCATCCATCCAAAAGGAAAGTTGTCATGCTTGACAACTAAAGTTGCCATCCTCGTGTGACTAAACTTGCCATCAAAAACGTTCGGAGTCGGCATGTGTTCGTGCCACACGTGTAGCACTTATCAGGGTCCACAACTTTAATGTAGCGAATCAATGTTTAGTAGGTTTCCATTTCCCCTTTCCTCTCCTATATACCAAACATCAAACGAGGTTACGCCATAACACAATAAGAGTTTTTAGCAACACACAAACATAATCAAGCAGATCCGATCATGGCGCTTCCGCTCAACAAGGATACAGGGCTCTGTTCCATTAATAATGTGTGGTTAGCTACTCTCCCCCAAATCCTCTTTCTAGATCCCCACCACCACCTATATAGCTATCAAGCTAGCGGTGTTTCTCTCTTTCACTCGCTCGATCGCGAAGTCCCGATCTTATCTTCATCCTTAGCTATAAAGGTGAGATTTAACTTCGAGGGTGCGTGCATACACATAGTGTTTTATTTCACTGCAAGGAAATGTATATAGTTGTGGGCAAGGAATATGTGAGATGATGATAATTCATGTTTAGCCATCGAGCCATATATATCGTTACGAGAAACTTTGTTAATGCATGTGTGTGTTAGTTGCTTGTGGTAACGAGTCATCGAGCCGAGGCAACAACGCATTTTCTAGGGATTCAAAATGAGTGTCAACATTTTGGCGAAAAATTGATTCATTTCCATTTCATTAAAGTTCTGGTAGTTAGTATGTCCCATTTTAAGCAAAGTTCATGCCAAAAATTCATATGAACACATTGGTTCTAATTCTTTTTCCTATACCTTAAGGCATCGATCGAATGATTTCATGGATCGAAGTTTAACAAGGGTTCTTCAAGTTCACGGTGGAAGATATGTATCAAAAGGGTTACCAGGAGATATTATATCCATGTCGTAAATGCACAAACAAGGTTAAGATCGACCCCTACAGTGGTAATGTGATGATGCACTTGCTTCGATATGGTTTCATGCCTGGTTATACATAGTGCACAAGTCACAATGAAGAGGGTGAGCATGTTTCCGACGTCAAAGGGGCGGGTGATGAAGAAGTGGGAAACGATAACGGCGGAGAGGCGGAAGGAGGGAACCAAGAGGCGCCCGAACATGATCAAGAGGCTGGACGGGAAGGAGAGGCTGGATGGGAAGAAGGGGCGGCCATGCAGGACTCGTTGTTGGATCAATGGTGCACACCCTCATGTTCAAGAGTTACTTCTGAAGAAGACGACTAACGAAAGAGCTCTACATTTAGAGAGGCAACCAAGTTAGCGCAAGTGGAGGTACACTCGAAAACTCTATTGTATGCTGGTTGGGATCCCGAGCACACCCGCCTTAAGGTCACACTCAAACTTCTAGACATCAAGGCAAAATACAAAGCATGGATGCAAGCATCGATGCAAAATTCTACACAAAGTTTTTCCCAAGGGAACATGTTGCCTCATAATATTGATAAGGCAAAAATGATCTTGTGCCCTCTTCATTTGCCACACATAAGATACCACGTGTGCGTCAATGATTGCATAATTTATGGGAACAAGCACGAGGACAAAAAAAGAGCATCTAGAATGCAAGAAACCCTGATACAAACGTGGAAAGAAAACTCCTCAAAAGGTTGTATGGTACTTTTCGCTCATTCCCTGTTTGCAGCATTATTATGCAAACAAGAAGGAAAGAGAGCTCATGCGCTGTGGTGCTTGTACTTGAGTCGCAGTCGTCGTGGTCGTTGAGAGGTCTTGTTGTAGTCGACTGTGGTTCACGCTGTTTTCTTGCTTTCACGCCTTGTGTAGTTGTTAACGTATATTCTCTGTATATCCTACTTGCCGTATCTTTCCGATTGTAGATTGATACGATGAGGATTTTCCTTGGTTTCCAAGGCACTGTAACCTGGCATATATATATATATATATATATGAGCTGATCGCCCTATTGAGAGGCGTCTTCCCTCATAAACACTTTCCCATTTATATGGTATCAGATTTTTCGATCTAGACGACGCTTCCGCCGCCGCCATGTCCTCCCCAGCGAACTCCTCTGCTGCCTCCGCCGCCCTGACATCCGGCGCCCTCTCCACCACTGTGGTTCCGGCAGCATCTCCGGCCTCCCTCGCCGTCAACGTCGCCAGCGTGAAAACGCACGTCCCTGTTGTCCTCGACCTTCAGAAGTCAAACTTCTCCAAGTGGCGCATGCTGATCGGTGTCCTGCTAGGCAAGTACGAGCTCTCCAGCCACGTCTCCGTCAACACTCCGGCCGCCGATCGCACCGCTGAGTGGTCCCGCCTGGATTACGTCGTGCGCTCGTGGCTCTATGGCTCCATCAGCGACGACATCCTCGACATCATCATGGATCAGGACCAGACTGCGTACGAGGCCTACGCGCTCATCCTCAACCTCTTCCTCGACAATCAGCTTACTCGCGCCGTCTACCTCGAGGCGGAGTTCCGTGCCCTCGTCCAAGGCGACCTCACCGTCTCCGCGTACTGCCACCGGCTCAAGTCCCTCTCGGATGCTCTTAGCGACGTTGGCCAGCCGGTGTCGGATCAGACGTTGGTCCTCAACTGCCTCCGCGGGCTGAATCCTCGCTTCTCCGACATCACGACGCTGGTGACCATGCAGGTTCCTGCTCCCACGTTCCTGCAGACCCGCTCTCTACTTCTCCTCCGTGAGAACCAGCTCGCCCAGCACCTCCCACCATCGTCCTCTTCCCAGATTGCCCTGTATGGCCACAACACCGCCGGGTCTGGCTCCAGTTCAGGCAACGGAGGTGGCAGTGGAGGTGGCCAGGGGCGCTGGCAAAAGAAGAAGAAGAACGGAGGGGGCGGCAGTGCACCTGCCAGCCACTCACCCGTCTCACCTGGCCCGTGGATCTGCTTCAACCCCTACACCGGCCAGGCACAGCAGATGCAGGCAAACTGGCGCCCTGCTGGTGGCCCGAGTTTCCCTCCCGGCGGACCAGGCCTGCTTGGGCCCCGTCCCACCAGACCGCCGCCTCGCCAGCCAACTTGGGTCCCTCCGGGCCAGCAGGCCTACACGTCCCAGCTCGCCCCGCTCCACGGCCAGGCGTTCGGCTCCAACCCGCCACCCCCTGCGACTCAGTACGTACCGCCCGGCTCCGGCTTCCCCAACAACGTCGCCCCCGCTTGGGACTGCTCTGCTCTCGTCGCAGCTCTGAACAGCGCCGTCGGTGCCTCCAACGCTGGCACAACCGCTTGGGTAATGGATTCTGGAGCAACCTCTCACATGGTCTCCGACCCTGGTATACTCTCCTTCCCCACTCGGCCTTCTTCTTCGTCTCATGTCACCGTTGGCAATGGTGTCTGTTTACCAATTTCTACAACCGGTCACACTACTCTCTCTACACCACAGCGCACGTTTCAGCTAAACAATGTCCTAGTTGTTCTTGACATCATTAAAAATCTTCTTTCTACTCGTCAATTCACTATTGATAATTTTTGTTCTGTGGAGTATGACCCTTTTGGTTTTTCCATCAAGGATCTTCATACACGGCGCGAGATCATACGCTGCAGTAGCCCCGGTCCACTCTATGAGGTCTCCTCCAGCACCAGCTCTCCATCACCACTCGGTCTCGTTGCCTCCACTACCTCCACCGAGCTGTGGCATCGCCGCTTAGGACATCCAGGCCGTGACTCTATGTCACATCTATCTAGGGATTTTTCTATTCCATGTAATAATGGTACTATGGTTTGTCATGCGTGCCAATTGGGCAAGCACGTTCGTCTACCTTTCACTAGGTCTCAAACTACTTGTGTTATTCCCTTTCAGTTAATCCATTGTGATCTATGGACCTCACCTGTCGCGAGCAATTCTGGTTTTAAATATTACCTTGTCATCGTCGATGATTTCTCTCATTTTATGTGGACATTTCCCCTTCGACGCAAATCCGATACATCTGATGTCCTCATTAACTTTGTCGCTTATGCCCATACTCAGTTCAACCTCCCGGTCGTTTCCTTACAAACCGACAACGGTACAGAGTTCGTCAACTCCACCCTAGTCGAGTTCCTTGCTCGACATGGCATTCACTTACGTATGTCTTGTCCCTACACTTCTCCTCAGAATGGCAAGGCCGAGCGCGCTTTGCGTACTCTCAACGACATAACTCGCACACTCCTGTTCCAAGCACACATGCCACCGTCCTACTGGGCGGAAGCACTCGGAGCAGCTACCTACCTACTTAACCGTCGTCCGTGCCACCCTATCGGGTTTCGCATTCCATACACCCTCCTCCACCGCAAGCCAGCCTCGTACTCCGATCTTCGAGTCTTTGGTTGCCTTTGCTACCCGAACCAGTCTGCCACAGCACCCCATAAGCTCGCGCCACGCTCCACGGCGTGTGTCTTTCTCGGCTACCCCTCCTCACATCGCGGCTATCGCTGCCTCGATCTCACCTCTCGCCGCATCATCATCTCTCGTCACGTAGTGTTTGACGAGAATCAGTTCCCGTTTGCCAAAATCCCTTCCGATCAGCCAGCTGACTCGCTCGATTTCCTCATGGATCTTGCTTGCACTCAGCCCATACAGCCCTTGTACGCATCACCCCAGCCTAGCTTGCATGCATCTCCCATACGCTCTCGCCCAGCGTCTCCTGCACCATCGGCCGGCACGTCCGCGCCTCCATCCCCGCCTCGCGCGCCGTCGTGTGTAGCCAGCCCACCTGGTTCCCCCTCCAGTGCTACGACCTCACCACCACCGCCTCCACCCCCTCCTCCCTCTCGTACTCGCACACGTGCCGCAGCGGTTCCGGTCGTTAACACACACACTATGGTCACTGGTCTCAAGCATGGCATAGTTCAGCCAATAGATAAACTCAATCTCTCGGCTATCCACACTTCGGTGTCTCCCATTCCCAAATCATACCGGGGTGCTCTCCAGGATCCGCATTGGCGCGCTGCTATGCAAGACGAGTATGATGCTCTCATCCACAACCGCACGTGGTCTCTTGTTCCTCGTCCGGTTGGTGCTAATGTTGTTTCAGGGAAATGGATCTTCAAGCATAAATTTGGCTCTGACGGCGTGCTTGCCCGCTACAAGGCACGCTGGGTTGTTCGTGGGTTCTCTCAACAACCGGGAGTAGACTTTGATGAGACTTTCAGTCCAGTCGTCAAGCCTGCCACGATCCGGGTCGTCCTCAGCATTGCCGTCTCTTGTGCCTGGCCGATCCATCAACTCGACGTCAAGAATGCCTTTCTCCATGGCAATCTCGACGAGGTGGTCTACTGTGAGCAACCACCTGGATTTCTCGATGCTGTTCATCCTCAACATGTGTGTCGGCTCCACAAGTCCCTCTACGGCCTCAAGCAGGCTCCTCGTGCCTGGTACCAGCGCTTCGCTCACTACGCGCATCGACTTGGGTTTGTTGCGTCCACTTGTGATGTCTCCTTGTTCGTTCTTCGCCGAGGTGACGAGCTGGCCTACCTTCTCTTATATGTGGACGACATCATCCTTACTGCCTCCAGCACCGGTCTGCTTCAGCACATCACCGCCCAGCTTCATCACGAGTTCTCTATGACGGACCTTGGGGACCTCTCATACTTCCTCGGTATTTCCGTCACTCGCTCGCCCTCAGGGATATTGTTGTCGCAGCGTCAGTATGCTATTGACCTTCTTCAGCGCGCTGGCATGATTGACTGCAACGACTGTGCTACACCCATCGACACTTGTTGCAAGCTCTCCGCCGACGATGGCCCTCTTCTTGATGATCCTACCGAGTATCGCAGCTTCGCTGGTGCCCTTCAGTACCTAACTCTGACGCGCCCTGACATTGCGCATGCTGTTCAGCAGGCTTGCCTCTACATGCATGCTCCGCGACAACCTCACCTCAATCTGGTCAAGCGGATCCTCCGGTATGTCAAGGGTACTCTGGACTTGGGACTTCGATTACACTCCACACCGGCCACCTCGCTTACGGCGTACTCGGATGCTGATTGGGCGGGTTGTCCTGACACTCGCCGTTCTACTTCCGGTTATTGTGTATATCTTGGTGATAATCTTGTGTCCTGGTCCTCCAAACGACAGGCCACAGTTTCTCGCTCTAGTGCTGAGGCCGAGTATCGTGCTGTAGCTCACGCCGTGGCTGAGTGTTGTTGGCTCCGACAACTTCTTCACGAGCTTCACCGTCCTCTCTGCTCTGCGACCGTCGTCTTCTGCGACAATGTTAGTGCTGTCTACATGGCGTGCAACCCGGTTCAGCATCGTCGTACGAAGCATATCGAGATTGACATCCATTTTGTTCGTGAAAAGGTGTCTCTCGGTCAGATTCGAGTTCTACATGTGCCATCCTCGCATCAGTTTGCTGACATTATGACGAAGGGCCTGCCGACCCAGCTGTTCTTCGACTTTCGGTACAGTCTTTGCGTTCGACCGCTCGACGCATTGACTGCGGGGGGATGTTAACGTATATTCTCTGTATATCCTACTTGCCGTATCTTTCCGATTGTAGATTGATACGATGAGGATTTTCCTTGGTTTCCAAGGCACTGTAACCTGGCATATATATATATATGAGCTGATCGCCCTATTGAGAGGCGTCTTCCCTCATAAACACTTTCCCGTTTATAGTAGTATTCTCGCTCTAGTTTGGGTTTGGTTGTCTCAGGGTTGCAGATTGCTGACTCTCGGGTCGGTGATCTTTATGTCGTGGTTGTGAGTTAAGTGGGTTGTGTTGGTTTGGCTTGGTACCGGTCGTGCCTTCTATGGCGATGTATCTTCTCCTTTCTTAATGAATACACATGCAGCTCTCCTGCATGTTTCAAAAGAAATCAACTGGTAGCAACAATTGAATTTCAAAATTTCTTTGTAACACATCTATACATTGTACACGGTGAAACCATACATACAGTTTGATCAATAGACTATACTGGAATAGAACAACATCATGTCCATGTGCCACCCGCGCCTAGCATATCTTTTCGATAAAAGGCGATTTTATTATCTCAAAATGTAGGATCAAGCGGATACAAAACATTATGAATAACACCGGGCCTCTGCATAATTAGGATGCACACAGTCAAACTCCAAAGTCTGCCAATAAGAAAAGAAACAAAACCGACAAATCGGCAAGAGTAGAGTCCTATAGACCGACACTATGCCTATGTCGAAAGTGGTGGTGGATTGATCCGAAGGTTATGCCCCCGCCTATCATATGCACACAAGCATCCACAAACTTGATCTTCCCACGTCATCAGGTTCACAGCCAGCCTCTAGCATCGGGCTCACACGCCAAAGCATTGTCAAAGGTTAGTAGCTGGAGTTTTCATGTGCAATATATAGTGCTTTCTAGTCGACAGTTCAGATCTCGGCAGTCTCCTCTTGAGGGTCTCGTCCTGCTCGGCCTGGTTCATCCTCATGATCCTCAGTGCATCATGAGAGAATAAAGCCGTACCGCATGCCCATGAAATGCCACATGAAATCCTAATGTTCTTAGCCCCTACTTGAAATCCATCCAATATCTTTCCTTGCTCTGCTTGCCCAAACATATGATGAAACAATTCGTTTTGTTGTGATGAAACAATCATTACTTACTTCCTCCTCATCACCATGGTTTTGGGTACCGAGCCAGATATTCGGATACCGGGCGGTATCCGCGTTTCTCGTTACCCCACGAGAAATCTATGTACTGAGCAAAAAAAAATCGAAACTTTTTGAAAATTTTGAATTTGAATGTTAAGCGTACGGTTAAATAGGCAGCGGCGGTCTACTGGTAAGCGGCGGCTTCCGCATCTATCTGTGTGGGCGCGAGTTCGAGTATCGACCTTCATCTTTTTCCACCCTTTTTCAGTGTAAAAAGGGAGATGAGTGAAGTGTAAAAAGGGAGATGAGTGAAAAAATATGGCCACGGCGGAATCGAACCCTCGAACTGAAGGCAAAGAGAAGGATATATAGGACCTAACCAACACGGCAGAATGTTATCAATGATGAAATGTGTTCAGTATTTACATATAGTATGGTAACAAATTGAATTCAAATTCAAATTTTAATTTTTCGTACGAAATTTTTAAGGTATTTCGCGGTTACCGCAATTTTCGGTGCCCTGCGAGAAAAAAAGGCTATTCGGGATCCAAATCCTTGCTCATCACACACTTTTATTGTACTACATTCTTTCATATAAACAAGTAAAAAAACGAATCAAAAGAAGACTACTACAATCTACACAGAAGTATCAATAAAATCGTACAATGCAGTTTCCCTTTCCTCCCCAAACTTTTGCACGACAATGCACCACAACGTTGATCATCATCACATCGACAAACTGATCAGACTCAGGCGGAGCTCCACTGGCTGGCCTTCTCGAAGCCGTTGCGGCCGTAGTAATAGTCCTCCATGGCCTTCTGGATCTGGGCACGAGAGGTCATGACGAAGGGCCCCTGCTGCACCACTGGCTCGTTCAACGGCTGACCTGCCGCCAGCACGAACCGCAGCGGCGCGCCAGACCGGTTCCACACGCTGAGCCCATCGCCGGCGCCGAGCACAAGGCAATGGTGCGCGCTTGCCGGTGCAGCGCCCTCCTAGCCAAACACGCCCTCCCCCTCGATGATGTACACGAAAGCGTTCCAGCCCTCGGGGATTGGCTGGTGGAGCTGCGACCCTGGTCGCATTGTGAAGTCCATGTACATGGTCGGTGTCCGTGTGTAGACCGGCGACCGCACCCGGAAGGCCTCCCAGCGATGATCCGCACCTTCACACCGTGCTTCTCGGCTTGGCTGATGTCCTTGCTCTCGAGCTCCTGGTACCGCGGCTTGATCCTAGAATTGTTCGAGCAAATAGTGTCGAGTGATTGGTCATTGTAATGTAAAGAAGTTGACTTCCTATGATTCATATGATGTCTTTTTAGATAGTAGATACATACATCTTGTCCTTGGAGGCGAGGTTGATCCAGAGCTGCAGGCCCTTCTGCACGCCGTCGGATGCCGGCATCTCCGAGTGCACGATGCCGCGGCCAGCCGTCATCCACTGGTCAGGAACGGGTCGCAATGTTAGTTCAAGTCAAGATAGAATGAATGGGCCAAGTGCATGTGATGGTTTATCTGAAGAAATTGGATGAGTAGGTCACACCTGCACATCTCCGGTCCTGATGGTGCCCTTGCGCCCGGAGAAGTCCTGGTGGGTGAAGGCCCCCTGCATCATCAGAAACCCCAAAAAGAAGCAAGCATTTCAGCAAGCACCTTGCGGGCAACATCAACATGGTGCAGGCAGAGCAGAGCAGAGCATAGAGATGGAAGAAGCAGAGGTTGCGTGTGGTGCGTACGTCGAGCATGTAGGTGACGGTCTCGAAGCCGCGGTGGGGGTGGTCGGGGAAGCCGGCGGGCTTGGAGACGGAGAACTCGTCGAGCAGGAGGAACGGGTCCAGGTTCGGGAGCTCGTGCCTGCAGCAGCAGCATCAAAGACAAGAAACAGAAAGAGGTCAACGCCAGCCCCCATCGGAAATTCAGAGTTGATTCATCCGTCTTGCGCGATTGAGAGAGGGATTGGTGTCGTACCGGCCGATGCTCCGGCGGACGGTGGCGCCCTGGCCCTCGGACTGGGACAACGACAGCACCTTCTTCACCACCTTCCTCGGAGTCTGGAACGGCACGGACGCGGCCGCCGACGATGAGGAAGACGACGACATGATCGCTGGTGGGAATAAGAAGACGGCGGTCACAACAAGAATCAGGAGGAAGAGGACTAGCAACAGAAGAGGTCTGGTGTTGGCGCTACTTCTAGAGCTTGAGCTTTTCTTCCTGGACGCAAGAGGAACACGACGGCTGTTGCTCTGCCTGGTGAGGCGCGCGAGTGCCGTATAAATAGGGGAAGAAGAAGAGGAGGAGAAGAGGGGAAGGAGCTGCCTCAGCATCTTCGTTCGTCGCTGTGAGGTGAGGTGAGGTGCTGGATCATGGTGGATGCGGGCGGTATATAAATGGCGATCGGGATCATGGTCGTTGACCAGGGTGCTGCACGCGCGCGGCTGCTTTCTTTCTTTTCTTTTTCAAAGGGGCTGCGGCTGCTTTGGAACTCAGGTGGGTCAGGTGGACGCGGGCGACGACGACGTGCTGGCGTGCGGCGGTCGTCACCACGCCGCCGACCCACAAAAATTATGGCTATGCAACATATCTACATTCGTTGCAAATAAAAGGTTAAAAATTGGTCGCCTTCACTTACGCCGATGTCACTACCATTTTGATCAAGAAGAATGATCTTGATACTGCTAATTAACATTGGGGGTAAAGTCATATTAATAAGCACTTGTCCGTCGAGCTTTCTCACATGTTCATCATGTGCTTTTATCTCTCCCGGAGGGCAATGATGCGGAATTTGACAAGCACCATAGTGCTTCATATAGGAATTTTGATGATAAGAAATAGTAGTATAGGTTGGTTAAGTGGAAGCCGAAGCACATGCGCAAGCCCAAAAATCCTAAGGAATTGGTCATCATTAACACTTCCGTCATTAATAAATGCCTCATTATGAACTAGTGGTGGAAGATCTCCCAATCAGAGCCTAGTTCTCTTTGGGGACAGTTGTTAAAATCCAAATAAACAGAGCTCCCCGTAATGCTAACCCTAGCGGGGCTCATGATTTTGGAAAGTGATTGTTAAGGTTGTAGACAAATTTTGATCCCACGTCAGATTTTGTGTCGGCAATGGCGTCACCGCTCAGTTCCAGCTGGACTAGTGGCATGGGGATGGCTCCCTTAATATGCTCTACCTTGATCTTGTGCAAATCCAGATATTACCATTTCTAAGCTTTGTGTGAATAATTGGGGCCTTGCTTTTCGCAGCTCGCTTTCACCGAAAAAATTAGTTAAGTGGCGATCTCTTACTACCCTTTTCCCATCTCCCTCGGCTGAAATGACCGTCTAATTTGTCCCCAGTCACCCTCTCATAAATTCTCCATTAAAATCCATGTCTCTTGGGCTGGTCCAGGGCAGACATATCACTAAACTTTTAGGGGTCTGGCGGGCTCGCATTCCACTTAAGATCAAAAAAATGGGGCAAGCCCCATCGAGTGACCAGATTTTGAAATGGAATGTCACTTCAGGTGCGGCATGTTCTCTTTGGGAGAGGGAATGAAGACACGGAGCATATTCTGTTTAGACGTGTCTTGGCAAAATTCTTCTCGAGTTGTGTTCGGCCGTGGATGAATGTGCGGTGGAACCCAGATAATTTTGCTCAAATCTTTGCTCTTGTTTTACCATTGTGCATGCTTCCATAACCATCCATCTGATGTGTTGTTTAAAATGGTGGTATTTTTTATTGAAGTGGGAACTGCTTGTTGGGACGCTGATGCAATTACCCTGGTGATCGCCAACATTTACTCTACTACCAGCAGCCTCCTACCTTCTGCTCCACCTTAGCTATTTGTCTCTCAGTCTTGGAGAGGCTGGCATACACACCATGTCCATTTAGCTTTTATTTCAGTACTATTGCAAGTTTCTCATTTTGACTCTAGGCTTTGTTGCTTGATGCCTTGATGTGTCGTATGGCTGACTCTGCCATGTGTGGCTTTATTTGTAAAGTCTAAGATGTAAGCCTTTTCTCTAAAAAAAAAGAATCAATGCAACATGTCTCATCTTTAGACAATAAACACCTCACATGCTTGCAACATGTTGAAACACTCAAGTCAGCATAAAAACTTCCTGATTTCACTATTTGAGAAAAGCAGTCTTTGTCGATTTAGGCTCAATGACAAAGGTCATGCATGCCTTGCGTTTCCTAGCATGATGCCTCGTCCTTCTACCCACTCCTCATCAGTTATCTTTACAGCCACCACCGCTCGCCGGAGCCATGAGCCCTTGGTATACACCCCTTCCCTTCTAAACTTGGAGGATAGCAGAAGAGAAAAACTGTCGCAGCGCCCCAACATGTGCGCAAGTTCTTTGTGGAGAGAAAAATAGATAACGTGGGAGAGAGTAGTAGTTTGGCCGATTGGGAGAGAATAATGGAAGATGTAGCCTTACGGGAGAGATATATCGCTCTCTAGTCTGTTTGAGCACGCTAAGGGGAGAAAGATGGGGAGTTGTACGCAAGCAAAGAGAAGCAGTCACATGCGAGACTTGGAGGAGACCAACAAGTGCTCGTCCGTCGATGTATGGACGACACGTGTGGCGTCTAACATTTAGAGCAACTCTAGTAGATTCCTGAAAGACAATCTATAAAACTCATTACATTTTCCTTTACATTATTATTAAGGCTCTAAAGCTAGTGTGCAAAGTGAGTTTCCCTAAAAAAAAGCAGCATTTATAATTGTCTCGCTTCTATTCCTCCTATGTGTGTGTGTGCATATACACTTTAATTGATGTTAAATTTCACATTAATATGGACTACCAAGCGTTTCACGTTCAACTTTACACACTTCAATACATTTCAAATCTATAACTTTAAATTTTAAATTCAGATTTAAACATAGCATAGGTTTCATACACACGAATGATCGTTATCCAAAACCGAAGTTCTACCAAAAGCAAATCATGCACGATCTATCAAATGCCATTGGCTTCACTTGGTCCTCCCCGACAGGGCCGGCCCTGAGGAGGGGGGCCAGGAGGGGCGGCCGCCCCGGGCCCCCAACATCCAGGGGCGCACTAGCCCATATAGATCGGCACGTCCAGCAAGCAGCCGGCGTGCATGCGTCGCTGCGCACCAGGACGTTCCGCTCAAAAGGGGAAAGAAAAGGCCACGTATAAATAGCCTACAGCACAAGGGCTTAGGTTCTCCCTTATTTTCTTTTCGATCGCCAGGATTTGTTTTGTTTTTAACCGATCGCGAGGATTTGTTTTGACTACTAGATCGCCACAATCAATTTTTTCCTAACAAAAGATCGCTAACTATATGGGAAAAAGATCGCTACTATCCCTAATTTCGCTATTCCAGCAGACTCGTCGCTCACCCCTCAAAAAAAAAAAAAAAAGCAGACTCGTCGCTCCGATCTCAAAAACCACGAATGCCCAGGCACCAACGCCGACACCGACGAACTTCTTTCTCCATACTCCGGTCTCCAGACGCCGGATGCACACGCACACGCACGGCCATGTCGTTGAGCACCTCCGCCAGATGCGAGTTGACTCTACATCACGCCAAGGGCCGGATCACCGACCGACTGATGCCAATCCAAGGTCTATCATATTGCCATTCTGAAATTCAACCATTTCTGAGGTATACATGCTCGCTATTGTACTCACAAATTAAACCTAAAAGGTCTATTAAGTTAGAAATAATTAATTGGACCAATGATGAAGCTACTTTTTTTATACTAAATGGTACTCCCTCTGATTCATAATAAGTGTCGGGGTTTTAATTCAAGAGTAGAATTTTAAAGCTGAAGGCTTTATAAATTTGGATTGAAATATTTTCATAGGAATTTTTATAGGACTTCTTCTACACATTTATTTTTTTTAAGGTTTGAGTTTAGATCTCTTAGAATGGTCTTATGTGATTGCATGTGTATTCACTCAAATCATTGCAAATTCATGAGCTTTAGACTCTTGTGAAATTTAAAAATTCATGGTGTCTATATAATGTAATCTCTATTTTTCTTTTTGTGCATTTTAGAATCCATCCTTTCAAACAAAATCTTCTGAAAATTTACTCATGAATTAAGTGTCGAGAGTTGATCATATAGTTATATGTGAACCACATACAATTACTACTATTAATAGGCCCACAGTTTTAGTTTCGCCCCGGGCCCCCAAAATCTCAGGACCGGCCCTGCTCCCCGACTATGCATCTCCCCCTCCTTTGAAGTATGCACCGCTCCCTCCTCCGAAGTTTGTGCCACCGATTTGGGTTATTTGAAATCTTCAATTTGATGGATGTGTTAAAAAAAATGTGATTGTTTGGTTCTCTGGTTTGCTATACGTTTTTTAAATGTTTTTTCAGTATCTTTTAATCTACAGAATCAACAGATGACGTTCCTTGAGATCGTGTGTGTTTCCTCTAGTCCCCTATCCCCAAAGCTCTGATGTCTTTTTCTGTTTTTGCTTTTTTTTTTCTTCTCTTTGATTTTTTCTTGGTCTTTTTTACCGGGCTTTGTGGTTTTTGTCTAGTTTCCTTTATAAACTGGGTCACTATGTTTTTTTTTCTATCTTAATGAAATCGACAGACCTCAATCCTTGCACTGTTAAAAAAATCTACAGAATCAACGTGCCCAATAAATCCATTTTAAAAAAAAACTTCAGAAATGAGCTACAATTTTGGTGAAGATACTGTCTTTTTGTCTTGTAATTAAATTGGTCTAACTTCAGTTCAAGTCAGACAACACAATATGTGCATAAGACGCCTAGATACTTCATCCTATACAATGCTATAGATGTTTTTATCTTGAGAAAACCTCATTAAGATGGCCAAGAGCTAAGCTCAACTTTTTTTTAATAAAAATGATCCAGATCTATTATCAAAGTTCACCAAAAGTACAAAGCACCTCAAATATAATAAAAATTACATTGAAATTCTGAGACCACCAAACGACCACTACCATCGCCAGAACAAGCAGCTGACGCGCCGCTGTCGCCGCTCCCCTACGGGAGTTGGCTTGACCTTGTCGATGACAGCCGGGAAGTTTTCGTGCATGCGCCCCTAAGTACCAGCACTCTGGAGCCGCATTCGTCGGTGTTGAACCCTTGAGTTGATCTGAAGTACCTGACACCAAATCTCGCCACACGATGAGAAACCCTAACCTCACCGCCAAGGAGAAGGCAGGAATCTACGCCGGAGCTCCGTGGACTACGTCCAGAAGGACGAACTCGAGGAGGATCGAAGCTCAAAGACAATCTCGAAGAAGAAGCGCCGCCATCCGCCCGAGCGCCACACCTGCAAGGACTGAAAAACACTAACCTAAACTACTAACCCGAGCAGACGCACCGGGATTCTCCACCCCGCCAACGGCCGCTGAGGCGGCAGACAGAGAGGAGGCGAATCCGCGGGCTCGCTGGCGAAGTCTGGAGGAGAGAGTTTGCCCTACCCGTCAAGGGACAGGGAAGGAGTTGAAGAAGAGGATGTTTCTTGTAAACTGGATCATCTTCGTGAGCTAAGCTAACCATTGACTATGAAATATGTGGGCCTTTGTGGATAGGTAATTCGGAAAATACATATCTTCTAAACCAGCATTCCAAAAATTCTGAGACATGCACAAACAGCTCAGCCTCAAAGATAGCTACGACTTTGTAGTTCATGATATAGCTCATCAAAACCACTGCAACAGACATGCTACCCAATCTGTCTGCACGCACAACACAATGTTTAATAGCACTCTGCGTTGCTATCAAATAATGATACACGATAATAGCTCTCTGGATTTCCGTCAAACAATGATACACGACAATAGCACTATGAATTGCTATCAAATATCTGTAATAACTCTGTACAATGTTTCACAAGATCATGTAATCTGGCAGAAATCCAGAGATAATAAAATCTGGTGGCAACAATTAAATTTCAGCTGACAAAAACAAATAAATTTCAGCATTATTGTAACAGATCCATACATTGTACACAGATTCTTTGTAGCCATCTGCATCTATAATTTCATCACTACACTATATACATTGGAATAGAACAATATCATGTCCTTGTGCCGCCCCCACCTAGCATACGCACACAAGCATCCGCGAACTTGATCTTCCTAGTTCCTACAGCAGCAAGCTCACAGCCAGCCTCCAACATCTACATTGTACAAGGTTAGGAATCATAGTTTTCATGTGTGGTAGTGCTTTCCAGTCCAGAATTCAGGGCTCGGCAGCCTCATGTCGAGGGTCTTGTTCTGCTCGGCCTGCTTCATCCTCATGATCCTCATTGCATCATGAGAGAATAACGACGTCAAGAAGCAATGGACTGATAAGATCAAACAAAGGGTTGGTGGCTCATATTTATTTTCACCTGTTCAAATCTGAAACGCATGACCATGGAACACCACTTGAAATCTGCATGTTCTTTGCCCCCCCACCCCACTTGAAATCCACCCATTATTTATCGTTGATCTGCTTGCCAAAATCTATGATGAAACAATTCACTTTTAATGATGAAACAATCATTACTAACTTCCTCCTCATTACACACTTTTATTGCATCACATTCTTTCCTATAAACAAAGATAAACAAATCAAATAAAAACAAGACTACTACTACACTCTACACAGAAGTATATCAATAAAATGGTACAATGCAATTTCCCTTTCCTCCCCAATCTTTTGCACGACAATGCACCACGACGTTGATCATCATCACGGTGAGACACCGATGAGAATCAGGCGGAGCTCCACTGGCTGGCCTTCTCGAATCCGTTGCGGCCGTAGTAGTAGTCCTCCATGGCCTGCTGGATCTGGGCACGCGAGTTCATGACGAATGGCCCCTGCTGCACCACCGGCTCATTCAGCGGCTGCCCGGCCGCGAGCGCGAACCGCAGCGGCGCACCAGACCGGTTCCACACGCTGAGCCCGTCCCCTGCGCCGAGCACGAGGCAGTGGTGCGCGCTCGCCGGCGCAGCGCCCTCCTTACCGAACACGCCCTCCCCCTCGATGATGTACACGAAGGCGTTCCAACCCTCCGGGATTGGCTGGTGGAGCTGCGACCCTGGTTGCATTGTGAAGTCCATGTACATGGTCGGCGTCCGCGTGTAGACCGGCGACCGCACCCCAAAGGCTTCCCCCGCAATGATCCGCACCGCCACGCCGTCCTTCTCGGCCTGGCTGATGTCATTGCTCTCGAGCTCCTGGTATCGTGGCTCGATCCTGGCATCGATGAATGGACATTTGCAGAAGCAGCAGTAGTGTGTGAGTGGTTGATCATTGTCATGTAAAGAAGTTGACTTAATACGCAAACGACCATTAGACATGATACATACATCTTGTCCTTGGAGGCGAGGTTGATCCAGAGCTGCAGGCCCTTCTGCACGCCGTCGGCCGCCGGCATCTCCGAGTGCATGATGCCGCGCCCCGCCGTCATCCACTGATAAGGAACAGAGCATTCAGATGCGTTGTTAGTTTTCAAGTCAAAATAGAATGGGTCAAGTGGTTTGTCTGAACAATTGAATGAGTAGGTCGCACCTGCACATCTCCGGTCCTGATGGTGCCCTTGCGCCCCGAGAAGTCCTGGTGGGTGAAGGCCCCCTGCATCACCAGAAACCCAAATCAGAAGCACGCATTTCAGCAAACACCTTGAAGGCAACACGATGGAGGCAGAGTAGGTTTGAGAAAAAAGATGGAAGTAGCAGAGCATGCGTACGTCGAGCATGTAGGTGACGGTCTCGAAGCCTCGGTGGGGGTGGTCGGGGAAGCCGGCGGGCTTTGAGACGGAGAACTCGTCGAGCAGGAGGAACGGGTCCAGGTTCGGGAGCTCGTGCCTGCAGCATCAAGAAGAGACAGAAAGAAGTCAACGCTAGCTCCCCCATGATGAGAAATTCAGAATTCATGGCGATTGGGAGAGGGCTGCGTGTCGTACCCGCCGATGCTCCGGCGGACGGTGGCGCCCTGCCCCTCGGACTGGGACAAGGACAGCACCTTCTTGACCACCTTCCTCGGACTCTCGAACGGCACGGACGCGGCCGCCGACGAGGAGGAAGAAGACATGATCGCTGGTGGGAACAAGAAGACGGCGGTCACAACAAGAATCAGTAGGAAGAGGACTAGGAAGAAAAGAGGTCTGGTGTTGGCGCTACTTGTAGAGCTTGAGCTTGTTTTCCTGGACGCAAGAGGAACACGATGGCTATTCTGCCTGGTGAGGCGCGCGGGTGCCGTATAAATAGAGGAAGAGGAGGAGGAGGAGGAGAAGAGGGGGAGGTGCTGCCTCAGCATCTTCGTCGCCATGACCTATGAGGTGCTGGATGGGATGACCTCCTCCTTCTCCGGGTGGAAGTTGACCAGGTGGAGCGTGCGGTCAGCGCAGCGCGGCTGCTTCATTTTTCTTTTCTTTTTCGGCTGTGGGATTCCGGAACAGGTGGGTGGTGCCCGACGACGTGCTGGCGTGCGGTGGTCGTCACCCCCGCCGCCGACCCACACAAATTATGATGGTGTCCTGGTGCTCGGATTTATTTCTGGATTTATTTCAGGATTTCCGGCGATGCGCATTCAATGGGAGGAAACGTTTCCGTCGACGACGAGGCGCCTACGGTGACTTCGTAAATCTCAAGATGATATGCCGGCTCAGTCTCTCGGAGGTGCTCATAGGGGTAGGGTGTGCGTGTGTGCGTTCATAGGGGTGAGTGTATGCGCGTGTATGTGAGCGCTTGCGTTTGTACTGTGTTCAAAAAAAATATATATATACCCACAAAAAACGCAAAAATTGCCTTTGGAGCTCGGCCTCCATAAAGGCCTCCAAATTCAAATTTCATCGAAATTCATATTTTTATAGTTCAAAAAATTCTAAAAAAAAATACAGATATACATGAAGGCATAACACACATGTGTGTGAGTTTTCAGGGCAAAATACGTTGAAATGAGGCTGTGCAAAAAAGACAAATCTGGGGCTTTTTAACACATGATACTATTCATCCTCCCAGGCCATGAATTTGTCTTTTTTGTACAAGTCGCATTTCAACGTATTTCATCCTGAAATTTTACACACATACACATAACATCCTTGTTTACTTGCACAAATGTTTTCAGATTTTTTTGAAACCGAAAAGTTTGAATATCGAATTTTTCTAAAAAAAAAACAGCCTCCATGGAGGCCGAGAGCCAAACGTCCATTCTCCAAAAAAACGTTAGTAAAAAATTGAAGCAGAAAAAAAAAGTTGAAAATTGGCTGCCCCCACGCAGCTTTTTGAAAACTATAGCATGCCACATACCAAGCAACACAAACAACACATTAAAAAACATTTGCAACATATATCCAATGGATATGGACGTCTGCCCGGCATGCCTGCATCATGTTGAAACACTTTGAGGCAACCTAAAAACTTCCTAATTTCACTATTTAAGAAAAGCGGCCTTTGCCGATTCAGGCTCAACAACAATTTCACTATTTAAGAAAACCGGCCTTTGTCGATTCAGGCTCGACAATGACCAATCTTACTGGACAAAGGTCCGGTAGGAGTTGGATCTAAGGGCATCTCTAGCCGATCCTTATATCTTAACTCCTGATATCCCTCTTTATACTTAACTCCTTGCAATTTGAGGAGTTAAATGGTGGTCGGACCTATCTGAACCCCTATGTTTAACTCCTAATTGTTTTTTACCAATTCTACTAGCCTTTGTCATATACATTTCAAACAATAGCCCGGTATTTTATCAATCATTCGAATGATTCTGAACATACGCAACAAATCAATCATAACATGTATATAGTTCATCTAATCGAGCAATTCAAATTAAAATATGCATAGAGTTCATAAAAAAGGCACCACATCGACTAAGTTTTATCCAAAAGCATCACAGCATAGCATGTCTTATGTCGTGAATCGAACCCTACTGAAGGCATACTACACGTACTCAAGAACTTTTGTGCTCATCACCACCAAGGAAATCATCACCATCCCCACGGCCACCACCATCACCTCCATGGACACCTCCACGGCCACCACAATCACCCCCACAAGAGACCCCTGATTGGGCTATGATCTCCACACGAGTGAGCTCCCAATACTTCATTGTCGTGATATCCATCGTGCATGGGTTCATGAACATGATAGCCTGCTCTTTGGGTTTCTTCTATTTTTTCAAGCCTCTCCTCCTGGAGAGCAATCCGACACTCCTCCGCCTTCACCGTCCTCTCTTCGGCAGCCAACTTTGACCTCTACTTCTCGTCCTCCAAGAACTTGAGCTCATTCCACCTTGCCGCCTTATCTTTTTAGCGTTCGGTCGCCAATGCTTTCTTGATCTCAATCATAGCACTAAGCTCCTCCTTGTATGTGTCGATGCCTCCACGGTTCTTCCTCTCTTTTGCAAGACTTTGCCCATCTGGCCTCTTTTAAGGATTTTCATCCTCCTCGTCATCGGCTTCAACGGATATTCTAATCCGTGACCTCTTCAGTGTGGTCTTGAAGTTCCTTCGGATCCACTTGTCATTGCCAATTCGTTCCTTGTAGCAATGGTGTAATGTGAAGGCCTTCCAACCGTTCTTCTTGTCATGTTGCTTCTATAGGGCTTGGATGATAGGCCCATACTCCGTAATTTGCACCCCACTCAGTGGTGCATGGTTGACTTGATCAATACAACCGGGCCATCAGTTGCAATGCTCTTGGATGGTGCCCCAGTGGTGTCCAAGAGAGCCTTGAGTGTGGTTGGATGAGATGGTCATGGTGTTGCAATAGTAGTCTTCAATCCTACCCCAAAAATCTCTCCTTAGTTTGATATGTGCCAGCCAATGCATCAAGCGACACATTCATCCATGCATGGTACAAATCAATGTCTTTGTGTTGGGGATAGTTTTGTGTCCTTGATCCCTTGTTGCTTACTTGATTATGCACGGGATATTTGACCTCCTCCACTTCAGGATCATCATTCTCATCGGTATATTCTTCTTGAGCATAACTAGCACTATCATAATATAGATCGTCGAGGCCTTGGATGTGTGACTCATGCAACTGAGACATGAAGCTTGGCAGCTTGCAGCATCTCCATCCTCCGCACTCCAATCAGCAATAACAAGCTCCATTCCGGTTGGAATCGCGGCCTGTGGTGGCGGCGACGGCAAGGTTGGGCGACGATGGAGGGAAGAGATGGTGCCTCGGGCAAGTGTGGGGAGCGGTCGAAATCATGCTAAGTGGCGTCGGCTGAGTAAAAATGAGAGACTTGAGCTACCTTTTGGGGATAACACCTTGAAATGTTTGCTCCTCTAAACATTTAAGAGTTCGGTTAGGTGCGGTTAGCTCCCTATTTTGCTCCTCTAAAGGTTTTTAAGGGATCGTCTAGAGTTGCCCTAACTAACCCAAACCCATTCTCCAGGGTTCCATCCTCTTCCCAAAGCTCTCTAATGTTGCAAACTCAAGCTCCAGCTGTGAGATATGGTTTTTTTTCCTAAGGCCTTGTACTCTCACTACTCTCTTGATGTGCAAGCCACGCACACTTTGCACTTCCCAACATCATGCATCGTCCTTCCACCCACTCCTCATCGGCTGTATCCAGGCCACTGCCGCTCACCGGAGCCACGATCCCTTGGTATATATCCCTTTCCTTCCAAACTTGGAGGATATGAGAAGAGAAACACTGTGGCATCACCCCAACATGTGTGCATGTTCTTCGTGGTGAAGAAAATAGAGAGTAGCCATATGGCCGATTGGGGGAGAAAAAGTTATAGCCTCACGGGAGAGATACCCCGATCTCTACTCCGATTGAGAAAATCAGTACATATACTAAAGCGGGAAGCTTTCCCTTTATGTCCTTTTTTTGACTTTTTTTCAATCTTCTACTGTTCATTTTACATGTCCAACCGTGAATAGTAATCATATGTGAACAGTACCCCTGTTGTGAACAGTGCTTCGAAAAAAAAATAGCTCAGGAAACATCATAGGGTTTCACATATCCAAAAGGATTTTTATGAAATGTATTGTTTATGAATAGTACCACTTATCTTTTCTATGAAAAGTATCATTTATGAACAGTATCCATAAAAATGGCTTCTTTTTTACGTACTGTATATCATCATAGGTTTTTACATTTCCAAAAGGAGATCTTCATGTATATTTTATTGCCCTCTTACACATACAAGTACTGTGATATTATTATTATTATTATTATTATTATTATTATTATTATTATTATTATTATTCCTGCTCAGTAAACTGTTTACGGGTTTCCTCTAATACAATTATGTCATGCTATCTTTTAGACTTACTTATAGATAATTACCTAAAGTAAAAAACGCACAGATCTAATGCATTACTTAAAAACATAGAGGTAAAAAAGCCGAATAAATACCAATGTAGTTTGATCTGATCTATATTCATATTATGTGATAATTAATTTTACATATTGGCATTGCTCTTTGCGTTAAAAATATGGTCCTAATAAATATCAACTTAGTTTGATCTGATCTATATTCATATTATGTAATAATTAATTTTACCTATTGGCATTGCTTTTATTAATAATAAAGTGATCGTCCTTCCACTCCAATTTTACTACGAAGCCAAAATCCAAGTAAAAGATCGCATCTTGGGTGCCAACCTTTTTTTATTGTTTAAAAGGGTATTGCTTATTTTATTTTTCCTTAGATTCATTCTGATGTACTGTTGCCCATGATTTTATTTTTCTCTAACGGTTTGAGTGAAATCTGATCTTAAGAGAACAGTAAACCAAACAAACCAGAACAGCTAATCCGAATAAACCGAAACACTGTTTTCAAAACAGTAACTTCGTATGCAACAGTTCTTCATGTGACCAGTGTTTCCATGCCCACTGAATAAACTGGAATATACCCATATCCACCCAAAAAAACAAAAACAAAAATACTTTGTATGAACAATACCTGAAATGTAAACTGGAATAGTACCAACACAGTGCATCCGCGTGAACAATAATCCGAGGCATAAAAAAAACCTAAGTTTTTTTTATAAAAACGATTAAGAATTATTTTCCTCCTTTTTTTGATTTTTGTATTACCTAATGTTAAGTTACGATCTATTAAAGCTCTACAACCATTATGATCATCACTAACCCCACCAACCTTCGCTCACCATGCAAGATAAGAAAAATCTCACTCTATCGGCAGTACTCACACCTACAAGAAACGCCTTTGATGCCACCGATTCTAACATTCTTCGCCTACGAAAACTCCCAGATCAGTACGATGAAGACATGGCAGGCCAGATATGAATATAATACACAGAGATCATGGAAGAAGAAGTCCCTGACACCAAGATAAGAAACAATATAGTTAAGAAATAATATATCACTGATTCTGCTTCTCTTATTGAATGTCGCCAGGCCTCACATGCTGAAGAAATTTCGCAAGGACTAAAAATGTAAAACATTAATGATTTACCCACATGCAGACTAAAAAAAGATTTTCAATTTATTGCAGCGTATTTAGAATGATTTGTTCTGTACCGCACCAGTACTATTTAACTCTTTGCCATAAATAAATCACGTTTCGTTCAAAACTTCAATCGCATGATCCTTAAAACACTTCCGTTCTATTAAAAAACATGAAATGGATGCCACTGACAACGGTCTTTGTCGCTCTATACCAAAAACAAGTCAAGCATCTCTACACGCAATGACAAAAAGAGCAACTACGACGGATGTAAACGTGTTATAAATAACTTTATTGCTCCAATGAGCCGTGCCAAAACGAATCTACACCTCCTTTCCGTCCTATTAAACCCAAACAAAACAAAACAAATCCAACCAGCTAAACATGAAAAAAAAAACTGCATGCAATAAAATAAAAATTGAAGTATTTATTCGAAAACGAGGCTTCCCACGGGCGCGGCGTGCGCCGCGCATCTTCGCCGCTAGTAATGAACTAAAGATGGATGGTTTTATGTGAGAGGAGAGAAATAGTAGCATGCGAGATTTGGAGGAGACCAATTGACAAGTGAATCCTTGTGGCTTGTTCATGGACGCGTGGACGACATGTGTGGCATCTGACGTACTCCCTCCTTAAAGAAATATAAGAGCGTTTATATCACTAAAGTAGTGATCTTAATGCTCTTACATTTCTTTACAGAGGGATTACATCACAACTCGCCCCAGTGATTTAGAGCAGCCATAGTAGATTCCTAAAATTTTCTTTTAAAAGCCGTTACAATGTCCTTTTATACCCTCGGTGATTTAGAGCATGGCTCGCGAGGAGGCTGCCGCCGCGGCCGCCAACCCGAGCTCCTCTTTCGAGTTGGAGGAAGAGGTCAAGCTAGATGAGGAGGAGGTGGAGGTGGAGAGAGGTAGCGGCTTCCATATGGCGGCGGCGATGGAGGAGTACGTCGCCGCCGAGGGCCAAATAGCCACCGAGATCAAGGACGCCACCATCACCACCGCCATCCTCGCGAACCCTGAGGTGGTGGGGGAAGGCCGCGCCATCATCGAATCGATCGCCGATGAGCGCGAGGTCACCACCAACAGCGACCTGTTGGCCAACGCGAGACACAAGTCGGAGAAGATGTTCGCCAACCTTGGCGACACTGACGAGGAGGAGGAGGGCGACCATCCGATGGGGGGATGCTTGCCGCACCCACAACAATGAGGCCTCTGGCTCCGACGTCATCTACATCTCCTCTAACGATGAGTCGTAGTAGTTTATCTAGCTAATCTAGTAGTTATAGTACTAATCAAGTAGTAGATGTAGTACTGAGAAATGTCATCTACGTATTATATAATTATGCAATGCAATCTAGCTGAGTTGAAATTTATGTGCGGAAGATTTGGGGGATTTTTGGTCTAGGAGATATTGGGGTTCCGAGCCCTAACCTTACTTGTTCTGTGCTCGGGAAGATGCAGCACCGATGAGCACCGCCACACAGCATGGGAAGACGTAGGCCACACAACACGGGAAGACGCGGCTCGACGACGAGAACCACCACACAACACGGGAATACCCAACACATCGACAAGCACCGCAAGAGAGCACGGGAATCACTCGAGGCTTGGCGGTGCCAGATATGAGATGTGGGGTTTGATGAATAGTGTGAGAAACGGGGGCAGAGGAAAATATAATGGACAGGTGCTCAATCCATGTAGACGATTGTAGCTACAAAGTCGCCTCGAATACTTACGAACTGGAGGCGGTTATGTTTCTCTAACCGCCTCCGTATGTTAGTACAGGCGGTTTCAAAATTCCTACCGCCTCTCCACCATGCAAATAATCACCTCCCACTAGATTATTATTACAGACGGTTTTGCGACGTGGGGACATAACCGCCTCCGGGCCACGCTGCTAATGCCCAGTGTTAGCACTGCAATGCTAATCACCAATGTCTGCATACCGGACAAGGTGATCAAGACTGACGGGATATCGTGGGGGTGGCTGCCATCCACCAAGTCGGTTCCAAGACATGCCCCCGGTCAACCGCTGGGCATTTAACCCAAAAGTGTCCGGGAGGAGGGAGGCGACGGCGGCACCTCCACACACCCAATGGATCCAACCTAAGCTTTTCCACAAGCCAAGAGATCTGGTGCCACACCGGTTCTACGTCCAGATGTACATGGATGACATGGCAATGCTTGTCATCCCGACGGCTTTCCAGAAGTCATTGAAGAGGTGACTGAAGATCCTTTTACCCCATTGCATTTCAGTATCCGCCTGCTGGTGGTGTGAAAAATTCGGTGCAGATGCCCCAGTTCGGCGGTGAGGTGTTGTTCTTCAGGAACTGGGCCGAGTTCTGCTGGAAGTACCACCTGGCTCAGGATCACGACACCCTCATGTTCCAGCTTCAGACCTGGGGCATGAAGGTGAAGATCTACGATGCTGGCACCTCCACTGCCAGGAAGTATACCTACCCTACCGATGGCTAGGCGGCTAGCCGTCCAGATTTGCCACCCCTATGTAAGTACTAGTGTAGGATGAGCTGCTGAACTATATATTTTAATCAGGGGTTTAAACCGCAGTGTGCAGGGGCATGGGATGCTCCTGTAGTATGAAACTTTATATTTTGATCAGGTGGTTCAACTTCTGATGTTACCATGCAGGGGCATGGGATGCCCCTGATGATGTTCATGTGAACTTCAGGTCTTCAGAAACATCTTGTAATTAGTGTTTGTATGTTTCCTCTTCTTCAAATCGTGTTGTTTCTTTGAATTGTGTTATTTTCTGCTTGTTGGTGTGTTCTTTAGACGTTATGTGTAGCATTGAGGTGACAAGTTGAAAACATTGAAAGACACCTCATTCCACACAACTAAACACGTGTGATTTGCATCTGCTCATGTTTAAATCACACTACTGGAATCGACGGCTTTGCCGAGTGCCCCAAACACTCGGCGAAGGCCCAAAAAAACTCGGCAAAGCCTTTGCCGAGTGTTGCACTCGGCAAAGGACACTCGGCGTACAACCTTTCGGCAAATAGAATTTCGCCGAGAACCAACCATCGTGCACTCAGCAACGCCTTTGCCGAGCGTTTTTTGTGGTACTCAGCAAATATTGGGACTCGGTGAAAAATAACTAACGGACGACGGTAACGGAAAAATGGGTACGTTTGCACTCGGCAAAGGTGATGGCTTTCCCGAGTTGTACACTCGGTAAAGATGTTGAGCAGAATTTAAAAAAAAAGAAACGCCGCCGTCAACGGCGACGGCGATTCATGCCCGCGAGCCGCTGCTTGTGTGCTAGCTTGGCCGGTCTGTTGTTGGCTCGCCGGAGAGTGCGTGTGCTGCTGCTCAGCAAGAAGACGCGTCTATGCGAGATGAGTCTGGCCGCCGATCTTGGTGGCGCCGTCGACGACGCACGTGGCTCGTGGCCTCCGTGGTTGGTGGCGCCACCGCTTGCCGGCGTGTGGTTGGTGTGCTGCTGCCTTCCCGCTGCGTGCATGTGCTGCCGCTGCTGCTTGCAGCTGCCTCGCATCTGCTGCTTTGCTGCTACGTGCATGAGGGAGCTTGGTGGCCGGCATACGTGCTGCTAGCTGCTGCTGCTACTTTGCTGCTTGAGAGATGGCATGCGGGCGAGCCAGAGAACGAACGGTGCGCACCTGAAGCTGGAGATGCTCAAGCACTACGCCGGCAGGCTGCTGCAGCTGCTCGAGTCCTCCGCCGGCATGCTTCGAGTTCTCCATGGCTGTGTGTCTGTGTGTGGGAGTGTGGATGTGTGAGATGGTGCGAGAGATGAGAGGGACAGAAGATAAGGTGTGTGTGCTGTGCGTGGCATGCATGTGTGTTTGTGTTTGTTTGTGATAGAAACATGTGTGGTCCTGATGTATGGAGAGAAAGTAGGAGATACGAGATGTGTGGCTGCTGGCACTGGCTCCCAACCAATCAGAGGCAGACACACTTTACCGAGTGTTGCACTCGGAAAAGACCTGTTTTGTTTTAAATCGACATAAAGTCATTTAAATTGTGAAAGTTGGTAGAAATCTAAAAAGTTCATGAAACGTGGGAATTATGCATAATATAAGGTCTACTTACTGTGAAAATTGAAGTGGGGCTGTTTTGCACCTTGTTTTATGTACTTGCTTCACAAAAAAATACCATTTTTGACACTTAAAAAATGAAAAATATTGTTTTTTACAAAAAAGTTGGAAACTCTATTTGGCAACATTGTTTGTAATGGCAATGTGCACCTATGTGTATAATTTGGGCATATTATAATAAACTATGCAATGGAGATGGCCATCACCTTGGTCATTTGACATGAAAGTCATGAAAGTTCATACACGATAGCCCGTTCTGTGAATGATTTTTTTTCAAAATTGTCATATTGAAAGTTTGGCATTTTTCCTAGCAACTAGTACACATAAAAGGACTCCATGCGAAAGGATTGCATTTTTTGAACTTGTATTCTTTTTCTTTCATTTTTTTCCAAAACGGGGACAAAATGATCGGCATGGCTATTCATGTCAAGGGGTTTAATATCTCAAAACTCTTAGTGGTTCTTCCATATAATGACTACTTGTGTACCTAAAAATATTTTTTGATAATTTTTAGGACAAAGCTATCACACACTTGTAGTTCAAATTTGATTTACTTTCGGGAAATCAACATAAAGACATTTAAATGTGCGAAAGTAGCTAGATACGTAGAGAATTCATGTAATTTGGGAATTGTGCATGAAATAAGGTATACTTACTGTGAAAATTGGAGTGGTGCCATTTTGCACCCTGTTTTTTGTACTTGCTTCACAAAAAATACCCATTTCTGACACTTAGAAAATGAAAAATGATTTTTTTGTACAAAAAAGTTGGACTATTTGAAAACATTGTTTGTAATGGCAATATGCACCTATGTGTCTAATTTGGGCATATTATAATAAATTATGCAATGAATATGACTATCACGTTGGTCATTTAACTTGAAAGCTGTGAATGTTCATACATGATAGACCATTTTGTGAAGGATTTCTTTTCAAAAATTTCATATTGAAAGTTTGGTATATTTCCTCGCAACTAGTACACATAAAAGGACTCCATGCGAAACGATTGCATTTTTTGAAATTGTATTCTTTTTCTTTCATTTTTTTCCAAAACGGGGTCAAAATGGCCGGCATGGCTATTCAAGGCAAGAGGTTGAATCTCTGAAAGTTCTTCCACATAATGACTACTTGTGTACCTGAAAATATATTTTGATAATTTTTAGGACAGAGCTATCACACACTTGCAATTCAAATTTGAATTACTTTCAGGAAATCGACATAAAGTCATTTAAATATGCGAAAGTAGCTAGAAATTTAGAAAATCTGTGAAACTTGAGAATTGTGCATACAATAAGGTCTACTTACTGTCAAAATTGGAGTGGTGCCATTTTGCACCCAATTTGTTGTACTTGCTTCACAAAAAATACTCATTTTTTACACTTAGAAAATGGAAAATTATTTTTTATACAAAAAGTTGGAAACTCTATTTGGATTGTTTGTAATGGCTAGATGCACCTAAGTGCCCATTTTAGGCACATTGTCATAAACTATGCAATATATATATGACCACCGCCTTAGTCATTTGAGACCATGTTTTTGGCATGGCAAAAAGTGTAATTAATATGACCTAAAATGAAAAAGTTCTCAACATGAACATTATTCGTCTCGTAAAAATGAAAAACTTTGATTTTTGGATCATCTTCATCCGAGGTTGTATGCAATATCGACAGCCAAAACAGTGCAGCGGAGTGCATACCCCCTTTTGCCGAGTGTAGCACTCGGGAAAGACACCCTTTTGCCGAGTGTAGCGCCCGGCAAAGTACATTTTTGCCGAGTGTAACTGTTTTGCCGAGTGTTTTGTTCACGACACTCGGCAAAGCACCTGTTTACCAAGTTTCGCTTTGTTGCCGAGTATTTTTTCGATGACACTCGGCAAAGACATGTTTGCCGAGTACCCGACAAAAAGCACTCGGCAAAGACACTGGCACTCGGCAAAAATGAAAATTCCAGTAGTGTCACATGTGCGGGGTAACCAAACAACATTAAAAAAATGAGCAGCGATATAATGCGGGCTACCAAATGAACCCTAGACCGCGTTCCAGCCCATACAAGCTCCACTGGACACGCATGCACAAAGGCCAAAACTTGGGCGAGCAACCAAACAGGCCCCTAGTGCATGCATGCATCACGACTTGCGTGACCGACGGGTTCGTATCTACATACCCGAATACCTTATTTTTGCGGAAAGTATGTACCGAATACCTACACACCTTAGCCATCACGTATACTTACACACTCGACTACCTGCGTGATGTATACATACATGTCTGCATACCCACGATCAGCCGTCTAGACGCCCGACACGTACGCATACATATCCAAATACCCATGTGTAGCCATAAAGCAAAAGGGCTACTGCTAGAGCCTCCGACGGTAAGGTACGATGGCTACCATCCCTATCGGTAGACTTCTCCCACGTCAGCGGCTGTGGGTGAGCATGGTGCATATGGACCGGGGCTGCCGCTCACTAGTAGAAAACCTACCTTTGATCCGGAGCATTAGTCTCGGCCGGGTTTGTGCCCGGGACTAATGTGAGCATTAGTCCCGGTTCCAACGGCTAGGAGCGGACGGGGGCACGGCCCCCTTTAGTCCCGGTTCAAATGGGATCTCTAGTCCCGGTTGGTAATACCAACCGGGACTAAAGGGGTTGCGGCAGGCTGGCCCCTGCGAGCCTCTTTAGTCCCGGTTGGCCTAAAGATATCCCTATATAAAGCTGCTTCGTCCAGCCCGAGTCCAAGCTTCTCCTTTCTCTCCTCTCTGTTTCCTTCCCCTAGCTCGAGCTAATCCTTCATTTTTGCCAATATTTGTCAAGATTGGAGGCACCTCATCTATCCAAGGGTTCTAAAAGGTTAGCAACTTCATCTTTTCATCTCTCATTACTAGTTTAGCTCGTTTCATGCTCTATAAGTATAGTGATTTGTGGGTTTTAGTTTGGGAGTAATTATGTGGGAGTTTATTTGATTTATATGCAATTTGAGCTCAAATTAACTTCTTAGTTTGCATATGTGTAGGTGTGGTTTACTTAGTGCCTTCCCGTCCCCGTCCTCATCGCCGTCGATCGCCCGCGCCGTACCATCGCCGGCACCACCTTGGTGAGCCTCTTGTTCTTATCCTTTTTGTAAAAAAAAATCTTATTTGTATGATTTAGATAATTACTTTATAATTTTCTTACTTGTATGATTGTTTGTTATATATAGTGCCATGGTTTTGATATTCGTCCCCGTCGGCCCTCATCCGGCTTATGATTCGGATGTGGTATATTATATATTTATAACTATTTGTTTCATTTCGTGTTTATGACAATTATGCCCATCAAGTTGACATAGATATTTTTATCTAGGAGGTATGTGAACTGGAAATTGCAACCGACCCTCTTGTCGAGAAGTTAAATTTAGTTGAAAAAGAAAACGATTATTTGAAAGAAAATTTGAAAAGAATTAAAGAAGAGAAGATGAAATTGGAGTTGTATGTTGCCGATGTCGTCGATGATCACAAGATCAAGATGGATGCAATGCGCTTGAAGATTAGAAAGATTAGAAAATATGTCATTAATAAAGAGGCTTGGTATCATTATGCTGTTGGATCAATTATTACCTTACTTGCGATTTTGATCGCATTTGTTGTTGCATTTAAATGCTTTAACTAGATAGTTGTATGTTATTTTATGAGAAGTATGTATGAACTTTATGTATGAACTTGTATTAATTTGGTCACTTCGATGTTGTGTAATGAAGATGAGCCGGCAATGGATGTACGATGACCGACGCTCTCCCGAGTTCATTAATGGTGTGCATAGTTTTATGCGTGTGGCTGAGGCAAACAAGCGAAATGGTTTTATGTGTTGTCCATGTGGTGTCTGTAAGAATGATAGGGATTACTCTACTTCAAAAATCCTTCACAGCCACCTGCTTCAGTCCGGTTTCGTGTCCGGCTATAACTGTTGGACCAAGCACGGAGAAAGAGGGGTTATAATGGAAGACAATGAAGAAGAAGAGGATGATGACAACTATCCTAGGTTCCCTGAATATGATGGTACTATAATGAGGGAAGCTGAAGAAAAGGCATCAGATGAGCCCGCTGATGATCTTGGTCGGGCCATTGCTGATGCAAAGAGAAACTGCGAAAGTGAAAAAGAGAGGTTGAAGTTAGAACGCATGTTAGAGGATCACAAAAAATTATTGTATCCAAATTGCGAAGATGACAAGAAAAAGCTGGGTACCACACTGAAATTGCTGCAATGGAAGGCAGAGAATGGTGTATCTGACAAGGGATCTGAAAAGTTGCTGAAACTGATAAAGAAGACGCTTCCAAAGGATAACGAATTGCCCGACAGTACGTACGAAGCAAAGAAGGCTGTCTGCCCTCTAGGATTAGAGGTGCAGAAGATACATGCATGCCCTAATGACTGCATCCTCGACCGCGGTGAGGAGTACGAGAATTTGAATGCATGCCCGGTATGCGGTGCATTGCACTATAAGATCAGCCGCGATGACCCTGGTGATGTTGAGGGCGAGCGCCCCAGGAAGAGGGTTCCTGCCAAGGTGATGTGGTATGCTCCTATAATACCACAGTTGAAATGTTTGTTCCAAAACAAAGAGCATGCCAAGTTGTTGTGATGGCACAAAAAAGACTGTAAGAAAGACGGGATGTTGAGAGTACCCGCTGATGGGTCGCAGTGGAGAAAAATCGAGAGAAAGTGGCCGGAGTTTGCAGATGACGCAAGGAACTTATGATTTGGTATAAGTACAGATGGCATGAATCCTTTTGGGGAGCAGAGCAGCAGTCATAGCACCTGTCCTGTGACTCTATGTATCTATAACCTTCCTCCTTGGTTGTGCATGAAGCGGAAGTTCATTATGATGCCAGTGCTCATCCAAGGCCCTAAGCAACCCGGCAACGACATTGATGTGTACCTAAGGCCATTAGTTGAAGAACTTTTACAGTTATGGGATATAAAAGGTGTACGTGTGTGGGATGAGCACAAACAGCAGGAATTTGACCTACGAGCGTTGCTGTTTGTAACCATCAATGATTGGCCTGCTCTTAGTAACATTTTAGGACAGACAAACAAGGGATACAATGCATGCACGCACTGTTTAGATGAGACTGAAAGTATATATTTGCATAAATGTAAGAAGAATGTGTACGTGGGACATCGTCGATTTCTTCCGATCAGGCATCTCTTAAGAAAGAAAGGCAAGCATTTCAAAGGTGAGACAGATCACCGGAAGAAGCCTGGCCACCGTACTGGTGATGATATATTTGATATGGTCAAGGATTTAAAAGTAATCTTTGGAAAGGGTCCTGGCGGACAATCTGTTCCGAATGACGCTAACGGACACGCACCCATGTGGAAGAAGAAATCTATATTTTGGGAGCTACCCTATTGGAAAGACCTAGAGGTCCGCTCTGCAATCGACGTGATGCACGTGATAAAGAATCTTTGCGTGAACCTGCTAGGCTTCTTGGGCGTGTATGGGAACACAAAAGATACACCGGAGGCACGGGAGGACCAGCAACGTATGAACGAAAAAGACGACATGCAACCAAAGCAGTATCAAGGTTCTGCCAGCTACGCTCTTACCAAAGAAGAGAAGGAAATCTTTTTTGAATGCCTGAGCAGTATGAAGGTCCCGTCTGGCTTCTCGTCGAATATAAAGGGAATAATAAATATGGCAGAGAAAAAATTCCAAAACCTAAAGTCTCATGACTACCACGTGATTATGACGCAATTACTTCCGGGTGCATTGAGGGGGCTTCTACCGGAAAATGTTCGATTAGCCATTGTGAAGCTATGTGCATTCCTCAATGCAATTTCTCAGAAGGTAATCGATCCAGAAATCCTACCAAGGTTACAGAATGATTTGGTCCAATGTCTTGTCAGTTTCGAGTTGGTGTTCCCACCATCCTTCTTCAATATTATGACGCACGTCCTAGTTCACCTAGTCGAAGAGATTACCATTCTGGGTCCTGTATTTCTACACAATATGTTCCCCTTTGAGAGGTTCATGGGAGTCTTAAAGAAATATGTTCATAACCGTGCTAGGCCAGAAGGAAGCATCTCCAAGGGCCATGAAACAGAGGAGGTTATTGAGTTTTGAGTTGACTTTATTCCTGACCTTAAGCCGATTGGTGTTCCTCAATCGCGGCATGAGGGGAGACTGAGTGGAAAAGGCACGCTAGGAAAGAATTCAGTAATAAGTATGGACGGGCATTCTTTCACTCAAGCACACTACACAGTTCTACAAAATTCCACCTTGGTGGCTCCGTATATCGAGGAACACATGGATATTGTACGCTCCAAGAACCCGAAGCAGTCTAACCCCTGGATTAAACGTACACACATGGCGACTTTCGGCGGTTGGTTGCAAACACATCTCATGAATAACACCACTGTTGGAGATGAGCTATACTTGTTGGCCAAGTCACCATCTTCGACTATATTGACTTTCAAAGGGTACGAGATAAATGGGAATACATTTTACACAATCGCCCAAGATAAAAAGAGCACCAACCAAAACAGTGGTGTCTGCTTTGATGCAACAAACAACAATAGGAAAAAGGACACATATTATGGTTACATAGAGGAGATATGGGAACTTGACTATGGACGTTCTTTTAAGGTTCCTTTGTTTCGGTGCAAATGGGTCAATCTGACAGGAGGCAGGGTAAAGGTAGACCCGCAATACGGAATGACAACAATGGATCTCAACAATCTTGGGTACACAGACGAACCATTCGTCCTAGCCAATGATGTGGCGCAGTTTTCTATGTGAAGGACATGTCTACCAAACCGAGATCAAAAAGAAAAGATAAGGAAGCGAATACATCATACGATGAGCCAAAGCGCAACATAGTTCTTTCAGGGAAAAGAAGCATCGTGGGAGTGGAGGACAAGACAGACATGTCTGCAGATTATGAAAAGTTTCATGAAATTCCTCCCTTCAAAGTGAAGGAAATCTTTTTTGAATGCCTGAGCAGTATGAAGGTCCCGTCTGGCTTCTCGTCGAATATAAAGGGAATAATAAATATGGCAGAGAAAAAATTCCAAAACCTAAAGTCTCATGACTACCACGTGATTATGACGCAATTACTTCCGGGTGCATTGAGGGGGCTTCTACCGGAAAATGTTCGATTAGCCATTGTGAAGCTATGTGCATTCCTCAATGCAATTTCTCAGAAGGTAATCGATCCAGAAATCCTACCAAGGTTACAGAATGATTTGGTCCAATGTCTTGTCAGTTTCGAGTTGGTGTTCCCACCATCCTTCTTCAATATTATGACGCACGTCCTAGTTCACCTAGTCGAAGAGATTACCATTCTGGGTCCTGTATTTCTACACAATATTTTCACCTTTGAGAGGTTCATGGGAGTCTTAAAGAAATATGTTCGTAACCGTGCTAGGCCAGAAGGAAGCATCTCCACGGGCCATCAAACAGAGGAGGTCATTGAGTTTTGTGTTGACTTTATTCCTGACCTTAAGCCGATTGGTGTTCCTGAATCGCGGCATGAGGGGAGACTGGGTGGAAAAGGCACGCTAGGACCGAACACAATAATATGTAGGGACGGGCATTCTTGGGCGCAAGCACACTACACAGTTCTACAGAATTCTACCTTGGTGGCCCCGTATATTAATGAACACAAGAATATTCTACGCTCCAAACACCCGGAGCAGTCTGACGACTGGATTACACGTGAACACATGGGGACTTTCGGCGGTTGGTTGCAAACACATCTCATGGGTAACACCACTGTTGGAGATGAGCTGTACTTGTTGGCCAGGACACCATCTTTGACTGTATTGACTTTCCAAGGGTACGAGATAAAATGGGAATATATTTTACACGATCGCCCAAGATAAAAAGAGCACCAACCAAAACAGTGGTGTCCGCTTTGATGCAGCAAACACCAATAGGGAAAAGGACACATATTATGATCACATAAAGAACATATGGGAACTTGACTATGGACGTGATTTTAAGGTCCATTTGTTTCGGTGCAAATGGGTCAATCTGTCAGGAGGCGGGGTACAGGTAGACCTGCAGTACGGAATGATAACAGTGGATCTCAACAATCTTGGGTACACAGACGAACCATTCGTCCTAGCCAATGATGTGGCGCGGGTTTTCTATGTGAAGGACATGTCTACCAAACCCAGAAAAAGAAAAGATAAGGAAGCGAATACATCATATGATGAGCTAAAGCACCACATAGTTCTTTCAGGGAAAAGAAACATCGTGGGAGTGGAGGACAAGACAGACATGTCAGAAGATTATGAAAAGTTTGATGAAATTCCTCCCTTCACAGTGAAGACTGACCCAAGCATCCTGTTAAATGATGAAGATTCTCCATGGTTACGGCGCAATCATAAGCAAGGGACACACGCGAAGAAAAAGTTTTATACCCCAAGATCCCACTATGGGATGTGACCGGCTTCACCATCATCACTTATAGCTGGAAAGTCCCACTTCGGACAAATCGGAGGGAATCTTTGTAAGAGTTAGGGTATATATGTGTTTTGGCTGTTCCTAGGTGGACTCCGGAGCGTCGGAATCCAACCAAAAAGCTAGGGCATTTTGGCATTTGAAACATGATTTTTGAATAATTATTTATTAAGTTATGAATTTTCAATTATTCATGTCCTTTTAGTATTTTAATTATAGTGGCTGTCCAGAGAGGTAAAGTGAGGGTTTTCACCCCTCAATTATTGAGCTATGGAAGAGAGAGAGTTACTGGAGGTAGAATATGACTAGGGTGAGCTCTGGTAAAAAATTGAGCTAAAGGAGAATCCATTTGGTACCCCAATCATTGACCACAAGATTTTGGCAGAAGGTGTTTGATGATGAATAGAAGTACTTAGAGGAATCCAATGGCTTTGGAATTTAACAGGAATGAGCTTGGTATCAATTTGAGCTAGGATGCAAATTTGTAGCTCATTTGAAGAACTTGGCAATGTAAATATTTCAAACCCTAGAAATGGGCAGAAATGGTTTTGACAAGCTTTGATCAAGTTAACTTGTTCTCCAACTTGTGCCACTTGATGGGGGTGATGCTCATGACCATCTGGCAATGTGGTAAAAATTTGAGATCAATGGGAGAAAGTTGCCAATGTAACTTCGTCAAACCCTAGAAATGGGCAGAATTGGTTTTGGCATACTTTGACCAAGCTAATTTGTTCTCCTTGATGCACCACTTGGCCTAGATGAATATTTAGACCATTTTAGTAGGTGTACCAAGTTTGAGCTCATTTGAACATGTTTAGCAATGTAAAGTTGCTCAAACTAGAAAATGGACAGAGATGACAAGCAAGAATTTTCTTGGAATTTATGGTGAATATTTCCTTTGTAAATATTTCAAAAGCTTGAAATATCCAGAAAGGGTAATTGAGGGTTTTGACCAATATTTTGAACATGACCATGTGTTGAAACTCTTATATATGGACAAATTGAATCTGTCAAATAATTTCTTCAAAATGAAGATTACAACTCCTCATGTTGACTAACAGAAACATAGTATAATTTGGCAAAAGAATAATAAGAAAACATAAACTAAAATAATTAAAATAAGGAAAAAGGTATAAAACTAAAAGAGCTAAACAGAATCTATTTTTGATTAAAACACCTATTTAAAATATCCTAAAAATTCCCAAATTGAACATACTGATAAAACACACTAATATTAAACAGCAGGAAAAAGAATCACTCAAAAATCTATTTTTAAACTAAAGTTATTCACAAACTAGTGATTCACACAAATTTCAAAGAAACGCATGCAAAGACTTCATAAAAATGGAGTTTTACCGTCTTTTGATTTTGAATCATTTGACACATGTGAAGCTTGCTTGATGGGAAAAATGACCAAGACGCCGTTCATGGGTCATCCTGAACGGGCGGGTGAGTTATTGGAAATAATACATAGTGATGTATGTGGTCCAATGAACACAGCCGCACGGGGTGGGTATTTCTACTTCGTGACTTTTACTGATGATTTAAGTCGGTATGGCTATATCTACTTAATGAAGCATAAGTCGGAAACCTTTGAAAAGTTCAAAGAATTTCAGAATGAGGTAGAAAATCATCGTGACAAAAAGATTAAGTTTCTGCGGTCTGATCGCGGAGGCGAATACCTTAGTCATGAGTTTGGCCAACATCTGAGTGATCGTGGAATCGTTTCACAGCTTACGCCTCCCGGAACTCCACAGCGAAATGGAGTGTCGGAACGACGTAACCGAACCTTGTTAGACATGGTAAGGTCGATGATGTCTCTTACAGATCTACCAATATCTTTTTGGGGTCATGCGCTAGAAACTGCCGCTCACACACTAAACAAAGCACCGTCTAAGTCTGTTGAGACGACGCCATATGAGATATGGCACGGGAAGAAACCCGACCTGTCGTTTCTCAAAATCTGGGGTTGTGAAGCTTATGTAAAACGTTTACAACCAAGCAAACTTGATCCTAGATCAGAAAAATGTTACTTTGTAGGTTATCCCAAGGAGACAGTTGGGTATTCTTTCTACCACGCCTCCGAGAACAAAGTGTTTGTTGCAAAACACGGAGTCTTTCTCGAGAAAGAGTTTCTCGCTAAAGAAGTGAGTGGGAGGACAGTACAACTTAATGAGATTAGTGAATCTTCGGCAACCGTTGATATGGCTAAGGAACCGGAAGCAATTCCGCTAATTATCCCTACAACCGAGCCGGAAGTTGTCGCATGTGATGCGGAAACTTCAGACAATGTTGTAACTGAACCGCGCAGATCAGGTAGGGCTATCCAGCCACCTGAGTGGTTTCATAACGAAATCTTCATTCTTGAAGACGATGAACCTGCGCACTACAAGGAAGCGATGGCGGGGCCCAGCTCAAAGGAATGGCACAAGGCCATGAAATCCGAGATGGAATCCATGTACGAAAACCAAGTTTGGAACTTGGAAGAACTTCCAGATGGCGTAAAACCCATCGGTTGTAAATGGATTTTCAAAAGAAAGACGGACGCGGATGGTAACATTACTATCCACAAAGCTAGACTTGTCGCGAAAGGGTTCACGCAAGTTCCAGGAGTGGACTACGACGAGACTTTCTCGCCCGTAGCTATGCTTAGGTCCGTTCGGATATTACTAGCAATTGCTGCTTATTTCGATTATGAAATATGGCAGATGGACGTCAAAACGGCTTTCCTAAGTGGAAACCTCAAAGAGGATGTATACATGATACAGCCAGAAGGTTTTGTCGTCCATAAGGATGCTGGAAAGGTATGCAAACTTCAGAAAGCCATTTATGGTCTGAAGCAAGCGTCAAGGAGCTGGAACATTCGTTTTGATGAAGTAGTCAAACAGTTTGGCTTCATCAGGAATGACGAAGAATCTTGTGTTTACAAGAAGTTTAGTGGGAGCGCAAAAGCATTTCTAATCTTGTATGTGGATGACATATTATTGATTGGAAATGACGTGAATTTTCTTAACGAAATAAAAGACTCATTGAAAAGGAGTTTTTCAATGAAAGACTTAGGCGAAGCGGCATATGTATTGGGCATCAGAATCTATAGAGATAGATCAAGACGCCTAATAGCGCTTAGCCAAAGCACGTACATTGACAAGGTGTTGAAAAGGTTCAACATGGAGAACTCCAAGAAAGGCCTTCTCCCCATGTCACCTGGCACAGTACTTTGCAAGAATCAGTGTCCTCGGACCCTCGATGAGCGAGTACAAATGAATGATGTTCCATATGCCTCGGCAGTTGGTTCTATTATGTATGCCATGCTATGTACAAGACCAGACGTTTCCTATGCGCTAAGTGTTAGCAGCCGGTACCAAAGTGATCCAGGATTGGAACACTGGGCCGCAGTCAAGGGTATTCTTAAGTACCTCAGACGGACCAAGGATTTACTCCTTGTGTACGGAGGTGATGAAGAGCTCATTGTAAGTGGTTACACTGATGCAGGCTTCATGACTGACCCAGATGACTTCAAATCTCAATCAGGCTATGTTTTCATATAGAACGGTGGCGCAGTTGATTGGAAAAGTTCCAAACAAAAGACTGTGGCGGATTCTACGACGGAGGCGGAATATGTTGCTGCTTCAGGAGCCTCCAAGGAGGCGGTATGGATCAAGCAATTTCTTGAAGACCTTGGTGTGGTTCCAAGTGCTCTGGACCCGGTGGAGATCTATTGTGATAATAGTGGCGCCGTGGCTCAAGCAAGGGAGCCAAGTTCGCACCATAAGACAAGACATATTGAACGCAAATATAAACTCATTCGACATCATGTCGAAGCGGGTTTAGTGAAAGTACGCAAAGTTCACACGGATCTGAACGTGTCAGACCCGATGACAAAGCCTCTACCACGAGCAAAGCATGAGCAGCACCGGATTGCCATTGGTGTTAAGGAAGCCATGTAACTAGATTATGACTCTAGTGCAAGTGGGAGTCTGTAGGAGATATGCCCTAGAGGCAGTAATATCAGTTACTTTGTATCTCCGAGTTTGTAATGAATGTTTATGTTCCATGCTATAACTGCAATGATTCTCGAGTCTGCAATAACCACGAGGCTCGGAGGGAAACTCATGTGCACGTGTGGTATAATAAACGGTAAAATGTATTCCTAGTCTTGCCTCTAAGACTGGCTCAAGTATTGCATGATGATCCTGTTTTCCTGATCATGGGCATGTCAATGCCGGCAATTTTGAGGGTACAATGTTAGTAGAACACTTGTGTTGAATCGACCCAAATTGATGTTATGCTATGAGATACATTCGTCATGAGTTAATGGTTAATAACACAGAGATAGTTAATGTTTGCATAAATTCCTTAGACCATGAGAGTGTCGAGTTTCTTCATGCTTGCTTCATGAACTTTGGGGTTTGTTAAACGTCATCCGTAAATGGGTGGCTATTACGGCGGCTTACGGGTTCATGGAAAATTATGTCAAGTAACTTGATAGCTCAAGATTGGGATTTGCTCCTCCGACGATGGAGAGATATTCTTGGGCCCTCTCGGTGTTACGGTATCCATCATCGTCTGGCCAGACACATTGTGATTTGATCACTGGGATGCCGGAACACGGAAACGAGTAAAGAGAACAAAACCGGTAACGAGGTAACTTGCATAGTGGAGAAGTTGTTGATCCACGGGGATGCATAAATCTCACCTCGGGTTTTGTAATATATCGTGAAGCAACAGGAATAGCACACGGCAACTGGAGGTTCACTCGAATATTCATTCGTGTGGGTATAGGGGTCAATATGGGTGTCCACGGCTCCGATGTTGATCATTGATCGGAAGGGGTTCCGGGTCATGTCTATACTTCACCGAACCTATAGGGTCACACGCTTAAGGGTCATCTATCTGCTGAATACTAGACAGGGAGTCTGAGAGAAAATCACCGAAAAAGTTTCGGACACCGGAAAAGTTTCGGACAGCGGAAAAGTTCCGCCGAGAGAACACCGGAACAGTTTCGGTAAAACTGAAAAGTTGTTTCAGGGGATACCATTAAGTCAAATTGGTTTCGGCACATGCCTGATAATTCTTGGAGGGTGCCAGAATCGTTCTGGAAACTTTCTGGAATTTTCCGGGATGAAAACCGGAAATGTTCCGGAGCTGCCGGAACCGCTTCAGATGCTTTTCGCAGATGAAAATCACTAAACCGGAATTGTTCCGGATCGCATTGAAAATTATTTTAGTGGGTACTGGAAATGTTCTAAGCCCACATAAATATTTTCAGTTCGAACAGACGCTGAAAAATGTTGTCGTGAATAGTGAAAAGCACTTTTTGGGCTGATTTGCAAATGGGGTTTTTCTTCTAGAAGAAAACCACTTTTGGGGAGAGATAAAGGTGTGTGAAAGGTGGTGCCCCCCCCCCCAAAGGGGGCAGCACCAAATTTCGTCCATAGGTGGTGGGGAGGGCCCCCTTGGGGTTTCCTTCCACCTCATGGTGGATATGTTCTACACACACCCTTATGTGGCATTTGGGTGAAAAGATCTTAAGCCCCTTTTGGTCTTTTTACCCCTTGCCTCCACCCCTTGGCTTTCCTATAAATAGGAGGTGAGGGGGCTGCCCAAAGATCATCCCTTGCTCTCATACACATGCTATGCTTTGCTAGCTCTCTCTCTCCCTCCCACGAAAAGAGTTTTTCGTAGAGCCGAAAGGCTGTCAGGGTTCCGGCAGGAACTAGCTCTGGACGGCGAAGCCCTGCCGGATAGCTGACACCGTATGTGTGCAACCCCGTAGAGAGATTGTAGTTTCGATCTTTTGCCCGAAGGGCTGTTCGAGTTACCGTTCGAGTTTCCGGCATCCTCCCGAAGGGCTGTCCGGGTTACTGTTCGGGTTCCGAGGGTCCTCCCAAAGGGCTGTCCGCGACATCGTCCTAGGGACTGTCCAACCGCCTCCCGAAGGGCTGTCCGGAGTGGGAGTACATCCTTGCGATTGGGAGGTTGTAAATCCTAGCTGCAGGGATCTGCACCTACGATCTACACCGACTCTTCTTCCACTGCGTTTCGAGTTGGTACGGATCAGATCAAACCTTGTATGCAGTCTCCATAGTGATCCTGGGCGTGCTCGCTGTACCGAAAATTTTATTTTCTGTCGCGTTCCCCAACAGTGGCATCAAGAGTCGTGCTATGCGTAGATGCAGGTTACGATCTAGAATACATGGAGATGTATGGGTATTGCATAATATAATTTTGGAGTAGATAAGATCTATTGCTGAAAATTATTTATGCGGGTAGCAGATGAAGTCTGTTACCCGATGTTCTTGTTGCTTCCCTGGAATTTGCGTTTGCTCAATCTCGAGACAGCATGGTGGAATTTCACAAAGTTCTGGCAATCCGCGATCCTGATTGATCAATGAAGTGCTGTCAGTTCTTTGGGTTCCACCATAGTCAAAAGAAAGATGAAATTCGCAGATGAAAGGGCATTGCAGATATGATCTGCACGGGGGTCACGCGTATGACGAAGTTTAGTATGGGGCTCGAGATTTAATTATCTCGTGTTTCATACACCCCGAGATGTTAATCTAGGAATTTTGAATTATCATACTTGATGATAAAACGTTGGTAGCTGCGGTTTAAGTCAAAACCTTAGAAGCCACGAAAAATAAAATTTTACATAAACCGATTAGAGTCGTCTAACTTGGTTTTGCAGGATGTACATGTGATGTGGTATAGCAAAGCTCATATTAATTCGATTATGTATGAGATGACTATATGATGTAAATTTGTTAACATGACCTGCGTGTCATGATTCGGCATGATGGCTGGAGCCATATGATTGTCACTTTAATGACCTGCGTGTCAACCTTAAGTAATGCACTTATTTTATTAGCTATAGAGATAGCAATATTATCTGGTGCATCGACAAGGTGGTGGCAATCTTCGCGAAGGTATACACCGACGCAAATGCCAAAGACGAAGAAAGTTTGACTTCTCCGTCAGAAGGGGCTATACCATATCATGCTAATTATGAATTGCCTGAGATGTTTATCCCTTATGTTGCACCCTTCTTGATTGCGCGGTAGTCGCTTTTTATTAGGGTGATCTCTCACTAAAAATATCAAGTAGATAGTGTTCTCCCAAGTGTAGCACCGTCACGGCACCTATCTTTTCGGGGTGCGCCGTGTCACACGGGCACGAACGATTAGTGAAGTGTGAGGCGGGTGAGTTGAGACCTCGCAGCAAGATCACTTGGTTGTCTTGACGTTCAGGCATGACCGTCATGAGCTCGGAACACACGCATCGAAAGATGAACAAGAGTCACATAGAGATGTGATTGGCAAGTTGGCCTACCGGTTAAGATTTTTTCATCATCAGTGGTGTTACACCAATGGCGAACAATCAAAACGCGGATCTTGAATCACTCATAATCAATTTTGGGAGATAATGATTTGAGTGGGAGCGCACTTTAGAATAAAATTGTTTATTCACTAAGTGCCAAAAATCATTATCAACAAAGTCTAAGTGAAACTTGTGTTTTCCGTTGTAGATCAAATGGCTCGCAATACCGCGTTCAACTTAGGCCCGATGTTAGAGAAAGAGAAGTTAGCTGCGACTGGAAACAACTATGCGGACTGGGTCCGTAACCTGGGGATTGTCCTCAGGGATGCTAAGAAAGACTATGTGCTTGATCAACTTCTAAGTGATTCCATTACGCCAGAAATGGCTCAGGATATCATCCACGTGTTTGACTCACGAAGGGATGATTTCAGTGTTGTTAAAAGTAAAGAACTTATGTTATCTTGCATGGATCCTGTGCTATAGAAACGTTATGAATGACTTAGTGCCTTCGAGATTATTGAGGCACTAAATGTTCTGTATCACAAACAGGATCCAGCTGAAGTTCATGAGATGACTGAAGCCATGGAAGAATGCAATATACATAAGGAATCTCTAGTAAATGAACAAGGTGTCAGACTAGCAAACTATTATGATAGTATGGCTGAAAGGGGAATTAATTTTCCAAAGACACCTGGTAATGATTTGATCCTTACCTCGCTTTATGAAGCGATGCTCAAATCAAATGAGATACGACTGCAGAATCAGCAAAAGTTGCTGGTGAACAAAACCGCCAGTTTCAAAAGGAAAGGCAAGCCTAAGGGCGGAGCCAAGTCTGAAACTGTGTGTTTTTACTGCAAAGGCACTGGACACTGGAAGAGGAACTGCAAGATATACATGGCAGATAAGAAGAAAGGTATAACTGTTATACGGGTTAATGTCATTGACGTTTTGCTTGCTAGCGAAAATTCTAAGTCTTGGGTATTTGATACCGGATCGGTTGCTCACATTTGCAACTCGATACAGGGACTTCAGAAGGTGCGCAAGTTAGCAAAGAATGAAGTCGTGATGCGCGTCGGGAACGGCGCTGGGATCGCCGCTCAAGCCGTCGGCATTATGCCTCTATGTCTCCCTTCGGGATTTATCTTAGAACTAAATAACTGTTATTTTGATCCACTGTTGTGTAGAAACATTATCTCCGGATCATGTTTAGTACACGATGGGTATTCGTACAAGTCTGAGAACAATGGTTGTTCACTTTATTGTAAGGATATATTTTATGGATTTGCACCCATTGTTGGGGGCCTTTTCATACTAAATCTTGGATGTGGAAATGATGTCTTTAACGTGAATGCTAAACGCCTTAAGAAGGTTGATACCACCACCACTTTCATGTGGCACTGTCGGCTTGGCCACATCGGAAAGAAACGCATGCAAAGACTTCATAAAAATGGAGTTTTACCGTCTTTTGATTTTGAATCATTTGACACATGTGAAGCTTGCTTGATGGGAAAAATGACCAAGACGCCGTTCACGGGTCATCCTGAACGGGTGGGTGAGTTATTGGAAATAATACATAGTGATGTATGTGGTCCAATGAACACAGCCGCACGGGGTGGGTATTTCTACTTCGTGACTTTTACTGATGATTTAAGTCGGTATGGCTATATCTACTTAATGAAGCATAAGTCGGAAACCTTTGAAAAGTTCAAAGAATTTCAGAATGAGGTAGAAAATCATCGTGACAAAAAGTTAAGTTTCTGCGGTCTGATCGCGGAGGCGAATACCTTAGTCATGAGTTTGGCCAACATCTGAGTGATCGTGGAATCGTTTCACAGCTTACGCCTCCCGGAACTCCACAGCGAAACGGAGTGTCGGAACGACGTAACCGAACCTTGTTAGACATGGTAAGGTCGATGATGTCTCTTACAGATCTACCAATATCTTTTTGGGGTCATGCGCTAGAAACTGCCGCTCACACACTAAACAAAGCACCGTCTAAGTCTGTTGAGACGACGCCATATGAGATATGGCACGGGAAGAAACCCGACCTGTCGTTTCTCAAAATCTGGGGTTGTGAAGCTTATGTAAAACGTTTACAACCAAGCAAACTTGATCCTAGATCAGACAAATGTTACTTTGTAGGTTATCCCAAGGAGACAGTTGGGTATTCTTTCTACCACGCCTCCGAGAACAAAGTGTTTGTTGCAAAACACGGAGTCTTTCTCGAGAAAGAGTTTCTCGCTAAAGAAGTGAGTGGGAGGATAGTACAACTTAATGAGATTAGTGAATCTTCGGCAACCGTTGATATGGCTAAGGAACCGGAAGCAATTCCGCTAATTATCCCTACAACCGAGCCGGAAGTTGTCGCATGTGATGCGGAAACTTCAGACAATGTTGTAACTGAACCGCGCAGATCAGGTAGGGCTATCCAGACACCTGAGTGGTTTCATAATGAAATCTTCATTCTTGAAGACGATGAACCTGCGCACTACAAGGAAGCGATGGCGGGGCCCAGCTCAAAGGAATGGCACAAGGCCATGAAATCCGAGATGGAATCCATGTACGAAAACCAAGTTTGGAACTTGGAAGAACTTCCAGATGGCGTAAAACCCATCGGTTGTAAATGGATTTTCAAAAGAAAGACGGACGCGGATGGTAACATTACTATCCACAAAGCTAGACTTGTCGCGAAAGGGTTCACGCAAGTTCCAGGAGTGGACTACGACGAGACTTTCTCGCCCGTAGCTATGCTTAGGTCCGTTCGGATATTACTAGCAATTGCTGCTTATTTCGATTATGAAATATGGCAGATGGACGTCAAAACGGCTTTCCTAAGTGGAAACCTCAAAGAGGATGTATACATGATACAGCCAGAAGGTTTTGTCGTCCATAAGGATGCTGGAAAGGTATGCAAACTTCAGAAAGCCATTTATGGTCTGAAGCAAGCGTCAAGGAGCTGGAACATTCGTTTTGATGAAGTAGTCAAACAGTTTGGCTTCATCAGGAATGACGAAGAATCTTGTGTTTACAAGAAGTTTAGTGGGAGCGCAAAAGCATTTCTAATCTTGTATGTGGATGACATATTATTGATTGGAAATGACGTGAATTTTCTTAACGAAATAAAAGACTCATTGAAAAGGAGTTTTTCAATGAAAGACTTAGGCGAAGCGGCATATGTATTGGGCATCAGAATCTATAGAGATAGATCAAGACGCCTAATAGCGCTTAGCCAAAGCACGTACATTGACAAGGTGTTGAAAAGGTTCAACATGGAGAACTCCAAGAAAGGCCTTCTCCCCATGTCACCTGGCACAGTACTTTGCAAGAATCAGTGTCCTCGGACCCTCGATGAGCGAGTACAAATGAATGATGTTCCATATGCCTCGGCAGTTGGTTCTATTATGTATGCCATGCTATGTACAAGACCAGACGTTTCCTATGCGCTAAGTGTTAGCAGCCGGTACCAAAGTGATCCAGGATTGGAACACTGGGCCGCAGTCAAGGGTATTCTTAAGTACCTCAGACGGACCAAGGATTTACTCCTTGTGTACGGAGGTGATGAAGAGCTCATTGTAAGTGGTTACACTGATGCAGGCTTCATGACTGACCCAGATGACTTCAAATCTCAATCAGGCTATGTTTTCATATTGAACGGTGGCACAGTTGATTGGAAAAGTTCCAAACAAAAGACTGTGGCGGATTCTACGACGGAGGCGGAATATGTTGCTGCTTCAGAAGCCTCCAAGGAGGCGGTATGGATCAAGCAATTTCTTGAAGACCTTGGTGTGGTTCCAAGTGCTCTGGACCCGGTGGAGATCTATTGTGATAAAAGTGGCGCCGTGGCTCAAGCAAGGGAGCCAAGTTCGCACCATAAGACAAGACATATTGAACGCAAATATAAACTCATTCGACATCATGTCGAAGCGGGTTTAGTGAAAGTACGCAAAGTTCACACGGATCTGAACGTGTCAGACCCGATGACAAAGCCTCTACCACGAGCAAAGCATGAGCAGCACCGGATTGCCATTGGTGTTAAGGAAGCCATGTAACTAGATTATGACTCTAGTGCAAGTGGGAGTCTGTAGGAGATATGCCCTAGAGGCAGTAATATCAGTTACTTTGTATCTCCGAGTTTGTAATGAATGTTTATGTTCCATGCTATAACTGCAATGATTCTCGAGTCTGCAATAACCACGAGGCTCGGAGGGAAACTCATGTGCACGTGTGGTATAATAAACGGTAAAATGTATTCCTAGTCTTGCCTCTAAGACTGGCTCAAGTATTGCATGATGATCCTATTTTCCTGATCATGGGCATGTCAATGCCGGCAATTTTGAGGGCACAATGTTAGTAGAACACTTGTGTTGAATCGACCCAAATTGATGTTAGGCTATGAGATACATTCGTCATGAGTTAATGGTTAATAACACAGAGATAGTTAATGTTTGCATAAATTCCTTAGACCATGAGAGTGTCGAGTTTCTTCATGCTTGCTTCATGAACTTTGGGGTTTGTTAAACGTCATCCGTAAATGGGTGGCTATTACGGCGGCTTACGGGTTCATGGAAAAGTATGTCAAGTAACTTGATAGATCAAGATTGGGATTTGCTCCTCCGACGATGGAGAGATATTCTCGGGCCCTCTCGGTGTTACGGTATCCATCATTGTCTGGCCAGACACATTGTGATTTGATCACTGGGATGCCGGAACACGGAAACGAGTAAAGAGAACAAAACCGGTAACGAGGTAACTTGCATAGTGGACAAGTTGTTGATCCACGGGGATGCATAAATCTCACCTCAGGTTTTGTAATATATCGTGAAGCAACAGGAATAGCACACGGCAACTGGAGGTTCACTCGAATATTCATTCGTGTGGGTATAGGGGTCAATATGGGTGTCCACGGCTCCGATGTTGATCATTGATCGGAAGGGGTTCCGGGTCATGTCTATACTTCACCGAACCTATAGGGTCACACGCTTAAGGGTCATCTATCTGCTGAATACTAGACAGGGAGTCTGAGAGAAAATCACCGAAAAAGTTTCGGACACCGGAAAAGTTTCGGACAGCGGAAAAGTTCCGCAGAGAGAACACCGGAACCGTTTCGGTAAAACTGAAAAGTTGTTTCAGGGGATACCATTAAGTCAAATTGATTTCGGCACATGCCTGATAATTCTTGGAGGGTGCCAGAATCGTTCTGGAAACTTTCTGGAATTTTCCGGGATGAAAACCGGAAATGTTCCGGAGCTGCCGGAACCGCTTCAGATGCTTTTCGCAGATGAAAATCACTAAACCGGAATTGTTCCGGATCGCATTGAAAATTATTTTAGTGGGTACTGGAAATGTTCTAAGCCCACATAAATATTTTCAGTTCGAACAGACGCTGAAAAATGTCGTCGTGAATAGTGAAAAGCACTTTTTGGGCTGATTTGCAAATGGGGTTTTTCTTCTAGAAGAAAACCAGTTTTGGTGAGAGATAAAGGTGTGTGAAAGGTGGTGCCCCCCCCCCCCAAAGGGGGCAGCACCAAATTTCGTTCATAGGTGGTGGGGAGGGCCCCCTTGGGGTTTCCTTCCACCTCATGGTGGATATGTTCTACACACACCCTTATGTGGCATTTGGGTGAAAAGATCTTAAGCCCCTTTTGGTCTTTTTACCCCTTGCCTCCACCCCTTGGCTTTCCTATAAATAGGAGGTGAGGGGGCTGCCCAAAGATCATCCCTTGCTCTCATACACATGCTATGCTTTGCTAGCTCTCTCTCTCCCTCCCACGAAAAGAGTTTTTCGTAGAGCCGAAAGGCTGTCAGGGTTCCGGCAGGAACTAGCTCTGGACGGCGAAGCCCTGCCGGATAGCTGACACCGTATGTGTGCAACACCGTAAAGAGATTGTAGTTTCGATCTTTTGCCCGAAGGGCTGTTCGAGTTACCGTTCGAGTTTCCGGCATCCTCTCGAAGGGTTGTCCGGGTTACTGTTCGGGTTCCGAGGGTCCTCCCGAAGGGCTGTCCGCGACATCGTCCTGGGGACTGTCCGACCGCCTCCCGAAGGGCTGTTCGGAGTGGGAGTACATCCTTGCGGTTGGGAGGTTGTAAATCCTAGCTGCAGGGATCTGCACCGACGATCTACACCGACTCTTCTTCCGCTGCTTTTCGAGTTGGTACGGATCAGATCAAACCTTGTATGCAGTCTCCATAGTGATCCTGGGCGTGCTCGCTGTACCGAAAATTTTGTTTTCTGTTGCGTTCCCAACACCTTCTCCCGCGCGGAATTTGGGCCACCGAAAAGGACCTTTAGTCCCGGTTCGTGGCTGGAGCCGGGACTAAAGGTTGGCCTTTAGTCCCGGTTCGTGGCTGGAGCCGGGACTAAAGGACCTTTAGTCCCGGTTCGTGGCTGGAGCCGGGACTAAAGGTCGCAGCTATATAACTGGTGTCCCGGTGCCAGCCTCCGCCCGGGAGAAGGAAACAGAACCACGCCGCCAGGCCGCTCGTCTTCAACCTCCGACCGCCGAGATCGCCTCCGCCGCCTCATTCGCTCCGGTCCTCCTCCGAGCTCGCCGTCCGCACCGTTGGAATCGCCGTGAGCCTCTCCCTCGAACCCCCCCCCCCTCTCTGTTTCCTCTGTCGCACGCCGTAGCCGTCGCACCACCTGCGCCCGAACCCGTCGCCGCCTGCGCACGCCGCCGCCGACGCTCCGGTGACCATTTGGTCCCGGGCGCACGTCCAACGCGCTCGCCGCTCCGCGTAGATGCCCTAGGTGTCGCGCACGCAACGCCACGGCCACAGTAGCCTCGACCCCGAGCTCACCCGAGCTCCGGCAGCCGCCTGGGTCGACGCCGGTGAAGTTTTCGGCCACCCCAGCTAGCCCCGCTCGTCCCGTTGGATGCGCACGGGCCTGGGCTTCACGTAGATGGCCTCGGCCGTCCATTTGGACGCCGGAGGGCGATTCCCGCAGCTCGCCGCCGCGTCTGCCCCCGCCGGCGTCAAGTCGCCGGTGGGTTTGACCCCTTTTGACCGGGGGTTTGACCACCCCGGGTTGCTGACATGTGGGCCCTGCCCCAGCTAATCTTTAGTTTAGGTTTAGTTTAACCCTAATTAACTTAGTTAGTGACTGAGTCACTGACCAGTGGGCCCCACTAAGTCACTGATGCAGTGATGACCTCATGCTGATGTCATAATCCTATTCTGGCGAAATTATATTTCAGAAATGATTTATAAATTCCAGAAAATTGTTTAAACTTCAAAAATTCATAGAAAATTAACCGTAGCTCAGAATGAAATAATTTATATATGAAAAATTATCAAAAAATTCAAGGAATCCATCTGTAAAATTTTCATGCATGAAAAACCAACTTATACTTGCTGTATAAGTGAAAGCATCTAAATGGCATTTAAAATGCTTAAATTGGAGTTTGCATTTGAACCCTTGGTTCAAATGGACTTCATTGCACTTGTTGCTAGTTGCATTAGTACAATCCACAGCATCATATTATATGGAGTTTGAAATTTGAATAAGACAATTTGAATAAATGGCATTTGAAATGCCTTATGTGGAGTTTGAATAAGACAATATCATACCTCGCACCCAGCCGCCTATCTCCCTGGATTTCTGTGTATTGATTGAATCTCCGGTATTGTTCTTCTCGATACTATGATTCAGTTTTTGCTTATTGAATGCATTCTAATTGTTTTATCTTTCTTCTGGATTAATTAAGCTATGGACGATAGCGGCAGAGACCATGAAGAGGATATCATCTTCGACATGATACGCTCCTCCCAAAACCAAGAGAATGAACCAGATGACGGCTCACAATTTTTGAACGACTCCGGTGAGGGACTTGAGGAAGAACCAAGAGACGAAGGGCAAACAAACAATGATGGCGAAGAAAATGTTAGACAATTAACAAAGTCCGGCGAGGTATATATATATATATTAGGCCTCTGGTGATCATTAGATGTATTAATTGATTTGTATATACATATTAACGAATCTTTCTTCTTTTAGCCCTCCGGATCGAGCAAATCTTCTAGAAGGGTACGAGGCCAGGCCAAAAAGTTGGGCGATGGCATAAAGTACAACATCGATGAAGTCGCAGAAGATGGCGAACCGATTGCTCCTGTACAGAATGCCCGTACATTTATAAATCAATGTGGAGTTATTGTTAGGGACAACATCCCGATCACCATTCGAGAATGGAATAAGCCAAAGGAAGATCGAGGAGTTAGTTATGTCGACGAAAGATCAAAAAATTTGCTTTGGGATACGCTCATGTCACATTTTAACCTACCAGAGGGTTTCACAGATGGCCAACGGTTGAAAGTCAAGCAGTTTGCTCTTAAGAAGATGGCCACACAATTCCAGACCTGGAAGAAAAGATTATACAGCGACTGCCTCAAGGCAGAAAGGAAGACTCCAGAATTCACTGGAGCACTAGAGAAGATAAAAGATCACTGGGACGTATTTGTGAAGTACAAGGAATCGGATGAAGCTAAGTAAAGGTCGAGAAAAAATAAGATAAATGCTGTGAAAAAAGAGTATCACCATGTTCTGGGGACAGGTGGCTACAAGAGAGGCGTGCCTAAGTGGGAAGCAACTGAGGCCAAGATGCTTGCTGAAGGGGTCATTCCAAAAACAGCGGATTGGCCCGAGAGGTCCAGGAATTGGTTTTATGCGCATGGGGGAAAGTTGGACCCAGCGACAGGGGAGATTATTGAAAAGGCAGATCTTAAAACAGCCTCGGGCGCTTTACTTGAAGCAATAGAAGATGCTTGAAAGGGGTTGTTCCAGCCCGAGAGAGAGAACGACGAGCTTACACGCGCCCTCGGGAATCCTGAACACGGAGGACGAACATGAGGCAAAGGCGTTGTTCCGTGGGTTCAGGGGTTTTCGGAGTGGAACGACACTTATAGAAGTCGTCAGAGAAAAAAGAAGCAGGATGCAGACCGGCTTCAGAAGGTAGAAACAAAGAACGCGGAGTTGGAACGCATGTTAATGCGGCAGCAGGAGCAGATCGACACAATTAGCCAGCAAAGGGCGTCTCCGCGGCAGGAGCAAGCAGATCCAGCATTGGATAGTACCGTCCCATCTATGCGGAAAAGCAGCGTGGGTTCCACGGGGGTCCGGGCCGATGATGCACTGCTGGCTCGCTACCCCGTGGATGATATCAAAGAGAGGACAAGTTGTGAGCTACACATGAAAACGAAGAACATATCCATGAAGGTGGCGGTCGGCTTTGCTTTACCGAATGCACCTGAAGCAACCATCCATGGCAATCCGATTCCAGCTGGCTATGCTCGTGTCGGGGTGGATGAAGTTCTATCGGGATATGACTCACTAGAGCTTGACATTCCTGGAGGTGAAGGGGAGCAGACACTGGGAGAAGTCATACGTGGTGTCATTGTATGGAGAAAGGAATGCATCGTGTTTCCAAACTCGGCGCCAAGGCCACCGACTCCTCCGAGTAGCAATACACCTCTAAGTCCGCCGCGTCAGCCGACTCCACCCCACCTCGAGACGGAGCCCAGCGCGAGTCCGCCACATCAATCTCCGCCGCGTCAGCCGACTCCACCCCCTATGTCCCAGCAGCAAGGCCAAAAGCGGAAGAGAGCACCAAAGAAGAAAGCCAACGACGAGCCTGCTGCCAAAAAGAAGTTAGCTTACGAGATGACTGATGAGGAAACCAGAGCGGTCGTGGCTTCCTAAGTGAAGTCCCATTTTGCACCGAAACCGCCCCCGCCGCCAAAGGAGATAATACCTGCGAAAACCGTAGAGCACTTTGTGGAACTTCTAGAGCGAGCCCCGGCACATGTGCAGAATAGGCCATCAGACTATGAACGCTCTATTAGGAAGTCATATCAGGAACAAATGCAGCAGTCGAGACGTACAAGTAGTAATAAAAGCGGGAAAACAGTTCCCCAGCTCGGAGAACAGGCAATGCAATCGATCCCCCCGCTCAAGGTGATTGCCGATAAGGTAACCGACGCTGCTAAAGACTTTGGTATCAGTGTTGATCAACTCCTAGGCACCGAGGAAGTCCCCATGGCTGAATTAGCATGGAAATATGTCCCCGGGAACCCTCTGGTCAGACCTGAGCAGGTCCCGCATCTATCAACACAAATGCGAAGATTGCATGAGTGGTACATGAAAGAAGTAAAGAACGGGCGAGAGATGCTCATGGTGAAAGTCAAGGAAGAGCATTACTTCTATGAAAACGAGATAATGATTGAGTTTCCAGAAATTTTTCAGTTATACAATCAAGACACACTCGACAAATCTATCGTCAGTTGCTATTGTCTATAAGTGATTTCTTTCTGTAATTTAAGTCTCTAGCTCAGCTCGTTCATTGCATGTAATTATGCTCACTATATTCTTTTATACGCTATTATGCAGAATGAAGATTTTCGAATGCAAAAGAGATGGAATCTATGACATTGGGTTCGTTGACCCATATATCATTAATGAAATTATGATACAAAACCACGCCAAAGACTCAGAGGAGAACTTGCTAAGGTTTATGAAGGAACTAAATACCAGAACAGAAATATTTTTTCCTTACAACTTCAAGTGAGTGTTACTGTCTTGTACTACAAATTCTATTTTGCTTACTCGATGTTAAGTGTAGTTGATGAGTTATGCATGCCTGCTTATATAAACGTGTGCGCAGGTTCCACTGGATCCTGCTAATCATTAGAGTTGACGCTGGAACTGTTGAAACCCTGGACTCACTAGGTAAAGACCCTCGAGAATACACCAGCGTGGTTTTGATGCTCGACGGGTAATTTCAATCATTATCGCAATATATCGGCCTCTTTCGTTCATTTCCTGATATCAAGTAATTAATAACTACTTTATTCATTTTCTTTGCCGGGCAGGGTTTGGAAACGGTTCATCAAAGAGGTTGTCGATGAATGGAAACCAAAGCTGAAATGGCGACAGACCAAGGTAATTAAGTAGTACTAGCTAGGTCCGCGCATTTTTTAATTCTAATTTCAATATCATTATCATGCTTGATTATTATCTGATTGAATTATATTCTCGCAAAGTGCATGAGGCAGCAACAGGGGACTAATTTATGTGCATACTACGTTTGCGAGAACATTCGCATTACGACCGAATGGCGTAGAGTTGTAAGACAACTTCGGGTACGTAAACACTATTCACAATTTTTTTATGATGATCTAATATATATACACACAACTAATATATTCATATTGATCTCCTTCTTTAAAGATTGACGAGATGGGGGATAAGCTCCTACCAGAGAACCGCATACGAGCAATTCAAGAGGAAATTGCGGGATTTTTGCTTACGGAGGTCATATCTGAAAGCGGAGAATACCATTGCACCTAATGCCTGCATGTAATGATCTGCAAAATGTAGGAGAAATTGTATATACCAAATTGTATATATATATATATATGTATATATATATATATATATATATATATATATATGTATATGTATGGTCGTACGAGAAATTATATTATATATGCATAATGTGTACAGTATGTAATAGCGTAAAATATGTTTGAAATGAAAAAGAATTGAATGGAAAACACAAAATGAAAAGGAAAAATAAACCATAAACCCTAAACCCCAATACAAAATCATTAGTCCCGGTTGGTGTCACCAACCGAGACACCAACCGGGACTACAGGTCCTTCAGCCCCCGGCGCTAGCTCGCGGCCACGTGGAGGGGCCTTAGTCCCGGTTGGTGTCACCAACCAGGACTAAAGGTCCTTCAGCCCCCGGCGCGCGCTCGCGGCCACGTGGAGGGACTTTAGTCCCGGGTCGTGGCCAACCGGGACTAAAGGGTGGGGGCCTTTAGTCCCGATTTAGTTGTCCCGGTTGGTGACCCGGGACTAAAGGCCTTTTCCAACCAGGACTAAATCCCAGTTTTCCACTAGTGGCTATTGACTATGTCGGTAGCTTGTTTAACCTATCGCCGTACTTTGTGGCGGTAGCAAAAAGGATCATATCATGAAATACTTTGAATTAGGGTCATTTCGTGGTAGATTTGTCATTAAAGTTCAAAATACTGATTTTGGCCTGATTCTGCTTTCCAGCAAGAGGGTTTCAATTAGAGCGAGGTTGTTGATCGTGTCGTTAAAGAGGTTTGCTCCATATTGCCGGAGTGCACTCTTTATTTTGTCGGCGGGCGATCTCATGAGATTGAAATCACCGAGGATCATCCATGGTGTGTCCGATAGGTTGAGCCTGACATTGGAGCTTGATTAGGAAAGCAGCTTTCTGGTCATTGTCGGTCGGCACGCAGATGTCGATGATGGCAAGTTTTGGCAAATTCGTTGAGGAGAGAAGGAGAGAGGTTAGTATGTGCTAAGAGCATCTATAACCGATCCCTTAAAAACCTTTAACTCCTCATTTTGAGGAGTTAACCGCACCTAGCCAATCTCTCAAACCGTTAGAGGAGTAAAAATTATAAGAGTTGGCCTCAAAAAGCAGCCAAACTCTCTGAAATATACTCGACCGGCGCCTCCAAGATAAAAATGTACATTTTTAAATGACATTTTTCTATCTTTTAATCTGCAGAATCAACGCATCAAATAGATACATGTCTGAAAAGTTGGGAAAATGAGCTACAACTTTAGCGAAGATACCATTTTTTGTCATGTCATTAAGTAGGCCTAAACTTCAGTTTAAGTCAGACAACAATATCTGTCTGAAAATTCAGATAGTCATCCTTCATTTTATCTTGTTAGCTTCTAAACCACTAGTACAAAAATCATGAATTTCGCTGGAGCGAGGATCTTTCATCCTATACAAGTCTCTAGATATTTTTATCTCTGGGAAACCTCATTATGATGGCCAAGAGCAAACTCAACTTTGACTAGGAAATCTGTCAGGCTTTTAGGACAGTCAATTTGGAAAATACATATCTTCTAAACCAACAGTCAAAAAATTCTGAAACTTCTACAGCAGCTCAGCCTTGAAGATATATAACTACGACTTTGTAGGTAATGATTTATATACGAAAAATCATATAGCTCATCGAAACCTCTGCAACAGGCACGCTACTAAATCTCTCTTCGCACACAACACTATGTTTAATAGCGATGATACACGATAATAAGTCTCTGGATTTTTATCAAACAATGATACACGATAATAGCACCCTGAATTTCTATCAAACATAAAAACATAAGCTTCTGTCGAGCTTGCGTTTGTTTTGTCTTTGTTGCAGGATGTTACCGTCAGCGACGCGCCCGACAACAGGTTCCTCACCTATGGCTCCTCGTTCACCTCGAGGTGCGCCTACTCACTGCTATCCTCCGACCATGAGTTTGATATCAACGCAGGGTACATCTGGGGCTCCAAGACACCTATCAATGTTAAGATCTTCGGCTGGCTTCTTTGGCGTGACAGGCTGAGCACGATGGCGAACCTTCATCGCAAGACAGTCTCCTCCTCTTCGACTTGTCCTCGGTGTGACATCTCTCTTGAGGACGCGACGCACCTCGCCATCCTCTGCCCATGTGCGGCTCAGGTCTGGTCCCTCTTGGGCCTTCAGGCACCTTACTCCATCGACCTCATCTGGGATACTCAAACGCCGGTTGGCCTCGACATCAACATTTGGCCCACCGTCATCCTCGCCATCCTCTGGAAGCTTTGGGACTCCAGGAACGCTCGTGTTTTCCGCAACGAGATGCACTCACCCCTCAATACTGTTCGGAACATCATCTCAGACTTTACGCTTTGGGCCTTCAGATTTAAGGACCCCGTAAGTATTACGCTTTGGGCCTTCATATTTAAGGACCCCGTAAGTGGGGAGGCTTCCGTATCTTGGCGCCTGTACCTCTCCTCTCGCTGTAACAATTAATGTAACTTGCCGCTTTGGGCCTTCATATTTAAGGACCCCGTAAGTAGGGAGGCTTCTGTGTCTTGGCGCCTGTACCTCTCCTCTCGCTGTAACAATTAATGTAACTTGCCCTTGGGCTTTTGAGTAATATATTCAGGTGGGGACCCTCTCCCCACTGTGATTGTTCAAAAAAGAAATCTATCAAACATATACAATAACTTTGTACATTGTTTTACAGGATCAACGTAAGCTGACAGACTATTTTCAAAAAAAAAAAAACGTAAGCTGACAGAAGTCCAGAGATAATAAAATCTGGCAGCAGCAATTAAATTTCAGCATTTTTTGTGACACATCACGAAACCTTTGGAACCATCTGCATCTATTTGATCACTACATATACATTGGAATAGAACTGCATCACGAGAGAATAAAGCTGTCAAGAAGCAATGGACTGATAAGATCAAACAAAGGGTTGGTGGCTCATATTTATTTTCACCTGTCCAAATCTTTAAACGCATGACCATGGAACACCACTTGAAATCTGAATGGAACAATTCGCTTGCTCTGCTTGCCCAAATCTATGATGAAACAATTCACTTTTTTATGATGAAACAATCATTTCTAAGCTCCTCCTCATTACAAACTTTTATTGTATCAGATTCTTCCCTATAAACAAGTAAAAAAACAAATGAAAGAAAAACAAGACTACTACTGCACTCTACACGAAGGCATCAATATAATGGTACAATGCAATTTCCCTTTCCTTCCCAATGTTTTGCACGAGAATGCACCGCGAGGTTGATCATCATCACGGCGAGACACCGATGAGAATCAGGCGGAGCTCCACTGGCTGGCCTTCTCGAAGCCGTTGCGGCCGTAGTAGTAGTCCTCCATGGCCTGCTGGATCTGGGCACGCGAGTTCATGACGAAGGGCCCTTGCTGCACCACTGGCTCGTTCAGCGGCTGCCCGGCAGCGAGTGCGAACCGCAGAGGCGCGCCAGACCGGTTCCACACACTGAACCCATCCCCTGCGCCGAGCACGAGGCAGTGGTGCGCGCTCGTCGGCGCCGCGCCCTCCTTGCCAAACACGCCCTCCCCCTCGATGATGTACACGAAGGCGTTCCAGCCCTCTGGGATCGGCTGGTGGAGCTGCGACCCTGGTTGCATTGTGAAGTCCATGTACATGGTCGGCGTCCGCGTGTAGACCGGCGACCGCACCCCAAAGGCTTCCCCCGCAATGATCCGCACCGTGACGCCGTCCTTCTCGGCCTGGCTGATGTCTTTGCTCTCAAGCTCCTGGTACCGGGGCTCGATCCTGCCATTATTTGTTCAAGAGTTTTGCAGAAGCATTGTTAGTGTTGAGTGATTGATCATTGTCGTGTAAAGAAGATTGATAGTTGGCTTCGTATAGGGTACATACATCTTGTCCTTGGAGGCGAGGTTGATCCAGAGCTGCAGGCCCTTCTGCACGCCGTCGGCCGCTGGCATCTCCGAGTGCACGATGCCGCGCCCAGCCGTCATCCACTGATGAGGAACAGAGCATTCAGATGCAATGTTAGTTCTCAAGTCAAAATAGAATGGGTCAAGTGCATGAATGGTGGTATCTTTGAATAATTGGATGAGTAGATCGAACCTGCACATCGCCTGTCCTGATGGTGCCCGTGTGTCCGGAGAAGTCCTGGTGGGTGAATGCTCCCTGCATCGGCAGAAACCCAAAAGACAGAACAGCATTTCAGCAAACACCTTGCGGGCAATATCAACAGAACAGAACACGAGATGGAAGAAGCAGAGCATGCGTACATCGAGCATGTAGGTGACGGTCTCGAAGCCCCGGTGGGGGTGGTCGGGGAATCCGGCGGGCTTGGAGACGGAGAACTCGTCGAGCAGGAGGAACGGGTCCAGGTTCCGGAGCTCGTGCCTGCAGCAGCATCAAGAAGAGACAGACGGAGGTCAACTACAGCTTCCCATAATGAGAAATTCAGAATTCATCACTATTGAGAGAAGGATTGGTGAGGTGTCTTACCCGCCGATGCTCCGGCGGACGGTGGCGCCCTGCCCCTCGGACTGGGACAACGACAGCACCTTCTTCACCACTTTCCTCGGATTCTCGAACGGCACGGACGCGGCCGACGACGAGGAAGAAGACATGATCGCTGGTGGGAACAAGAAGACGGCGGTCACAACAAGAATCAGGAGGAGGAAGAGGGCTAGGCACAGAAAAGGTTTGGCCTTGGGACTACTTCTAGGGCTCGAGCTCGTCTTTCTGGACGCGAGGAGGACACGACGGCCGCTGTTGAAATTGGCGAGGCGCGCGAGTGCCGTATAAATAGGGGAAGCTGCAGAGTGCCTCAGCATCTCCGTTCGCCGCCGCTGGGTGAGGTGAGGTGAGGAGCTCGGTGGATGCGAGGTCGGGGGTAAATAAATGGCGATCGAGATCAGATGCCCTCCTCCTGGTGGGCGTTGACCGCCGGGATTGAGGGGCGCGCGTGGCTGCTTTCATTTCCTTCTTTTTCTTTGCGGCTGCTGCGGCTTCGGCCTCCGGGACAGGTGGGAACAGGTGGGTGGTGGCCGACGACGTGCTGGCGTCCGGCCGTCGTCACCTCGCCGCCGACGTCGGCGTCGCGTCACGAGCCTCGTCATGTTCCAATATCCAACCACTCCCGTTTTCCTTTAAAAAAAAAATTGTGGGCTTATTTTCCAAGTCGCGGCCAGAGTTCCCGGGAATTTTTGAATTTCTGGTAGCCGCATATACTATATTATTCAAAACGACTGCGCCGTACCATTAAACAGTTGATGGACTCGACATAAAAATTGAGCTCGTCAAATCAGAGTGGACCGTCGGATGGAAATCTAAGGGCCATCAGCCTTCCTGCTCCTCCGAACCGTCTTCCTCCTCTAGCCTCAACGAACCCCCTCTACGCGGGCGTCTGACGGTGTTGTCGCGTGTGCTTTGCCGCCATGTCCTTCCGGTGTCGCGGAGACAATGACAACAAAATAGGAGTGCAACATGGGTCATATTGCAAACCCCTTGAGAACAACATGGCTCATGTTACAAAGCATTGGGTTGCATAATTCACTATGTTTAACTTTTTTCTCTCACAACTACGTCGACGGGGTATGTTGTGGTGGTAACATAAGGCAAGCTGCAAACGATCAGAAAACGTTTGGGACAGCTAACGAGTCATTGCAACATGGTCATGTTGCAAACCCCCGAACGGAACATGACTCATGTTGCAAAGCACTGGATCGCCAAGGCGGTTAGAACGAACAAATGTTGTGAGCGGGATCCAACGGCTCTGGAGCCGGCCAATACAATCCGCGCGCCAACAATGACACTAGTCTGTGGGGAAAACAACACACATTCAGATATGATCCCGACCTGCATTTGATCTTCAAGTTACTTTTTCTGAAAATAGGGATATCGGATGAGTCATCAGCCTCACGTGGCCGCCACTTCTGTCTCAACCTTAAGAATGAAAAAAAACAAAAACAAAAGAGTCTCTTATTTCCTTGCCGAGGATAATCATTGTTCCTCGTGATTCAAACTAAAACAAAAAAAAAACACATGTGATTGTGTAGTTGTTAAAAAGTACTCCCTCCGTCCCATAATATAAGAACGTTTTTGACACCACGTCTACGTGAAAAACGTTGGTGTCAAAAACGTTCTTATATTATGGGAAAGAGGGAGTAGATTTCAACCAGCACAACTTGTTCTGAACGGATCAAATAACATCCCTGACAGACATCACTGAAAGCGACACCCACACATGAGTGAAAATGGACAAATCTGGCCTTTTTGTGAAAATTTAGCATAGAATGAACTTGTTATTTTTTTTTTCACAAAATGGTCCATTTGCATCACGCCCGAGGCAGGGGCGTCATGCTACAACAACGCATGCTAGATAGAATGATGCCAGATTTATTCATTTTCACCACACGTGAACAATTCGACCAAGTCGAGGATAGAAGAAGTTGGAGACCCTCGATTGCTCGGGCTCTACTGTCAATATGATCACGGTTGTCTCCTCTCGTCTTCAAAACATCAAACGTACTTCCTACACAACAGAATAAAATGAAATGAAATAAAATAAAACGTACTTCAAAACATCGAAAATTTACTTCAACATATGCCTCGACTATGTGTTTTCTTTCTTCGGAAGGTTTCTACAATGACGACTTCTTCTTTGTGACATTGGTCCAGTTGGACCTTAGTACAACGACTTCTCAGCCGCAGAATGCAATGTCAGGCTGCAAAGCGGCAGCAGCATGAAGCGGCATGTCTTTGGCTCATGATGGAGATTGAGATTGTGGCCATGAGCCCCTGGTTGTAATTTTCTTGTTTTAAGGTGTCTTGTATCGGAAGTATTTTAATAAATATTACCTACACTAATCGTGATTTTTTTTTTTAAAAAGAAAGAAAGTTCCTCTCTAACTTCATTTAACTAAGACCACAATGTCTTACAAGCTACCGGTAGAAAGTAAAGAAACATATCATCTTCATAACGTAGATTGAACCTTAAATCTTGATGATTTTAGACATCCACAAAGCGGACCCTCAAATATCAAGAGATGATGAACACCCAGGAAATTCATACAACAATCTAGACGCTGCCTCTAGACAAACCAACATGGACCAGAATATATTTTTTACAGACCAAATATGATTATTGGATCGGACTTCCCATCAACATCGCGTGACTGCCACTTGTGATCTAAGACACGTGACATTTTAAACCACATGTTCGCCGACCAACCAGAATCATGATTAATCCTCGTGATCAAACTGGAATAAAAAAGGAAATCAGATTTGTCCATTCGCTCCGGTTCCGAAGGGATCAAGAAAAGTCTGGCCCAGACATGACTGAAAGCGACAAACCAATGGACGACACGTGAACAAACCAAGCGACAAACTAGTGGACACGCTGGATACAAGAGAGCGTGTCCAGAGATCAAAGACAGCGTCACAAGCATGCAGTTTCATGCAGAGAAAAGGTGCGAAAATCCCGTTGGCGTGGACGAGCTCGCGCGCTCACGGTATCGTCAGGTGTTCGTTCGCATATAGATACGAGACGTGTGTGGTGGTACAGGTGGTGTAAAGGGGATATTTAATGCGCGTACGCGACGGCAAGAGACGCCGTGAGAACCGATGGAGGTCGCGGACGTTTAAGCGGTGACGACGGTGTTTCCCGCGGGCCGTTTGTTCACTGTTCTGCACCAATATGTACCGGAGTACGGAAACGGCCGCAGCACGGAGGCATGCATAGACTAGACTATTCTACGGTCTGGGTGATCAGGGGAACATCAGAGTTTAAGAAAACGTTTTGGGACCCACCAACGGCATGCCTAATGCTGGGCTTAATGTCCTCCCGGTTTGAGAACATCATTTTTATTTTTTATTTTATACTCGTACGAGGGGCCGTTTGAGGGAGTGTTTGGTTGAAGTTCAAATAGTGTATCAACTACTGCCAGCGTATTAGTGGCCGTGTTTTTAATTTAGTCAGGAAGATTGTTTTTAGCAGATACAGTATGTCAACACGGGTAAAAAAAGATTACAAGGCGGCCGTAGGTGTTTCTGTAGGAACGTGACAACGCGGCGGCACAGACCCAGCAAATCCCTTGCTTATGGCGTTTTGGCTCACGTGTTAATTGTTAAAAAAAAATGGTCTAAATGGTTTCAATAAATTCCGACTTATTTTTATAGATTTCCGCGTTAGTGGTGCAAGCATCCACGAATTTTTTCATGCAAAATGGAGCAGCAATGTTTCGTGGTGAAGAAAACAAATTTAGTGTGACATTTTGTGGTAACAGTTGGCGTTCTTTTTGTTTTTTGTTTTTTTCCCGCGAAAAAATGTTTAGTCTTTTTCCCTACAAATTGGTAGATAGCATTTGCATGAGACGGAGAACACATAGATTTTTTTTTGAATTATTTGGTTGTTTGAAAAAAAAAAATCTCCCTGTACCAAATGAATTAAACAAGCGGTTCAAAATCGAAGCAAAGATCATTGGAGCAAGCCAAGCAAAAGGAAATCTTTTTACCACCTGGACCTTTGATCGAGAGCGTGATAAGATGGAAAAATTGCCCACTTTACATAAGTGGGCAGTTTTTTTTTTCTGGATGGGCTGGTTTATGGGACTTGACAGAAATAATAGAAGCAAACACAAGGTTGACCAGTCATCCAGGTGAACAACTAGAGAGCTGTGCCAATGGAACAGCATAATCGTCGGTCGTTAGTTGCACGTTATTTTACACGCCTCCGCCGCAGAAATCCACCGTTTTCGCGGGCGCACTCGGCCTGTTTCCATTTGCTCGCATTGAATACAGCCTGCAACGCGTCGTCCAATCGTTCGTCCATCTATCACGAGCGCGCGAGCCCGTTGTGACGCCCCCGACTTAATCGTGCACTAATCATACACGCAAATACACACGATCAAGTCTAAGGACTCACTTGAAGATAACACAACACAACTCTAAACACAAATAAAGTCATACAAGCTTTATATTACAAGTCAGGGACCTCGAGGGCTCGAATACATAAGCCTGAATCATACAAGCATCAACGGAAGCATTATATATCTGAGTACACACATAAAGTTAAACAGATAGGCCTTATCAAGGCGGGGCAAAACAAAACCCTGGATCGAAAGGCGCAGGCCTCCTGCCTGGGTGCCTCCTATCTACTCCTGGTCGTCAGATGGCTCCTCGTAGTAGTAGTATCCGCCAGAGGGGTAGTAGTAGTCGTAGTCGACGACTGGGGCAGCTGGCTCCGGGGCTCCGTCATCTGGTCGCAGCAATTGGGTATGTGGGAAAAGGGGAAGCGAAGCAACCGTGAGTACTCATCCAAAATACTCAGCAAGACTTATATCAGAACTAGTCTAGTTATGCAACATTATCAAAGGAAGGCTGTATATGTGGACTTGGCTACAGAAATGCCAGAATAGAGGGGATGGCCTAGCCTATCGAAGACTAGCATCTTCAGCGTCTTGCAGCATTAGAAGTGCAGATTAGAACATAAGTATAATAGTATTAACAAGTAGCAACAACGCCCAGAGATCCTTCCTCGACTCCCTGCGAGAAAGCGATCCCGGAGCCAATATATTCAACCCATTTCTAGTTGTAGTAGATCGGGATATTTTCCGAGCGTCCTGTTACCGTGGACACGGCTATTCGAATAGATATACTTCCCTGCAGGGGTGCACCAACTTACCCAACACGTTCGATTAACTCTGGCCGGACACACTTGCTCGATCCATGCCCGGCCTCGGCTGATCGACACGTTGTAGCCCTACCTAGGCTCAATAGAGAGGCCAGCACGCCGGTCTACATCCTAAGCGCTCAGGGGTCTTGGGTCCATCGCCCTTTGCACTCCTGCGTGTTGCGAGGACGGCCGGGAGCAGACCTAGCCCCCTTAATACAAGCGCGGGCGTTCCCAGTCCAACCCGGCGCGTGCCGCTCAACCGCTGACATCTGGAGAGCTTCGGCTGATACATACGATGCCGAGTGCCCATACTTATTCCCACGTGGTGGTTTGTGTGATAAGGCCAGAGGCCTACTCAGATTACATATCCTAACCCTTAGTGCATTGGGAGCTCGCGGAAATGAGCAGAGATCCACGATCATGTGACCCCGTCGCCCCGTCTCGTGGACTTACGGCAAGGGCTAAGAATGCCCGGCCGTGCCACGTATTCATCTCTCGGGTACCCACGGTCATCCCAAATCCACATCACTCGCGGGTACCCCTCGGGGCCGACCCGACTTTATTCAGTAACAGTAGTAAAGTCAAGGTAACCGTGTGTCCAAAACATCAAAAAGGAATCCGAAGAATCACCCTCGTTGGATTCCCACTCGATGTACCCGTCAAGGTGAATCCGGAGGAATCACCCTCGATGGACTTCACACTTGTGGGGTTGCACGACAGAAGCTTCATCGGAGGTGGTGAAAGAGGAATCACCCTCGGCAACCCACAACCGACTAGCTGTACTACAGAGGCATCGTCGAAACTGAGATAAGAGGTATCACCCTCGGCACTCGATATCAGCTCTGCAGAGTCGAGCAACTTAGGGGGTGTGTGGTGATGTGCAGGTCTCAGCCCGTTCGATCTCATCGATCAGGGCACATGTACTAAAGCGAGACAACTAGAACAAGGAAGAGGGGCCACAGATAGTTTACTATCAACCTACACTAAGCATTTAGGATATCAGGTAGAGCATCAAAAGCAGTTACAAAACAGGCTATGCATCAGAATAGGATCAATCAAAAGCAGTAGAAAATTCTAATGCAAGCAGGAGGGAGAAAGAATAGGTGATATAGGCATGCGTCAAGGGGGGTTGCTTGCCTGGAAGCTCTGCGGCAAGGAAGGGATCGTCGGGAATGTAGTCGGTCTCCGGAGCTGCGTCGGTCTCGGGGGCTATCGGATAAGAAGAGGGGGGAAGAAATAATAAATAAAGGCAAACAGATGGCAAGGCAAAATGCAGTGCTGGTGGTGACCTAATGCAGTGCTACATGTCGCAGACGAAGCGGGTAAATCTCTGGGATATTTTCCCGGCGTTTAGGCAGATTTTGGTATACTGAACCGGAGGGGAAGGTTCCATGTTCAGATAGATAGGAGTGATGGTCAAGCAATTTGACCACGTATTCGGATTCATCTTGTTTTTCTGATCAACTTTCATGTTGAAAACTTCTCGATCCGAGCTACGGTTGAATTTCTACGAATTTTCAAAGATTTAAACCCTTTTCTGAAATTTCTGGAATTAAATCTAATTAAATAATTCGCATTATCCAGAACAGTAGCAGATGACATCAGCATGACGCCAGCATGACATCACCAGGTCAAACCCAGCTGTTCTAGGTCAAACCTGACAGCTGGGCCCCACTGGTCAGTGACTGGGCTAATTAGAGTTAATTTAAACTAAACATAAGTTAATTAACTCGTAGGCCCCACATGTCAGTGGCTAATTAGGTTAATTAATTAAGTTTATTTAGAAAACAGTTTAATTAGACAAATTAGCAGATGGGGCCCACTTGTCAGCGACAGTATTTGCCACGTCAGCACGGTTGACCGGTCAACGCGGTCAACCGGGCCCAGGGACGCACTGGTCAGCGGCCCAGGGTGGGCCCCAGGCCAGCCACGTCGACGGCCACCGGCGACTGAAAAACACGGCGGAGGCCACGGGCGCTCGCCGGAATTCGGCTAGGGCGAGCCATTTGGCGCGCGGCTTGCCTCACTCGAACGAGCACTCGCCCGCGTGTCGACTAGTGGTGGTGGCGTCGCTGGAGTCGGCCGGAATCGACGCCGGCGACGAGGTTAGCGGCGGAGCAGTTGCGGGCGAAGGCGGAAACGGCGATGCAGCGCGCTACGGCTCGAACTAAAGGGGCAGGCGGGTTCTACGCACGCGTGTGAGGTCGGTGGGCACGGTCCCATGACCGTTTGGTCACCGGAGACACGCCGGCGACGAGCTAGGCGGCGGCGAGCTCGGCCATGTCGAAAATGACGGCTAGAGGCAGCGAGATGAGGAGGAAGAGGAGGGAGGGTGTGCGGTGCTCACCGGGGAGGCTCAAGGAGGCCCGGTGACGTCTTAGTAGCTGCCGAGCTCGACGGAGTTCGCCGGAGAAGCTGCGGTGGCCGCGGAGGAGGGCGAGCTCTTTTCGCTCGGGGAAGAGCTCCCTTGCTTGCGCGCGTGGACGGGGACGGGGTAGTCGACGACGGCGAACACGATGGACAGGAAGGCGAGGCAGGCGAGGACGGTGGCCGCGGGATCTCGGCGGCGCGGCGACGGCGGCGCTCGGGCAGAGGTGAGAGAGAGCACGCGAGCGAGGGAGAGGAGAGGGGAGAATGGCGAGGCGTCCAGGGGGGAGGGATGGGGCTTGGCCTTATCCTCCCCGAGCCCTGTGGCGTCGCGGTGTCGCCCGCTGGCCGGCGAGCGCGCGCTCGGCCATGGCGCAGCTGACACGGCAAGGGAGAGAGAGAGAGAGGAGGGAGAAGGGGCCGGTTGGGCTGGGCCAAGTGCACTGTGCACTTAGGCCCGGCCGGTTTAGGCCTTTTCTTTTACTTTTTCTGTTTTTCTTTTTACAGAAAGTTTAGAAAAATAAAAGAGCTGCAAAAAATGCATTTAGTAAAATATAAAATTGATCCACAAAAATACTTTGCATTATTCTTCTCTACCACAAAAAGTTTGGGAAATTTTGAATCCATTTGAATTTTTCAAAAATGGAAATGGCATTTAAAGTGCTGTTTTTGCACTGTTTTAATGCTCTAGCCCAATTTAGGAAAATAGGTGATGTTGTTTTCCTGAACATTAATTTGTTTTGGAATTTTTGCTACAACATGAACTATTTTCCAGCAATTTTTGAGCAACTTCAAATTTCACTTTGAATTTGAATTGAATTCAGTGGAGGAATTTGAAATGAGATATTAATCCACATTGATTATGTAACATCCCCAGATCCTAACCCTGTCATTAAGCTAATTAGATTGCCTTGTCATCATGATCACCCTAATTAAATTGCATTAGGAAATAATTCCACTTCAATTCAAAATTTAAAATGCAAGTCAAATAAAAACTTCTTCAAATACTTAAACTAAATAGTTCATAGTTTTGCAAATTATCCATAGGCATTTATAAAAATATAATCAATATTTATTGAATTAGTTAAGTGACCCTAACATCCTAAAACAGAACCAAATCAGCAATATTAAATACATTCTTATTTAATTAAAATTCATATGAAAACATATTGGCACCAAACCATTTTCTGTTAGTAACTAAAATTGCACTGTTAATTTTGGGCCAATTCTCATATTTTACAAAAATAATTTGGGGCTATACATTTTATAAAACCAAGACTAGAAAAAGAAAAACAGAAAAATTAAAAGCAAAAAGGGAAAATAAAAAGAAAACCCCCGAGCCCCTGACCAACTGGGCCTCGGCCCAACTGACCACAGCCGGCCCAGCCGCCCCCTGGCCTACTTAGGCCCCTCTCCTTCCCCCCACCGTAACCCTAGCCCGATTCCCCCCATTTCCCCTCGCTCCCTCTCTCTCTCGGGCGCCCGCCGCCGCCCGTCATCGCCGTCCCGCCGTCGCCGTCGTCGTCCTCGCCTCCTCCCCGAACGGCTTCCACGAGCCTCGCCGCCCCTCGCCCCTGCTCCGCCCGTGAGCACCCCTTCTCCTTCCCCCTTCCGCCGTCCACGCACGCCCGAGCCGCGTCTCGCCCCGCTCGTTGCGCCCGTCTGCCTCGCGCTGCCGTTGTCGTGGCCCGCTGCCGCGCTCGCCGCTCCTCCCCGCGCTAGCCGCCCGTGGCCTCGCGCTCGCCCGCCGCTAGCCGCGCGCGCCTCGCCTCGCCTCTCGTCCGTAGCCCCGCTTGCTCGCGCGCCCGCGCTCGCGCTCGCCGTCCGCTCGCCCGTCCGCTCGCCGTTGCCCGCCCGCACACGGGCGCTGCGGACGCGTCCACCGCCCCCTTTGTGCCCGCGCGTCTGTGTGGCACCGGACATGTCCGGTGCCCAAACGGACACGGGCGGACATGTCCGGCCTGCCCACTGACGTTTGGGGCCCACCCCCTGTATATGTTTTAAAACGAAAAGAAAATGAAAAATATAAATAAAAATGAATAATAAATAAATAAATTAGAGAATTAAAATAATTAATTAACTAATTAATTAATTAACTTAATTAATCCTGTTTAATTAAACTAATTATTTAATTAATCTAATTAATCTGTAATTAAATTAACTAAACCCTAATTACTGTTTCGGATAGTGTTGATTTAAATAATTTAAATAATTCTAGAAATTAATAAAAACTTTAGAAAATCATATCTTTTAAACCGTAACTCGGATTAAAATAATTTATATAAGAAAAATGATCAGAAAAATATGACGATCCCGAATACGCTGTCCACATACCTGTCAGATGCCTCCAGCAATGCAAACATGGAACCTTTCCCTCCGGTTCATCTGTCTGACAGATGTCCAAAAACGGGAAAACGTTCCAGATATTTTCTTGCTCCGCCTGCAACGTTTAGTACCGCGATAGGTCACCCCTAGCACTGCGTGTTGTCATGTCGTGCAGTTGTGTTACATCTGTGTGCTTTGTATTTACTGTTTCTTCCCCCTCTTCTCTCCGATAGACCCCGAGACCGATGCTGCCACTGTGATCGACTACGTCACCGACGACTTACCAGCCTATCTCAGCAGAGCAACCAGGCAAGCGAAACCCCCTTGACGCATGCCTATATCACCTATTCTTTCTCCCTCCTGCTTGCATTAGAATTTGTTGCTGCTATTGTTTTATCCTACTCTGATGCATAGCCTGTTTATTGTAACTTCTGTTGATACTTTATCTGATATCCTAAATGCTTAGTATAGGTTGGATGAAATCCATCTGTGGCCCTCTCCTTTGTACTAGCTGCCCCGCTTAGTTACTTGTGCCCCAATCGATGTGATCGACGGGCTGAGGCCAGCACAACACCGCACGCCCCCCCTAAGTTGTTCGACTCTACGGAGTTATCCTCGAGTGACGAGGGTGATACCTCTTAACTCACTCCCGATGATGCCTTTGTAGTACAGCTAGTCGGACGTGGACTACCGAGGGTGATTCCTCTTCGTCCACCTCCGGAGAAGCTTCTGTCGTGCAACCCCGCAAGTGTGAACGCCATCGAGGGTGATTCCTCCGGGTTCACCTTGACGGTGACATCGAGTGGGAATCCAACGAGGGTGATTCCTCGGAATACCCTCTTGATGTTACGGACACACGGTTATCTTTAACTGTTGCCCTCTTGTACTGTTACTGCGGGACTGAAGGGACAGGCGGTACCACCCCGATAGAGGGGGACCTGAGTTCCCGACAGTCTCCTGGGAAGTCGGGTTGACCTAGGAGGCACCCGCGAGATATTTACGAGGCGCGGCCGGGCAGGCAGAGACCTCCCTAGAGAGGGATGGGCCTGGCCCTTGTTGCACTTCCTCGAGATGGGACGACAGAAGTACTGATCGTCACCGCGAGCTCCTAATAATGCGATAACGGATTTGGGTATTGATCTGAGTGGGTCGTTGGCCCTATGCGCACTACCACCACGTGGGATAATGGTTATGGGACCCTCTATGTCGTATGTATCAGCCGAAAGCTCTGTCAGACGTCCAGTTCAGCATTGCGGCGCGTTCGGTCAGGTGCCATCCAGGACAGAGGTGGTGCTTGGTTCCGTTCACCCACGCAACGACCCGGAGTGCACAGGGCGATGGCCCAAGACCCCTGAGCACTTAGGATGTAGACCGGCGGGGACCTCTCTGCTTAACCTAGGTAGGACTGCGTCGTGTCGATTACCCGAGGCCGGGCATTACCCAGCAAGTGTGTCCGGCCAGATGTAATCGAGCGTGCTGGGTAACAGTAGTGCACCCCTGCAGGGAAGTTATCTATTCAAATAGCCGTGTCCACAGTAACAGGACGCTCAGTGTTGTATCCGGATCTATTACTACTTGAACTGGATACATGTTAAGTTAATTGTAAGCTCCGGGATCGCTTTCTCGCAGGGAGTCGAGGAAGGATCTCTGGGCTTTGCTTAAACATGCTTGTTAATTAATAATATGCTAATCTGCACTCTTCTTATGCTGCAAGACCCTGAAGATGCTAATCTTCGATAGGCTAGGCCTTTCTCTCTATTCTGGCTTTGCTGCTATATAGTCCACAGATACAGCCTCTCCACTTTGATACCAATGCATAAGTAGTTTAGTTCTGATGTCAGTCTTGCGAGTACTTTGGATGAGTACTCACGGTTGCTTTGCTTTTCTTTTTCCCCATACCCGTATTTTGCGATCAGACGTCACAGCCCAGAAGCAGGAGATCCCTGGAGGAGTCTACTACGATGTGGAGATCATCGACGACCAGGAGTAGTTTAGGAGGCTCCCAGGCAGGAGGCCTTGCCTCTTTCGATCAGAGTCGTTGTTTGTTTTTTCGCCTTCTTAGGCCTTTCTGTTTATCTTTTATATCTGTACTCAGATATCTAATGCTTTCGCTGACGCTTGTGTGCGCAAGCTTATGTATTCGAGCCCCCTGGCTTGTAATATAAAGCTTGTATTATTTTATTTTGTGTCTAGAGTTGTGTTGTGATATCTTCCCGTGAGTCCCTAGGCTTGATCGTGTGCATTTGCGTGTATGATTAGTGCATGATTAAGTCGCGGGCATCACAGATTAAACATTGCAAATCACAGTAGCTTAGCATAATCATGTTGGATCACTGTTGCTCATTACAGAGGGGTGTTACAATTCTCCTCCTCTAAAAGAAATTCTCGTCCCGAGAATTCAGGAGGTGGAAGGAAAAAGGTCGGGGTTTTCCTCGCGAAGTCGATCCTCGCGTTCCCAAGTGGCTTCATCTTCATTATGATTTGACCACTGCACTTTAAGGAACTTGGTATTCTTCTGACGGGTCCGACGTTTAGCTTGATCTAGAATGCGGATCGGATGCTCCTTATAAGATAGGTCATCTTGCAAATCGAGCAATTCATGATCCACCGCTCGGTGCGGAGATTCCTTGAAGCAACGGCGAAGTTGCGACACATGGAAGACGTCGTGGATGTGGGAGAATTGCGGTGGCAACTCCAATTTATATGCCACATGTCCACGTCTGGCGAGAACGCGGAAGGGGCCAATGTAGCGAGGAGCTAACTTGCCCTTGATTCCAAAGCGATGAGTGCCCTTCATCGGAGTGACACGCAGATAAGCTTGCTCACCAGGTTGGTAGATCGATCCCCAGTGTTTACGATCATAATTGCTCTTCTGGCGAGACTAAGCAACTTTGAGATTTTCCCGCACAATACAGACTTGCTCTTCAGCGTGTTGGATAATATCCGGACCAATGAGCGGTCGTTCTCCAGTTTCTGACCAATTCAGAGGGGTTCGACACTTACATCCATAAAGTACCTCGAAGGGTGCCATTTTCAAACTTGCTTGATAGCTGTTGTTGTAAGAGAATTCGGCATACGGGAGAGATTCTTCCCATTTCTTGCCAAATGATATAACACATGCACGCAGCATATCTTCAAGCACTTGATTGACTCGCTCGACTTGGCCTTGGGACTGGGGGTGATAAGCTGAACTCCAAGTTATATGAGTTCCCATAGCTTCTTGGAAACTTGCCCAGAACTTAGAAGTGAAGAGGCTGCCACGATCTGAACTGATCTCCTTCCGAATACCGTGGAGTGATACAATTCTGGAGATATACAGATCTGCCAACTGACTAGCAGTGATCGTCTCCTTGACTGGCAGAAAGTGTGCAACTTTGGAAAGTTGGTCGATGACGACAAGAATAGCATCATGACCCTTCTGTGACCTGGGAAGACCAGTGATCAAATCCATTTGCACTTTGTCCCATTTCCACTTAGGGATTGGCAGCGGTTACAGAATTCCAGTAGGCTTCTGATGTTCTGCTTTCACGTGACGGCAAACGTCACATTCAGCAACATATCGAGCAATATCCTGCTTCATCTTAGACCACCAGTACCTTTGTCGGAGATCACGATACATCTTGGTACTACCCGGATGAATAGACAGCGGTGTATCATGTGCCTCCTTCATGACCTTGTCGGTCATAAGCTCGAATCGAGGTACCACAATGCGGTCTCTGAAATACAAAGTTCCATCTTCAGCAAGCGAGAAATCTCTGTACTTTTCAAGGTGAAGATCTCTTTTCACCAGATCAACTTCAGCATCCTTTGCTTGCGCACGCTTAACAGCTTTCTCAAGATCTGGCTGTATAACAAGGGTATTAAGAGAACCCTGTGGAACAATGTGGAGGTTCAGCTTGCGCAGTTCTTCATACAGATGAGGTTGAGATCGCTGAACCATGAGGTTGTTGCAATAGGACTTGCGGCTCAAGGCATCGGCCATCACATTAACTTTGCCAGGGGTATAAGAAATACCGCAGTCATAGTCCGTAATCGTTTCCAACCATCGCTGCTGGCGGAGATTGAGATCCGGCTGAGTAAATAAATACTTCAGACTTTGATGATCAGTGTATATCTCACAGCGATTACCAAGGAGGTAATGTCACCACAGCTTCAATGCATATATTACTGCAGCAATTTCAAGATCATGCACTAGGTAATTCTCTTCATGAGGACGCAACTGTCGCGAAGCATAAGCAATTACTCCGCGCTCTTGCATCAGGACACAGCCTAATCCTTGATGAGAGGCGTCGCAATAGATCACAAAGTCTTTGCGAGAATCCGGAGGAGCAAGCACTGGAGCAGAGGTCAGCTTGTCCTTGAGGATCTGGAAACTTTCCTGACATTTATCTGTCCACTCAAACTTAACGCCTTTGTGAAGCAGATTAGTCAGAGGCTTGGCAATCTTTGAGAAGTTCTCGACAAATCGATGGCAATAACTTGCGAGTCCGAGAAAGCTTCTGACTTGCTTAACATTCTTCGGAGGAGTCCAATCTAGAATAACCTGAACTCGTTCTGGGTTAACAGCAATGCCATCCTTGGAAATGACATAACCAAGGTAGTTGCTGTTTTCTGCCCTGTTTTTGTTTTACAGAAAATCAATACCAAACAAAGTCCAAATGCCATGAAACTTTTTGGAGATTTTTTATTGGACAAGATAAACACTGGAAGCTTTGGGAGAGGGCCAGAAGATGAAGGAGTGGGCCACGAGGCACCAGGGCGCGCCCCAGGGGGGTGGCACGCCCTGGTACCTCGTGGGGCCCACCCAGCTCCGTTTGACCTAATTCCAGCATTATAAATTCAGAAAAAATCAGAAACCCTCAGGGGAGTCCACGAAATACTTTTTCTGCCACCGCAAGTTTCTGTTCCAGAGAGATCCCATCTGGAGGCTTTCTCCGGTACTCCGCCGGAGGGGGAATCGATCACGGAGGGGTTCTACATCAACCTTGGTGCCCTTCCGATGATGCGTGAGTAGTTTACCACAGACCTTCAGGTCCATAGGCAGTAGCTAGATGGCTTCTTCTCTCTTTTTGATCCTCAATACAATGTTCTCCTCGATGTTCTTGGAGTTCTATCCGATGTAATCACTTTTTGCGGTGTGTTTGTTGGGATCCGATGAATTGTGAGTTTATGATCAGATTATCCATGAAATTATTTGAGTCTTTGCTGCACTATTTCATGCATGATTATTATAGCCTCGTATTTCTTCTCCGATCTATTGATTTGGTTTGGCCAACTAGATTGATTTATCTTGCCATGGGAAGAGGTCCTTTGTAGTGGGTTCGATCTTGCGGTGCTCAATCCCAGTGACAGAAAGGGACATGACACGTATGTATCGTTGCTACTAAGGGTAAAAAGATGGGGTTTATTCATACGTGAGTTTATCTTGTCTACATCATGTCATCGTTCTTAAGGCATTACTCCGTTCTTATGGACTTAATACACTAGATGCATGCTGGATAGCGGTCGATGTGTGGAGTAGTAGTAGTAGATGCAGGCATGAGTCGGTCTACTAATCTTGGACGTGATGCCTATAAACATTATCATTGCCTTGGATATTGTCATGATTATTTGCTTTTCTATCAATTGCCCAACAGTAATTTGTCTACCCACCGTATGCTATTTTCTCGAGAGAAGCCTCTAGTGAAACCTATGGCCCCCGGGTCTATCTAAATCATATTACTAAAACCCTAAAAATATTGTTGCCATTTTCTTTTATTTATTTTATTTTATTTTGTATTTTTGTTTCAATCTATCTATCTATCACATACAACTTATTCTTGCAATTTACCGCCGACAGATTGACAACCTCTCGTTTCCGTTGGGTGCAAGGGTTTGTTGTTTGTGTGCAGGTGCTGCTAACGAGGTGTTGTGTGATTCTCCTACTGGTTCGATAACCTTGGTTTCATAACTGAGGGAAATACTTGTCTCTACTGTGCTGCATCATACCTTCCTCTTCGGGGAAACACCAAGGCAAGCTACAAGTAGCAGGAAGAATTTCTGGCGCCGTTGCCGGGGAGACATCATCAACATCTATCAAGTACCTTTGCATAAACTCTCATCTCCTTGCATTTACTTTATTTGCCATTTGCCTCTCGTTTTCATCTCCCCCACTTCTAAAACGTTTTTTACAAAAATACAAAAATATATTTTCGTTTACCTTTTTTCTTGTTTGCTTGTTTGCTATCTTGATTGCGTAGTCACGATGTCTCAAGAAAATACAAAATTGTGTGATTCCTCTAATACTAATAATAATGATTTTATTAGTACTTCAATTGCTCTTCCCGCCGCTAGTGAGGAGACTTGTGATATTAATGCCGGTCTGCTAAATCTTGTCATGAAAGATCAATTTTCCGGTAGTCCTAATGAAGATGCCGCATCCCATCTTAACACGTTCGTAGAATTGTGTAACTTGCAAAAGAAAAAAAAGTTGTGGATAATGATATTGTGAAATTAAAATTATTCCCATTCTCATTACGAGATCGTGCAAAATTTTGGTTTTCATCTTTACCACGAAATAGTATCGATTCTTGGGATAGGTGTAAAGATGCTTTTATTACCAAGTATTTTCCTCCCGCGAAAATTATTTCTCTTAGAAATCAATTATGAATTTCAAGAAACTTGATCATGAACATGTTGCCCAATCTTGGGAGAGGATGAAATTAATGAAAAGGAATTGCCCTACTCATGGTTTAAATTTATGGATGATCATGCAAAATTTCTATGCGGGATTGAATTTTGTTTCTAGAAATCTTTTAGATTCCGCCGCGGGTGGTACTTTTATGGAAATTACTTTGGGTGAAGCTACTAAATTGCTTGATAATATTATGGCAAATTATTCACAATGGCATACTGAAAGAACTCCTACTAGTAAAAAGGTGAATTCTATTGAAGAAATTAATACTTTGAGTGATAAAGTTTTTTTTTTGCGGGGACTTTCAGTGATAAAGTTGATGTGCTTATGAAATTGGTTGCTAGAAAAAATGCTCCTATCGATCCTAATGATGTGCCATTGTCCACTTTGATTGAGCAAAATAATGATCCCGTAGATGTGAATTTTGTCTCGCGAAATAATTTTAATAATAATGCTTATAGAGGTAATTTCAATGCTAGACCGTTTCCTAGAAATTCCTCTAATAATTATGGCAATCCTTATGGTAATTCTTACAATAATAGTCGGATGCCCTCTGATCTTGAAAGTAATATTAAAGAATTTATTAATGCTCAAAAACTTTTCAACACTACGATAGAAGAAAAGTTGAGTAAAATTGATGATATGTCTAGGAGCATTGATAGAATTATTCATGATGTGGAAAATCTTAAGACCAAAATCTTGCCACCCAAAATTGATATTAGTGAATCAATTAAAGCTTTATATGTCTCCATGGATGAGAGTAAGAAAAGAACCGCTATGCTAAAAGCTAAACGAGAATTTTTGGAAAAAGCGATTCCTCCCGGTTTCTATCGTAACAATGACGAGGATATTAAAATGATTGGTGTTTCATCTATTGATTCTTTGTTTAGCAATATTAAACTTGATGAAAAAGGGAGTGAAGAAGAGTCTACTTTAGCTAAAGAGCGTCCCCATAATTCGGAGGGTGAAAATCTTGATAAGAAAATTGCTAAAAGTGGGTTTGGAGAGGTAAAAACTTTAAATAGCGATGTGCCCACTCTCTTGGATTACAAAGATTTTAATTATGATTATTGTTCTTTGATTGAGTGCATTTATTTGTTACAATCCATGTTAAATTCACCCAACACTTATGAGCAAAACAAGGCTTTTACTAAACATATCGTAGAAGCAATGATGAAAGCGTTAGAAGAAAAGTTAGAACTAGAGATTTCAATTCCTAGAAAATTATATGATGAATGGGAACCCACCATTAAAGTTAAAATTAAAAATTATGAGTGTAATGCTTTATGTGATTTGGGTGCTAGCGTTTCCACAATTAAAAAATCTCTATGCGATGTGCTAGGTTTTACCAATATAGATGAATGTTCTCTAAATTTGCACTTGGCGGATTCTACTATTAAAAAACCAATGGGTAGAATTAATGATGTTCTCATTATTGCAAATAGAAATTATGTGCCCGTTGATTTTATTGTTCTCGATATTGAATGCAACCCTTCTTGCCCCATAATACTTGGTAGACCGTTCTTACGAACTATAGGTGCCGTTATTGATATGAAAGAAGGGAATATAAAATTTCAGTTTCCATTAAAGAAGGGTATGGAGCATTTCCCTAGGAAAAGAATTAAAGCACCATATGAATCAATTATGAGGGCCGCTTATGGAATCAACTTGAAAGATGACAACACTTGAAACTATGCATTATGCCTAGCTAGGGGCATAAAACAATAGCGCTTGTTGGGAGGCAACCCAATGAATAAAATAAATTTTTTCTATTATTGTGTGTTTTCACTGTCATGCTACTGGTATGATTGTGTTTTTGTGTTTTTAATTAGTGTTTGTGCCAAGTAAAGCCTTTGGGATGATTTGGAAGATAGTATAATTGATGCTGTTTGGAAACATAAAGTTTTGCGTCCAGTACTGGAATTTTGGTTTTTCTCTGGAACGTCAGAACCCTCTGAATTTTTTACACAATATTAATATATGAATTTCCCACGTCGTCCTAAGTTTTCAGAATTTTTGGAGTTACATAAGTATGACCATAATTCAGATTTCTACAGACTGTTCTGTTTTTGACAGATTCTGTTTTTGATGCACTACTTGCTTGTTTTGATGAATCTATGGATTGTATCGGGGGGTATAAGCCATGGTGAAGTTAGAGTACAGTAGGTATAATGCAAAAATAAAATATGAATGGGTTTGCAACAGTACTTATAGTAGTGATTTATTTTGTTATACTAACGGATCTCACGAAGGTTTTGTTGAGTTTTGTGTGATTGAAGTTTTCAAGTTTTCGGTGAGATCTCGATGGATGAAGGAATAAGGAGTAGCAAAATCCTAAGCTTGGGGATGCCCGAGGCACCCCAAGGTAATATTCTAGGAAGACTCAAGTGTCTAAGCTTGGGGGTGCCCCGGAAGGCATCCCCTCTTTCTTCTACCAACCATCGGTAATTTTACTTGGAGCTATATTTTTATTCATCACATGATATGAGTTTTGCTTGGAGCTTCTTGTATTATATGAGTCTTTGCTTTGTTTGCTTTTTAGTTTGTCACAATCATCTTTGCTGAACACACCTATCTTGAGAGAGCCACACGTTTATCATCATTTGTTAGAATACTCTATGTGCTTCACTTAAATTTTTTGAGCTAGGCAGTTGCTTTAGTGCTTCACTTAAATCTTTTTGAGCACGGTGGTGGCTATATTTTGAAGAAATAAACTCTCATGCTTCACTTATATTATTTTGAGAGTTGATTAATATTTTGAAGAAATAAACTCTCATGCTTCACTTATATAATTTTGAGAATTGATAAGATTGAAATTTTGAAGAAATATTTGCACTCTCATGCTTCACTTAAATCTTTTTGAGAGATGATAATAGTAACGGTAATTTGCACAAGATATGAAATTGGTCCCAAGAGTGATGAATATTCAAGAGGGATATAAATAAAAACTTTCATATAGATCATTGGATATGATAAGTGTGATTCCTTGCAATAGTTTTGCGATATGGAAATGATAATATGTGAGCCATGTTGGTGAGTAATTGTGATTTAGTAAGAATACTAGTGTTAAGGTTTGTGATTCCCTATGCATGCACGTTGAGTCAATAGTTATGCAATGAAATTATATCCTACTTATGGTGCATTATTCGGTGTTAGTTGTGTTCAATGCATGTTTATGACCATTTTCGTTTTTTGGTTGGTTGCTTGTCAATCTTTTGCTAGCCTTCATTTGTACTAAGTGGAAATACTCCTTGTGCATCCAAACTCCTTAAACCCAAGTTGTGCCAAATGAGTCCACTATATCTACCTATATGTGGTATTTCAATGCCGTTCCAAGTAAATTTGCATGTGCCAACTCTAAATTTCAAAATAATTTTTCTGTTTTGTGTGCCCGTACCGCTCATGAAGCGGCAGGGGGTGGCCATTATTTTCCATGCTAGGTATGTTATTCTCACGATGAGTGTTTATTCACTTGTCATTGCACGAGAGAATGGTTGGTAATAGCGATACCCAGTCCCACGATGAAATCAAATTAATAACAACAACATTCCTTGGAAAGTGTTGGTATGGAGGGCACCCGTGGATACGGCTAGCCATGGATTGTGAAAGAATGGTGGAAAGGAAATGAACTTTACTTTCTGTTTGGGAACCACCTATGATGTGTCTAGCATGGAAAATATTGGGAATTCTTGGTTGTTTTCGTTGACAGGAAAAGCATGCCTCTCAAAATATTTTTATCTCTTTAATTTCAGCTTTGAGCTCTGGCACATTTGACAAATCTCTGCTTCCCTATGCGAAGGGCCTATCTATTTACTTTTATGTAATTTTTATTTTATTTGAGTCTCCATCTTCTCTTACAAAAGCACCAACTAGAGAGCACTATTGTCATACTTGTGCATTGGATGTAGCTAATATTTGAGTGAGTTTCATGAATGGATCAATGATTGAGCATAATTGGCTAGGGATAACTTTCTTTAGCGTTGATATTTTGAAAGACATGGTTGCTTGTTAGCATGCTTGAGTATTTATATCTTCATGTCAAATTATAGACTATTGCTTTGAATCATTCAAAGTCCAATGTCCATGCTACAAAAGAAAAGAATATGTGATGAATATGTTAGGCAACATTCCACATCAAAAATTCCGTTTTTATCATTTACCTACTCGAGGACGAGCAGGAATTAAGCTTGGGGATGCTGATACGTCTCCAATGTATCTATAATTTTTGATTGTTCCATGCTGTTATAATATCAATCTTGGATGTTTTTATAATCATTTACAGCAATTATATATCATTTTTGGTGACTAACCTATTAACTTAGTGCCCAGTGCCAGTTGCTGTTTTCTGCCCTGTTTTTGTTTTACAGAAAATCAATACCAAACAAAGTCCAAATGCCATGAAACTTTTTGGAGATTTTTTATTGGACAAGATAAACACTGGAAGCTTTGGGAGAGGGCCAGAAGATGAAGGAGTGGGCCACGAGGCACCAGGGCGCGCCCCATGGGGGGTGGCGCGCCCTGGTACCTCGTGGGGCCCACCCAGCTCCGTTTGACCTAATTCCAGCACTATAAATTCAGAAAAAATCAGAAACCCTCAGGGGAGTCCACGAAATACTTTTTCCACCACCGCAAGATTCTGTTCCAGAGAGATACCATCTGGAGGCTTTCTCCGGTACTCCGCCGGAGGGGGAATCGATCACGGAGGGGTTCTACATCAACCTTGTTGCCCTTTCGATGATGCGTGAGTAGTTTACCACAGACCTTCGGGTCCATAGGCAGTAGCTAGATGGCTTCTTCTCTCTCTTTGATCTTCAATACAATGTTCTCCTCGATGTTCTTGGAGTTCTATCCGATGTAATCACTTTTTGCGGTGTGTTTGCTGGGATCCGATGAATTGTGAGTTTATGATCAGATTATCCATGAAATTATTTGAGTCTTTGCTGCACTCTTTTATGCATGATTATTATAGGCTCGTATTTCTTCTCCGATCTATTGATTTGGTTTGACCAACCAGATTGATTTATCTTGTCATGGGAAGAGGTGCTTTGTAGTGGGTTCGATCTTGCGGTGCTCAATCCCAGTGACAGAAAGGGACATGACACGTATGTATCGTTGCTACTAAGGGTAAAAAGATGGGGTTTATTCATATGTGAGTTTATCTTGTCTACATCATGTCATCGTTCTTAAGGCATTACTTCGTTCTTATGGACTTAATACACTAGATGCATGCTGGATAGCGGTCGATGTGTGGAGTAGTAGTAGTAGATGCAGGCAGGAGTCGGTCTACTAATCTTGGACGTGATGCCTATATACATGATCATTGCCTTGGATATCGTCATGATTATTTGCTTTTCTATCAATTGCCCAACAGTAATTTGTCTACCCACCGTATGCTATTTTCTCGAGAGAAGCCTCTAGTGAAACCTATGGCCCCCGGGTCTATCTAAATCATATTACTAAAACCCTAAAAATATTGCAGCCATTTTCTTTTATTTATTTTATTTTGTATTTTTGTTTCAATCTATCTATCTGTCACATACAATTTAATCTTGCAATTTACCGCCGAGAGACTGACAACCTCTCGTTTGCGTTGGGTGCAAGGGTTTGTTGTTTGTGTGCAGGTGCTGCGAACGAGGTGTTGTGTGATTCTCCTACTGGTTCGATAACCTTGGTTTCATAACTGAGGGAAATACTTATCTCTACTATGCTGCATCATCCCTTCTTCTTCGGGGAAATACCAACGCATGCTACAAGTAGCAGATCTCAATGGTAACATCAGGGCTGAACATAGAGGTTCGACAATGGCCCGCGGGAGTGTTAACCACTAACGGCTGGTGCAAATTTTCATGTTTAATGCCATGCATGAATGCAAACTCTTCTGATATAAAAGAATGCAATGCTCCTGAATCAAATAGAACAGAAGCTAGTACTGAATTAACAGGAAGTGTACCCATCACAGTAGCTGGTTGGTCTGGGTCTTCATTCATGTTGACATGATAAGCCAGCCCACGACCATAAGTAGGCCTGGCATTGTTGTTGCGAGGCTGATTAATACCACAGCCATTACCACGGCCAGCAGGGGGAAGTAAAAGCTGATTCTGACTCTGAGAGCAGTCTTTGGCACGGTGACCTGGATGGCCACACTTGAAGCAAAGTCCATTGTCGGGACGGGGAGCAGGAGCTCGAGGCATTGGAGCTTGAGGTCTGAACTGCCTTGGAGGTGGAGGAGGCATACGAGGGGCAACATACGATGGCCTTTGAACAGGTACAGCCGGACGGTACATGCTTTGAGGGATCCAAATACGGCGCTTCTGGGAAGACGAGCCCGAAGATGAGCCCGCTTCACGGGTGCGCTTGAGAGCGTCCTTGTTATCCTTGATACCAGTCTCAACCTATATAGCCTTGTTCACCAAGGTGGCGAAGTCAGCAAAGTCGTGGACTAGGAGTGCCATCTTGATTTCAGGGTTGAGCCCTTCACGGAACTTTTCCTGTCTGCGGGCGTCAGTAGCAATGTCCTCATCAGCATAACGAGATAGTTCCAGAAATTCCCGCTGATAAGCTTCCACAGACTTGCTGCCCTGAGAGAGATTACGGAACTCACGCTTCTTCCGGTCCATAACTCCTTGTGGAATGTAACGGGCACGGAAAGCAGCTTTGAACTCCATCCAGGTGATGATGGTTCCAGCAGCTAAGGTTTGCCTGTGAGTGTCCCACCATTGGGCTGTGGGTCCCTTCAGGAAGTAGGAGGCGAAAGTGACATAGTTGGCAGGGGCCACGTTCGCAGACTCCATCTCGAAAGCGATGTCACGTAGCCAGTCATCAACATCTAGCGGCTGAACAGAGTTGCGGAAAGTGGTTGGGTTCATACGCACAAACTCTGGCAAGGTGATTGCGGCTGGCTGCTGATTGGCATTGGGACGAGGAAACTGGTCCATAAGCCCTTGCATAAACTGGCGGTGCATTTCGAATTGTTGCATCATTGCAGCCGTATAGTCAGGCGGTGGTGGATTGTTGGCACCACGGCCACGACCTGTGGGTCTAACCATCCTGCTAAAATTCAACAGGGGTAGTTTAGCAACGAGCATTTGCAGAAGTATGGATTCATTCATGAAGTAACATGCACAACAAAAGGAAGTGCAATAGATACATCAACATAGTCAACATGACATACAGATCCATACATAGATTCGGTACAAGCCAGCATTACAACAGCGAAAAGGAAAGCTAGACAACTAGGTGGCACGCAGGCACGCGGTGGAGGGATACAACAACGCGACATAGCGATATGCTACATCAACGTCGGAGAAAACCACTGAAGCCAGGCAGCTGCAGGTGACGACGCAGGGTACCCTCGATGTAAGGATCCTGCGCTCCGTGAACACTCTGGTGCAGAACCTGGTCCCGAACTGGAAGAAGAGGACCACGTGGAGGGGTAAGACCTCCAACAGCAGGCCACTCAAGACCTGGTGGCATCTCCGTCCTGCGCGGGTAAAGAATGTACTCTGGGTGCATCCGTGCACTGACTACTGGTAGCAACTGTGTCAGAGCATCGTCAAGATGAGCACGAGTGGCATGCAACTCGACAGGAAGAGCTCGAGCAGTGCGGTCCAGAGCCTGAGTGTACTGTACTAGAACCTGCGGATCATAGCGACACGGCACGTAAGGGGTACAAACAGCAGTGTAATATCCGCTCTCATCCCCAGCGGGGGCATAAGGGATATATCTGAAAGCAGTCTCCTCCAAGCGACTGTTGTGCTCTCCACGGAGACGGGCAATAGCAGTATAGGCAGCATCATGGACGGCCATATCGACAGTCACTCCAACACCATGAAAGGTGTGCAACTCAGTGATGGAGATGTCCTGCCGATCAAAGATGTGGACCACAGCATGGTACTGCTCCTGGTTGAACTCGCGGTAATCCTCGTAAACAGTGTACTCGGGGTACCAACGATATCCCAGCCTGGTCAAGAGATCGACCAAGATGGTAGGGAACCCAGTCGCATCAACAGCCATGGTCTGGCGTACGAGTTGTCTTGCGGGACGCATCTGAAACAAGGAGTGCAGAATGTCAAATGACAGTGTGAAGAGCATATGATAGCATTGGAAAGAAAAGGTTAAACAGACCAATGGGAAGGAAAAGGTGATTATCAGATTAACCAGACCAAAGGAAAGGATTAGTTGCAGACAATCCAGCTCTCGGGGTGAATGTGATTACGAGAACCTAGTGTTAGAGTTAGCAAAATCATTTAACCCGAATGGAAGAGGATTCAGAGTCCCAGAGTAAAGAAGAGGAATAAAAGATCCTAATACCACCCATTGGCGACGTGGGCCCGTAAGCCACACAGCCATGTTAGTAAAACGGTTTTGCAAGGACTAGACTCAACTTCGGCCAAGGAGTTGGAAAGGGGGTTCCTACAGGCAGTCGGCTCTAAGGACGGTCGGGAGCAGACCTAGCGCCCTTAATACAAGCGCGGGCGTTCCCAGTCCAACCCGGCGCGTGCCGCTCAACCGCTGACATCTGGAGAGCTTCGGCTGATACATACGACGCCGAGTGCCCGTACTTATTCCCGCGTGGTGGTTAGTGCGATAAGGCCAGAGGCCTACTCAGATAACATATCCTAACCCTTAGTGCATTGGGAGCTCGCGGAAACGAGCAGAGATCCACGATCATGTGACCCCGTCGCCCCTCTCGTGGACTTACGGCAAGGGCTAAGAATGCCCGGCCGTGCCACGTATTCATCTCTTGGGTACCCTCACGGTCATCCCGAATCCACATCACTCGCGGGTACCCCTCGGGGCCGACCCGACTTTATTCAGTAACAGTAGTAAAGTCAAGGTAACCGTGTGTCCAAAACATCAAGATGGAATCCGAGGAATCACCCTCGTTGGATTCCCACTCGATGTACCCGTCAAGGTGAATCCGGAGGAATCACCCTCGATGGCCTTCACACTTGTGGGGTTGCACGACAGAAGCTTCATCGGAGGTGGTGAAAGAGGAATCACCCTCGGCAACCCACAACCGACTAGCTGTACTACAGAGGCATCATCGAAAGTGAGATAAGAGGTATCACCCTCGGCACTCGATATCAGCTCTGCAGAGTCGAGCAACTTAGGGGGTGTGTGGTGATGTGCAGGTCTCAGCCCGTTCGATCTCATCGATTGGGGCACAGGTACTAAAGCGGGGCAACTAGAACAAGGAAGAGGGGCCACATATGGTTTACTATCAACCTACACTAAGCATTTAGGATATCAGGTAGAGTATCAAAAGCAGTTACAAAACAGGCTATGCATCAGAATAGGATCAATCAAAAGTAGTAGAAAATTCTAATGCAAGCAGGAGGGAGAAAGAATAGGTGATATAGGCATGCGTCAAGGGGGGTTGCTTGCCTGGAAGCTCTGCGGCAAGGGAGGGATCGTCGGGGATGTAGTCGGTCTCCGGAGCTGCGTCGGTCTCGGGGGCTATCGGATAAGAAGAGGGGGGAAGAAACAACAAATAAAGGCAAACAGATGCAACCCAATGCATGGCATGGCAAAATGCAGTGCTGGTGGTGACCTAATGCAGTGCTACATGTCGCAGACGAAGCGGGTAAATCTCTGGGATATTTTCCCGGCGTTTAGGCAGATTTCAGTATACTGAACCGGAGGGGAAGGTTCCATGTTCAGATAGATAGGAGTGATGGTCAAGCATTTTGACCACGTATTCGGATTTGTCTCATTTTTCTGATCAACTTTCATGTTGAAAACTTCTCAATCCGAGCTACGGTTGAATTTCTACGAATTTTCAAAGATTTAAACCCTTTTCTGAAATTTCTGGAATTAAATCTAATTAAATAATTCGCATTATCCAGAACAGTAGCAGATGACATCAGCATGACGCCAGCATGACATCACCAGGTCAAACCCAACTGTTCCAGGTCAAACCTGACAGCTGGGCCCCACTGGTCAGTGACTCTTGGCTAATTAGTGTTAATTTAAACTAAACAGAAGTTAATTAACTCGTAGGCTCCACATGTCAGTGTCTATTTAGGTTAATTAATTAAGTTTATTTAGAAAACAGTTTAATTAGACTAATTAGCAGATGGGGCCCACTTGTCAGCGACAGTAGTTGCCACGTCAGCACGGTTGACCAGTCAACGCGGTCAACCGGGCCCAGGGACCCACTGGTCAGCGACCCAGGATGGGCCCCAGGCCAGCCACGTCGGCGGCCACCGGCATTTAGCCGCCGGCGATTGAAAAACACGGTGGAGGCCACGGGCGCTCGCCGGAATTCGGCTACGGCGAGCCATTTGGCGCGCGGCTTGGCTCATTCGAACGAGCGCTTGCCCGCGTGTCGGCTGGTGGTGGTGGCGTCGTCGAAGTCGGCCGGAATCAACGCCGGCGACGAGGTCAGCGGCGGAGCAGTTTCGAGCGACGGCGGAAACGGCGATGCAGCGCGCTAGGACTCGAACTAAAGGGGCAGGCGGGTTCTACGCGCGCGTGTGAGGTCGGCGGGCACGGTCCTGTGACCGTTTGGTCACCGGAGACACGCCGGCGACGAGCTAGGTGGCGGCGAGCTCGGCCATGTCTAAAACGACGGCTAGAGGTAGCGAGATGAGTAGGAAGAGGAGGGAGGGTGTGCGGTGCTCACCGGGGAGGCTCAAGGAGGCCCAGTGACGGCTTAGTAGCTGCCGAGCTCGACGGAGTTCGCCGGAGAAGCTGCGGTGGCTGCGGAGGAGGGCGAGCTCGATTCGCTCGGGGAAGAGCTCCCCTGCTTGCGCGCGTGGACGGGGACGGGGTAGTCGACGACGGCGAACACGATGGACAGGACGGCGAGGCAGGGCGAGGACGGTGGCCGCGGGATCTCGGCGGCGCGGCGACGGCGGCGCTCGGGCAGAGGTGAGAGAGAGCGCGCGAGCGAGAGAGAGGAGAGGGGAGAATGGCGAGGTGTCCAGTGGGGAGGGATGGGGCTCGGCCTTATCCTCCCCGAGCCCTGTGGTGTCGCGGTGTCGCCCGCTGGCCGGCGAGCGCGCGCTCGGCCTTGGCGCGGCTGACACGGCGAGCGAGAGAGACAGAGGAGGGAGAAGGGGCCGGTTGGGCTGGGCCAAGTGCACTGTGCACTTAGGCCCAGCCGGTTTAGGCCTTTTCTTTTACTTTTTCTGTTTTTCTTTTTACAGAAAGTTTAGAAAAATAAAAGAGCTGCAAAAAATGCATTTAGTAAAATGTGAAATTGATCCACAAAAATACTTTGCATTATTCTGGTCTGCCACAAAAAGTTTGGAAAATTTTGAATCCATTTGAATTTTTCAAAAATGGAAATGGCATTTAAAGTGCTGTTTTTGCACTGTTTTAATGCTCTAGCCCAATTTAGGAAAATAGGTGATGTTGTTTTCCTGAACATTAATTTGTTTTGGAATTTTTGCTACAACATGAACTATTTTCCAGCAATTTTTGAGCAACTTCAAATTTCACTTTGAATTTGAATTGAATTTTTCAGTGGACAAATTTGAAATGAGATATTAATCCACATTGATTAAACATTGCAAATCACAGTAGCTTAGCATAATCATGTTGGATCACTGTTGCTCATTACAGAGGGGTGTTACACCCGTCCATACCATCGCCACTCTCCAGGTAGCCTTTCAGCAGAGCAATGTACAGAATACAGTCTTAATTGTTGATTGTTCAGAACCAGCATATCATTTGTTACAAGATTTTGAACCTATTGTCACCAGTAACAGATCAATATTGCAGCTACATCATTCTCAAACAAAAATTACAGCTACATCACAGTTACTACTCCCTCCGTCCCATAATATAAGAGCGGTTTTTTTATCATCTTCCCCAATCATATTGGCTCCGGCCCCGTGACGCTTCCCGCGGGCTTCCCGGGCGCAACCCAAAATCGCCGCCGCCGGCTTCTTCGCACCCCTATCCTCCCCCTCGCCGCCACCGGAGCGTCGGCGGCGGCGGGGTCCCTCTCCTCCCTCTCGCAAGACGCGCGAGCAGCGCGGGGCGGCTCGGCCATGCGGGAGCTCAGGGCTCAGCGAGGAGGCGCCGGGCTCACGGCGGACAGGCTGTGCGGGGGCGCAACTGCGCAGCGGCGATGCTCCGCGGATTTGGCGTCGGGGCGCCTGCTGGTCAGCGCGGGTGCGCACGGTGCCCATCTGCCGTGTGGGCCGCTGGGGCTCTGACGCACGGGTGCATCGGCGTAGAGCGGGCGGCGATTTGGCCACAAGGGGTGCGGCGGGCGCGTGGGTCTGACACAGATCTGATGTGGCAAGGATGCCTCCGGTGGTGTTGGCGTCGTGCTGGCGTCACGAGGCTGCCTGGGATGGAGCTGCCTTGCATCTGCTGGGGTGCACGCCGCGGGCGTGCAGAGGGCCCGGGCGGCGCTGTGGGCGCGGCTTGGAGGCCCGTGGCGGCGCGGAGGAGATTTGGTCTCCAGCGTACGCTGTGGCGCGCGCGTGGTGTGTGTGACGAGCGTCTGATGTAGGGCTGCTGCTGGGGATCATGGTGGTTCGCGGCCTCGAGTAGTGCGCATTTGTTCCTTGCCGGCATGGTGCTTGGACAGAGCGCGGTAGTTATGCTGCGTCCGGTGGCTCTGCTCTCGGTTGGCCGTCATTGGATCTGGCAGCTCGCGCTGGTGTTTGGCCGTTGTTTGGTCTCCGCGAGGTGCGGTTGCGTGCGGCGGCTGTGGCCTCTTCGTCCACGGGTTGGTTCGTTGGTGGTGGTGGTGGTGGTCTTGCTGGAGCCGATGTAGAAATGATGTGTGATGAGGTGGTGTGGGGCTTGGGTGAAGACCTTGTCTCGGCCTTGTGCCGTGACCAGCTATGGCTGTGGTTGTGGCCGTCGTTGACCTTCTTGGAGGCATCGCTGCTTTGCTGATGCACCCCTCTCGCGTAGATCCGGCCATCTCGGCCTCTCTAGGGGAAACCCATGATCTTCTGATCGGACGATGGCGGCGCTTTGGTGTCGTTTTCCCTCTTGGGGGCTTCATCTCGGAGCTCGGTATCGGCAAGCGGACCCGAGGGTGGCGGTGGTTGTGGCATCCAGAATTTTGTGGCAACGATGATGGTGGGAGCGATGTCGGTGACGCGGCAATGGTTTAGGTAGTCGGCTCTTCTCCGGCCTGTCCGCGGGTTTGCCTCGGTTTGTTTGCTGCTGTGAAGTCGAAGCTGCGGTGGCGGGGCCCTGCGGTGTACGATGACTGGCTGCAGGTGGCCCGCTCGGCGATCTTCCGTGGCGCCAGCCGTGCCTGGTTTTGTCCGACGTAGCTCTCCGTTAGAGTCGGAGTTGCGCTGACTGGTCGCAGGTGGTTGGGTTTGGCGCGGATCTTCATACAACTTCACTCGGCCTCTATAGTGTGCGTTGAGTCGACAATCGCCTACAGCGAAGTCGGAGTCGTTGCTCAAGGTTTAGGGATGGCGATGACGCCTCTAGGGGAGGAGTGATGACGATGACGCCTGCATGCTGTCTCGACGAGGCCCTCTTTGGAGTGGTGTGTGTGGGTTATCTTGTGTGTGCCGCTCAGCGGTTGTAGTGGTTTTCGCCCGGTTTTCCATAATTAACTAGGCAACCTGGTTTTCGCTCGGTTTTTCCTAATTAACCGAGCAACTCTTTTCTTCTTAATGAATGCAGGAATCCTGCCATTTCGAAAAAAATATAAGAGCGTTTTTGACACTAACACTACACTATTGTCAAAAACGCTTTTATCAGCATGGAACTATACGAGCGGGCCCTAAATTTTAAGTGGGAGGTCATCATCGTCTATGTACCCGCAGATCACCGCCGGTTCAAGATCTTCCTCGATGAGCTTCAGCGGAAGGTCTCGGCTGCCCAACTCCCAGTGGTGGTTGGCGGGGACTTCAACCTCATCCGCTCGGAGGCTGACAAGAGCAACAACCTAGTTAACTACCCCCGGATGCAAATGTTTAACGACTGCATCGCGGATCTTGGTCTCCGCGAGCTAGATAGGGTTGGGGCCAGGTTTACCTGGACCAACCGGCAGATATACCCAACGCGCTCCGTCCTGGATCGCGTGCTAGTCTCCCCAGAGTTGGAGCTCCATTGCCCCCTCGCTTCCCTCCGGGCCATCACCCGTATTGGGTCCGACCACGTCCCCTTGCTTCTCTCGACCGAGAATGACCGCCCAACACAACCACCATGGTTCCATTTCAAGGCCTTCTGGCTCAACCAGAACGGGTTTGTCGAAGCCGTTCGAGCTCGGTGGGTGGAGGCCCGCCTCGCCCCCCATAGGGCCCTCTCGGCGGTGGATTCCTGGCACTTTTGCGCAAAACGGTCCCGCCAGTTCATGAAGGGGTGGGGCGCAAATCTCGGCCGCGATTTGTGGGAGCGAAAAAAAGCCCTCCTCACCGACATCCAGGCACATGACTTTAGGGCTGACTCAATCGGCCTCTCCCCGGACGAATGGATGCTTAGATATGATCTCGAGGATCAATTGACAGTCATATATATGGATGAGGAAGCCTTCTGGCGTATCCGAGGTACTCAGGCTTGGGTTCTCAAGGGGGATGCCAATACCGCCTACTTCCAGGCCATAGCAAATGGCTGGAGGCACCGGAACACCATCCTGCTGCTTTGGGATGGCAAGACGCTTCTACAGCAACCAGCCGACATCCGTACCCATGTGGATGGCTTCTATAGATCACTCTTCTCGGCCACCCCTAGGAGTGGCTTAGCTCTTGCACCGGACTTTTGGCCCGTTCACCAGCGCATCTCGCCGGCTGAGAACGAGGCTCTTACGGCTCCGTTCTCGGAGGAGGAGGTATGGTTGGCCATTAAGGGTATGAACCCGGCCTCAGCCCCGGGCCCGGATGGCCTTCCGGTGAAGTTCTTCCAAACTTTCTGGAATGTTATTAAGCGGGAGGTGATGGCGCTCTTCGAGGAGTTCTTTGTGAGCGCCATTGACCTTTCCCGCCTAAACTATGGAATCATCACGCTGATACCAAAAGTGCCTGGAGCTTCGAACATTAGTCAGTTACGCCCTATCACGGTTATCAATGTGATCTTCCGTATCCTGGCGAAGGGGTACGCCAATAGGGTGGCCCCGCTTGCTGACCGCATCACCCACCCAGACCAGGCGGCGTTCATTCGCGGCCGATACATCCTGGATGGCGTCCTCGTCCTTCATGAGGTCCTGCATGAGGTTCGCTCCAAAAACCTCAAGGCGGTATTCCTCAAGATCGACTTCCACAAGGCCTACGACACGGTCGGCTGGCCCTTCCTTAGGGAAGTATTGCTCCGGAAGGGATTCGACGACCGGTGGGTTACCAAGGTGATGCAGATGGTTACCTCTGGGTGGACTGCTGTGAACATTAACGGGGAGATCGGTCCCTACTTCCCCACATCCTGTGGGGATAGGCAGGGTGACCCATTCTCCCCTTTTTTGTTCAACATGGTGGTGGATGCCCTCGCATCCATACTAGATCGGGCCAAAGCCGCGGGACATATCCGCGGCCTAGTTCCCCACCTGGTGGGCGGCAGGGGGGTCTCCCTCCTGCAATATGCCGACGACACTATCATCATGGTGGAAGGCTCCGAGTCAGACATCACGAACTTGAAATTCCTTCTGCCCTGTTTCCAACATATGTCGGGCCTCAAAATAAACTTCGACAAGAGCGAGGTGATGGTGCTTGGCTACTCCGACACCGAATGCCAGAGTATTGCGGACCGCCTTAACTGTCAGGTGGGCTCCTTCCCCACGTCATACCTGGGGATACCCATTAGTGACACTAGGTTGTCTGTGGCCGAGCTAAGGCCCACTGTGAATAAGCTCCAACACCGCATTGAGCCTTGGAAGGGCAGGTGGCTGTCCAAAGCAGCTCGGACAATCCTCATAAATTCATCACTGTCCAGCCTGCTCATGTTCATCATGAGCTTCTACAGCCTACCGGAGACATTGCATCATGAGATCGCCAAGGTCCAGGCGCGTTTCTTCTGGGCAGGCGAGGGAGACAAGCAGAAGTACCATATGGTGCGGTGGCCGGAAATATGCAAGCCGCGGGATCAGGGCGGACTTGGGATTATGTCCTCCAAGCGCATGAACATTGCCCTCCTGTCCCGTTGGCTGTGGCGGATCGCTAAGGGAGAGGGCGACTTGTGGCTGGACATTATCCGGAACAAGTACCTTAGGGGACAACCGCTTGCCTTCTGTCAACGGTCGGGCGGCTCCCAGTTCTGGCAGGCGATCATACAGCTAATGCCGGTTCTCCGCATTGGGACCTCCATCGCGGTGGGGTCCGGTGCCTCCACCCTGTTCTGGTTCGATAGATGGGCTGGTGACCATCCGTTCACGGCTCCATTGCGATTGAACCTAGGATATCCGTTGAGGCCGCCCTTATTGACTTAGGGCGCATCGCGTTCCAGCGGCCATTTGGGCCCCCGGACGTCCTTGCTTGGCAGGAGCTCCTCGACTGCATCGCACTACACGAACCTGAGATGGCACAGGCTAGCGATCACATCTCCTGGCGCCTGGAACCATCCGGTAGGTTCTCCACGAAGTCCCTCTATCAGGCCATCGCGGCCTCGCCGGGCCCGGAGCCGCTGGCGGTGATTTGGTCCATTAGATTGCCTCTGAAGATTAGAATCTTCCTTTGGCCATGGATCCGTGGCCGGGTCCCATCTGGTGTTGAAGTGCTCAAGCGGAACGGTCCGGGTGATGGAATGTGCCCATTGTGTGGGACGGAGGAAGATTCTAACCACATCTTCTTCTCCTGCGTATCAGCGCAATTCCTTTGGAGCTGCCTCCGGGAAACGGTGGGAGGCACATGGTGCAACAATAACTTCCCCGACCTATTCTCGGAGGTCCAGGCCTCCCCTCCGAACACCCGCCACATTCGGTGGCTCACGATTGGAGTACTTGCTTGGACGCTCTGGACGACCCGCAACAAGCTTCTGATCCAACGCGTACCTCTTCGACGTGCTACTGACGCGGTGTTTAAACTTTCTGGCTACTTGCAGCTTTGGCGGCCGCTTAGCCGCCCTCAGGACCGAGACGCCATCACCACCATCATTGCAGATCTCCGCGCGATGGCTCTCCGCTTGGCGCCGCCACTTCCTCCGCCACCTCCCGAGCCGGATTAGCTTCTCTTCCGCATGTGTTACCGTGCCATGTTGCCGCCTATGCTTTATTTTCTTGGGCTTGTTGAGCTGTGCCCTCAGCAGAACCTTCTTGTACTCTATGTTGTGCTACTTGGTGTGCGTGTGTGTGTGGGCGGTGTGAACATTGTTGGATCTTGTGACTTGGTGGTTTGCTTTATTTATAAAACGGGGCGAAAGCCTTTTTCGGTAAAACGCTTTTATATTATGAGACGGAGGGAGTAGATGATTCTCATCTATACACCGTCTGCCACCACGCCGGCGACGCGTCACGTTCCAAGTTCCAACCACTCCGGTTTTCCTTCTTTGTAAAAAGGCGCGTCCAGAGTTCCCGGGAAGTTTCAAAATTCTGACAAGACAACTTCAAATCGAGTGTGCCGTACCAGTATTATCAGTTATATATATTTTTGGGGTAAAAAACCGGCCTTCTACCAATAAAAACATGGGTCGTTCAGAAAACAAGATTCATCTGGCAACAAATATTTTATCTTCAAACCATTTTTGAAAAACAAAAATATCAGATCGGTGATCGACCCGCTACTTTTTGAGGGTGTTTGGTTGAGAATTTTACTTGGCTTTTGCACTTGGGCTTATATAGAAAACCAACCAACCAGCCTCTTTGTTTCAACCTTGACGGAAAAAAGTAACAGTGTCTTATTTCCGTGGTTCCTCGTGATCAAACTTGTAAAATAAAAACGAATATATCATATTGCCTAGTGTTTCACATTCGATTTGGACGACCACAGCCGGTTCCGAGCGGATCAAGGTAACAACATCCCATTCCCAGACATGACCGAAAGCGACAGCCGCGTGATCGAATTGACACGTCAAACTCTAGAAAGTCATATATAATGTTCTCCGCGGCAAACAATTCGGCTAAGTCCAGTATGGAAGCAGCGTGTACGGGGTGGAACTTGGAGACTGGCTCTCAGTATGATCATACTTCCTCTTCTGGTAAATACATACACTAAAACTCATGTATGATCATACTAAATACATACACTAAAACTCATGTTCAGTTGGAGATATGATTATGGTTGTTTCACCAGCATAGCATTAGCCTAGCCTCCCAGTGCAATTCAAAAGCCGTCCCTCTTTCTCAAGGATGTGACCTCAGAAACTAAAAACACAGTAAATTAAAGCTCGTCTTCAGTTCCAAGTCTGATGATTTCAGTGTAAACCCAACACCAGTAGAAAGTAGAAACAAGTACACCATGCCCAGCAACAAAGCAGACCAGTACAGTACGTACTATCTTCTCAACAGATCGCCATGAACACAGTGGTTCTCAACTGATAATACCAGGGACTGCTGCATCACGTGATCATCTGATTTTCATCAAACCAGCATATACCCAATGATATCGTGTGCATATATAGGAACAGAGCAAGGACTGCGCACACTGCAAGTCTCAAGAGATTGTGAAGAAGACCGAAGCACACTGACACACAACACCCTATGGTTTCAGAGAAGCTGCACAGACAGATCTCCCAATATCCAGGACTGAATCCCTTCCCTCTTTGCCACAAAAACACATTCACAACTTGTTGCAATACTGGTCAACGCCAGCTTCTTAGGTCCAGAAACATCATCAAAGCCTCTGCTGCCCAACTTTGCTTGTTTTTACGACAGCATCTTCTCTTTTTAGTCGAAGAAAGAAAGCTGCAAGTAAATACAGGCTCAACACTGTCGATACCAAACGGCATGTCTGGCAATTTTCCTCATCTGTTCCGGGTCCTTTGTTGGCATCATCTGGACAACTACTGTAGACACAATGCATCCGAATTCATCTAGAATATGCCTGGACGAACGTTCTATTGGTAATATATAAATCCAGAGTCCCCAATCTGAGAAAAGGGTGCGCTCATAAAAAGAAGCACCGAGTAAATTGGAAAATAATGTGCAGATATTAGCCATATAACCTGTAATAAAACATGGCATTATATACGAAGCACAGAACATGCATATAACATGGTAGAAGCTCGTCCTCAAGGGCAGCATGTTCCTCCATCGGTATGAGCAGATGTTCAAATTATAGCAATATCAAGAGGTGCATCAACGAAATATCTTCCTCGAAGCAACAAACCATGACCAAGCAAAGAGTTCAGAAACTGGTGTGAGTAATTAAGTTCACTTGTTAACAGAAAGTTTAAAAAAAATCAAATATGTGGCGCAACTGGAAAAATAATTGAAAAAGGATACATTAAATATCCAGGGATCAAATTTTCTCCAAAAAGAGTTACATGAAGCATATACATTGATAAAAATTGAGTATTAAGAAGCAGCAGCAGATAGTAATTAAAATAAAGTGAAGTCAATTCCTCAGCCCCAACAAAATAGACCGTGAGGCGGATCAGTTGGCAAATATTTCAGAAGCAGAGAAAAATTACTTCATAACTTTAGCATCAACACAGCAATTGTCACTTCAGCCCCAAAGGGTACAGAGACAAGCATAGATTTCATGGAACAGCGTGATAGCCAAAGCTTCTGATCACAAATGGTATACATCAATGCATAAAGAGTCCGGCAGGCTCATACTTGATCCAATTCATAGATATTGTAGCTCATAAGGGTATGCCAGCTCGGCCTTCAAGAAGCAGCACCTCACTCAAAAGCCGTCAGGTGAAAGGAAAACCATTCAAAGCATAACCTTCTAGTGCCAGAAAGAAGGTATGCGGAACAAGAGTTTGTTTGAGCCGGCGTTTCCAAGGATATAAGTATTGGCCATCACGATGGAAGCTGTCAACAAGTTCGCCAGCACTGTCAACGCACAACAGCCATCCGCCAAGATTGAGCAGCAAGAAGACGTCACCATCCACAGACACAACGCTGGCATCCCACGATGTTCTCCACGGCAGTGTCGAATAGCAGATGATCTTGTGTGCTTGCCATCTGGTAGGTGCGGCGAGCTTTGTGTCCCTATTCGCGGCTGGCACTTGTTGCTTGCGGAGGCATCGGCGCCCTAGAACAAGGTTGGAGGTCCGGCAGCGGTGGATTTGGCGTTCTCCCTCGGCATGGATAATGGCATGCGACGGGTCCAGATCATGTTCAACGCGGGGACATTCCCAGCCGATGAGGCACATCGACAAGTACATGTTCTATAGGTTGTTCATCAGCTCGCAATGCCTTAACGGCATGGTGTTGGTGGAGGTGTGCTCTTTCGAGTAGGGTCACGGCAGTTGCTGAATTTGGTGTGTGAGGGGCCCCTAAGGTCTCAGTTTTTTTTTTTTTTTTTTTTTTTTTTGCGAATAATTTCCTGAGTCCTTATGCAAAGCTTTTCAGCACACCTGTTATATCACTATCTCTTAACTAGGCGACTCGGCATTTATTTTGTAATCGTGCTGTGTGTTCAATGTTGGTTTGGGGTTATCTCTAGAAAAGGGGTGCTTGCAATTGTCTATTATACTTTCTTCACTGAATTAATATAACACTATTATCAAGCATACATCCATCCAACGATATCGTGTGCATAGGAACAGAGAAAGGACTGCTGGAAGTCTGAAGAGATTGTGAAGAAGAGATCCGGAAGCACACTGGCACATAACAAACACCCTACACCTCAGTTTGGAGGGGCGCCACTTGTTTCTGCAACTTGCTGAGCCCGGGCAGAGGCAGGGGTTGGTTGGCCATCCACATGACATATAGTAGCAGATCGATTTTCCAGCTAGTACATCACAGTTACAAGATTCTCATCTATACTATACAATGACCGCCACCATGCTGGCGATGCGTCACGAGCAACCTCACGAGTATATCAGAGTGACTGGGACTATTCACAAGGATAACAGAGGACATATAATGCAGAGGCCTGGGCACTCCCCTTTTAAAAAAAACAGAGGAAGTATAAATTAATTAAAAAATAGCATTATTTCTGAAGGATTCATTTGAGTGTCTAATAATACAGCAAAACTCATGTTCAATCTAAGCATAATTTCATTCCTAAGGTACCTCCCGTTCCCAACGCAATTCAAAAGCCCCCTACAGAATTCTCAAGGATGTAATCTGAGAATCTGCAAAATATTCTACAGCAAAACTCATTCTTCAGTTGGAAATACTCCCTCTGTCCCATAATATAAGAGCGAGCGTTTTTTACATGTGATGATTCAGCGTAACAGAAAGCGACAAATCACTGGTGCTGCAAAGCAGACCCAGAACTGGTTTCTGACCAGATCGCCATGCGTTTTAACTGAAAGCAACACAACCGATCAAAACTTAAAACAAAGAAAGGAACATATCAGATTACCTAGTTGTGCACATTCGATTTCAACGGCCAGTCGCCACAGGCCGGTTCTGAATCAAGTAATGTCCCAGGTAGACTGAAAGCGACGCACACATGAATCGACAAGCTCTAGAAAGGCCTTGGTGACGAACAATTCGACCGAGTCTGTGACCTAGGCCAGCAAAATGCGCCATACATCACTTTCTCTGATACTCCCTCCATCCATAGGACTCACCACACAAGCTACTAAACAGTTTAGCTCAGTCGCCTGAAAACGGAATTACAGAGAGGTTGAGGGGTGGCAAGCCACGGCTGCAATCTGTTTTTCAGAAGACATAATCTGATTGGCAAAATTGAGTGGCATTGACCAAGAAAATGACATTTCGATGGCACAAAACAATAACTATTCTGGTAGGAGTTTCACAGTTTTTTTTTTATTCTCTTATAGGAAGTTCCAGACATGCCTTTTTACTTCTGTTCATTTGCTTTTGGACATGTTTGAAATAAGCATTACCAGCAGGTAGCAAAAGTGAGATATACAAAGTCAACTTGTGCACCCACCACAAGAAGGGTAACTACTAACTAACTACTCCCTCTGTAACTTTTTATAAGATTTTTAGAGTCCACTACGAAGTCGTATGGTCGTCATCCTGCACAGGCTGCTGCAGGTCCCAAGTTTGCTTGACCGCAGCTCCAGACATGCTATACAAGTTGGCTAATCAGATTTGATTGTATAGCAGACGTCGAGTAATAATCAGCAATAGATTCTTCAGTTTAGGTAAGAGGTACATTACTAAGAAAGCTCAGAGATTCTGATCACATTTGTCTAAAAAGAAAAGGGCATATCTTCTTTCTCATTAAAGAGAAGAAACTAACATCCTTCCTAGTGTCAGCACATGAAAAATATCAGTGAACTTACCAAGACAACATCAAAACCCCACAATTCTGAAAGCGACCAATCAAATCAATCGACAGGTAAACACCAAAACTTGTAATAAACCCAGTGCAACACACGCACGTAGTAGCTCCGTTACAAAACTGTCTCCTCTTTTCTCTTCTAAACACTCTCCCTCGTAATACTAATAAGAAAAGAAAAAAAAGACCTATCTAGGCCTGCGACTGCGCCTGAGATGCGCCACCTAGAGCCGGGAAGTCGGCCGCTGTGCCTTTAAACCCCTTATCCTGCTTTGGCTTGGGACCTTGCCACTGCCTGTAGTTGCCGCCCTGCTGGTATCCGCCGCCATTGTTGTACCCGCCTTGCTGCCTGCGGTCACCACCGTTCAAGCCATCCTGGCGTTCCTGGTTACCACCATTGCCCTGGCCACCATTGTTGTACCCGCCTTGCTGCCTGCGCTCACCATTGTAGGCATCCTGGCCACGGCCACCATTGTTCCTGCCTTGCTCCTGGTAACCACCATTGCCCCGGCCACCGTTGTACCCGCCTTGCTGCCGGCGGTCGCCATTGTAGGCATCCCTGCGCTCCTGGTAACCACCATTGCCCCGGCCACCGCCATTGAACCCGCCTTGCTCCCGGCGGTCACCATTGTAGGCATCCCTGCGCTCCTGGTAGTAGCCACCCTGCTGCTGGTCCCGGCGCTCACCATTGTACCCGTCCTGGCGCTCCTGGTACCTGCCGTTGCCCCTGCCGCCATTGTACCCGCCTTGCTGGTAGCCACCTTGCCGGCGCTCACCATTGTAGCCCTCACCCCTCCTTGGGGCGCCACTGTCGTTGGCGTTGGCCTCAACGTTGTGGAACACGATGGCGTTCTCGCCATGGCCAGAGTTGTAGACCCGGCGCTCAGAGCTGTTGTCACGGCTGCTGCGGCCATTGTAAGCACCGTTCCCACGGCCTCCCCTGTAGCCGCCGCCATATTGAGGGCACCTCGGTGGTGTCGGAGGTACGTACTCTGAACCATCCTCATTCTTCAGGTACTCCTGGATGCTGATAGCCTGCAGCAAACAGCAGCAGTAAGGATCACACTATCACTAACAAGTGCAATACAAATTAAACAGCACTGATGTAGTGCTTGTACATTATAAGGACATGCCTAGATTTCAGAAGATGGTTCAGTAAAGTAAAACATGCCCATTTCATATCTCAGCATCAAAATGTGTACTGTTGGAAGACTAATAAATTGTAAAAAGGGATTAGTTCGTACCTTGCGAGGTTTAGCTTCCTTTGCAGCAGCCTCCTTTGCCTTGCGAACATTTTCCGCCTTCAATTTAGCATCATCCTCAATCTTCTTCTTCTCCAAGAGCTGGAGACCCTCAAAATCTACAGCAGCAACCCTCCTCTCCTCAGGTTTAGAGGCCTCCAGAGACTTCTTCTTTTCTTGCATCTTCTCATATTCTTCAAGGGTCATCTCCTAATCCAAATTAGCACATCAGTAAAAAGCTTGAAAAACAGAGCAAAGGGTCTGTACGTGAGGCAAGTATAGGCAAGTGCAGGAAAGTACAATTTTCTCTTGTTCAATGGGAGCCTCCTGCTCTTTCTCAGCAGTGGTCTCATTAGGAGCATCCCCATTGGAGTCTTCCTTCTTAGGCTTTTGCTTCTTCAGCTTTCTCTTGACAGAGCCACTGAGGCACTTGGTCTTATTGGTCTTATCCTTCTTCTCGACGCCATCTCCCTCCTTCTTGTCGGCGCCTTCTCCCTCTGGCTTCTTTTCGGCACCCTCTCCCTCTTCCTTCTTGAAGTCACCTTTTTGCACATCCCTGCATCAGTTTCAAACATCAATAAGGTTAACTTGAAGGGTAATGGTTAAGTTTCGCAACAAAGCAATAAAAACTTGTACAATAACCAACAGAAAGTAAAAGGTAAAGGCTCTCAGTGGAACATACCCTGTAGACTTGTCAGATTCAGAAGCAGGGACAGCTTCAACAACATTCTCAGCAGGGGCTTCCACCTGCTTTTCCTCAGCAGCAGGCTCCACCTTCCCTTCAGACTTCTGATCAACATCAGAAGCAGCCACAGAGGATGGCTTGCTCTTAGGCCTGTACTGCAGGTTCTCCCTCCTGTGCTGCCTGTCATCCCTGCCGCCGCCATTGCGGTAGTTAGAGTCAGGGGCTTGGTTGTAGCCACCTCCGTTGGTATTGTTGTAGTCACGGTTGCCATTGCCATTGGCATAGTATGCGCGGTCGTCGGTGAGATAGACACGTTGATAGCCATCATGATAGAAACGGTCACCATTGGCATCGTGAAAGACACGACTGGCAACGGCGCCACGCCCCCTTCCACGGCCTCTGCCACCGTAGTAGCCTTGGCCTCTGCCACGGCCTCCACCGAAGTTGCCCTCCCTTTGGTAATCCCCACCCTCTGAAAGATAGAGTAAGCCAGTGTCAGAACAGATCGACTGGGGCATATATACTGATGAACGTCCAAAGACAAACCAGAGTTCCAAGAAAATTTGGTGCATATGTACAAGCATATCAGAGCCAACAGATCAATTATGGCATAATCAGAAGGTTTAAATTAATTGAAAAAGATTTATGAATAGGTGAACATGAATCTGCCTGCCAGATATTGTATAACTGAACAATCAGGAAACGTGAAATAATCCCAAAGATAAGGGACCGATCTAGCACCAGCGATGTCTACACCTGAAGCACTATCGACCCTAAATCAAGCCCCTTTGTTCCACCCAAACTAGAGCAATCATGAGCCAGATGCAAAGATGTATAAAGATTTGACCGATCCAGAACTCCCCCGGTACGCTACAATGCGGCCGCCAGGCCGATCGAGACGGAAAAGGAAACAGAAAAGCGATCGGGACCAGACAATCTAACAGATCGGTAGGAGGGGGCGGGGTCGGGGCGCGCGCAAACCTTGGGGGTACTGCTGCTGCTGCTGCTGCTGGGGCGGCTGGTCCTCGTTGGCGGCGGCGGCGTTGTCCTTGGCGGCGGCGGCCTTCTTGCTGGCCTTGGTGGGCTTGTCGGGGTCCTCGGGCGGGATGACCTTGTTGACGACGCGGGCGACGGCCTCGTCGCCCGAGGCGCCGTCGGCCAGGTCGAGCAGGTCGAAGATCCCCATGGCGGCGGGCGGCGGCGGCTAGGGTTCTCCGCCTCTTCCCCCTAAACCCTCGTCGAATCGATCAACTCGAGTCGAGGCTGATTTGGTTGGCTTTGGGGGCTTGGTGGGTTTGGTTGTGGATCGAGGAGGGCCGGTGCGCGGGGATTATATAGGTGGGGCGACGGGCCCGGCTCGGTTTCCGCGCCCGACTTACCGACCTTGACTCCAACTCCAGCCCAGGGAGGAGGCTCCAGTAGCTTCCACGGCGCGCGTACGTGCCAGCCTCGATCGATCGGGTGCGTGCGCAAAGGAAACGTTCCACACGTACGTACGTGACCGGGTCGGTCGGGATCAGTTATGGAAGCCCCGACCAGACCGACTGCTTGATTGATTTCATGGATGGAGTATTTTTTTTTTGAAACAATAGAGACTTTATTCCTCAAACATCAGTCAAATCGTTTACAATGAGATGAGAAATAAAGTCCGGAATAGAAGATTCCCAAAAATTGAAAGATTTATCACTAAACGCATTCTGTGCTAATGCATGCGCCACTTCATTTGCTTCGCGGAGGCAGTGCGAATAATCAACATTTGCAAAGTCCAAAGATAGCTGCTTGCATTCCATCACCATAGCTGTCTCCGGTCCTGCATAATCATCTGGGTTTTGAACCGTCTCCACAACAAAGCTATTGTCAGACTCTACTATGACCTTGTTGCATCCAATCTTCCCCGCTAAATATAATCCATTTCAAATCGCTATTGTTTCTGCCGAATCAACATTGCCAACCTGAGGGATGAACCATGTTGCTGCCACAATAAACCTCCCTCGCCCATCACGAGCGATAGCACCCGTTGCTCCTGTTAGAGTTTCAGACTGATAGGCTGCGTCAACATTCACTTTTACTACGTCGCTCAAGGGCCGCCTCCACATGTGGTCACAGCTCCTTTCTGGCTGTTTGTTCGTGTATGCACGGAAGAAGTTAGTGGCCAACACTCTGATAGATAACGCTGCACTATTTGCAGTTTGAATCGTCTCTCCCTTGACGTGCTGTCACCGTTGCCACCACAAGTACCACGCAACAACTAATACAAGTTCTGTTGTAGGGAGTCCCTCTGTAACAGATTTGATCTTGCAAAGGATTTCCACTGTGATAGATCCCGACCGGTCCTGGTCCACTGCTTGCAAAATAATATCGTATAGACCCAGCTCAGTCCAAACTTCCTTCACCCTTTTGCAAGTAAACAGGCAATGTTGAATGTCTTCCAATCCAGTTGCGCAGAACGGGCATTGGGGAATAAGCGGGATGTGTCTGCTTGCTAGTACACCGAAGCAAGGTAATGATCCATTCAACGCCTTCCATGTGAAGTGTTTAATTTTACCTGGGATATTAAGATTCCACACCTCCTTCCAGATGGTATTTGCTTGCACGTTTCCTTGACCATCTGATCTTATAAGACGCTGCCCGTAATGGTGCTCGAACTCCCTGTGATATGCCGACCGGACCGAGAAGGTCCCCGATCGTGTATAATTCCATGCAACAAAGTCCTCCATGATCTGAACATTCAGAGGTATTTGGAGGATCCTTTGAGCATCAACAGGAGAGAACACATCTCTGATTAGTACCTCGTCCCACTGACCAAGGTGTGGGTTAATAAGTTCTTCCACATATCTTAGCATCGTTGCACCCCTAGGAGTAATGACCTTTCTTGAGGGACTTGAAGGGATCCAGGGGTCATGCCATATATCGATATGTGCTCCTGTACCCACACGCCATATGCACCCCCTCTGAAAGGTTTGAATGCCTGCAACTATACTCTGCCAGGTATAGGAAGACCCCTTCTTCGGTCCAGCCTTCAAAATGTTCCCCTCCGGATAATATTTTGCGCTCAAGATACGTGCACATAGAGAGTCCGGGTTCTGGATTAGTCACCAACACTGTTTTGCTAACATAGCAAGGTTAAAACTGTGAAGGTCCCTAAACCCCAAGCCCCCTTTCTTCTTTGGCACGCACATCTTCCACCACGCAAACCAGTGCATCTTCTTCTTCTCATCACCATCACCCCACCAAAATCCAGCTATCTCATCTGTAATTGTTTTGCAAATTCCTTTAGGGAGTTTAAAAACAGACATTGGAAGATCGATTCCCTTTCTTCTCTGCCAAGGCAAGCCAGAGCCAGGGTGAGGGTCCGGGTCCGGTTCCGTCTCGTTGGCCCGCGCCGTCAGAGAGGAGCGTGACACGTCTGTCCCCAAGCTTCTGGTGGGGACCTCACCCAAGGCCACACAAGCTGAGTGCATATCAGGTGATACGTACGGGAGCTGAAATGCTCCCATGCTACGATGTGATCTCGGCCATTGGATCTCGCATTAATCTGATTAATGCCAAGGTCGCTACAAAGAATAGAATAAGGAAGCTTGAGGATATTATTGGTAATATTTTTCTGTGAGTAAAGATATGGGTATTGTGGCAACCAATTACTTTGCCAACATTTTTCGGCTGATCCTGACCTTGATCCTTCACGGATTATTAATCTGATTAACCCTTTGGTGGGTGAGGCGACCAACACGACTTTGTGCGCCGAGTTCTCATATAAGAAGATTATGGATGCCCTCTTCCAGATTAGCCCCTTAAAGGCGCCGGACCGGATGGGTTTCCCGCTCGTTTCTTTTAGCGCAACTGGGCTGCAGTGAAGGGAGGTATCATTGCTTGGTAAAGGGATTTTCTAGAACTGGTGTTATGCCCCCATAGGCAAATGATACGCTAACCGTGATGATTTCAAAAATCCCTAATCCTGTCAAAATCAGATATTTCAGACTTATCAGTTTGTTCTGTGTTATATATAAAGTGGTCTGAAAGTGTCTAGTAAATAGGCTTGGACTTGTGCTTGATGATATTATTTTTCCGTCTCAAAACGTTTTCATCCCAGGGCATGTATGATAACTGGTAATGCCTTGGTAGCCTTTGAGTGCATTCATCACATTAAACAAGAAAATGATCCCACTAAAATTTTATGTGCTTATAAGCTTGATCTCTCGAAGGCTTATGGTTTGGTGTACTGGAATTACCTTAGGCAAATGATACAAAACTTTGGTTCCGCTCATCGTTGGGTCGATTATATAATGTCTTCTGTGACCTAGGTGAGATACTCTGTAAAATTTATTGGAGCCATCGTGGATTCAATTGCATTGTCATGAGGGCTTCGGAAAGGTGATCCATTATCCCCTTATTATTTCTATTTGTCGTTGATGGTCTCTCTGCTCTTATCAATAAAGGAATTGATTCCAATGATATATCTCCTTTCAAACTTACAAAAGCCCCACTGGGATTTCACACCTCCTATTTTCCGACAACACTCTTTTATTCCTCAAAGCTTGTGAGCAGCATGCTATTCATGTTAGAGGCATTCTAGAGATTTATGGACAGGTTACTGGTCAGCTCCTCAACCCATCTAAATGCTCCCTTCTTTTTGGGAGATCCTTCCCAAATGTTATTATGAGTACTGTAAAGAATTAGTTGCAGGTTACTTCTGTCGGGTACAAAGAAAGGTATTTGGGGCTACCTACCCTAATGGGAGGATGACCAAAGGGAAGTTTCAAACCCTTCAAGTTAAAGTCACTAAAAGGTTCTTCTTCTTTGATGGGCACCCTACTCTCTGTTGCACAAGCCATCCTTACATTTATCATGAGTGCGACGACCTTAATCACATGGTTCAGAATTTTTACCGTGGTGCCGAGAAAGGAAAAAAAGAAAGACTCACTGCCATCTAGTCTTGCCAAGCACCTTCAAATGTCTTTACTTTTGCCTATCGATTGTGTACGAACTCCCTTGCAACTTGGAGCAACAAGAACAAATGAAACTTGGAGGTGCCTGCTACTTGTCCTTATGTGGTGTCTAGGCCTGAAGACAATTTCCATGTGTTCTGTTCTTGCATCAATGCGGAAAGGCTCTGGAGAATTATTGGCAGGTGAATGGGAGCTACTGGATGTCACAAAGATCCAACCCACTGAAGATGACTAGTTTTTGCAACTTGTTTGTGAGCTTGATGAGCGCATGTGCATCTGCGTATTGACGTCACTTTGGCGAATTGGCATGTCAGGAATGAATTGGTTCATGTGAAGCATGCCCCTCGTGTCAAAGTATCTACCAGGTTCCTCCCATGCTACTTGTCTTCTCTGCATTCCATCGCGATTGACCCCAACACTGATCATGTGAAAGGTAAGTCAGTTGTCCTCACCTGCTTCCCGTACACACATTATGTATGCAAACTTATTGAGCATCCTGCTCTTTGCCCTTAGATTCCTCCAGTTGCTAGTCTTATGAAGGTAAAAACGGATGGCTCTTTTTTGGATGGAGTGTGATACGTCTCCAACGTATCTATAATTTTTGATTGTTTCATGCTATTATAGTATCAATCTTGGATGCTTTTATATGCAATTATATATCATTTTTTGGGACTAAACTATTAACCTAGTGCCCAGTGTCAGTTGCCGTTTTTTGCTTGTTTTTGGTTTTTCAGGAAATCAGTACCAAACGAAGTCCAAATGCCACGAAACTTTTTGATGATTTTTTTCTGGACAAAAGAGATCCTGGAAGCTTCGGGAGGAAGCCAGAAGCCTCATGAGGAGGCCACAAGGCAACAGGGTGCGGCCCCAGGGGGGCACGCCCTGATGCCTTGTGGGCCCCTCGTGGCTCCTTTTGACCTAATTCCACTTCTATAAATTCTCAAATATTCGGAAACCATCAGAGAGCCAGACGAGAAAACCCTACCGCCGCCGAAAGCCTTTGTTCTTCCGCGATCCCATCTGGAGGCCTTTTCCGGTACTCTGCCGGAGGCGGAATCGATCACGGAGGGCCTCTACATCAACCTTGCCGCCCTTCCGATGATGTGTGAGTAGTTTACCACAGACCTACGGGTCCATAGCTAGTAGCTAGATGGCTTCTTCTCTCTCTTTGATCTTCAATACCATGTTCTCCTCGATGTTCTTGGAGTTCTATCCGATGTAATCTTCTTTTGCGGTGTGTTTGTTGGGATCCGATGAATTGTGAGTTTATGATCAGATTATTCATGAGAAATATTTGAGTCTTCTCTGAACTCTTTTATGCATTATTGTTACAGCTTTGTATTTCTCTCCGATCTATCGATTTGGTTTGGCCAACTAGATTGGTTTATCTTGCAATGGGAGAGGTGCTTTGTGATGGGTTCAATCTTGCGGTGCTCAATCCCAGTGACAGAAAGGGACATGACACGTATTTGTATTATTGCCATTAAGGATAAAAAGATGGGGTTTAATCATATTGCTTCAGTTTACTTTGTCTACATCATGTCATCTTGCTTAAGGCGTTACTATGTTTTATACTTAATACCCTAGATGCATGCTGCATAGCGGTCGATGGGTGGAGTAATAGTAGTAGATACAGGCAGGAGTCGGTCTACTTGTCTCGGACGTGATGCCTATATACATGATCATTGCCATGAATCCGTCATAATTATTTACTTTTCTATCAATTGCCCAACAGTAATTTGTTTACCCACCGTATGTTCTGCGCTCGAGAGAGAAGCCTCTAGTGAAAACTATGGCCCCCGGGTCTCTCTTTATCATATATTAAAATCCAAAAATACCTTGCTGCAATTTATTTACTTTTATTTTATTTTGCAATTTACTTTTTATCTATCAGTATCAGAATTAATCCTTGCAAATAACCGCTAAGAGGATTGACAACCCTCTGATTTGAGTTGGGTGCAAGTGTTTGCTTTTGTGTGTGTAGGTGCTGCTAAAGGGATTTTGTGTGGTTCTCCTACTGGATTGATAACATTGATTCTTAACTGAGGGAAATACTTATCTCTACTATACTGCATCATCCTCACCTCTTCGGGGAAATACCAACGCAGTCTACAAGTAGCAGGAAGAATTTCTGGCGCCGTTGCCGGGGAGACATCACCAAAATTTATCAATTACCTTTGCATAAACTATAATCCACTTGCATTTATTTTATTTACCTTTTATTTGCATTTGCCTCTTGTTTTCATCGCCCCCACTTCTAAAACAATTTTACAAAAAATTTACAAAAATGTTTTGTGTGCTATCTTTGCTTGTGTTGCCATGTGCCTTCTTTTTGCTTGCATCTTTGCTTGCTAAAAATCTATTGATATGGATCCTCATCCACTTGCTAATCTTTTCAAAAAATCCAATTATGATGAACCAATTGCTGGTGAGTTAAGTGCTCTAGATTTTCTATATGAAGTTTTGCTTGAAAATCGTGAATCTGAAAATTGTGATGAAATGTTAAAAGAAGAAATTTATAAAGTGATTCATGATAGCTCCTTTAATGAAAAGCATGATTGCAATAATTTTATTATAAATTCTATTAGTTTCAATTGTGTTAATAATATGCAAAACTACAAGCTTGGGGATGTTGATTTTGTTATGTCCACTACTCATTGTAATGATCATGATTGGGGTGATGCTTCTTATGATCTTGAAAATTTATTTAAGCCTCATGATGAATATGTTATTGATAATAATGTTTGCAATAATATTGAAAGTGGGTTTGGAAGAGTGTCAACTTTACGTAAAAAGAATCCCACATATTCGGAGATTGTTCAATCTTACGAATTTTTTGATAAAAGTGGGTTTGGAGAGGTCATGACTTTAATTGATGTTAATCCCACTATCTTGGAAGATTATAAATTTTTTATGCATGTGGATCATAGAGAGAATATTGTTTATGATAGCTATATTGTTGAATTTTATTATGATCCTACATGTAATTATTATGAGAGAGGAAAATATGGTTGTAGAAATGTTACTAAATTGCCTCTCGTTATGTTGAATTTTTTAATGTTTCATTCTTCCTATTTGCATATGCTAGATATTGCTTGTCTTGATAATTTGTTTGCTTATAAAATGCCTATGCATAGGAAGTATGTTAGACTTAAATGTGTTTGTCACATGTTTTATGATGCTCTCTTTGTGTTTCAATTGTTATCTTTCATGAGAGAATCATTGAAATCTCAAGCCTATCTTAATGGCTATAAAGAAAGAGCTTGATGGGAGACAATCCAATAATCTTTTATTTTCTATTTTGTGTGTTTACACAATTGTAGCCTCTGTTATGATTGTGTTTTTATATTTTAATTAGTGTTTGTGCCAAGTAATGCCTTTGGGATGATTTGGATGATAGTATAATTGATGCTGTTTGAAAACAGAAACTTTTGCGCTTAGTTCTGGAATTTTTATTCCGTACTGGAGCGTCAGAAGATTCTTTATTTTTTACACATTATTTATATATTAATTTCCCACGTTGTCCTAATTTTTCAGAATTTTGGGAGTTACAGCAGTATGACTTTAATTCAGATCTTTACAGACTGTTCTGTTTTAGACAGAATCTGTTTTTGTTGCATAGTTTGCTTATTTTGATGAATCTATGGATCGTATCGGGGGGTATGAGTCATGGAGAAGTAGTAGTACAGTAGCATTATGCCAATGTTAAATATGAATCAATTTACAATAGTACCTAAATTTTAATATTTGCTTGTTATACTAACGGATCTCACGAGGTTTCTGTTGAGTTTTGTGTGCTGAAGTTTTCAAGTTTTGGGTGAGACTACGATGGATAAAGGAATAAGGAGTGGCAAGAGCCTAAGCTTGGGGATGCCCAAGGCACCCCAAGGTAATATTCAAGGAAGACTTAAGCGTCTAAGTTTGGGGATGCCCCGGATGGCATCCCCTCTTTCATCTACAATCTATCGGTAACTCACTTGGAGCTATATTTTTATTCATCACATGATATGTGTTTTACTTGGAGCGTCTTGTGCTATAGTTTGTTTGCTTTTTAGTTTGTCACAATCATCTTTGCTGAACACACCTTTTTGAGAGGGACACACATTATTCGTGATTTGTTAGAATACTCTATGTGCTTCACTTATATCTTTTGAGCTATCTTTTGAGCTAGGCAGTTGCTCCAGTGCTTCACTTATATCTTTTAGAGCACGGCGGTGGTTATATTTTAAAGAAATAGTTACACTCTCATGCTTCACTTATATCTTTTTGAGAGTCTAATGAATAGCAATGGTAATATGCATGGGTTATGAATTTGGTCCTAATATGATAGGTATTCAAGAGGGATATAATAAAAACTTTCATGTAGATCACTGAATATGATAAGTTTGATTCCTTGCAATGGTTTTGTGATATTAAGATGGTAATATGTCGGAGGTACTAGTAGATAATTGTGGTTTACTAAGAATATTGGTGTTAAGGTTTGTGATTCCCGAAGCATGCACGTATGATCTGTCGTTATGCTAAGAAGTTGGAGCATGATTTATTATTGATTGTCTTCCTTTGTGTGGCGGTCGGGGGCGCGCGATGGTTAACTCCTACCAACATCCCCCCTAGGGGCATGCATATTAGTACTTTGCTTCGAGGGCTAATAAACTTTTGCAATAAGTATGTGAGTTCTTTATGACTAATATGAGTCCATGGATTATACGCACTCTCACCTTTCCGCAATTTGCTAGCCTCCTCGGTACCGTGCATTGCCCTTTCTCACCTCGAGAGTCGGTGCAAACTTCGCCGGTGCATCCAAACCCCGTGATATGATACGCTCTATCACACATAAGCCTCCTTATATCTTCCTTAAAACAGCCACCATACCTACCTATCATGGCATTTCCATAGCCATTCCAAGATATATTGCCATGCAACTTCCACCGTTCCGTTTTTATGGCACACATCATCATTGTCATATTGCTTTGCATGATCATATAGCTGACATAGTATTTGTGGCTCAGCCACCGTTCATCATTTTTTATACATGTTACGGTAGTATCATTGCATCCTGGTACACTGCCAGAGGCATTCATATAGAGCCATATTTGTTCTAGTTTCGAGTTGTAAGTAAATAGAAGTATGATGATCATCATTATTAGAGCATTGTCCCAATGAGGAAATAAAAAGAAGGAAAAAAAAGAAAAAGAAAAAGAGGCCAAAAAGAGCCCACGAAAAAAAGAAAAAGAAAAAAAAGAGAAAAAAATTAAAGAAAAAAAATAAATGAGAGAAAAAGAGAGAAGGGGCAGTGTTACTATCCTTTTCCATACTTGTGCTTCAAAGTTGCACCATGTTTTTCATATAGAGTCTCCTATTTTTTCACTTTCATATACTAGTGGGAATTTTTCATTATAGAACTTGGCTTGTATATTCTGATGATGGGCTTCCTCAAATGCCCAAGGTCTTCATGAGCAAGCAAGTTGGATGCACACCCACTTAGTTTTCATGTTGAGCTTTCATACACTTATAGCTCTTAGTGCATCCGTTGCATGGCAATCCCTACTCCTCGCATTGACATCAATTGATGGGCATCTCCATAGCCCGTTGATTAGCCGCGTCGATGTGAGACTATCTTCTTCTTTTTGACTTCCCCTTATTAATCTCTACCACCACACTCTATTCCACCCATAGTGCTATATCCATGGCTTGCGCTCATGTATTGCCTGGGGATTGAAAAAGCTGAAGCGCGTTAAAAAGTATGAACCAATTGCTTGGCTAAAACCGGGGTTGTGCATGATAAATACTTTGTGTTAAGAAGATGGAGCATGACAGGATTATATGATTTTGTAGGGATAACTTTCTTTACCATTTTTATTTTGAAGGGCATGATTGTTTGTTAGTATGCCTGAGTATTGATGTCTTTATATCAAATTATAGAATATTGCTTTGAATCATTCGGATCTCATTATTCATACCGTAAGAAAGATTACATGATGAAACATGTTAGGTAGCATTCCACATCAAAAATTCTATTTTTATCATTTACCTACTCGAGGACGAGCAAGAATTAAGCTTGAGGATGCTTGATACGTCTCCAACGTATCTATAATTTTTGATTGTTCCATGCTATTATAGTATCAATCTTGGATGTTTTTATATGCAATTATATATCATTTTTTGGGACTAACCTATTAACCTAGTGCCCAGTGCCAGCTGCTGTTTTCTGCTTGTTTTTGGTTTTTCAGGAAACAGTACCAAACGAAGTCCAAATGCCACGAAACTTTTTGACGATTTTTTTTTGGACAAAAGAGACCCTGGAAGCTTCGGGAGGAAGCCAGAAGCCTCACGAGGAGGCCACAAGGCAACAGGGCGCGGCCCCAGGGGGGTGCCCTGATGCCTTGTGGGCCCCTCGTGGCTCCTTTTGACCTAATTCCACTTCTATAAATTATCAAATATTCGGAAACCATCAGAGAGCCAGACGAGAAAACCCTACCGCCACCGCAAGCCTCTGTTCTTCCGCCATCCCATCTGGAAGCCTTTTCCGGTACTCTGCCGGAGGGGGATGATACGTCTCGAACGTATCTATAATTTTTGATTGTTCCATGCTATTATAGTATCAATCTTGGATGTTTTTATATGCAATTATATGCAATTATATATCATTTTTTGGGACTAACCTATTAACCCAGTGCCTAGTGCCAGTTGCTGTTTTCTACTTGTTTTTGGCTTTTCAGAGAAACAGTACCAAATGAAGTCCAAATGCCATGAAACTTTTTGGAGATTTTTTCTGGACAAAAGAAACCTGGGAAGCTTCGGGAGGAGGCCAGAAGCGTCATGGAGGCTTCACAAGGCACTAGGGCGCGCCCCAGGGGGGCGCGCTGTGCTACCTTGTGGGGCCCACGTGACTCCGTTTGACCTTATTCCACTTCTATAAATTCACAAATATTGGGAAACCCCCAGAGAGCCAGAAGAGAAAACCTTTCCCCTACTGCAAGTCTCTGTTCTTCCGCGATCCCATCTGGAGGCCTTTTCCGGTACTCTGCCGGAGGGGGAATCGATCACGGAGGGCTTCTACATCAACCTTGCTGCCCTTTCGATGATGTGTGAGTAGTTTACCACAGACCTACGGGTCCATAGCTAGTAGCTAGATGGCTTCTTCTCTCTCTTTGATCTTCAATACAATGTTCTCCTCGATGTTCTTGGAGTTCTATCCGATGTAATCTTCTTTTGCGGTGTGTTTGTTGGGATCCGATGAATTGTGAGTTTATGATCAGATTATTCATGAGAAATATTTGAGTCTTCTCTGAACTCTTTTATGCATGATTGTTATAGCTTTGTATTTCTCTCCGATTTATCGGTTTAGTTTGGCCTACTAGATTGATTTATCTTGCAATGGGAGAGGTGCTTTGTGATGGGTTCAATCTTGCGGTGCTCAATCCCAGTGACAGAAAGGGACATGACACGTATTTGTATTGTTGCCATTAAGGATAAAAAGATGGGGTTTATTCATATTGCTTGAATTTTCTTCTCTACATCATGTCATCTTGCTTAAGGCGTTACTCTGTTTCATACTTAATACCCTAGATGCATGCTGGATAGCGGTCGATGGGTGGAGTAATAGTAGTAGATGCAGGCAGGAGTCGGTCTACTTGTCTCGGACGTGATGCCTATATACATGATCATTGCCATGAATCCGTCATAATTATTTGCTTTTCTATCAATTGCCCAATAGTAATTTGTTTACCCACCGTATGTTTATGTGCTCAAGAGAGAAGCCTCTAGTGAAAACTATGGTCCCCGGGTCTATCTTTTTTATATAAAAAACCTAAAAATACCTTGCTACAATTTATTTACTTTTATTTTAATTAGTAGTTTAGTTTATCTATTTACCTAGATAAGATTTAATCCTTGCAAATAACCGCTAAGAGGATTGACAACCCTCTTATTTGCGTTGGGTGCAAGTGCTACTTGTGACCTGCGTTGGGATTTCCCCGAAGAGGAGGGAATGATGCAGTACAGTAGAGATAAGTATTTCCCTCAGTTATAAAACCAAGGTTATCAATCCAGTAGGAGAATCACGCAACAACTCGTTAGCAGTACCTGCACACAAAACAACAAATCCTTGCACCCAACGCGAACAAGGGGTTGTCAATCCCTTGGCGGTTAATTGCAAGATTAAATTGTATGGTGATAGATAAATAGATCGAACAAAAATACAAAATAAAATAAATAAAGTAAAAGTGCAGCAAGGTATTTTTAGGATTTTTAATATATAATTAAGATAGACCCGGGGGCCATAGTTTTCACTAGAGGCTTCTCTCTTGAAAATAGCATACGATGGGTGAACAAATTACTGTTGGGCAATTGATAGAAAAGCAAATAATCATGACGATATCCAAGGCAATGATCATGTATATAGGCATCACGTCCGAGACAAGTAGACCGACTCCTGCCTGCATCTACTACTATTACTCCACACATCGACCGCTATCCAGCATGCATCTAGTGTATTAAGTCCATAAAGAACGGAGTAACGCCTTAAGCAAGATGACATGATGTAGACAAAGTAAACTCATGCATGAATAAACCCCATCTTTTTACCCTTAATAGCAATGATACATACGTGTCATGTCCCTTTCTGTCACTGGGATTGAGCACCGCAGGATCGAACCCACTACAAAGCACCTCTCCCATTGCAAGATAAATCAATCTAGTTGGCCAAACCAAATCAATAGATAGGAGAGAAATACGAAGCTATAATAATCATGCATAAAAGAGTTCAGAGAAGACTCAAATAATATTCATGGATAATCTGATCATAAACTCACAATTCATCGGATCCCAACAAACACACCGCAAAAAGTGATTACATCGGATAGAACTCCAAGAACATCGAGGAGAACATTGTATTGAAGATCAAAAAGAGAGAAGAAGCCATCTAGCTACTAACTATGGACCCGAAGGTCTGTGGTAAACTACCCACGCATCATCGGAAGGGCAGCAAGGATGATGTAGAGCCCCTCCGTGATCGATTCCCCCTCCGGCGGAGTACCGGAAAAGGCCTCCAGATGGGATCTCTCGAGAACAGGAACTTACGGCGGCGGAAAATATATTTTGTGGACTCCTCTGTTGGTTTCCCGATTTTAGAGAATTTATAAAGGTGGAATTAGGTGAAACGGAGCAGAGGTGGGCCCACGAGGCACCAGGGCGCGCCAACCCCCTAGGGCGCGCCCTGGTGGCTCGTGGACACCTCCTCTGTCTTCTGGCCCTCTCCCGAAGCTTTTAGTGTCTCTTATGTCCAGAAAAAAATCTCCAAAAAGTTTCGTGGCATTTGGACTTCGTTTGGTACTGATATTCTGGAAAACCAAAAACAGGCAAAAAATAGCAACTGGCACTGGGCACCAAGTTAATAGGTTAGTCCCAAAAAATGATATATAATTGATGTAAATGTATATAAGAACATCCAAGATTGATACTATAATAGCATGGAACAATCAAAAATTATAGATACGTTGGAGACATATCAGCAAGTGTTTGCTCTTGTGTGTGTAGGTGCGCTTAACGGAATTTTGCTTGGTTCTCCTACTGGATTGATAACCTTGGTTCTTAACTGAGGGAAATACTTATCTCTACTGTACTGCATCATCCTCTCCTCTTCGGGGAAATACCAACGCAGACTACAAGTAGCAGGAAGAATTTCTGGCGCCGTTGCCGAGGAGACATCATCAAAATTACCAAGTACATTCGCACAAATTATCATTCACTTGCATTTACTTTATTTACCTTTTATTTGCATTTGCCTCTCATTTTCATCTCCCCCACTTCTAATTTTTTTTTTACAAAAACACAAAAATATTTTATTTACTTGTTCCGTCTCTATGTCTTTAGAGGAATTTCGCGATAGTTTCTATAGCAGAAGGTTGTCTGAAATTGAAAATGTTACTAAGTGTTTTATGACCTCACAATTTGAGCAAAATAAATTCTTTTCCGAAGAACTTAAGGAACATTCTAGCTTGTTGGACGCCATTATTAAACAACTTGAAGACGTTAATTTAGAGGTATCAAACCTTCAGGCTCAACTTGCTAATACTGAAAATTTACTAGGAAAAATTTCGGATAAACAAACAACTCTAGTGAATTGGATGGCTGCCAAACCGGAATCACTACCTAGTAATGATGAAGATATTAAAATGATTGGTGTTACACCTATTGAATCTTTATTTAATAATATAAAACTTGATGAAAAAGGGACTGAAGAAGAGTCAACTTTAGAAAGAAATAGTCCCACTTGCTTGGAGGGTGATAATCTTGATCATAAAAATGTAAAAAGTGGGTTTGGAGAGGTTAAAACTTTAAATAGTAATGCACCCACTAATTTGGATTACAAGGACTTTAATTATGATAGTTGTTCTTTAATTGAGTGTATTTCCTTGTTGCAATCCATGATTAATTCACCAAATGCATATGAACAAAATAAAGCTTTCACTAAACATATTGTAGAAACCATGATGAAAGCGCATGAAGAAAAACTTGAGTTGGAAGTATCAATTCCTAGAAAATTACAAGATGAATGGGAACCCACTATTAAAGTAAAAATTAAAGATTATGAATGTAATGCTCTTTGTGATCTTGGTGCTAGCGTTTCCACTATACCAAAGTTTTTGTGTGATGTGCAAGGTCTCACCGACTTGGATCCTTGTTCCCTTAATTTTCATCTTGCGGATTCCACTATTAAAAAGCCATTGGGTAGGATAAATGATGTGCTTATTCTTGCAAATAGAAATTATGTTCCCGTGGACTTTATTGTTCTTGACATTGAATGCAATCCTTCTTGCCCCATAATACTTGGTAGGCCTTTTCTTCGAACTATTGGTGCTATTATTGATATGAAATAAGGTAATATAAGATTTTAATTTCCACTAAAGAAAGGGACGGAACACTTCCCTAGGAAGAGAATTAAATCACCATATGAATCCATTATGAGGGCCACTTATGGAATCAATTTGAAGGATGACAGCACTTGAAACTATGTACTATGCCTAGCTAGGGGCATAAAACAATAGCGCTTGTTGGGAGGCAACCCAATGAATAAAATAAATTTTTGCTTTTACCTACTGTTCTTGAGTGTTTGCATGTTTATAGCTTCTGTTAGGATTATGTTTTTATGTTTTAATTAGTGTTTGTGCCAAGTAATGCCTTTGGGATGATTTGGAAGATAGTATAATTGATGTTGTTTGGAAAACAGAAAGTTTTGCGTCCAGTGCTGGAATTTTAATTCTACACTGGAGAGTCAGAAAAATCTTAAATTTTTACACACCATTGGTATATGAATTTACCACGTTTTCCTATTTTTTCAGAATTTTTGGAGTTACATAAGTATGTCTTTTAAATAGATCTTTCCAGACTGTTCTGTTTTAGACAGATTCTGTTTTTATTGCATAGTTTGCTTATTTTGATGAATCTATGGATCGTATCGGGGGGTATGAGTCTTGGAGAAGTTGGAGTACAGTAGAATTATACCAATATTAAATATGAATAAATTTACAACAGTACCTAAAGTTAAAGATTTGTTTGTTATACTAACGGATCTCACGAGGTTTCTGTTGAGTTTTGTGTGCTGAAGTTTTCAAGTTTTGGGTGAGACTACGATGGACAAAGGAATAAGGAGCGGCAAGAGCCTAAGCTTGGGGGATGCCCAAGGCACCCCAAGGTAATATTCAAGAAAGACTCAAGCGTCTAAGCTTGGGGATGCCCCGGAAGGCATCCCCTCTTTCGTCTACAATCTATCGGTAACTCACTTGGAGCTATATTTTTATTCATCACATGATATGTGTTTTACTTGGAGCATCTTGTGAAATAGTTTGTTTGCTTTTGTTTGCCTTTTAGTTTGTCACAATCATCTTTGTTGAACACACCTTTTTGAGAGGGACACACGTTATTCGTGATTTGTTAGAATACTCTATGTGCTTCACTTATATCTTTTGAGCTAGGCAGTTGCTCTAGTGCTTCACTTATATCTTTTAGAGCACGGTGGTGATGATATTTTAAAGAAATAGTTGCACTCTCATGCTTCACTTATATCCTTTTTGAGAGTCTCATGATAGCAATGGTAATATGCACGGGTTATGAATTTGGTCCTGATATGATAGGTATTCAAGAGGGATATAATAAAAACTTTCATGTAGATCACTGAATATGATAAATTTGATTCCTTGCAATAGTTTTGCGATATTAAGATGGTAATATGGGGGAGGTATTAGTAGATAATTGTGGTTTAGTAAGAATAATTGTGTTAAGGTTTGTGATTCCCGAAGCATGCACGTATGATTTGTCGTTATGCTAAGAAGTTGGAGCATGATTTATTATTGATTGTCTACCTTATGAGTGGCGGCGGGGATGAGCGATAGACCTTGTCCTACCAATCTATCCCTCTCGGGGCATGCGTAGTAGTACTTTGCTTCGAGGGCTAAGTATGTGAGTTCTTTATGACTAATGTGAGTCCATGGATTATACGCACTCTCACCCTTCCGCAATTTGCTAGTCTCTTCGATACCGTGCATTGCCCTTTCTCACATTGAGAGTTGGTGCAAATTTCGCTAGTGCATCCAAACCCCGTGATATGATACGCTCTATCACACATAAGCCTCTTTATATCTTCCTCAAAACAACCACCATACCTACCTATCATGGCATTTCCATAGCCATCCCGAGATATATTGCCATGCAACTTCCACCGTTCCGTTTTTATGACATACATCATCATTGTCATATTGCTTTGCATGATCATATAGCTGACATAGTATTTGTGGCTCAGCCACCGTTTATCATTGTTATACATGTTACGCTAGCATCATTGCACATCCTGGTACACCGCCAGAGGCATTCATATAGAGTCATATTTTTGTTCTAGTATCGAGTTGTAATTTTGAGTTGTAAGTAAATAGAGGTGTGATGATTATCATTATTAGAGCATTGTCCCAGTGAGGAAAGGATGATGGTGGCTATGATTCCCCCACAAGTCAGGATGAGACTCCGGACGAAAAAAAAGAGAAAAAAAAGAAGAAAAAAAAGAGGCGAAAAAGGGCCATGAAACAAGAAAAAATATATATAAAGAAAAAAATTATTATAAAATAAATGAGAGAAAAAGAGAGAAGGGGCAATGTTACTATCCTTTTCCACACTTGTGCTTCAGAGTAGCACCATGTTTTTCATATAGAGAGTCTCCTATTTTGTCACTTTTATATACTAGTGGGAACTTTTCATTATAGAACTTGGCTTGTATATTCCGATGACGGGCTTCCTCAAATGCCCGAGGTCTTCATGAGCAAGCAAGTTGGATGCACACCCACTTAGTTTTCATGTTGAGCTTTCATACACTTATAGCTCTTAGTGTATCCGTTGCATGGCAATCCCTACTCCTCGCATTGACATCAATTGATGGGCATCTCCATAGCCCGTTGATTAGCCTCGTTGATGTGAGACTTTCTCCATTTTTGACTTCTCCTAATTATCTCTATCACCATACTCTATTCCACCCATAGTGCTATAGCCATGGCTTGCGCTCATGTATTGAGTGGGAGTTGAAAAAGCTGAAGCGCGTTAATAAGTATGAACCAATTGCTCGGCTTGTCATCGGGGTAGTGCATGATAAATACTTTGTGTGAAGAAGATGGAGCATGACAGTATTATATGATTTTGTAGGGATAACGTTCTTTAGCATTTTTATTTTGAAAGACATGATTGTTTGCTAGTATGCCTGAGTATTGATGTCTTTATATCAAATTATAGACTATTGCTTTGAATCATTTGGATCTTATTATTCATACCGTAAGAGAGAGATTACATGATGAAACATGATAGGTAGCATTCCATATCAAAAAATTCTGTTTTTATCATTTACCTACTCGAGGACGAGCAGGAATTAAGCTTGGGGATGCTTGATACGTCTCCAATGTATCTATAATTTTTTATTGTTCCATGCTATTATAGTATCAATCTTGGATGTTTTTATATGCAATGATATATCATTTTTTGGGACTAACCTATTAACCCAGTGCCTAGTGCCAGTTGCTGTTTTCTGCTTGTTTTTGGCTTTTCAGAGAAACGGCACCAAATGAAGTCCAAATGCCACGAAACTTTTTGGAGATTTTTTTCTAGACAAAAGAAACCTGGGAAGCTTCGGGAGGAGGCCAGAAGCCTCACGGAGGCTTCACAAGGCACTAGGGTGCGCCCCGAGGGGGGGGGGGGCGCCGTGCTACCTTGTGGGGCCCACGTGACTCCGTTTGACCTAATTCTACTTCTATAAATTCATAAATATTGGGAAACCCCCAGAGAGCCAGAAGGGAAAACCTTTCCGCCGCCGCAAGCCTCTGTTCTTCCGTGATCCCATCTTTAGGCCTTTTCCGGTACTTTGCCGGAGGGGGAATCGATCACGGAGGGATTCTACATCAACCTTGCTGCCCTTCCGATGATGTGTGAGTAGTTTACCACAGACCTACGGGTCCATAGCTAGTAGCTAGATGGCTTCTTCTCTCTCTTTGATCTTCAATACAATGTTCTCCTCGATGTTCTTGGAGTTCTATCCAATGTAATCTTCTTTTGCGGTGTGTTTGTTGGGATCCGATGAATTGTGAGTTTATGATCAGATTATTCATGAGAAATATTTGAGTCTTCTCTGAACTCTTTTATGCATGATTGTTATAGCTTTTTATTTCTCTCCGATTTATCGGTTTAGTTTGGCCTACTAGATTGATTTATCTTGCAATGGGAGAGGTGCTTTGTGATGGGTTCAATCTTGCGGTGCTCAATCCCAGTGACAGAAAGGGACATGACACGTATTTGTATTGTTGCCATTAAGGATAAAAAGATGGGGTTTATTCATATTGCTTGAATTTGCTTCTCTACATCATGTCATCTTGCTTAAGGCGTTACTCTGTTTCATACTTAATACCCTAGATGCATGCTGGTTAGCGGTCAATGGGTGGAGTAATAGTAGTAGATGCAGGCAGGAGTCGGTCTACTTGTCTCGGACGTGATGCCTATATACATGATCATTGCCATGAATCCGTCATAATTATTTGCTTTTCTATCAATTGCCCAACAGTAATTTGTTTACCCACCGTATATTTATGTGCTCAAGAGAGAAGCCTCTAGTGAAAACTATGGACCCAGGGTCTATCTTTATTATATAAAAAACCTAAAAATACCTTGCTGCAATTTATTTACTTTTATTTTAATTAGTAGTTTAGTTTATCTATTTACCTCGATAAGATTTAATCCTTGCAAATAACCGCTAAGAGGATTGACAACCCTCTTATTTGCGTTGGGTGCAAGTGTTTGCTCTTGTGTGTGCAGGTGCGCTTAAGGGAATTTTGCTTGGTTCTCCTACTGGATTGATAACCTTGGTTCTTAACTGAGGGAAATACTTATCTCTAATGTACTGCATCATCCTCTCCTCTTCGGGGAAATACCAACGTAGGCTACAAGTAGCAGGGGAATCGATCACGGAGGGCCTCTACATCAACCTTGTTGCCCTTCCGATGACGTGTGAGTAGTTTACCACGGACCTACGGGTCCATAGCTAGTAGCTAGATGGCTTCTTCTCTCTCTTTGATCTTCAATACCATGTTCTCCTCGATGTTCTTGGAGTTCTATCCGATGTAATCTTCTTTTGCGGTGTATTTGTTGGGATCCGATGAATTGTGAATTTATGATCAGATTATTCATGAGAAATATTTGAGTCTTCTTTGAACTCTTTTATGCATGATTGTTATTTCTCACCGATCTATCGATTTGGTTTGGCCAACTAGATTGATTTATCTTGCAATGGGAGAGGTGCTTTGTGATGGGTTCAATCTTGCGGTGCTCAATCCCAGTGATAGAAAGGGACATGACACGTATTTGTATTGTTTCCATTAAGGATAAAAAGATGGGGTTTAATCATATTGCTTGAGTTTACTTTGTCTACATCATGTCATCTTGCTTAAGGCGTTACTCTGTTTTATACTTAATACCCTAGATGCATGCTGGATATCGGTCGATGGGTGGAGTAATAGTAGTAGATGCAGGCAGGAGTCGGTCTACTTGTCTCAGACGTGATGCCTATATACATGATCATTGCCATGAATCCGTCATAATTATTTGCTTTTCTATCAATTGCCCAACAGTAATTTGTTTACCCACCATATGTTCTGCGCTCGAGAGAGAAGCCTCTAGTGAAAACTATGGCCCCCGGGTCTATCTTTATCATATATTAAAATTCAAAAATACCTTGCTGCAATTTATTTACTTTTATTTTATTTTGTAATTTACTTTTTATCTATCACTATCAGAATTAATCCTTGCAACTAACCGCTAAGAGGATTGACGACCCTCTTATTTGCGTTGGGTGCAAGTGTTTGCTTTTGTGTGTGCAGGTGTGTTTAACGGGATTTTGCTTGGTTCTCCTACTGGATTGATAACCTTGGTTCTTAACTGAGGGAAATATTTATCTCTACTATACTGCATCGTCCTCACCTCTTCGGAGAAATACCAACGCAGTCTACAAGTAGCAGAGTGGAAGGTGCTAGTACAGTGTGAAGAGACCATGAGGGGAGCTTAACTCTCAGCTCCTATCGGCTTATCTTCACATGCAATGACATTTTGGAGTCTGAGATTTTGGTTACCATGGAATGACTCTCCTTGGCTTTTCGGTGGAGTACCGTAACTGTGGACACTGAAACAAATTTTATGGTGGCAGTTTCAATGGTGAACAACGTGGTCAATAACAAGTTGAGATATGCTTTTATACTTAGTGAGATTAAGGAAAATATGGAGGAATGCAGTTCTTGTATTACTCATATTTGTCGTAGTGCAAACTGCGCTAGTTGTTTCATGGTGAACTTTTGTAGTGTTGAACTGTTGTATGGCAGGTTTGGAGCCACAGGACGTCTTGGACATTATCATACGCGACTGTAATCCCTAATGTAATACAACACTGATTTCGCAAAAAAAAAGTTGGCTAGACGGTTTTGTAACCAATACTTGGGCTAGAGCCAAACATAGGTTTGCCAAATTTTGACGACAAACCAAACATTGTTGTGCATAAGTCCTACTCAATTTTAAAACTGGTAATAATGCTTAGAAACAAGCTTTCTTTACTCAGTTCCACCATTCTGTCTAACGTGAATAAATGATGCCCCTTGGGCAACCAAGAAATTTGTGTACCTACAAATAATATGTAGGTAGCAAAAAAAAATTGAGTGGCCGAAAGGATATGTGTAGTAGTAGAAACACAACTGAATTCTCTCATGTGCCGCCATTGAATATACTTGCTCTAGAAACAGGAGAAAATGTCCATACCTACAATTACTTGTGCATGTTACTACTACAATTCCAGTGGTGCTTTGACCCCAAAAGGAAGAAACTCATAATCACCACTAACAAGTTGTGAACACGTCATCCACTAAGTAAAACAACAAATGAGATATAGGATATATTCCCGCTTTAGCCCTTTACTAGTTTTCAAAACTCAGTAACTTCCCGTTCTTTACTTCTTAAACCCATGAGCCTTCTTGGACCAAAACACTTTATCTAGAACCTCCATTTTAGGTCAAACCCCCTAGAGTCCAACATTGTATCTCGGCAATGTGAGTTTGCCAAATCATAAGAGTTTTCATTGTCTAGTTGCAGGAGTAAGATATCATCTTCTCTTCCCTATGGTACACATCATGAATAATTTCTTGATTAGTGCAAAAAAAATACAAAAATAAACACGTGGTGAATGCAGATTGATTTGGGATGATAAGTTTATCATCAAGAGCCCCCAGGCTTATTATTGGTCTTTGAGAATATGATTGAAGTAGGACTATATTTTCTAAGATCCCTAGCAGCATTATCTTTGGGAATAGATTAAGCATGGAAAATTTTAAACTAATTAAAAAAGTCCAAAGCGTTAGACAATCCTAGTCTATTGGTCATCAAATCAATTGCTACTAGGATGGCCCTGCTGCCCGCTCCTTTGATTTCGTATCTCTTGCTGACATGATGGCGCTTGAGCATAAATCTCAATTAATATCTAATCTACTTTATGTATCAAAAAGGGAAAAAAAGTAATTAATGTGAACAGGGTTGGTAAGCCACGTATGGTCTAGCTTTTGAAAAAGTAAAGCAGCTTAATAATTTATTGAGTACTTCATTTACCATTCATGGTTTCTTTAATTTTTCCTCCTTCAAAGGATTAATGCCTTTATTTACCACGGAGTCAGACTACAATATGACATCACATTCCATCAGTTAATTAATCTAGGGTTTTTGTTAACCTTCGAACAATAAGACACTGGATTCAATGGTCAAGGAAAATGATTTCAAAATTAGAGGTACAACGTGATCAAATGTATAACTTTATCTTTCTTGAAGGAGAGTACTAGGGGTGAAATCGGATCGGATGCAGACAGATAATCCTTATACCTTACTATTCCATATTTATTTTTGGATTATGAAGCGGGACGGATGCATATTTGAATACCAGATTATGCGGATTCGGACATGGTACCGCAACGGAACAAACGTCGGATCAAAAACACTCATTTACCATATTCATATACGAGGAATATAGAAATGCTTTAAACTAATATTATACATAAACAATGAGCAAATATTGATACACATACACTTTAAGGACACGTTGATCACTAGATGGTATTAAAATAAGTCAAATAAATCACTAACAAGCACATGCCTTTTTCTCATAAGCAAAGATAGCATTCACGTATTGCTAGTAAATACTAATACTTAACCCATAAATCGGATTCAGAATTTAAAAGGTCGGATTGTCCTGCCAGAAAACACGGATTTATCCTACTATGGGGTTCGTAATAAATACCATATCCTATACCGTACCCTATCAATCGGACTCGGATTCGGGTTGGATTGTTGTCGGATGTCAAAAATCTCTTACCATATCCTATAAAAACGGAAACGTTTTCGGATGAAAATTATCCTAATCACTTTGACCCTTAGAGAGTGCACTTCTGGTCGTAATATCATCCTTTTTGTGAATCCATGTAATCTATTTGTTAAAAAAATTATTACAACTCAAATAAACTCCATTTTGGAAGTCAAAAACAGAATTGAGTTTCGAATGACTTTATTGAGAACTATGTTATAACCGGTATGGTAGAGAAGGAGATTCCAATACATATGGGCGAAGGAATGAGCTCAAATGGACCAACAATTGAAAGGATATGCCCTCCTAAAGTTTGAATTTGAATATGAAAGAATTGTGAAGTGTTTGATTTGTTTGAAAATGTGAGTTTACAAGTTTTGATGAAATTTACCATTCTTGGAGAATGAGAGATGGGATCTCTCCGTGCCTTAGACCTTTACCATATTTTGGAAAACTCAACGTCTTCCCGTTCTTTACTGCTAATACACACCGAGCCTTCTTGGATCAAAAAACTTCACATAGGATCTCCATTTTAGGCCAAACATCTGGAGTCCAACATTGTATGTAGGTTCCAGTCTACCAATAAGAGGTGTATCTAGTTTGAGCAGTAAGCTCTCATCATCTCTTCGCTATGGTACACATCATGAATAATTTCATGAGCAGTGCCAAAAACTACGAAAATAAATATGTTGTGAAGGCATATTGATTTGGGGCAGTCCGTTTGCCAGCCAGAGCCCCGACTTATCTGTATAGGTCTTGGAAAACATATTTGAATCATTAGTTGTCGAAAGCAATAGGTATAATTTTTTTAAAGATCCATATCACCATTCTTCTGGGGAATATAGCAACCATGTAAAAATTCAACCTAATCAAAAAAGGTCCAAGGAGTTAGACAAGCCCGGTCGATCGGCCATCAGATCAAGTACTGTCACACTCACTATGCGGTCCTTTCCTCCTCTGAATTCTTATCGTCTACCGACCTTATAACGGATGAGCATCAATGTGAAATTAATATTTAATCTACTTCATGTATAAAAAATGACAAAAGAGCTAACATGAACATGGCCAGTAAGCCATGTATGGCCCGACCGTTGAAAGAGTAAAGCAACTAAATAATTTGTTAATTAAGGATTTAGTTTATCATTCGTGGTTTGTTTAATTCTTTGTTCTCCTTGAATGATCTATGCCTTGTTTACATCGGACTCGGACTATAATATGACATCAAATTCCATCAGTTAATTAATCTAGGTTTCTTCTGTTTACCTTTGAAAAATTAACCATCGGATCCAAGGTCATAGAAATGATTTCAAATTAGGTACAACGTGATCGAATGCATAGCTTTCCTTTTCTTGAAGGAGAATACACTTCGTTGTCGTAATATCACTCCGTTTGTATAATCCATTTAATGTATATGTTAAAACAATTATTACAACTCGAATAATCTCCAACTTCGAAGTCAAAAACCAAATGGAAATTCAAATGTTTTTCTCTTGAGAACTACGTTATAACCAATACGGGAGGGGAGAAGATTGCAATACTTGGGACGAAGAAACTGGCTCAATTGGACCTATGTTTCAAGTATATGGCATCCTAAAGTTTGAGTTTGAAATATGAAAACAGTCTGAAGTGTTTTTTTAATAATGGGTGTCTAACTGATAGAGATAGTACATGTTTCTATGAATTTAAAAAAAAAAATTGTTTAACTTGGAGTTGATTTCTAATGGGTCTTGAAAGAATTTGGGAAGCTAGAAACTAGTTGAAAAGGCTGCCATGACATAGATTTTGAATGTCTATTAATTATGGTGACGCAGGCGTACGTACATCGGTACATGGATCGTGTCTTCAATCTAGACATCTACTAGTGCGTGGCGTTGACACCGTACGTGCGTTTCGAGAGTAGCTAGGATGCCTCGTCTACCTCGGACTCGGAGTACCTCCGATCCAAACTGAGTCGAACTGCACCGGGCGCCCTCTCTCTTATATACGGCCGTAGCAGCTAGCTTCGGTGGCTGCAGCAGCTTCGATTTCTTATCAGCTTGTGCATACAACGTGACTCGTTGCATATATATCGATCGATCGACTTCGAGATGTCAGCGGGAGGAGGCATCGCGATCGGCGGCGCCAACGTGTGGACCGTGCTCCGCGTCAACGACCCCGGCCACCGCACCGACGGCGTCGTCGTCGACCGTCCGAAGCGCAAGAAAGCCAAGAAGAAGAAGACGACGCCGGCTGCCAGCGTGGACAGTGGCGGCGAGATGCAGACCAACGTGCCCCGCGGCACGGAGCTGACCGACGGTCGCCAGGAGAAGGAAGTGAGGACCACCGTGCCTGACGGTGGCGATGACAAGGAGACGCCGGCCGCGCCGCCGAGGGGGGAAGATGAGGAGGCAAGTAAATACGAGGAAGAAGGAGCAGAGTCCATTATAGTGGGTGGTGTCCGCTGCCGGACGGTGGCCCCGCGAGCAGCAGAGGAAGAGATGGGTAAAGAGGAGGAGGAAGCAGGGTTCATTCTAGTGGGTGGTGTCCGCTGCCGGACGGTCAAGGCGGCCGTGGCGGGAGGCATCACGATCGGCGGGACCAACATGTGGGATCGCCTCTGCGACAACGGCCCCGGCCACAGCGCCGATGTCGTCGACGGCCGAAAGCAAGAAAAGGTCGCCGCCGTGGTCGAGGTAGAGGAGACGCCGCCCACTGCTAGCGTCGCCAAGAAGCACGGGACGGCGCCGGCTGGTATCGTGGACGACGGCAGCAAGGTGCAGATCAACGTCCCTGCGGAAAACAAGGAGGCCACTACCGTGCCGGACGGTGAGGAGGTAACCGACGGTCGCGAGGAGAAGGAGTCGGCGGCCGTGTCGCCGAGCGAACAAGAGGAGGCCACCAGTAAACAAGAGGAAGAAGCAGCGGAAGAAGAGATGAGTAAAGAGGAAGCAGAGTTTATTGACGTAGTCACCACGGGTGGCAGCCGCTACCAGACGGTGGCAAGGCCAAGGCGGACGAGCACGGCGGCCGTGGCGGGAGGCATAACGGTCGGCGGCGCCAACATGTGGGCTGCCCTCCGTGACGATGACCCCGGCCACGGCGCTGCTCGCGTCAAGCCGGCGAAACGTGGCAAGAAGACCAAGAAGAATAAGAAACGTGTCGCCGAGGACAGCGAGCAGGCGGACGGCAAGGACGACGGCGTGGTGCAGATCGGCAACGGTCATGAGGAGGAGGAGACGCCAGCGGAGCTGCCCAGTAAAGTCGAAGAAGAAGAGAAGACCGCCGGCGCCAGCGCGGTCGCCACAGGCGGCAGCCGCTGCCCGGCAGTAGCCGGCACGATCTGCAGAGCGGCCATCGCGGCGGCGCTCTTCGCTCTGTGGTGCCGGTTCGCACCCATCACCGTATGATGCGTGATCTGACCATACCATGCACAAGTCCGACAACATTAAAATAAAACAGTAACAGTTTAGTTAATATGATTGATTTTATTCTTTTGAGACTGAGAAAATGATTGGTGTAATTAGAATATCGATTTCTTCTGTGGTAAGCCATGGATTTGGACTTCGAATGATTACATGATATATTTCATTGGTGTTTTTTGTTTTCTTGCTCCAAAGTGTAACTTAATGTTTCAGTAAGTATAAGCAAATCCACTCTAAAGCAAAGTGCGCTATTATTTATTGATACACAACGAAACATTATGACATACTTTGAAATGAGGAAAAAAAGGCCCAACGAAACATCATGCAACACTACAAAACAAAACCATTTTTTTTCACAAACAAAAAAAACATGGCACGAATCTCAAAGCAGTGACAAAAAGTTTTGCAAAATTAACAAAAGCTCCTAATGCTAATGAGTGCAATAAACACAATTAACTCAATATATTGCAGAAGTTGTTTTACATGCTAGAGGGGGGAAACTTAAGCAAGAAGTTATGATTTCTAGAAAATTAGAGGTTGAATGGGAACCAAGAATAAAGATTGGCGTCAGCCCTATCTTGGTGCTAGTGTTTCCGCCATACCAAAATCTTTATATGAGTTCTAGGATTAGACAACCAATGTCTCTATGTCTACTGAACTTACATCTTGCCGATTCTACTACAAATAAACCTTTGAGAAGAATTAATGATGTTCTCATTGTTGCTAACATGAGTTATGTTCCTGTTGATTTCACTGTTATGGACATAGAAAGTCATCGATAATGTCCAACTATTTTGCGAAGATCATTCTTGAGAAATGTAGGTGATGTGAACTGTATAAAAGAAGGAAACATCAAATTCCAATTTCCCATAAGAAGGAAACGTAGGTTATTCTTATTTTGCACATATTTTTAGTACAAATTTCTGTCCAGAGTTCTTTTAAGATAGTCCTCTTTGTCTCCTTAGAGGCAAGACAACGCTTTTAATCTGAGCTGTTGGTCTACGGAGGGTAAATTTGGCTATAATGCAAGCAATGATATCAAGGAACCAAAAAATTATTTGGTAAGTACAAGTTTCCATTAGTTAGCATCAATTGGTACTGATTGTGAACAACCATACCATATAAGTGAATGGCCAGTGTACAACTGTACATCAGTTTTTTCTCAGTTTTTTAACTAGACTAGAGGATGGTACTGGTTACAATCCGAAATTTTAAATAATTACATGTAATCTAGGTTAGTATGAAGCAAAAAACATGTAATAGGTGGGGAAAATCATATAAATAGAAAAGAACCCTGTTCACAAATATAATTTTAAATGCTGCCATAAAAATCCAAAGTACCTTTTTGCGTGGAAAAAAAATCCAAAGTAATTTAGTTTCCTTTAGAAATGATTGTACATAATGTTTGTTAAAATTAATCTCGCATTTTCTCTCAAACAACTAGGTTTGAACGAAATGAAAAGGAATAATTAGGAGATAATATCCATTTACATGGTTTTCATACCATATCAACCCATTAATAATTTGATTTTGCACGGATATGTACACTTTTTTTTGCGGGAAAAAATAGACCGATATGTACACTGTATCAGTAGTTGACTACATGTTTCTTTCCATCTACATTAACCCTACCATTTAGTTTATGCTAACTAATGAGAACTATTTCGTGCAAAGACGCTATTAACCTTGACAAGGTAAACGTGACCTCTTACACCGTCTTAAAATGAACGGACCAAGGCTTCAATTCACTTGTACAAGGCTTCAATTTCACTCTGATATTTGGCTGCCACTCTGTCCCTTCTTATCTTCATGGTTGGTGTCATCAAACCATTATCAATCTAAATATGGAAAACCATACCAAGCTAGTAAATAACATAGCTACTCAATGATCAGCCCACGAAAACTTCTCGTGCATTGTTCGAGAAAATCTTACCGTAAATGGTTCTTCAACAACAAGAATAGGGCCAATCTGGAATGAGCAACCCGCCATCCTGGTATTTATTAACAAATTAATTCAACTTATGCGATATTTAACGACTCAAATCACATGTTAGAATTAAAATCCTAAATACCAGTGTCTCACTACTGCTGATTTTGTTTTAACTTTCAATGAGTGATTTAGTTCTAGTATGATTATGGAACAACTTCAATCTTCAAATAGCTAAAAGGTCTCAAATATGTAGGCAGAATTCACAAGAAAACTAAGATTATTTGAACAGATAAACTAAAAAAGGCAGGCAACTCTTACCAAGTTCGCAGCTCATCATATAGCACGTTCATGACCGTATCTTTGGCTTCGTCATTGTTCCCATCAAGGCTCGACTTTCTTTTTGCAGCTGCTAGAGCTTCATTATTATTGGGAACAATAATTGCACCAAGGCGTCGTCGATCCTATGCAAAGAACAAATAACAGAGATCATGACAAAGTTCATCATTGAACTTCACCAGTGGTATTGATCTATTTCATCATCGAAATATCTAAATACTACATCCGTTCATAAATAAGTGACATGGTTTTAGTTCAAATTTGAACTACAACTACGTCACTTGTTTATGCACGGAGGGAGTATAATCGTATTGTGTTAACTCTTTTCATGAACAAAAATACACCACATGGTTGGAAATAACGATCTGGCAGTTCTATAAACATTTTTGCTTATCACTTGAGAACTTCTATTTGCTCACAGGCCACATCAAAGAGCATCAATTGCAATGATAATAATCATAATAGGACATCCCATATATCTAACACTTTTGAGGTTATGCCCTTTTCCCTACCTGGCCAATAACCATTATCTGATCAATCAAGCTACTCCTGCTTGCTACTTCCTCAAGCTCAGCAGGTTCAACATTTTCACCTAGAAATTATGACATTCAAGTGCAATTAGATCTGAACATTCAAGTGCAGCCAAATTTAACTAGAGCTATGTGATCTCCAAGTACATATGAATTAATTGACTTCCAGAGTCCAACATCACACCCCAGTATACAAAGAAGTGGAATAAATTAATGCACAGAGATGACAGTAAATAAATCATACTCCCTCCGTCCCCAAATAAGTGTCGCTGATTTAGTACAAAGTTGTACTAAATCAACTACACTTATTTTTGGACGGATGGAGTACATAATACTCAAAGTGACGTTGTAAAAAAAACGATGAACTAATTGCAATACCTGTAGTGAGAACTATCGTATCCTTTGCACGCCCTTCAAGAACAAGCATCCCTCCACATTTTCGACTAGGCCCTGTGGCATGGCGAGGTGCAATCCAGCCTATATCTCCAGTGTTGAACCAACCTTCTTGATCCAAAACATTATTTGTAGCAGATGGATTCTGTGACAACAGAAGTTTAAGAGATAAACGAGAACCTTCTAAGGAAGATGAAGCTCAAATGAACAAGTACAGAGCATGGTATCTTAATATGGATTGTAAGATTTAGCTAACTGTCAGACATCGACGCCACCTCCTTATGAAATGATGGTTCAGAAATATCACAGCTCGTGAGGTTTTTCTAAGTCCTATTTTTTCCGATACTAGAGTTGATGTCATGATAAATATAGAAGTCACATCTTTGTGGCCTATACATCCCTTAGTTGATTATAAGCCCGATCATAACTTCTGAAACTTTGTGGCCTATTCATGGAATTAACAGGCTTGGGGCGTAATATATCCGTCACTGAGAAAACAAAGTTTCATGAAGATCCTGAGTGCTGAATAAATATGCTTATGGCACGAAGTAATATGTTTACACAAGATCTGTTTCTATAATATTTGACAGTTGATTTGTGTTGGTATAGTGAATAGATAGAACCTTATAATATCCCTTCATTACTGGTGGTCCTTTAATCTTCACAATCCCCTTTGAACCATATGGGAGCACCTCACCGGTCTCTATGTCCACAATCTTGATTTCTGTATGCTTTATTGGGTGGCCAACTGTGCCAAGAACCTTGGTACATCAACTGATTATGTTAGTATTGAGTATAACATAAGCTATAAATAGGGAAGAGTATGAATGGGAGGTAAATCACACACAACTGGTTATAAGTTTGCAATCAGTTCAAATCACACACGAAAATGCACAGGAATGCAAGAAGCACAAGATCAGCACGAAACATACAACACCAGAATTATCATCTTCTTTCGTCCTTAGAAATTAAAAATCCAGCATGCTCCTTCTTAACGAAAATGGAGAAAACTTATTTCACGGGCCATGTCTGCTTCCAGATCCGAGTTTATTTGTAATTTTGTATAGTAAGATATCCTTTCTGGGAGAAAAAATGTGTCATCTGAATAATACTAATAACATTGTTCCACCTTTTTCGGCTTTTTGTTGTGAAGAAATTAGCATCAAATTATCCAAGATGTAACTCACTATATGATCTTCCTACTAAATATAAAACCAATTATTTTTCAACACGCCAGAAGATCGGTCAATGAATGCATATACTCATGTGGAATCTCTTACATTACAGAATGGACGCCTAGCAGCTACAGCAGGGGAAGTCTCTGTTAGACCATAGCCATTTTGCACTTTGATACCAATGGCCTGAAAGAGAACAATATTGATGAATGGATCATTTAACATAAGAAGTTTATTTATTGATAATCATGTACCTCAAAAAACCTGTCCACATGCATCGGGAGACTTCCACCACCACTTATAGCAGCCTGCAAATTGTCACAGAAACCATAGAATTATTAAGTACAATCAAGACTAAAGTTTAGGAAGCTCATTTCACACTCAAAACTGCAATCGAGATAGCATAGAAATAAGCACGCGGGCAAGCCAAGTGTACCTTCGAAATTCCGATTGTAGAATGGATTTTCTTGTAGACTAACATCTTTGCCAGATTATGCAAGGGCCACAAAAGAGCAGCGACAATTCTTGCCCATAGACAATTGAACATGTAGGAAATGGACGATGGCTTGACAGGATTGTTTGATAAGACTGTTCCCTTTCCAGACAGAAAAAGGAAATTTGACTCAGGGGAAAGAAAGAGGCTACAAGCAGAATCCAACGGGACACGAATTTATAGCGAACATCCAGTCATCAAAGAATGAGAGGAAGAGAAGATAACGACTTTACTTACAGCTGTGCGAATTAATGTAACTCATGCTAACTCAGGGTTCATACCTCGAATATCTTCTTTGCCTCCATATATAGCAAACTTATCTTGATAAGTGCAAGGGCAACAGTTTTTCGAGCAGGAGAACTGGAAGATATCTGCCTCTGAATCGAACTGTACAAAGTGAAGAAACATTACAAAATGGATCTAACATTTTACGAACTGTTGCTAATCACTACTGATGGACAAGAAATATCGATTTCATGGATTAAAAAAACTGATGACCCAAACAAGCAAAGAAAGATATAATCAAACATAGATGTTGACAGCAAACGAAAGGTGAATTTGACATGGAGCTGCATTCAGGACATTTTAGAGCTGAAGTAATTCTACTATCCAATACCATTCCTGTAGAAAACGTCATAGTTTAGATAAGCAGTTTAACTATATAGTTAGAAAACTAACCTGTACAGAGTTTCATAGACCAGTGGTACAGAGAAAACATAATGAGGCTGGTACTTCTGCAAATCTGCCTATAAATAAAATAAAAGATGTTAATATTACATAAGCAGTTTCAGCATCTTGCGCGACAGACAGACAATAAAAATAGAACAAGAAGAAGAAAACTGCAAGGTACACAAAAACCTTGTTGAGCGCATTGTGATACTGGGTTTGCAAGACTGGCGCATGTTAATACAACATCCTTTTCAAGTTTACAGCTTTCAGTAAGCTGCTAAATCATATGAAAGCATAAACCCATGCAATAGAGCACATGAATACTACATCTCAACTTAATGACATCACTAGGCCTTTTGCCAAAACAAACTAGAATGAAGTATTTTGTGATGAGAAGTACCAAAATCATACCTTCAGGTATTTCACACTACTGTAAATTTGTTGAGTTCCATGAGTGAAGATGAAATACTCGGCAGAACGCTCATATACATGCCAGGGCGGAAGCATGCTTAGGAACCTATCACCAGGTACTGCTGGAATAATCTCCCACATGTTATTTATCTGCAGAAAATAAACATCATAAATCTTTGTGGATACAGAAGGAACACATTGAAAAAACTAAGCACTTCAGTTTAAAAAATCAAGGCACTTCAGACTTGAGATACTTCTAGGAAATCCAGAAAAACATGATACTGATCAGCAAAAGTACCCATGTTCATATAATAGGATTACATCCAAGAGACGCAGACAAAATAGAGGTTATTGCACAAGGCATAGTATTACTTAAAAGTTAAAACTCATTGCCCATATTTCAATGTTGCTGCATGTTTAACCTGATGCAAGAGATTTCGGTGGGTAAGCATCACGCCTTTTGGTGTGCCACTTGTTCCACTGGTATATATTAGAGTCGCAACATCTTCTGGAGTAATGGCTTCGAAGTCACCTTGCCGACCTAAAGGAAGAAAAGGTTACAATAAACTAGGACATAGTTGGAAGAAAAGGAACCATATTATTGGATGCAAGTTGACTGCTTGAAAGTACAGCTCATGAGATGACAATGTTGGAAATAAAAGAAGAATTTTCTATAGAAATAAAAAAAGTTTAAGTTTCCTAGTGGTGTCATATTCTCTGAAGAAACAAAATATAAGTTGTGTGCTCCTCTTTAAAACAACAGATGCCAAAGCTATTAAGCTTAAGTAGAAACCATTTGCTGTTGGCTGCAAAGAACTTAAGTGGCAAGCATTCGACATAACTTTCAGCCAACCATTAAGTGACAAGCTTGCAAAACCAACGGTAATAGGCACATCTATCAACTGTTTACCGGTACTGGGATGCCTATATTATTGGATGCTAAGACATCTTACACTGACATTCGACGTCAGGAACGCAGAAGAAAGTGAAGTACCAACAAATTGGAAGAAACGTACTCCATACATCCTCAGCTAAAAATTTCTTGTGATTTATATCACATTATGATATCATGCAAACGATACCTTGCTCGCTTGAGTAGCACAATGCATTGCGATTTTCTCGTCCAAGTTCAGTGATATCATTGTAGTCATAAACTGGTATGTCCATCACAGCTTTACTATTCAGGGATGATTTATCACCCCAAAGTAGCACAATAAATCTTGCATTAACCCTTGAAATGAAAGTTTCTGCATGCCGGTTAAAGAATTGAGGACTGTCCACAACAAGTGCAATACTGTGATGGGGGAAAAACAATAAAGTCATATCATAACATGAAAGTAAAAAACCGATATTTGTATAAAAAATTACGCCGCATAAGCATAAGAGATATTCATCATAGCACCATTAACTAACGATCGATGATCTCTAGAGTCAATGTGATATATACGCCAGGCTATGTTTGAGGCAAAACATTGATGCAAAATAATAACCAAGCAAGCATACTTTGAGAGATTAAGTTCATGGCCAGCCGTGCGCATGATAATAGTAATAATAGCATATGAACATTTTGGTCCAGTAAAGATGTCAAAACTACAATGCAGATGTTGTACTTTTTTCACGTGCTAAGATAAGTCTGATCTGAAAGGTGGTCCATCCAGTTCTTACTTTAACGGTAGAGGGCAAAACCATGCCAAACTTGCACCTCAAATTTGCATGTCCCCTTAACATCAATACCTCGCTCAATTCTAATCTCAACATTCTATCAAACAAAATCAGTGGAAGAATTTAAATAGGCATATCAAAATAGTTTGTTGGCCTTTAATAGTCAGGTCCCGAATCTTGGCTTAACAGTTCAAGGGTAGAAAGAGAGAAGTGAATGAAATTTCATTTATGTTGTGTGTGGCTTAGAATTTTACAGTTCCTAGACTGCGTAATCAACCATTAAAAGCACAATAGAATAATTTCAAATTCACATTTCAAAAGGAGTTGATACTCACCTTTCTGAGTGATTGTATATTTGGAGAAGTTCTTCATCCGAAGATTTTGTTCCTCTAACAACATTGATAGCACCAGTGGCCATGATTCCTGGATTGCATGACTGCATGTGTCAGTGGCATGATTACTGATGAACATAAATGATCATGCATTTGAAGACAGTTACATGAACTCCCCTAGATAGCCGACACTACAACAAATGGTAAGTACATCATTCAACAAGCTGACATTTACTCAGTTAAGAAAAAAAAGCTGACATTTGTAGTTCTGTACCTTTAATTTTTTTTAAGAGTGAAATGCATGGCAAAGCCATTACTATTTGGTTGCTTCCATCATGTTCTCTTTGCTATGAAAGTAACAGTGGCACTCGCATATAAACTGCAAGCTTAAATACAGCAACTCTAACATTCTGGTGATTTGAACTCTTCACTTCTTCAGCGGCTAATATCGATACGCATAAAAAAAATCACAGAACAATACATGTGCATCATAGTACATGTTAAACATCTTGAAATAAAAAGAAAAAGGCAAATTACCTTGATCTGCAACTAGCCACCGACACGAGTTGTCAGCAAAAAGGGCTAGCTTTTCATCTGGAGCAACACCCATGGCCCTCAGACCATGAGAAAAATCCAATATTTGTTGTTCAAGCTGAATAAAGAAGGAATGTCAAATAAAATATACTACAAAAAACCAAGAATGTAAAGGATTGCCATCTGGACAATTTGCTTATTTATTTATTTGAAACAGTATTGAAGTGCATATGTAAGTTGCAGTCCACTGCACAAGCTTTCGAGTAGTTACTCAGTAACAAGAAACGGCACATATGGCCCAACAATGCCTACTTTGTGTTCCTATTTCTAGAGAAAAGAAATGCCTTAGATAATCAGGCAGCAATAGAATTTATGGTGGTTCAACAGGTACCTGCTTATAAGTCAACTCGGACGGAGGATCGTGATAAGGGTCCACCAGAGCTACACTGTCAGGGTATTTTTCTGCTGCCGTCCTCCAAATATCCGGAACCGCCTTCCATTCATCCACAGCCGATTCATTTCCACCAGGCGACAACAGAGCGCTCTCAAGCAACGGCGAGCACTTCCTGCGAGCCGGGCTGTGTGTCTGCAATGTGGATTTATGAAAGTTTCAGGCAAAAAAAAAAAAAAAAAAACTACTCATCATCCTGACGCAAACCATGCCTACTCTGTAAAACTATTCTCTGACTGTGTGACAACGCTGAAAGAGTGAAAGACTCATCACGCTGAATCACAAGTCACAACTTGGATTAATTATACTCCTCTGTTGGCAAAGATGAATCTCCCCCAAAGGCTTAACGGAGTTGTTAATATTGCGGCGGGAACAACTAGTTATACTAGTACTCTGTACTGCAGGCGCAACCCTGAAGTCTGAACTTTGTTAACACTGCCTTCTCTGAAAGTGGACACGCGACAGGCCGGGGCTACTCAGTAAAATCGGGAGGCGGGGCGGCGGAGTACTCACCGTGGCGCCGGGGCGCGGAGGAGGGGCGTCGCCGACGCACCGGGGCGCGCACACGCGACCACGCCGCGCCGCGAGGAGGCGGCGCCGGAGCGGCGGGGCGGCGGCGTAGGGGGAGGGGGCGAGGAGCATCGCGCGCGGCCTCTCTGGTCTGGACTGGACGGGAGAGCTTGCGAGACGCGCACGGCTACATCTCTTCTCTCCATCAAGAGAGCTCTGAAGAAATGGTGCGCTTGTCTGGCTGGGGGAGGTTGCCGGAGGTGAACGGCTCTCTTCTCTGCTCCGTCCCGTCGTTGTCGCCCGCAACCGCAACGCAACAAGCATGGGCTCATCCCGTGTACACCAGAGAAAGCACCTCACTCACTCAAAGATACCTTTTTTTGCAAGAACAGTCAAAGATACCCATTGTAACACACATTGGGCCCACCAAGAGCTAGCATACGACACTCCACCTGAACTACACGCCAACACCTCACTCAAACATGGAATTGCTAAAAAAAAGACCACTCAAACATGGGTGAAACCCAAATTTAGCCCACCAAGAGCATATGTATGACAAACAAACAGAAACACAAAAATAGAAAAGATAGTGGAAAGACGGCACCGCAAAGACGCACCTTCGCTTCTAGCTTTATCTTATAAAGATTTAATCTATGGGAGCATTCCGGTGATTCTCAGCGATTTGACTAAATGGGTAGTTCGAACCATATCGCCCGTCCGTTCTTTCACGGCTCATACTGAAAACCTAGGCATGCACGGACTCGCTCGATTCCTCCTGCTTCGCCGCCAGCCTCCCGTGCTTCTCCCGCAATACATGATCCTCCCGGGGAGAGGCAATGGGAATACTACACAAATTTTCTCATGGGTTGGGGGGCAACCCAATTTGGCCCCTTCGAAGCTCGGCCAATGTTCCTCCCCTTCCCACCACCCACCACTCTGTGTTAACAACTGAGTCGTTCATTTAACTTGCTGTAAGCCGTCTAGCATTGTCACTGAAAAGAAATAGGAAGAAACTGGACTTGTTGGCAACCAAGGACTATTAGGAGTTATCAAGCATTACAAGTGGTACCAAACGCCAGGCATTCCACAATGGTGAATTGTGCTGAGTTACATAGATTTTTTTAAATAGATTGATATAATTTCACTATAATCTCAACTCATCGATTTCCATGCAATAAAAATACATGAAAACTCGGCTCTAAATTATTCTTCACCTTCACAACATTACAATATATAATGGACACTATAATATGTAGATTCCCCGTGTGCCAGAAACACACCGGAAAGGAGGGACGGTATCTTCGTCTACCTAGGAACAAACACGGGAAATGAGATCTCCATGTGTCCCTATTTGCTCACGTAAACAGGGAAAACCTGAATATACACAAGGAAATTAATTGTGTTTGTATTTATTTGTGATGCCGTTTTGGCGTGCAGTACACATGGTTTCTCCGAAAATATTGTTCCATATTTACATGGAAATATATCATCAATAAAAATAATAATAATCCACAGATCGTACGGACCCATTCTGATCTCGAAATAAAACTTCATTTTAGTTATGAATCACAAATCATGTGTCGAACCCCCAACATTCATTTTTTTAAAGATTACCATCCAACATACAAGTTTCAAAGTACTACCTCTGTTTCTGAATGCAAGACGTTTTGAACTGCCAAAACGCTCTTACTTTTAGGAACAGAAGGTGTACATCAATCTTATACTATCCAGGTTTTGAAACGACCTTCAAGTAGGATACATCAATGGCTCACAAAACAAGACCAGACTCATCAACATGGTCTTAACCAGGGCTAATGTGATTTTCTAATCCTTTTATGGGTATTAAGAGCAGCCACCGACTTCAATTTTCCAAAAATATTAAATTGAAACAAACAAAATGGTTTAGTTAGCATGTAAGCAAAGAGCCAAGTGGCAACAAGCATTTTTACAGGAAAACAATCCTACAAAAAGCTAAACACACTAGGGTGTAGTGTCAAAGAAAAAGGAGCAATGTAATTGATTAGAAGCTCAGGATGGTACAGAGGTTGGACAATGCACTACAAATAGATTGCTCTTTTTGCAAAGACATGGGAATCGGTAATGTAAACATAACACAATATTCCAGCAGACATTTCACTGCCACACTTCATCATCCACTAGTCTACCGGAGCCGCTTCGGCTGCGGTCTCGTCCACCGCACGGGAACCCGCTTAACAATATGTGAGTTTCAGAGAACTCAAAATAAGTACATAGTCCGTAACATGTTTTGCTCTAAGGTAAGCTGCTGCTACGGTGCATGAATTACATGACAAAAGGGCACCATAATTCAAAGTTAAGTGTTTTTGTCTGAGAACAAAAAGGACCTTCCCGTGAGCTTCTCTCCATAGCTTGCATGCAGTGGTTATTTCCTCAGTTCCATTGCCTCCCTACAAGAATCAGTTGATCAAAATATTGAAGGAAGAACTGAATTCTACCGACGATGGGAACCACCCACAGCCTGTAACTGCTGACAAATAACAATCGAGAAAACACAACAAGACAGATTGTATCTCTTACCAGAATAGTTTCTCCACCTCTTCACTGTCGGGGTCCAGCTCTAAAGCGCGCGAGAGAGAGTGATAAGCTCTGTCATAATCCTAAGGAAAGGCAAGGGCATTTTCGAATCAAAGAGTAGCAGATATCAAAAGGAGCAGTGCAATTTTCAGAATGAACTGTTCTATTGCACCTTCATAAACATTAGAGCTGCTCCTAGCCGATAGTGCGCCTTTGCCCACTTCGGGCGAAGCACTTTGCATTCCCCTGCATCCTCATAAGCCCTTTGTCCATCACCCATGCGAAGCCAGCAAAGACTCCTGTTTGACAACAGCTTAGCCTCGAAGTTATCCATCTTCAGTGCCTGCAGCAGACAAAACACAGAAAATTGCTGCTGTTGCCACATTCCAGAAATACTGCTTAGTTTGGACCAATAGATTGTCATTCGGTCCACAGGTACAAGGACCAAAGAGTTAAACTGCGATGAAAGAGCAGATCAGGCCTGAAATTCTTCGCAATGAAACAAACTACGTAGATTAGTGTGCCGTGATTCTTATGTATTTATTTTAAACATAATTATCACCATTTTTTGGTACTAGCGATAGGTGTGAAACTTCTCCAGTCTACACTGTTAAGCTAACACTTCATATATGCGACGAGATGCGCGCACTGGTGACTAGTCTTTCAATAGGTTCATGTGAAAGCATTACGATGTAATTGGTTAATTTTTAAGCAATGCTACGTCAATTGATTAAACTAACTAAACTGAAATGCAGGAACATGATTCATGGCTGTACGCCTGTACCTCCAGTCTGCACAGGAAAAAAAAATGGGAATATGCCTGTGTGTAGAACACTGATGCATTCAGATAATCCTGCTTCTTAAATGCTTCATCCCCTTGTCGTTTCAGGTCAGATATCCTCATTTTCACAAAAATGCTATCCTGGGAGACTCATAATAACTTGAGTCAGGAATATATATTAAGAGGTCCAATGCGTGTGAGGGAGAAACAACACTCTAGAATAGACGTTAAGGTTAAGTTCTTTGTATTCAGAAAACAATTTCAACCTCAGACATGAAATGAAGTAAGATAGCTCTTTAAGAAAATTAATTGGTACATCTGTTGATGAATTAACATGCAAGCAAAATAAGTAATCCGATAAAGCATCATTCACATAAGACGAGTTTTCAGGAATAGATATTAGACAGCAAATAAGATGCAAGAAAACACATGCGCCTTTGGCGAGTTCTTGACCTATGAAGTTTTAGTTAAACATCACTGCCAACATTGCTTAGAGACTTAACATTGACCAAAAACTGTCGTGCCTTTGAAGAAAACTTGCTACAAGTGACATACCTCAAGTTGCTTAATTTCCATCTTCACATGACTAATGATTCCATCAACGCTCCAATTTGTCACAGATGAAATTGGCAAGGTGAAAGGAAAGAGCACCTCAACTTCTTCCCGTGTACCATACTCAGCAGCCAACTCTACTGGCAATCTACCAAACTGTTGAGGAACAAGGATAGCTTTAAGAAGCAATATTCAACATTAGGAAATAAGTAATGTTTTTGACAAGATCCCTGCAAATCATATTGATTCATTACCTGACCAAACTAACAAAGAGATGGCACAAATGCGAAAGGGCGAAACAGTACCAAGCTTGTGCAGAAAATTTAACTTTGCACAACCTTTTATTTTTATACTACAGATAGCATCATGTAGGTGTACTTACATCATAACTCGTACACAGGAACATTTGACGAAATGAGTATTCTCACCGTGTCAAGAACATTTGGGTTTGCACCAGCTTCCAATAAGCACTTAATAGCTTCAGTTAAGCCCTTCTCTGCAGCCTTCGCCAAAAGATTATCACAAGGACTAGCACCGCTCACGTCAGCTCCACCCTATCAGATGCAAGTTTGACAAGCCAATCATGCGGTTGTCTTGTCGTTAATACAGAGATAACTAAACTGAACATCAGTTCATAGAAATCCAACATTCATACTGCAGTATAAACAAAGAATATTATACCTGAATCAATAGCTTCACACAGGACACAAAAGATTTGTGTAATGCCATCTCTAAAGGTCTAAACAGACGAGTACCTTTGCTGGGCTGGAAAAATGAATAAATAACTTCATTTTCATCCAAAATATGACAGTTCCAAGAGAAATATGGAATTTGCAAAGGAAAAAGAGCTGAGCCGCTGCTTCCTTTATAGGAGTGTAGCTCATTAAGTTATAGTCCCTTTGCCCCCACTGATTCTTCAGAGTTGCTGCATGGGTCACCGGTCCCAGCATGCCTCGTGTGTGTGGCTACTGGCTAATGCATTCACAACTATGAGCAGGGCATATTTGGCTGATTTACAAAGGTTGCTGATATATACAAAACATGCCTACAGAGTGCCATACTACACTAAGCTTAAGGGAATCCTACCACACATTTGTTTTAGTCAGTGATACGGGGCACCCAAGTTGTAGGAAAGGAATTTTGCCATAAGTGTTGCTTGAAACCAAAGGATAACTAACTAAGTCACACTTGCCTAACTGTTGGTGAGGCGTGGCTAGTCACCAACCAATAATGCCCTCAAATACAGGTGGAAAAAATTGGAGAAATTAGCAAAAAGGCAGCAAAAGAGAGAATTGAAGTTGAAAGCCAACAGATCCAAGAAGAATTTGAACAGTACATCTGCATTGTGCTGCAAAAGGATCTTGATAATACTAGCATGCCCATTAAAAGCAGCAAGAGAGAGTGGTGTCCCAGTAACTGATAGTGCATAAACATCAGCTCCTCTAGAAAGAAGAAACTTAACAATTTCAGAGTACCCTGGAGAAAAGGAGAAAAAGGAGATAAGGGTCATACACAAAACGTTTTTGGGAAACATGTTTTATTAATAACTATTGGGGCAATTTCGGGGTCACATTTCCCTGAACAGACATGCAGAACGAATTTATCATAAAGAAGACAGTGATCATACCTAAATAAACAGTCATTGTATCAGATATATACAAAGTAATTAGAGATTTCTTAGGAAACTACTCCCTCCGTCCCATAATATAAGAGCGTTTTTTACACTAGTGTAGTGTAAAAAACGCTCTTATATTATGGGACGGAGGGAGTAGTTTGAATGGCTAAAACAATATAACATATGAAATAGATATCCTAAGAGAAGATGAGGGGATTATAAGGATAGATACAATGCCTATAAATATTGATAGATGACACATGGATTTTTTACAAATTAATGTGACAACTGACAACTATGTTTAAACTTTTCATAAGACTGATCACTATTCAGACGCTGATGGACATAAGAAGCGGATAACGTCAGGCTTGTATTAATGTATAGCATGTTAGATGTGTGTTAGGCGGTACTACCGCTCTGAGTGCGGTACTACCGCTCTGAGTGCGGTACTACCGCCCGAGGCGGTACTACCGCTCTGAGTGCGGTACTACCGCTTGTAATACCTCACATGTATATGTACTGGCCTTTGGCCCACAGTGAATACCAGTTGCTCTTTCCTAACATGGTATCAGATGCTTAGGTTACCTCCCACCCCGCACGCCGCAGCTCCGTGCTCTCCTCCTCCACCGCCGCCGCCGCTGCTAGCTGCGAGCTAGCTGCTCCGGCTGCCCCTCCCCTCGTCTGGCTGCCCCCTGGGCTCGCCGCCTCTGCCGCGCCACCGGAGCCCGCCTCCGCGCGCCGTCCGGCTTCGCCCGCCCCCGCGTGCTGCCGGTCTCCTCCGCGAGCCACCCGGCCGCCGCCGCCGCCGCCCCTTGCTCCGCCCGGCCCTCCTCGCCGCGGATCCAGTCACCCTCGTCGCGGATCCGGCCGCCCCGTCCCGCCCACTGCCTGGCTCGGCCCGGCCGCCGCCGCCCGCAGCGAGTACCGCGCAAGCGGTACTACCGCTAGGAAGAGCGGTACTACCGCCCGAAGCGGTACTACCGCCCGTTACTGCCGCTCTACTTCCGCTTGAAGGTCAGGCATACCAGAAGACATAAAATAAGCGGAAGTGTCCACGGCACTGGACCGCGGAAGTACCGCACAAGCGGTACTACCGCGTAGCATAGCGGTACTACCGCCCTGTGCAGCGCGGTACTACCGCTGGAAAGGGCGGTACTACCGCCCGAAGCGGTACTACCGCTGAGAAGAGCGGTACTACCGCGCACTCAGGCATCATGTCTTCGTTGGGCTATGTGGCTGTTCCTCGGTGCTCGGTGATCTTCGATGGCACCAACTATGCTGAGTTTGTGGGTTTCATGCGCATCCACATGCGCGGTCTTCTCCTGTGGGGCGTTCTCTCTGGCGAGGTTCCCTGTCCGCCTTGCCCTGTTGCACCTGTGGCTCCTACCCCGCCGGTGCCGCCTGTTCTTGCTGCTGATGCTTCTCAGGCTGATCGGGATACAGCCAAGGCCCTTGACGATGCTGCGGTTGATGCTTATGATCAGCAGGTATCTGCCTACTCAGATGCTCTTTCTGCTTACCGAGATGATCTGTCTACTTACACTCAGTGGTGCAACGATGATGCTCGAGCTGCTGCTGTTCTTACTGCGAGTGTCTTACCTCAGTTTGCGTCTGAGTTCATGGGTCTCGGTCCTGTTGCTGCGATGTGGTCCTATCTTTGTCAGCGATATCAGCCATCTAGTGATGCTCTCTACTTATCTGTGGTGCGTCAGGAGCACGCTCTTCATCAGGGTGACTCTTCTGTTGATGAGTTCTACTCACAGAGCTCTGCCATCTGGCGCCAGCTTGACTCTCTCAGGACTGTTGTTTGTGGTACTTGCCGGTGTTGCCAGACTGTGCGGTCTGACTTGGAGTTTCATTGCCTCCACGAGTTCTTATCTCGCCTTCGTCCAGAGTTTGAGCCTCGGCGTGCTCACCTGCTTGCTCGTGGTCGTGTTCCTATTTCGGAGGTGCTTGCAGAGCTTCGTGCTGAGGAGACACGCCTCCGTTCTGCTGGTCTGCTTGTGGTTCCCACTGTTCTTGCTGCCTGAGCTCCTGTGTCGTCTGCTCGCCTCACCACTTCACCGCTCCTGCCTACACCTCCGGGGGGGGGGGGGGGCGGGTCACCCTCCTTCTTCAGGAGAGGGTCGGCCGCGCTCGCACACCTTCTGTGGCTACTGCAATAGGCCCGGTCACCCAGAGTCTGATTGTCACAAGAAGCGGAAAGACCTGAAGTGCTCTTCTTCTAGTGGGACTCGTGCGTCCTCCTCGACTTTGTCGCTCACTGACCAGGATATTGTGCGGCTCAAGCACATGTTGGCATCCTCTGGTTCTTCCTCGACGGGTTCTGTTGCCGCTGTGACTGCCACAACCACTTCGCCCCCGCCGGAGCCTACTCAGTCAGGTACATCCTCGTGGGTTCTGGATTCTGGAGCTTCTTTCCATATGTCTCCTGATTCTTCTGCTTTATCTTCTCTTCGACCTCTTGATTTTCCTCTTAATGTTCTCACTGCCGATGGCACACCTCTTCCTGTTGCTAGTCGTGGCATCCTTTCCACTCCGTCTTTTTAGGTTCCTAGTGTTTCTCATGTTCCTCGTCTTACCATGAATCTCTTTTCCGCTGCCCAACTTACTGATTCTAGTTGTCGTGTCATTCTTGATGCCGACTCTTGCTCTATTCAGGATCGTCGCACTCAGGCTCCGGTTGGCGGTGGCCCTCGGCGCCGTGAGTCTGAGGGCCTTTGGGAGGTTGACTGGCTTCGTGTTCCTTCCGCTGCTGCCACATACGCCAGTTCTCATGCTCTTGCTGCCTCCTCTTCTGCGTCCTTCCAGCAGTGGCATCATCGACTTGGTCACATCTGTGGCTCTCGCTTGTCCTCATTAGTACACCAAGGCGTCTTAGGGTCTGTCTCCGGTGATGTTTCGTTGCATTGTGAAGGTTGTAGGCTTGGCAAACAGACTCAGTTACCGTATCCTACCAGTGAGTCTGTATCTCAGCGTCCTTTTGACTTAGTTCATTCTGATGAATGGGGCCCTGCTCCTTTTGACTCGAAAGGGGGTCATCGCTACTATGTTCTGTTTATTGATGATTTCTCTCGCTACACTTGGCTTTATTGTATGAAATCTCGCAGCGAGGTTCTCCCCATATACAAACGTTTTGCTGCCATGGTTCGCACTCAATTTTCCACGCCTGTCCGTATCTTCCGTGCTGACTCAGCTGGAGAGTATATCTCTCACATGTTGCGTGGTTTTCTTGCGGAGCAGGGCACTCTTGCCCAATTCTCTTGCCCTAGTGCCCATGCTCAGAATGGAGTTGCTGAACGCAAACATCGCCATTTGCTTGAGACGGCTCGGGCGATGATGATCGCCGCCTCTCTTCCACCCCATTTTTGGGCTGAGGCCGTTTCCGCATCCACCCACCTCATCAACATTCAGCCTTCGGCTGCCTTGAAGGGTGGTATTCCTATGGAGCGTCTCTCTGGTCGCTCTCCTGACTACTCTGCTCTTCGTATGTTTGGATGCGTATGCTATGTTCTTCTTGCTCTGCGAGAACGAACCAAGTTGACTGCTCAGTCAGTTGAGTGTGTTTTCCTTGGCTACAGTGATGAGCACAAGGGCTATCGCTGTTGGGATTCTGTTGGTCGCCGTCTGCGCATTTCTCGTGATGTGACGTTCGATGAGTCTCGTTCTTACTATCCGCGTCCCTCCTCCTCGAGCTTTTCCATGGACGATATTTCCTTCCTTCTCCTTCCTGACACATCTCCCACTGTGCCTCCTGTTCTTCCCTCTCCCCCGGTGCGTCTCCCTACACCACCGGTTCCACCATCCCCTCCTCCTCCTCTCCCTCGTCCCCACCATCCCCTCCCTCCCCACCCTCCTCCCCAGTCTTTCGACCTCACTCCCCGTTTCCTCTCCACTACACTCGTCGTCCTCGTGCTGTGGATGATCCTACTGATGTGCCCTCTACTTCCAGTGCACCTCCTCTCACGCCTCCGCCGGTCCATAACCTCCGTGTTAGGCCTTGTCCCCCTCCTGATCGCCATTCTCCTGACCGGTATGGTCTTTCTGCCATTGCTGAGCCCATCACCTATCGGGCTGCCATGACTCAGCCTGAATGGCAGCTTGCGATGGCCGAGGAGCTTGCGGCGCTTGAGCGCAATGGCACGTGGGATCTGGTTTCTCTTCCCTCCGGTGTTCGTCCCATCACCTGCAAGTGGGTCTATAAGATTAAGACTCGCTCTGATGGTTCCCTTGAGCGATACAAAGCTCGTCTTGTGGCTCGTGGCTTTCAGCAGGAGCAGGGCCGCGATTATGATGAGACATTCGCTCCTGTGGCCCACATGACCACTGTCCGCACTCTCCTTGCTGTGGCTTCTGTTCGTCATTGGTCTGTATCTCAGCTTGATGTCCAGAACGCTTTTCTCAATGGTGAGTTGCGCGAGGAGGTTTATATGCAGCCACCACCGGGGTACTATGCTCCTGATGGTATGGTCTGCCGACTTCGCCGCTCCCTCTATGGTCTTAAACAGGCCCCTCGCGCCTGGTTCTCGCGGTTCGCCTCTGTCGTTACTGCCGCTGGCTTCTTGCCTAGTGATCATGATCCAGCACTGTTTGTCCACACCTCTTCTCGTGGTCGGACTCTTCTCCTGCTATATGTGGATGACATGATCATCACTGGTGACGATCCTGAGTATATTGCCTTTGTTAAGGCCCACCTCCGGGAACAGTTTCTGATGTCTGATCTTGGTCCTCTTCGCTACTTTCTTGGGATCGAGATTTCTGAGACCTCTGCAGGCTTCTTCATCTCCCAGGAAAAATATATTCAGGATCTTCTTACTCGTGCCGCTCTCGGTGATGAGCGCACTGTTGTGACTCCTATGGAGCTCAACGTTCAGTTTCGTGCTTCGGACGGTGACCCTCTTCCTAATCCCACTCGCTATCGCCACCTCGTTGGGAGCCTTGTCTATCTTGCTGTTACGCGTCCTGACATCTCCTATCCTGTCCACATTCTCAGCCAGTTTGTTTCAGCCCCCACCTCTGTCCACTATAGTCACCTCCTCCGTGTTCTACGATATCTTCGTGGCACGATCTCTCATCGCCTTTTCTTTCCCCGCTCCAGTTCTCTCGAGCTCCAGGCCTACTCTGATGCTACGTGGGCTAGTGATCCCTCTGATCGACGCTCGTTGTCTGCTTACTGTGTCTTCCTTGGTGGCTCTCTTATTGCCTGGAAGACGAAGAAGCAGACTGCGGTTTCTCGCTCGAGTACAGAGGCTGAGTTGCGAGCGATGGCTATGCTGACGGCTGAGGTGATCTGGTTACGATGGTTACTTGAGGACTTTGGTGTGCCTGCTACTACATCGACTCCCCTACTGTCAGACAGTACCGGTGCTATCAGTATTGCGCGTGACCCGGTAAGAGAATTGACCTAACATAGCAAACAAGAAAACTGCTTGTATTAGGTTAGCTGGGCTCTTGGTGAAATAAATCCACTCCTATCACCATGGTGTTCCCTCCAGATTCAACTAAAAGGCTCTCCGACGTGACATCTGATGCTACATGCGTGGTCGGTCCAGCACAAAACAAGGGAGCATAGCAGTAGTAAAGACATTGAGCATGAAGCAAAGGCATAGACGCATAGTCTTGCGATACAGGAAAGTGACAATGAATGGAAGATGCATCTGTTTATACCCCGGACTGTAGCTGAATGAGAGGCGTGATTCAGGACCATGGTTCAGCCGAACCTATGCTCCACGCCATAGGATTAAACATCCTCCAGCATGTGGATCCGCGTCATGCATGTCAATTCTATCCAACACTTCATGTCATGCATTGTTTAACATGCAAACATCTCCCATCGTGCATATTTTAATCAATCATGCACGGATCCTTATGAACAGTGTCCAGAGATCAATGGTGTGGAGCATAGGTTCGGCTGAACCATGGTTCAGTAAACCATTTTCGGTAGCTGAATGAAGAAGGGTGATGTTTCCTGAACGTTGCTGATGCAGATGAGCGCCATGGTCAAGACTCAAGAAGGTACCTGACGGCAGGAAGGTTGCCATAGTTAATGGCATGCTCCACGGGTGTAAAACCTGTCATCAAGATCCACACACAACCAAGTTAAAGTTCATGGTGATCAAGTCATAATATAAACCTATAGTTCAAGACCGGAAAGGCGTGAATGAAGGAGTTACCCTGAGCGGTGTCAGGCTTGTCGATTTCCATCCCGACCTCCTCGACAAGATACTGGTAGGCGGGCAGCTTGCCGAAGCCACCGGCGGCGTGGAGCGCGTTCATGCCCATGTAGGTCGTGCTGGCCACCGTCATGGGGATCCCTGGCCCGTGCACGTCCAGCTCCTTTGCAATCTCTGAAGGAGAAATGTGTTAGTAAGAACTTATGTAACAAAAATACCCAACTTGTAACAAGAAAGTGCTCGGGGAATTAAGCCCCAGCGTCATACTAAATCATCAGTCATGACAGGAACGAAGTATCAGGACAAAAGGGGGTCACTTTTACCCCAAATCAGGAAGGAATCGCCAGAAATCCCCCAAGAAATCAAGCCCCAGCGAACATTCCGGCCTAAATCGTGAGAGAAGTCGACACCCCGTAGACGTACCTCGCCGGTAAGGTAACCCGCGGCCAGGTCGGAACTCGGAACGCGGCCAGGTGACTAAACCCTAAGCCCCCGGATCTAGCGAGGGGTGAGCTGAGATGACGCCGGGAAGAGATAGGGAGGCGGGCCTTACTCTTGATGTCGAGGACGTCGCCGTGGTGGGCGGCCTCGATGAACCTGGCCTCCGGAGGCCACCGGTCACGGTCTGCACAAACAAATCCAAGGATGAGACAGCGCGGCGGAGGGAGATCGATTAGGTTGCGCTGCACCGGTCATGTACCTTTGCCGAGGATGACCTCGAACTGGAAAGGAAGCGGCACTGCCCGGGTCCCCATCCTCCCCTCTCTCTCTCTCTTCGCCGGCGGCGGCGGTGGTGGCGGAGCAAGGCGAGGAAGGAAGCTTCTAGAGTGGGTGGGGGCAATAAAAGGGCGGGAAATAGGAGGGAGTGGGCGGGAGAGACCGCCCGACACGTGCCTTCACAAGGACCGTACGATCTGACACTCGTGTGCTAGGCGCGGCCACGGCCCTTTCCCTTTGCTTTGCTTCTCAATTCAAAATTTGTATTTCGAATTTCAACGTGCTCTATTATCCTATTCTTTCAAAGAATAAATGGTGATTTTTTTTTACTGACAGCGGCCACGTTCGAGCCGACCACTACTAGGAAAAACCTTATAGGTGGAGGCTTAACAGTAGCACGGGTCTGTGATACGCGCTACTGCTAATTTACAGTAGCGCTGGTGGAAGAAACGCGCTACTGCTATCTATTTAGCAGTAGCGGGGGTGTGCCAGACAGCACTACTGCTAAGTGAGCTCCCACAATACCCACCAGGCTACCTATATTAGCAGCGCTGCCTACTGTACACACGCTACTGCTAAACACGTAGCAGTAGCACGTGTTAAAGACCCACCACTGCAACTACTGCTGCACTGTGCCACCTGGTGGGCCCCGCTTAGCAGCAGCGCGCGTCCACGGAACCGCGTTACTGCAACGGCACTTAGGAGTAGCACCGGGCTCGAACCCGCGCTGCTGCTAAGGCAACCTTATCTCCCCCGCGCCCGTCCACTTCCTCACTCTCCCTCACTCACTCCCTCTGCCTCTTCCTCCTCCCGCCGTTGCCGCCGCATTGCTGCCGCCGTCCTCGGTAAGCCGCCGCTACCCCCCTCCCTCCCTCGGTAAGCCGCCGCCCTCCTCCCTCCCTCTCCCTCCTGCCTCCCTCCATCCCTCCTCCCTCCTCCCTCCTCCCTCCTCGTACGGCGGCCCTCTTCCTCTCTCCTTCCTCCCTCTCCCTCCGGCCTTCCCTCCATCCCTCCTCCCTCCTCCCTCCTCGTACGGCCGCCCTCCTCCTCTCTCCTCCCTCCCTCCCTCCTCCCTCCTGCCTCCCTCCATCCCTCCTCTCTCTATTCTTGTAGAATGTAGGCTTTTTTAATGTTTTTTGAATACAGTAGAATGTAGACTATTTGAATAGAATAGAAAATTAGTAAATTAGAATAGAATAGAAAATTAGAAAATTTTCAGTAAGTGTAGGTCTTTTGAATAGAATAGAAAATTAGTAAATGTAGAATAGAATAAAAAATTAGAAAATTTTAAGTAAATGTAGGTCTTTTGAATAGAATAGAAAATTAGAAAATTTTCAGTAAAATATAAAAAATTTGTATACAAGAATGTTAATAGTGAATGGTGTTGCTCATACAATTTTTATGAATAGAAAATAGTTTAGGTATCGAATAAAATATAAAAATGTTGTTGCCAATTATATTGATGATCTAAATTTTTCACTCGGTGGATTATGCAGGATTTCTCCTGTAGCGTCTCCCTCTCCCGCTCGGCCCCGTTCCGCCCACCGTGAGCACCTCCCTCTCCTCTATGTTTAGTTTTAGGTTTAGTTTTTTTTAACATATATGTAGATGGATGTATGTTTGCTAGATGGATGGTTAGATGGATGGATGCATGGATGAATTATTGATTGTTGCACTTTTGTTTCATTTTGAAAAAAGCCGACAAAAATGGATGCATGGATGCATTTTGCAGGGAACACCTCCGAGTGGCCTATGTTTTGCCGGAATGTTGATTCATTTCCGTTCCGGCAAATTTCAGGCGCTCGATATGTCCTATTTTAGCAAAGGTCATGCCAAAAAATTTCGTGAATTTTGGCATGACTTGTGCTAGAAAGTAGGAAATATCGAGTGCCCGTGATTTGCCTGAACGGGAATTAATCAACATTTCGTCAGTACATAGGTCATTTTTTATGTCATTGCTCTATATATGTAACGGGTTGACTTTCAGTCTGTCGATGCTCCTTGAGTGACCACTAGTAGAAAACAGAGCATTAGTCCCGGTTCCTAAGGGCCTTTAGTCCCGGTTCTGCAACCGGGACTAAGCAATCGGGACTAAAGGCCCCCACTTTTAGTCCCGGTTGTGTTACGAACCGGGACTAAAGGAGCTCCACGTGGCCGTTGTGGGGCGCCCAGGCAGGAGGACCTTTAGTCGACCGGGACTAAAAGGCAGCCACGCGTCAGCACCTGCCATGCGCTGGGGTTTTTTTTTTAAATGAGGGATTTAAGGTTTTGGAGGGTTTAGGGGTTTCACATTGAGTTTCCCCCTTTTCTTTTTGTGTTTACCATTCAATTCTTTTACATTTAGGGTTTTCGTTTTTATTTTACGTTTTCCATTCAACTCGACGCTAGCTACTACATATAGCAATGAAGGAACCATTACACAAATCGTTATGAATATAGAGAGAAGTGATCTCTCTTTCTCCGTGCTTGGTCGAACAACAAGTTTTCGTATATCTATTCGACGCTACTACCTATAGTACACGTTCATGCATATATACAATGTAACATCTCTTACGATCCCTAATATTTAATTACCAACATTCACTACCAATTCTCGATGGTATGCTCCGGTTTTAGCTATGATCTCTTAAAGGAAGAATCCCGCCAATTCTTCTTGAATTGCTCGTATGCGAGCCTTTGGTAGGAGTTCGTCCCGCTTCCGTTCGATCTAATTTAAAGAAGAGGTCAATATATATATATATATATATATATATATATATATATATATATATATATATATATGAATGGAACTCAACATAATTGATGGTAATAAAATAAATTTGTGAATATTGTTTACGTACTTCAAGTTTTTCAAAAAATCTGCCCGTCTCAGAGGTCGTCTGGCGAATGAACTCGCAAACGTAGTATCCACATAAGTTATTCCCGGATCCCTGCCTCGAGCACTTTACGAGAGTAGAGTTCAATCAAAATAATAATCAAGCATGATAATGGTATTGAAATTAACTAGAATCAAAGAGATGCGCGGACCTAGCTAGTACTACTTACAGTGAGTTGTCGAAATTGCAGCTCCTCTTTCCATTCACCCCTAGCCTTCTTGGTGAACCGTTTCCAAACCCTGCCCGGCAAAGAAAATAAATAAAGGAGTTATTAATTACTTGATATCAGGAAATGAACGAAAGTTGCCGATATAGTGCGATAATGAATGAAATTACCTCTGGAGCATATCACGCAGGTCCGCCCACATCTTAGGGTCTTTACGTAGCGAGTCCATGACAAGTACGCTTCCTGAGTCAATCCGAATGACTAGCAGAATAAAGTGGAAGCTGCGCACGCAGCATAACTCATCAATTACACTTAACATCGAGTAAGCGAAACATAATGTGTATAAGACATTATAACACTCACTTGAAGTTGTAAGGAAATAGTATTTCCCTTTTGTTTTGTTGTTCAATTAACGCCCTTAGCAAGATCTTCTCTATATCCTTGGCGTTCATTTGTACCGTAACTTCATGAATAGTATTTGGGTTAATGAACCCAATGTCATAGATTTGTCCTCTTTTGCATTCGAGGATCTTCTTTCTGCATAATATATATAGTGAGGATAATTATACATGCAATGAACGAGCTGAGCTAGAGACTTAATTACAGAAATGATACTTACAAACAATAGCAACTGACGATAGATTTGTCGATTGCGTCTTGATTGTATAACTGAAATAATTCTTCAAATTCAATGAAAATCTCCTCGTCTCCATTGAAGTAATGCTCATCTTTAATTCCCGCAATGATATAGTTGCTCCCTTGCTTTGAGGCTTCCAAGTACCAGTCATGAAATCTTCGCATCATCGTTGGTAGATGCGGGAGCTCCTCAGGTCTGACAAGAGGCTTCCCGTGCTCGAATTTAAAGGCTAACTCAGCCATTTCGAACTGTACCTCATTGCCTAAGTAATCACCAAGAGTGAAACCAGGATCAGCGGCCGCTACCCCCGGATCATTAGCGATATCGGTAAACACATTGAGCGGGGGGCACGATTGGTTTTCTGTTCGCCGAGCTGGGGAATTGTTTTCCCCCTTGCACTACTGCTACTTCCCGACCGCTGCTGTGGATCTCTATATGACTTTACAATAGAGCGGTCATAGTTTGATAGCAGCGGAGGCGGCGGTGGTTTTGTAAGGTTTTCCAGCAAGCGCCTCGCTTTTACCGGATCTATTTTCTCCGTTGGATCTGGACGGGTCGGTGCAAGCTGGCGTTTCACGTCGGCAGCCACGATCTCCTTGGTTTCCTCCTCAGTCATGTCGTATGGTAACTTGGCAGGAGCCTTCTTGACGCTACATGCTCTGGATTTCTTTGTTGTTGTACTACTAGCCGCCGGAGCGGCGGCGGATCTCTTCCGCCGGTGCTGAGGCGGCGGAGGAGGCGGAGTCAGCTGACGCGGCGGATTCTGCTGAGGGGCCTCCTCCGGCGGAGTCCGCTGACGCGGCGGAGACAGCTGAGGCGACGGAGTGTGCTGACGCGGCGGAGACGACTGAGGCAGCGGAGACGGCTGAGGCAGCGGAGACGGCTGAGGCAGCGGAGATAGAGCTGGACTGTGAGGAGTCTGCTGAGGGGCCTCCTCCGGCTGAGTCTGCTGACGCGGCGTCTAGTATGGAAGCACGATGTGTTCCTTTCTCCATAGAATGGTAGTCCTTATGGCATCTCCCAGATGAGTCTCCCCTTCACCTGTAGGGTACTCAAGCTCCAGCTGCTCAAATCCGTTGGTAACTTCATCCACCCCGACAACAGCATAGCCATCTGGAATCGGAGAGCAATGGTAAGTTCCATCAGGTACACGAGGTAAGGCATAGCCGACCGCCACCTTCAAGGTTATGTTCATGCATTTCGCATGTAGATCACAATGTTCCCTCTCCGTGATACCATCCACGGGGTAGCGATCAGGAGCCATGATATCATCTATGGGCGGCCGAACAAGCAAAGAGGAAGCCACGCTGCTTTTCCGCTGAGATGGTGGGGTAGCTCCGTGGGAAGTATCGAATGAAGGATCTTCGTGCCGCTGAGATGATGAGCCGGTAGCTCGCTGGCTGGTAAGTGCCTCTATTTGCTTCTGCTGCAACGCTACTATTTCTTCTACCTTCTGCAGCCGGCCTGCATCCTCTTTCTTCTTTCTCCCTCGGCTTCTGTAAGTGTCACTGCTGTCGGGAAACCCAACCTTCCACGGAACGGAGCCTGATGTGCCTCGTGTTCGTCCAGGGTGTTCAGGATTCTCGAGGGCGCGTGTCAGCTCGTCCTTCTCTCTGTCGGGATGGAACTTCCCTTCCTGCCTTGCCTGGATTGCATCCTGAATGTTTTTGACGGGTGATGCAAGTTGAGCTTTCGTATAAACACAATTCCCTGTTTCTGGGTGCAAAGTTCCCCCATGCCCGAAGAACCAAGTCCTTGCCCGTTCGGGCCAGTTCAATGTCTCTGGATGGATCCCTTTATCAAGCAGGTCGTTCTCAGCTTTGTCCCACGTAGGCCGGGCAACCTTGTAGCCACCTGACCCCATAACATGGTGATATTCCTTCTTTGCAGCATTTTGCTTATTTATCAGTGACATTTTCTTACCTTTCTCCGATGTCTTGTACGCCACAAATGCGGGCCAGTGATCTTTCATCTTCTCATATTGGCCGGTGAATGTTGGAGTCTTCTCTTTCAGGACAAACTTTTCGTGCAATCTTTTCTTACAGTTATTGAATTGTTTGGCTATCTTCTTAAGAGCCCACGCCTTAATGAACAACTCTGAAATTTTTTACATGTACTCCTATAGCATGAAAATTTCTAAGTGATTGCTAAACTTTTATGCTTCATTTATATGAAGATCAATTATCGAATATAACTATATTCGTGATATGAGGCATTGGACATCTATCTATCACATTGAGTATATGTATCTAAAAACCTAGTAAAACTACACAAAACAAACAAAAAAATTCAGTCATCTCCATCTCATCTCATCCATCTCCATCTCATCTCATCCATCTCATCTCATCTCAATGAACAAAAATTTATATTACACATGAAAATCCAGTTAATGCAACAATAATATCACATAATATCACTAAACATCTCGCCCAATCAAACTGGACGTCGACTCCCGGTTCCTGAGCCGCGGGCGGTGAACACCCAAAGAGAAGGAACCATCACAGGATCATAGCTCGGGTGAGATCCCTGAAGAGACTGCCAGGTATTGGAGAAGGTGTCGTCCAACGCAACCATGTAGCGACGGACGTGCTCGTCGTCCTCCCTGACACGGCGACGTACCACCCTCTCGGGGGCCGGCTCCCTCTGCACCGATATTGGCCCACGCGACCGCCACCAAAGAAGATCCGGGTCGACCACGAGACCCCGATTCCTCACCAAGCTGCGCGCCCCGGAAGGTAGCACCTCCCAGTGCCAGCCCGGCGGAGCCCAGTCCCGGACATGGCGCCTCTCAAACTGTTTGTCGCCGCCGAGTCGACGACGAGGATGCGGGCCGGGCATCGTCGCCGAGAACAAATTCCTATGAAAACAAATCAGGTCTATTTCTCGTTCATTGTGAGACGTTGCTCCGGCTCGCCTTTATTTCATTGTTTGCATCAGATTTCTTTAATTTTTCTTTTTTTCTCTCACCACATGTCTATATTTTTTATACACCTACCAAATACACGATTCACATTTTTTATAATATATCATTGAATTTTTTTTTGAATGCTTCTTAGACATTTTTCAAATACACGTTAAATGTTTTATTCAAAAGATATAAAATATATCAACTTCTACAGTCTCAAAAAAAATACTAGCTTTACATTTTCACAGCTACTCATCTACTACTACTACATTTATGAAAACATCTATGAAAACTTGCATATAACAAGACCATTTAGCACATCATCTCCATATAGACCTAGAACTTGAATAATTTCTAGAACTTGAAAAAAAACAGCACCAATAACACCAATGCACAGCAGCAAAAATCTACAAATTCATCCATACTTCCATCTAACAACATCCACAATCAATCCATCCATACATCTAACAAATTCAGGCATAAATCTATCTATCTAAGCAACATCAATCCATCCATCTAAGCAACAGGGAAGGAGGAGGGAGGAGAGAGATATACCTTGGTGGAGGAGGAGCGGGGGCGACGGCGGCAGCGGTGGGCGACGGCTGCGGCGGGCTCGGGCGGCGCGTGGAGGCAGGCGACCGGCGGGAGAGGACGTCGAGGGCGCGCGCGCGTGGAGGAGTGCCGGCGACGGCGTCGGGGCAGGGCGTCGAGGCGAGGAGAGGAGATGGAGAAGTTTGGGCGTCGACAACGGTGTCGGGGCTTGCGGTTTATATAGCCCGAGATTTAGTCCCGGTTGGTGGCTCCAACCGGGTCTAAAGGCCTACATTTAGTCCCGGTTGGAGGCACCAACCGGGACTAAAGGTAAATTTCAGTAGCCCAAAGGGCGCGAAACCCAGGCCTTTAGTCCCGGTTGGTGGCACGGACTGGGACTAAAGGGAGGCCTTTAGTCCCGGTTGGTGGCACGGACCGGGACTAAAGGGAGGCCTTTAGTCCCGGTTGGTGGCACCAACCGGGACTAATTCTCGTTCGGCACCGCCCCCCGCCAGCGCGTCGCAAGTTTAGTCCCACCTCGCCGAGTGACGGGCGCGCCGACCGGCTTAAATAGCCGCGTCGTGCAGCCGTTCCGAACTCCTCGAAACGCAATGCCGCCGCTTGCCCTGTGGTTGACCCAGCCGCTGGGCTGTTCGTGTGCTCGATTCACCGCCCGAGTCGCCCGCGGGCTTGATTTGGACGGTTTATTCGCTGGTTGAACGGCGGTCCAGCAGCTGCGGTCGGGATTCTTTTTTTATTTTTATTTTACCTTTTTTAGTACTTAATGAAAACTCGTTCAAATAATCAGTATTAAAAATCAGTGAAGTAAAATAAACAGTATAGAATATCTGTGAACTAAAATAACCTCATTCAGAAAACAGCCTCATTCACATAACATCATAAAAATATGCCATAAGAATATAAATAATAATTCCGAAAGAGTGCCATTACAAAATCAAAATTGTACGAAGTACCGAGCACGACACTTTTATTTAGTTGCCAATAATGAAAAATCATCTGCCATTACAATATCAAAATGGTACAAAGTACCGACCACGACACTTTTATTTAGTTGCCAAAAATGAAAAATCATGTGGCATTACAATAAAGAAAGAAAGTAATATCCAACACCACATCCTCCCATTCATTCCTTCGGCATGATTTTAAGAATCTTTTCCTTCACCGTTTCCATCGTGTTGCACTCTGAAAATAGTATTTCAGCGAGAATGCGTCCCCTTAAAGAATTAATCTCGTTCTGGTCAAAGTCATATGTCCACTCATCTCCGTCCCAGTGTTCAACGCATTTGATCGTGAATAGACCACAAGAGACTCTGAAAAAATAACGCAAGTCAAGTAATGATGGAGCACACAATTACATATGCATCTGAAACTGTATTTGCATTCTGTTTTTGGTTTTAGACCTTTTTAGGATATTTTAGTTTTAGTTTTCTTTTAAACAGATTCAAAAACAGTAGCATACATGCCTAGTTTTCATTTAATTCTTTTTGCTATTAAAGTTTTTAACAAAAAATACTTTATGAAAATTTTAGTTGCATAAATTTTATATAGTTTTAAGTTAATATTATTTTGATCATAACTACAGTTTTATAAAAGCTTTTTAGTTGATTCTTTTTGCTATTGAGCTCAAACTTGGTACACCTGCTAAAATGGTCTAAATATTTGCATTGATTAACTCCTCTGTATAATTAAAATACTAAAAGGATATGAATAATTAAAATTTCATAACTTAATAAATAATTATTCTAAAATCATGTTTCAAATGCCAAAATGCCCTAGCTAGCTCTTACGTACAAAGATTCCCTCCGGTTTGTCCGAAGTGGCACTTTCCAGCTATAAGTCCGGAAACTCACAGTAGAGAGAAAGTGATGGCGGTGAAGCCAGTCACATCCCAGAGTGGGATCTTTTGGGGTATAAAACTATTTCTTCGCGTGTGTCCCTTGCTTATTGCGCCGTAACCATGGATAATCTTCATCATTTAACAGGATGCTTGGGTCAGTCTTCACTGTGAAGGGAGGAATTTCATGAAACTTTTCATAATCTTCTGACATGTCTGACTTGTCCTCCACTCCCACAATGTTTCTTTTCCCTGAAAGAACTATGTGGCACTTTGGCTCATCATATGATGTATTCGCTTCCTTATCTTTTCTTTTTCTCGGTTTGGTAGACATGTCCTTCACATAGAAAACCTGCGCCACATCATTGGCTAGGACGAATGGTTCGTCTGTGTACCCAAGATTGTTGAGATCCACTGTTGTCATTCCGTACTGCGGGTCTACCTGTACCCCGCCTCCTGTCAGATTGACCCATTCGCACCGAAACAAAGGGACCTTAAAATCACGTCCATAGTCAAATTCCCATATCTCCTCTATGTAACCATAATATGTGTCCTTTGCCCTATTGGTGTTTGCTGCATCAAAGCAGACACCACTGTTTTGGTTGGTGCTCTTTTTATCTTGGGCGATCGTGTAAAATGTATTCCCATTTATCTCGTACCCTTGGAAAGTCAATACAATCGAAGATGGTGTCCTGGCCAACAAGTACAGCTCATCTCCAACAGTGGTGTTACCCATGAGATGTGTTTGCAACCAACCGCTGAAAGTCCCCATGTGTTCACGTGTAATCCAGTCGTCAGACTGCTCCGGGTGTTTGGAGCATAAAATATTCTTGTGTTCATTGATATACGGGGCCACCAAGGTAGAATTTTATAGAACTGTGTAGTGTGCTTGCGCCCAAGAATGCTCGTCCCTACATATTATTGCTTTCGGTCCTAGCGTGCCTTTTCCACCCAGTCTCCCCTCATGCCGCGATTCAGGAACACCAATCGGCTTAAGGTCAGGAATAAAGTCAACACAAAACTCAATGACCTCCTCTGTTTCGTGGCCCTTGGAGATGCTTCCTTCTGGCCTAGCACGGTTATGAACATATTTCTTTAAGACTCCCATGAACCTCTCAAAGGGGAACATATTGTGTAGAAATACAGGACCCAGAATTGCAATCTCGTCGACTAGGTGAACTAGGACGTGCGTCATAATATTGAAGAAGGATGGTGGGAACACCAACTCGAAACTGACAAGACATTGGACCAAATCATTCTGTAACCTTGGTAGGATTTCTGGATCGATTACCTTCTGAGAAATTGCATTGAGGAATGCACATAGCTTCACAATGGCTAATCGAACATTTTCTGGTAGAAGCCCCCTCAATGCAACAGGAAGCAATTGCATCATAATCACGTGGCAGTCATGAGACTTTAGGTTCTGGAATTTTTTCTCTGCCATATTTATTATTCCCTTTATATTCGACGATAAGCCAGACGGGACCTTGATACTGAGCAGGCATTCAAAAAAGATTTCCTTCTCTGCTTTGGTAAGAGCGTAGCTGGCAGGACCTTGATACTGCTTTGGATGCATGCCGTCTTTTTCGTTCATACGTTGCTGGTCCTCCCGTGCCTCCGGTGTATCTTTTGTCTTCCCATACACGCCCAAGAAGCCTAGCAGGTTCACGCAAAGATTCTTCGTCACGTGCATCACGTCGATTGCAGAGCGGACCTCTAGGACTTTCCAATAGGGTAGGTCCCAAAATATAGATTTCTTCTTCCACATGGGTGCGTGTCCGTCAGCGTCATTCGGAACAGATTGTCCGCCAGGACCCTTTCCAAAGATTGCTTTTAAATCCTTGACCATATCAAATATATCATCACCAGTACGGGGGACAGGCTTCTTCCGGTGATCTGCCTCACCTTTGAAATACTTGCCTTTCTTTCTTAAGGCATGCTTGGTCGGAAGAAATCGACGATGTCCCAGGTACACATTCTTCTTACATTTGTCCAAATATATACTTTCAGTCTCATCTAAACAGTGCGTGCATGCGTTGTATCCCTTGTTTGACTGTCCTGAAAGGTTACTAAGAGCAGGCCAATCATTGATGGTTACAAACAGCAACGCTCGTAGGTCAAATTCCTCCTGTTTGTGCTCATCCCACACACGTACACCTTTTATATTCCACAGCTGTAAAAGTTCTTCAACTAATGGCCTTAGGTACACATCAATGTCGTTGCCGGGTTGCCTAGGGCCTTGGATGAGCACTGGCATCATAATGAACTTCCGCTTCATGCACAACCAAGGAGGAAGGTTATAGATACATAGACTCACAGGCCAGGTGCTATGATTGCTGCTCTGCTCCCTAAAAGGATTAATGCCATCTGCACTTATACCAAACCATAAGTTCCTTGCGTCACCTGCAAACTCCGGCCACTTTCTCTCGATTTTTCTCCACTGCGACCCATCAACGGGTACTCTCAATATCCCGTCTTTCTTACGGTCTTCTTTGTGCCATCGCAACAACTTGGCATGCTCTTTGTTTCTGAACAGACGTTTCAATCGTGGTATTATAGGAGCATACCACATCACCTTGGCAGGAACCCTCTTCCTGGGGCGCACGCCCTCAACATCACCAGGGTCATCTCGTCTGATCTTATACCGCAATGCACCGCATACCGGGCATGCATTCAAATTCTCGTACTCCTCACCGCGGTAGAGGATGCAGTCATTAGGGCATGCATGTATCTTCTGCACCTCTAATCCTAGAGGGCAGAGAACCTTCTTTGCTTCGTATGTACTGTCAGGCAATTCGTTATCCTTTGGAAGCTTCTTCTTAATTATTTTCAGTAGCTTCCCAAATCCCTTGTCGGATAAACCATTCTCTGTCTTTCATTGCAGCAATTCCAGTGTGGTACCGAGCTTTGTGTTGCCATCTTCGCAATTTGGGTACAACCGTTTTTTGTGATCCTCTAACATGCGATCGAACTTCAACTTCTCCCTTTCACTTTTGCATTCTCTCTGTGCATCAACAATGACCCGACGAAGATCATCATCGGGCACATCTGGTGCCTCTTGATCCTCAGCTTCCCTCGTTGCAGTATCACCGTATTCAGGGAACATAGGATAGTTGTCATCATCCTCTTCTTCTTCATTGTCTTCCATCATAACCGCTCTTTCTCCGTGCTTGGTCCAACAATTATAGTGGGGCATGAAACCCTTCTCAAGCAGGTGGAAGTGAAGGGTTTTCGAGGAAGAGTAATCCTTCGTATTCTCACAGACAACACATGGACAGTACATAAAATCATTCTGCTTGTTTGCCTCAGCCACATCGATAAAATTATGCAGGCCCGTAATGTACTCGGAAGTGTGTCGGTCACCGTACATCCATTACCGGTTCATCTGCATTATGTAATTAAGTATATCAAAAACCATTACAGAACATCATGAATAGAGAAATGAACAAATTAATACAAGTTCATCATCACATTAAAACCAAAGTACAGTAGTGATCAAATGTTATTACTGCAAAAATAAATACATAAAGTTCATACATAGTTCTCATAAAACAACATACAACTATGTAAAACATTTAAATGCAACAACAAATGCGATCAAAATCGCAACTAAGATAACAATTGATCCAACAGCATAATGATACCAAGCCTCTTTATCAATGGCATATTTTCTAATCTTTCTAATCTTCAAGCGCATTGCATCCATCTGGATCTTGTGTAGATCGACGACATCGGCAACATGCAACTCCAATTTCATCTTCTCTTCTTCAATTCTTTTCAATTTTTCTTTCAAATAATTGTTTTCTTTTTCAACTAAATTTAACCTCTCGACAAGAGGGTCGGTTGGAATTTCCGGTTCACATACCTCCTAGATAAAAACATCTATGTCAAGTTGGTCGGCATAATTGTCATAAACACTAAATGAAACAAATAGTTATAAAAGATAATATACCACATCCGAATCATAGACCGGACGAGAGTCGACGGGGGCGGATACCAAAACCATTGCACTATATAATAACAAACAATAATACAAGTAAGAAAATTATACAAGTAGCTATCTAAATCATACCAGTAAGAATATGTTCTTTTTTAAAAAAGATAAGAACAAGAGGCTCACAACGGTGGTGCCGGCGACAAGATCGGCGCGGGCGATCGACGGCGGTGAGGACGGGGACGGGGACGGGACGGCACCCTACACATGTGCAAACTAAGAAGTTAATTTGAGCTCAAATTGTGCATCTAAATCAAATAAACTCCCGCATACACTCCTCCACTAAAACCCACAAACCACTCTACTTCTAGAGCATATGAAATGAGCTAAACTAGCAGTGAGAGATGAAAGGATGAAGTTGCTAACCTTTTAGAACACTTGGATAGTTGGTGCACCGCCAAATCTAGACAAATCTTGGGGAAAATGGAGCTTGAAGGAAGAACAGAGGAGAAAGCTTAAGTGTGGCTCGGGCATTTCATCGAACACCTCATGTGCATAAGAAGTGAGAACAGAGTAGCACACACACCTCCCACCTTCTACGGCCAAAAAACAGAAGAGAGGGCGGGCGGGGCGAGGATATATATAGGCATCTTTTTAGCCCCGGTTGGTGTCTAGAACCGGGACTGAAGACTAACCTTTAGTCCCGGTTGGAGACATCAACCGGGACTAAATGGAGCGAGGCCCTTTAGTCCCGGTTGGTGTCTGGAACCGGGACTAAAGGTCCCAGTCGAACCGGGACTGATGCCTGCCGAGGCCCGGCCGGCGTCCTAGCCGCTCGAACCGGGACTGATGCTCACATTAGTCCCGGTTCGTAACATGACCGGGAATATTGCTCTGATCTGGCCAGAACCAAAGCACTGTTTTCTACTAGTGGACTTTCAGCCTGTTCTTGAAGAAAGGATGCCGACTGTTGTCGTGGGGGTCGTTTCCTCTCCTTCTTCTCGTGATATACCTTGGTAATGCACGAGAGAAGGAGGGGAAGCGACCATCACCGACGGTCGAAATATCTGTGAGGGAGTGTCCACCATATATTGTCGAAATATCAGAGAGGAAGAATCCCGACTGTTGTCGTGGGGGTCGCTTCTCTTTCTTTCCAAGATGCTAGACAGTTTGGTGTAATGCACTTTGGAAAGATAGGAGGAGCGACCATCACCGACGGTCGCAATATCAGAGAGGGAGTGTTCACTATTATACCTGGCCAACTGTCGGGCCGGGCCGGGCCTCGGCCGGGCCTGACTAAGCCCGCAGCAAAAAAGCCAGGCCCGGGCCCGGCCCGGCCCGACTGTCGGGCCTAGAAATCAGGCCCAGGCCCGGCCCATCACTGCAAAAGCCCGCCAGGCCTCGGGCCTTCGGGCCGGGCCCTTCCTTAAATTGCAAATATGGCGGGCCCAGGCCCGGCCCGGCCCGGCCATCGGGCCTAGATCACAGGCCCAGGCCCGGCCCGTGGGCAAGGTCGGGCCGGGCCGGGTCGGGCTTTTTCTGACCGGGCCGGGTCGGGCCGTCCGGGCCGGGCTACCCATGGCCAGGGCTATTCACCATATACACCACGTGAGATGAGAGTTTAGCAAGGAAGACTCGACGGACCGAAAGTCAACCCGTGCTGAATATTGATTTGTGTGTTGAGTTTCCTGGTAATTGCCGTCGATCGATTTTTAATCTTCGAATTATGAACATAGGAAATGTCTGGCGACGATAGGATCCCTGAGTGCGATTACTGCTCCGACGACCGGGGTATGTGCGACAGGCCTCACCTGGAAGACGGTAGGTGCTTCACCATCAAGCTCGACGAGACCTTCGATGTTTTTACGGTACGTCACAACGACAAGTCTTTTTTCGTAATTAAGCATGACTTCTGCTTCTTTGCTTCAACGTGTAATTTCCGTTTTTTACAATTCGACTAGTGCATCCCCTGCCATGCAAGATCTTATGTCTTGGATAAGCTGGGTTTCGAAGATCGTGAGAGTATAGAGACGAAGAAAACCCACCTGAGGACCCAACATGGTTACACTTTTGTCGTTAAGCTATACAATGAAATGAACCACTCCCATTTTGGTTGCTCAAATTGGAAAGCACTATGCAAGGCATATGCATTTCAGGAGGATATGCATGCCACCTTCGATATTCGTCCTGAAGATGACGATGAAGATAAAATCGACATTTGGGTCGATGTGGATACGCTTCCAGATCTACCTTTATGTGAATTTGTCAAACATATTTATTAAGTAATTTATATTGTTTATTTAAAAATAGTTGACAACTTATTTCCATTGACAGCTTATTTCCATTATTCAAGAAATGTACGGAACGTAGTAGACAAAACCTACTACAGTTATGGCTCTGAACTAACTTGCGAGGAGATAAATCATTTTGTTTCATGGATTAATGATGTTGAGAATTTCAAGACGAGTCATGATATTCCTCCAAGTTATGATCAATACGTGCCACTAGTCCACGTATTGAACTACGGTAACATCCATCGGGATATCATGGTAAGATTTTTTCTATTATGTCACGAGCGCATCTTTTGCATACATTCTTCTTAAGCTAAACTATATTGCTAAGTATGTTATTATGATGTTCTTTAATAGAAACTCCCGAAGGATTGTGTGCCTCGTCTGATGCATATGAAAGGTGACATGAACATTATTAGCTTACGGCCAAGTTGGCCTACGGTTCACCGCAATGCATACACGATTTCTCAAAGAGATGAAGTCCTCACAATCAAAGACTGTAGAAAAGTTCTGAAGGATCGCAGGGAACTACTTGGGGGCAACATGAAGTGCAGCCCACAAGTGGGAGACAGGTTGATCTCTATTCTCCATAATGGAGATTCAGGGGTTTACCTGTTTTATGCTATTTTACCTTCAAGAGAGTAGCAGGTCTTAGGTAGTACTCATCATGTGCTAAGAACAATTAGCTAGTGTTGGTTATAACTATGATGATGAGGAGGAGTTGTTATTATTATTATGATGATGATGAGTTATGTGCTACATTGTGCTAGAATGATGAGCTAGTTCTCATATGACTATGATGATGAGTTGTTATTATGAAGATGATGATGCATGAGTTCTTATATGAATATGATGATAATGATGAGTTGTTATTATGATCATGATGAGTTATTATATCATTGGGTGGAAGAAACATGGATTAGATTCATGTGGATGGATCAAAAGTGACCAAAAGTTGGATTAATAGGATCCTATTAATCCAACTTTTGGTCACTTTTGATCCATCCACTTGAATCTAATCCGCGTTCCTTCCACCCAATGATATAATAACTCATCATGATCATAATGATATAACAATCTCTTAATTGGTACTGTATCAAAATTTGTATAACCGTGCATAAATACAATATATAAAAAAATACAGAACAATAGCAGTAGCGCGGGTCACACTACACCACGACACCACAACGACGACATGCATCTGTCGGCGTAGCTGTGCATTTCCGACACATTGTCTATCCAAAACAACACCGACACACCAATTGTTAGGGTTACTCTACATTTTCAATGGTCAATCTGTCGGTAATGTTTAACAGTTTATCAACGTACAATGTGTCGGCCGATGTTTGAGCGCCGTTGGATTATGTGTCGCCGAAGCTTAGCCATAGAAAAAGTGTCGGCGTAGTTTTAGCCAGGCCCACTAATTTTGAGCTGCGCGGCACAGGCCCAACGTATCGAGCGGTAAGCGGCACGCGAGAATGCGAAATGCCCAAAAATATTTCAGTCTCCTAGTCCCACATCCCATTCCCCTCTCTCGCAGCACACACATTCCAACCTAAACTTAAATCACCGCGGCCGCCACCCCCGACCTATCCGCCGATTTGCTCGCGTCGCCGCCTCCCCCAACCCCGGCGCCACCCTCTCTCCCATCGGCGCCCCACCATCTCCCCTTCTCGAGCTGGTCAGCCGACGGCAAGATCCGCCGTCCTCCTCCACAACCACGCAGCGGCAGAGGAGGAGTTAGGGTCGGAGCTCCTACCCTACAGCAGCCGTAGCCATGGACCCGAAACCCTAGCCCGCGAGCTCAGGATCCGCAGGCAGGAGGAGGCGCAGCTCAGGATCCGTCCTCCAAGAGCTCGACTATGGTGGGTACGAATCCATCCCTCCTCCCCTTCTCTTCTCCTCTTCTCCTCTCTCTCTGACCCCCGTCTCGTCTCCCTCTCTGACCATGACCAGGACGACGCCATGGAAGGGCCACCAACAGCAGCAACTTGCTCCTCTTCCTGTACTGCGACCCTCACCTTTCGCTGCTCAAGGACAAGGTACCCCCTTCCCTTCCCCCCAAATCTGCACTCTCTTCTCACCAGCGAGCTGAGATTGAAGGTGGATTGGAATTCCAATTAAGGACAAGATAAGATTTGTGAGAGTCTGGGGGAACTTTATTTTGTTCCCTAGCAATACTTGTTCAACTCTGCAGATTTGTCTTCAGGATGATACGAACTAATGTCCTCTTGTCTGTCCTGAAAAAATCAGAACAACTTGCTAATTACGTCGCCCTATGTGCCCTATGTGCCCTATGCCGACAGATTGTTTGACGCTGCTTTGTGTGTCGTGGTGTAGTGTCAGAGTCCACACTGCAACTATTTATCAGTAGCGCGGGACCATACCAACGCTACTGATAACAGACTTAGTAGTAGCGTGTGTCAGACCAGCGCTATTGCTAAAAGTTAGCTGTAGCGCCCTATCAGTAGCGCGGGTCCCCGCGCTACTGATAGGCATATACCCCGCGCTACTACTAGGGTTTTCCCTAGTAGTGGACGCGGGAAGCCCAGCCGTTAGGCCAACTTCAACGCGCCGAGGCATTTCGTCCGCGCATGTCCGTTTGGGCCGAAATAGACAGAAGCGACGGCTCAACGCGCCGACGCATTCGCAAATCTGGTCCGCTCGGTGTCCGTCTGGACGTATATCCGGCTCAAACTCACGGCCGATTTGCGTCCACACGGACGCGAGACAGACGCGCTGCGCGTCCTCTCGGTGTCCGCCTCGGGCCCACGTGTCGGCCTACCAACCACCACCGATTGTAGTCAATGCAACCACCCACCTCGGCCCTGCTCGCCATCCACAGGAATAATCCAGTCCCTGTTTGGTTGGCGCGACCGAGGAGGAGGAGCGGCAACACCTCGCCGAGTGGGAGGGTCACGCGCTGGCGTCGGAGTGGGCGGACGCGAAGCGCCGGATGTAGTGGGAGCGCGAGGAGAAGGCCGAACGCCGCGAGCAGGAGGAGGAGGAGGCGGTGCAGTGCCTGGTGGTGCAGCAAGAGACGCCGGAGGCTGCGGCGCGGGCAGCCTACCAACAGTCCTTCCCATGGGCGGTGCCGCCGGAGTTCTTTCACCTGACCAACGCCTAGGGTTGCAGGCTAGGGAGGTGGGCGGCTGCGTGTTCCTTTTTTTAGTTTTAATGTTTAATGTTTTAATTAATGTCTAGGTGGACTCTAACCGGCGTTTTAATATGCATGTGTTTTATTTTAAATGTTTATGCCTATTTTAGTCTTTTTAAGTTGCCTCGCGGACTAAATGCGTCAGCCGCGTTGGCGCATCCAAGGCCGGTCCTGAGATTTTGGGGGCCCGGGGCGAAAGTACAATTTGGGGCCCCTTGTTATAAACAGAATATGTATATTATCTTCAAATTTTCTTGTAAGATTCTTCAATATCATCCAACGTTTTGTTCTTGATACATAATGTTGCCTAACCATTTAAGCTCTGTTAGGTCATTGTTTATCCCAAATGGTTCTCTAATAATTTCAAATTTGAAAAGCTTCTTTTAGCTGATGCAACAATCACATGCACAGTAAATCTGAATAAATCTTTAAACACCGTAAGTTAAATCCTTTCTTCAATGAAGTGATTCATATCAACAACAAAAAAGATATTTAACATGAAAAAAAATCCTCCTCAGCTTCTAGAATTTCTTCTTGGCAACTATTTTTATCAAATTGTTTCTTTCTCAAAGCACGAAGTTTTACTTTAAATTGTAGGGAATAGTCATATTGACATACCTGAGATTGATTAGATCGGCGTCGGTCATTGGACGCTCGGCGATGATGTGATGTGAATTTCTGGTGGCAGATACTCGGCGATGTACGTGTGCGCCCCGGGCCGGCAATGTCAATTTTCAGGGGAGGTGATGTTCGTGCTGCGTCGTCACCGCGTACAGTGCCTGGAGACCAGTCACCCCTCAGCGATTTGGGATCTTGAGTTTGGAGCCTGCAGAGAACGGAGAATTAGGGATGAATTCACGTCACACGATCGTTTTTTTTTTCTTTTGGAGGGAGAATGTCTCACGATAGTTAAGGAACAAAGAGAATGAGCCGACGTGATTTACGTGCGTACGCTATTTTTTTTTTTTTTTTGAACACAGTACAGACGCAAGCGCTCATACATACGCGCATACACTCACCCCTATGAACGCACACACGCACACCCTACCCCTATGAGCACCTTCGAGAGACTGAGCCGGCATATCATCTTGAGATTTACGAAGTCACCGTAGGCGCCTCGTCATCGACGGGAACGTCTCCTTCCACTGAAAGTGCATCACCGGAAATCCTGAAATAAATCCAGGAATAATGCGAGCACCAAGACTTGAACCCTGGTGGGCTGGGGATACCACTGTCCCTCTGACTATCTAACCACAGGTTAGTTCGCACGTGCATACGCTAATTTGTTTGTGCACGATCGTACGCTGATTTATATATGTGCGTACGCTGCTACCTGCCGTCCCTTCCTTCTTGGGGCTGGGCTACTTATTTTTTCTAAGTGAAGCTATGGCCTATGAGCTACTGTACTTACCTTCATACGTACTTCAGGGCCGGCCTTGGGCGCATCGATGCCTCAGGGTCATAAAACCGGACTCACTTGTTCGTTCGGTCGACCCAAGCCAAGCAGACAAAAAACGCGTGTGTTTGCATCCGCCGGTTGGAGTTGGCCTTAGTGTCATGAGATGATCCTAACTGATCAATAGATCCCTATCAAGAAAAAAAAAAAACTGATCAATAGATGAACCATAGGTGTACGTGTCCGACTCCAGGGCGAGCAGAACACCAAAGCCGAGTCCAACTGCATGCGCCGGCCGGGCGCCCTTATATACGATCGTACCGTACCACCTGATCGGCACATAGTTCTCTCGCAGTCGCAACGACGGTACGTAGAGCTTAGATTCAAACCAAGCCTACGCGCGTGTACTACTCTCGTCCCATATCGATTCGATCGAGATGGCCGGAGCGGGAGGAGGCATCGCGATCGCCGCCGCCAACATGTGGGCCGTGCTGCGCGACGACGACCCCGGCCACAGCGCGGACGACGCCGTCGTCTACGGCCGGAAGCTCGCTAAGAAAGCCGCTGCCAAGGCGGACGAGGAGGTGGCGCCGCGGGCCGAGAGCGTCGCCAAGCCCGCGACGAAACGTGACAGCAACAAGGAGGCGAGAGGCGCGGCCGGAGACGGCGAGCAGGTGGCACCGGCGGGCACCATGGACGACGCGATGCTGATGGAGCGTTTTACACGGATTGCTATCGCCGCCATCTATCGAAAGCAGAACAGAGTTGCGCCGGAGGCACCACCAGATGTTCCAGGAGTATACGTACACCCCCTCTTCCAGCGATACCTAGTAACAGGGCTCCCGAAGCACCATCCCGGCGGTCACGAGGGGAAGGAGACGCCGGCCGCGGCCGCGCCACCGAGCGAGGAAGAGGAAGAAGTAATCCGTAAGGAAGAGGAAGAAGAGATGAGTAGTAAAGGGGAAGAGGAAGCAGAGTTCGTTGCCGCGGTCGCCAAAGGTAAGGTGGCCCGGTGGGCACGCAAGCCGGCCATGGCGGATGGCGTCGCGGTGGGTGGCGCCAACATGTGGGCTGTCCTTCAAGATGACGACCCTGGACATGGCGCCGCCTACGGCCGAAGGAACAAGAAAGCCGCCGCCAAGGCAGAGGAGGCACCGCCGGTCGTCGACGGGAGCGTAGGTTCAGATTCAAGTGATGGTGGCGCCAAGCCGTCGAAACGGGGCAAGAAGAACAAGAAATGCCTCGTCGTGGCCGAGGACAGCAAGCATGCGGCCACCGTGGATGACGGCGAGATGCAGATCAACAACGGGGACAGCAAGCAGGCGGTCACCGTGGACAACAGCGAGGTGCAGATTAACAATGAGGACGGCAAGCAGTCAGACACCATGGACAACGGCGAGGTGCAGATCAACAACGGCTACGGGCAGAAGGAGATGGAGAAGAAGACACCAGCGGCGTCACCGATTAAAGAAGAAGAAGAAGAACATGATGAGAGTGAAGATGAAGAAGAACATGATGAAGAGGCGAGTGAAGACGAAGAAGAAAAAGATGATGATGATGAAGAAGAGATGAGTGAATATGAATATGAAGAAGATGATGAAGAAGAGATGAGTGAGGATGAAGATGAAGAAGAAGAACATGATGAAGAAGATATGAGTGAAGATGAAGAAGAAGAACTTGATGAAGAAGATATGAGTGAAGATGAAGAAGAGATGAGTGAGGATGAAGAAGAGATCACAGGCGGCTGCCGAGCTGTAGCCAGCAAGATATGCAGGGCGGCCGTCGCAGTGGCACTCTTCGCTCTGTGGTGCCGGCTCGCGTCCCCTGTCTGATGCATGATCCAAACATATACCAGCCACTTAAATAGCTATGATTGATGCAATTAGAAGATCTTTTTGTTTTTCTGTGGCAAGTTCTGGGTTTGGGTTTCGAGTGATACTATGAAGGTCGGTTAAATGCCTAGTATGCAAGATTTTCAACTTATAGCCTCTGCAATTGTCTTGTTTTTTCTTCTTTTATTTTGCACCTATTTTCATTTAAGTTTTGCATCAAACAGGCCCCGCCCGGGGCGGTCGACTTGTTTGCGCGGCCTGGGTCCACACGTCACGTCACTTGTTTTTATTTTTTATTTTTTGAACAAACACCTCACTTGTAGAAGGCTTCAATTTCACTTTGATACTTGGCCTGCACTTTGTTCCTTCTTATTTTCATGGTTGGTGTCATCAAACCATTATCAATCTGATGAATAAGAAAATCATGCCAAGCTTCTAAGTGACATACCCTCTCTTCGGGTTTACTAGGTCTCGTCATATTTCGGATCAAAATTTGACCATCTATATGACTAACAAAATATAAAGTATATGCTAAAAAGTATATTGTTGGATTTGTATTCAAAAGAGGTTCCCCAAATAATTTACATATAATTTATTAAGTTAATCTATGATCAAACTTTGACTCAAATAAGAAGGGGTCTAATAAACCCCAACGGAGGGAGCACTTAATAATATGCCCGCAGAAACTCCTCGTGTGTCGTTCCAAAAAATCTTACCGTAAATTGGTCATCAACGACAAGAATAGGGCCAATCTGAAATGAGCAACCCACCATCCTGACATTATTAACAGACAAATTCAACTCTTGCTATAATAAACCGACGAGATTCACATCACATGTCAAAAACTAAAATACCAGTTTCCGCCTCTTGTTGATTTTGTTTCCCTTTTTTAAACTATTACAGTGGGTAATTCTAAAATGATTTTGGGATTACATGGCAATATTCATGATTTGAGGAATTTTGAAGAGGCAAGGCGCAAGTGGATGATCTAGGTACGAGATTTCACACAAGAGATCTTTTACCCAGGTTTGGACCCTCTATTTGTAGAGTTATTAAAACCGCACTCTTGTCAGGTGTTTCTTATCAAGCCTTGTATGAAGATGTTTACAATTGGGGGTTCTAATGTCCGTGTATGTGGTGTATCCTTGTAAGATCGTTGAACCTTCGTAAATTCTCACTTAACCTCAACTTATATGGGGTTGACGAGGTTGGGACTAGAATGGCGGAATGGCCATGCAGTAATAACGATGCAGTTAAGGCAACTACCACTATGTAACATCCCAAGCTGACATTGCACTTGGAATATTACCACATACACAACTTTGGGAAGTAAACATGCATAGGAAATTTCGGTAGAGCTTCCTCTATTTCTAAGGACATTCACGACATGCAATTCGTATATAATTATATAACACAAGCACAAAGAAACACAATGCTACAATACAACCATAACCGAGAACATTTTTGATAACCCTAGGCAATAACGTAAGTCTTAGTGAAAGATAGTTAAGCCACACAGACCAAAAGAGTAACTCTCAAGCTCCAAGACAATACTCCACACGTATTAAGGTATAAACTATACTAAGTTTTCAAGACATGGTGCTAAAGGATAATATATGTGAGACCCGTGTAGTGAAGGAGATGATGGTGCTACTCACAAAACTCCCATGCATGTTGTCCTCGGGGCACTAGTAGAAAAAGGACTTTACGTGAGCCCCATTAGTCCCGGTTTGGAAACGGACCGGTACTAATGTGACCATTAGTCCCGGTTCCAACGGCTAGGGGGGCGGGCATCATTAGTCCTGGTTCGTGTTGAACCTCTAGTACCGGTTCGTGACACGAACCGGGACTGCCACCACCCCTTTAGTCCTGGTTCGTGTCACGAACCGGTACTAGAGGCTCACCTTTAGTCCCGGTTTGTGTAACGAACCGGGACTAAAGATGCTCCTATATAAACCCTTCGTCCAGCCCTAGCTCTCTGTTCTTCCCCTTTCCTCTCCTCTCTGTTCTTCCCCTCTTCCTCGAGCTCATCCTCAATTTTTGCCAAAATTTGTCAAGATTTGGAGGCACCCCATCCATCCAAGTGTTCACAAAGGTTAGCAACTTTGTCCTTTCATCTCTCATTGCTAGATTAGCTCTTGCAATGCTCTATAAGTATAGTGATTTGTGGGTTTTAGTTTGGGAGTATTTATATGTGGTAGTTTATTTGATTTATATGCAATTTGAGCTCAAATTAACTTCTTAGTTTGGATGTGTAGGTGTGGTTTACTTAGTGCCTTCCCGTCCCCGTCCTAACCACCGTCGATCGCCCGCACCGTCCCGTCGCCGGCACCACCTTGGTGAGCCTCTTGTTCTTATCCTTTTTATAAAAAGAAAATCATGTTTGTGTGATTTAGATAGTTACTTGTATAATTTTCTTACCCGTACATTGTTTGTTATACATAGTGGCATGGTTTTGATATCCGTCCCCGTGGGCCCTCGTCCGGTTTATGATTCGGATGTGGTATATTCTCTTTTATAACTATTTGTTGCATTTCGTGTTTATGACAATTATGCCCATCAAGTTGACATAGATATTTTTATCTAGGAGGTATGTGAACCGGAAATTGCAACCGACCCTCTTGTCGAGAAGTTAAATTTAGTTGAAAAAGAAAACGAGTATTTGAAAGAAAAATTGAAAAGAATTGAAGAAGAGAAGATGAAACTGGAGTTGTATGTTGCCGATGTCGTCGATGATCACAAGATCAAGATGGATGCAATGCGCTTGAAGATTAGAAAATTTTAAAAATATGCCATTGATAGTGAGGCTTGGTATCACTATGCTGTTGGATCAATTGTTACCTTAGTTGCGATCTTGATCGCATTTGTTGTTGCATTTAAATGCTTTAGCTAGAGAGTTTGTATGTTGTTTTAATTATGAGAACAAGTGTGTATGAACTTTATGTATGGACTTGTATTAATTTGGTCTTTTCGGTGTTGTGTAATGAAGATGAGCCGGCAATGGATGTACGATGACCGATGCTCTCCCCAGTTCATTAATGGCGTGCGTACTTTTCTGGTTGCGGCTGAGGCAAACAAGCGGGCGGATGGTTTTATGTATTGTCCATGTGCTGGCTGTAAGAATGATCGAAATTACTCTAACTCAAGAACCATTCACGTCCACCTGTTTGAGTCCAGTTTCATGTCCGGCTATAACTGTTAGACCAAGCACGGAGAAAGAGGGGTCCTAATGGAAGAGAATGAAGAAGAAGAGGATGACGACAGCTATCCTGGCCATGGGTTCCCTGAATACGATGGTACAACAATGGGGGAAGAAGCTGAGCCGGCAATGCGGGAAGAAGCTGAAGAAGAGGCATCAGATGAGCCCGCTGATGATCTTGGTCGGGCCATTGCCGATGCAAAGAGAAACTGCGCAAGTGAAAAGGAGAAGCTGAAGTTGCAGCGCATGTTAGAGGATCACAAGAAATTGTTGTACCCAAATTGCGAAGATGATAAGAAAAAGCTGGGTACCACACTGGAATTGCTGCAATGGAAGGCAGAGAATGGTGTATCTGACAAGGGATTTGAAAAGTTGCTGATAATGTTAAAGAAGAAGCTTCCAAAGAACAACGAATTGCCCGATAGTACGTACGAAGCAAAGAAGGCTGTCTGCCCTCTAGGATTAGAGGTGCAGAAGATACATGCATGCCCTAATGACTGCATCCTCTACCGCGGTGAGTACGAGGATTTGAATGCATGCCCGGTATGCGGTGCATTGCGCTATAAGATCAGCCACGATGACCCTGGTGATGTTGAGGGCGAGCGCCCCAGGAAGAAGATTTCTGCCAAGGTGATGTGGTATGCTCCTATAATACCACGGTTGAAACGTTTGTTCCAAAACAAAGAGCATGCCAAGTTGATGCGATGGCACAAAGAAGACCGTAAGAAAGACGGGAAGTTGAGAGTACCCGCTGACGGATCGCAGTGAAGAAAAATCGAGAGAAAGTGGAAGGACTTTGCAGATGACGCAAGGAACGTATGGTTTGGTTTAAGTGCAGATGGAATTAATCCTTTTGGGGAGCAGAGCAGCAATCATAGCACATGGCCTGTGACTCTATGTATCTATAACCTTCCTCCTTGGTTGTGCATGAAGCGGAAGTTCATTATGATGCCAGTGCTCATCCAAGGCCCCAAGCAACCCGGCAACGACATTGATGTGTACCTAAGGCCATTAGTTGAAGAACTTTTAGAGCTGTGGAGTATAGAAGGTGTACGTGCGTGGGATGAGCACAAACAGCAGGAATTTGACCTGCGAGCGTTGCTGTTTGTAACCATCAATGATTGGCCTACTCTCAGTAACCTTTCAGGACAGACAAACAAGGGATACCACGCATGCACGCACTATTTAGATGATACCGATAGTATATATTTGGATAAATGTAAGAAGAATGTGTACCTGGGACATCGTCGATTTCTTCCGAGCAGGCATCCCGTAAGAAAGAAAGGCAAGCATTTCAAAGGTGAGGCAGATCACCGGAAGAAGCCTCGCCACCGTACTGGTGATGATATACTTGATATGGTCAAGGATTTAAAAGTAATCTTTGGAAAGGGTCCTGGCGGACAATCTGTTCCGAATGACGCTAACGGACGCGCACCCATGTGGAAGAAGAAATCTATATTTTGGGACCTACCCTATTGGAAAGACCTAGAGGTCCGCTCTGCAATCGACGTGATGCACGTGACGAAGAATCTTTGCGTGAACCTGCTAGGCTTCTTGGGCGTGTATGGGAAGACAAAAGATACACCGGAGGCACGGGAGGACCAGCAACGTATGCACGGAAAAGACGGCATGGATCCAAAGCAGTATCAGGGTCATGCCAGCTACGCTCTTACCAAAGAAGAGAAGGAAATCTTCTTCGAATGCCTGCTCAGTATGAAGGTCCCATCTAGCTTCTCGTCGAATATAAAGGGAATAGTAAATATGGCAGAGAAAAAGTTCCAGAACCTAAAGTCTCATGACTGCCACGTGATTATGACGCAACTGCTTCCGGTTGCATTGAGGGGGCTTCTACCGGAAAACGTTCGATTAGCCATTGTGAAGCTATGTGCATTCCTCAATGCAATCTCTCAGAAGCTAATCGATCCAGAAATCATACCAAGGTTAGAGAATGATTTGGTGCAATGTCTTGTCAGTTTCGAGTTGGTGTTCCCACCATCCTTCTTCAATATCATGACGCACGTCCTAGTTCACCTAGTCGAAGAGATTGCCATTTTGGGTCCTGTATTTCTACACAATATGTTCCCCTTTGAGAGGTTCATGGGAGTCTTAAAGAAATATGTTCATAACCGTGCTAGGCCAGAAGGAAGCATCTCCAAGGGCCATGAAACAGAGGAGGTCATTGAGTTTTGTGTTGACTTTATTCCTGACCTTAAGCCGATTGGTGTTCCTGAATCGCGGCATGAGGGCAGACTGGGTGGAAAAGGCACGCTAGGAAAGAATTCGGTAATATGCCATGACGGACATTCTTGGGCGCAAGCACACTACACAGTTCTACAAAGTTCTGCCTTGGTGGCTCCGTATATCGAGGAACACAAGAATATTCTACGCTCCAAACACCCGGAGCAGTCTGACGACTGGATTACACATGAACAAACGGGGACTTTTGCCGGTTGGTTGCAGACACGTCTCATGCATGACGACACTGTTGCAGATGAGCTATACTTGCTGTCCAAGTTACCATCTTCGACTATATTGACTTTCAAAGGGTACGAGATAAATGGGAATACATTTTACACGATCGCCCAAGATAAAAAGAGCACCAACCAAAACAGTGGTGTCCGCTTTGATGCAGCAAACACCAATAGGCCAAAGGACACATATTATGGTTACATAGAGGAGATATGGGAACTTGACTATGGACGTGGTTTGAAGGTCCCTTTGTTTCGGTGCAAATGGGTCAATCTGACAGGAGGCGGGGTAAAGGAAGACCCGCAGTACGGAATGACAACAGTGGATCTCAACAATCTTGGGTACGCAGACGAACCATTCGTCCTAGCCAATGATGTGGCGCAGGTTTTCTATGTGAAGGACATGTCTACCAAGCCGAGAAAAAGAAAAGATAAGGAAGCGAATACATCATACGATGAGCCAAAGCGCCACATAGTTCTTTCAGGGAAAAGAAATATCATGGGAGTGGAGGACAAGACAGACATGTCAGAAGATTATGAAAAGTTTCATGAAATTGCTCCCTTCACAGTGAATATTGACCCGAGCATCAAGTTAAACGATGAAGATTGTCCATGGTTACGGCGCAAAGGGACACACGCGAAGAAAAAGTTTTATACCCAAAGATCCCACTCTGGGATGTGACCGGCTTCACTGTCATCACTTTCTTCTCTAGTGAGTTTCCGGACTTATATATCTGGAAAGTCCCACTTCGGACAAACCGGAGGGAATCTTTGTAATAGTTAGGGTACTTATGTGTTTTGGCATTTGAAACGCGAAGAAATATTATGTCCAAAGCCACGTCATCAATTTTCAACTCTTTCTGACTTCATTTGCTATTTTTCATGCATTTACTGATTTTTTTGAGCTAAATGACCCTGAAATTGAAAAGCACTACAAATGAACTCTGAAAAGGTTGAAAGTTGGCATGGTATCATCATTTCACCCACATAGCATGTGCTAAAAAGTTGAGAGGGTTATGGCAAAAACTGGATGCACTTCGTGTACAAAATGGACAATCTCTTTCGAAGTATCAGGGTTTCAGACGAAAACTCATCTGCTACAAAGGCATTTCATTTTTTAAAACTTATTTCAACTTCAGACTTTTTGTGCGTTCAGTATGCACCATTCGAAGCCACGTCATCAATTTTCAACCCTTTCTGACTTCATTTGCTATTTTTCATGCATTTACTGATTTTTTTGAGCTAAATGACCCTGAAATTGAAAAGCACTACAAATGAACTCTGAAAAGGTTGAAAGTTGGCATGGTATCATCATTTCACCCACATAGCATGTGCTAAAAAGTTGAGAGGGTTACGGCAAAATCTGGATGCACTTCGTGTAGAAACTGGACAATCTCTTTCGAAGTATCAGGGTTTCTGATGAAAACTCGTCTGTTACAAAGGCATTTCATTTTTTTAAATAACCTAAGAATTACCAAATTGAATATAATGATAAAACACACTAATATTAAACAGCAGAAAAAAGAATCACTGAAAAATCTATTTTTAAAGTAAAGTTATTCACAAACTAGTGATTCACACAAATTTCAAATAATTCAAATTTAAACTATTCAAATTTGAAAACTACTGGCACTAACAGAAAGTTTATAAATTTTTTTACCTAAAGCAAAAAGATTCACAAAGAAACTCTAAATAAAGCAAAAAACAACTCAGAAACAAAAGAAAATAAATAAAGCAGAAAACAAAAATAACAGAAAAATAAATAAATTAAAAAAAGCCCGCCTATTGGGTCGCCACGGCCTGCATACGACTAGAAACCCAACCTCTAGTTGGGCCAGGATGCAGGCCCGTACGACCCAGTAGGCCCCACTGGGCGGCACAGGTGCGGGAGGCCCAGAAGGCCTGCATTAGAGAGGAGCTCGACACGGTAGCCGCGGCGGGGCTTATAAACCGGTGCGAGCTCCTCTCAACTAGCGAGGTGGGACTAAACATCCACCGCGCCCCTCGCCTGGCACACCACCTTTAGTCGCGGTTGATGGCTCCAACCGCGACTAAAGACCCCCCCTTTAGTCGCGGTTGGAGCCACCAACCGCGACTAAAGACTTGTCTTCCCGCCGCTCTGCCTGGCCAAATTTCACCCTTTAGTCCCGGTTGGTGGCTCCAACCGGGACTAAAGGTGCCTCCTATATATACAACACTTACGAATTTTTCCCCAAATCTGCCTTTCTTCTCGACGACGCCGAACGTACCACCACGCCGCCAGGCTGCCGGAGCTCGCCATCGCCGTCCGTCCGCGCGACCCTGCCCCTCGACGTCGCCGTCCGTCCGTCCGCGCCCCTACCGCACCTCGACGCCGCCGTCCGTCCGCGCCTCTGCCGCACCTCGACGTCGTGGCCGCCGCGCCCCTGCACACCTCGCCGTCGCCATCGCCGTCCGTCCGCGCCCCTGCACCTCGACGCCGCCGTCCGTCCGCTGTGAGCTCGCGCGGCCGCCCCCTCCGGCGATTTTTTTTTCACTAGTTTTTTTATACATGTATGCATGAATGTTTGATGTTTTATTTAGATGTTTTAGTTGTTTTAGATGATTATTTTTTCACTAGTATATATGTATGTATGAATGCATGTTAGATGGATATAATTAGTGTTTAATTAGTATAGATTTTTTTTTATATAATGTTGTTTTTCTGTTTTTAATGGATGTATAGAAGTATGCTTAATTAGTGTTTCTTTTTCTGTTTTTTAATTTTATATAATGTTGTATATCATAGTATAGAAAAAAAATTGCATATAAAAAAGTTGCATAGGAAAAAGTTGACCATATATATATTTGTTAGAAGGACTATATATAAGTGGGAAAAGTTTCAGAATTTTTTGAGAAAGGAATATTATTAGGGTAGTTATAACCTAGGAATGGGACATTATAATTGAAAAGAGGATATTTTGCTCAAAATTTCCTAATAAAATGACATTGCATATATAGGAATTTTTTTTCATAAGAATTTGTTCTTGACGTCAACGATGCCCGGCCCGCATCCTCGTCGTCGACTCGTTCGCGATGACGTCCTGCTTCAGAGGCGCCACGTTCGGGACTGGGCTCCGCCGGGCTGGCACTGGGAGGTGCTACCTTCAGGGGCACGCAGCTTGGTGAGGAACCCGGCCCCGGGTCCCGTCGTCGACCCGGAGCTTCTTTGGTGGCGTTCGCGTGGGCCACTTTCGGTGCGGAGGCAGCCGGCCCCGCCGGAGGTGGTACGTCGCCGTGTCAGGGAGGAGGACGAGCACGTCCGTCGCTACATGGATGCGTTGGACATCAGGTTCTCCAATACCTGGCAGGTTCTTCAGGGAGCTCACCCGAGCTATGATCCTGTGATGGTTCCTTCTCTTTGGGTGTCCACCGCCCACGCCTCAGGAACCGCGAGTGAACTAGATTCTTCGATAATATTCGATCTGTATTAGCTAGTGATGTTATATATATGATAATATTCAAGATGTATTAGTGATAATACTCGAGATGTATTCGAGATTATATTCGAGACGATGTATTCGAGATTATATTATTCGATAATATTCGAGACGATGTATTCGAGATTATATTTGATGATGCATATTATCTGGATTATTCGAGATGCATATTATCTACTATGATTCAGTTTTTCCTTATTGATTGCATGCATTCTAATTTGAATACTAAATTGTTTTATCTTTCTTCTGGATTAGTTAAATAAAAGCTATGGACAATACCGGCAGAGAAGGAGAAGAGGCTCTGTTCGACATCATACGCTCCCCGAGCTCAGATGATCATGATGACGGCTCACAATATCTGAACACTACGGGTGAGGGTATGATGTTTGATGAAGACGAACGAATAGATGAAGGCGACAACAATGATGACGAAGGAAATGTTCTTCAAATAACAAAGACCGGCGAGGTATATTTATTATATAAGCCATCCGGTGATCATTACATGTATTAATTGAGTTGTATATATTAACGAATCGATCTTTCTTCTTTTAGCCCTCCGGATCGAGCAAATCTTCTACAAGCGGCAGGGCAGTTCGAGGCCCGGCCAAAAGGTTGCAGGCTGGCGTAAAGTACAACATCGATGCCATCAAATCAAATGGCGAACCGCTTGAACCTAAGAAGAATGCGACCAAGTTCACTCGTCAATGCGGAGTTATTGTCAGGGACCAAATCCCGATCTCCATTCAAGAATGGAAAAAGCCAGCAAAGGGAGATCCAGGAGTTACTTTTGTCGACGAAAGAGCAAAAGATCTGCTTTGGGAATCGCTCATGTCACATTTCACCCTACCAGATCATTTGACAGATGCAGATCCGGCGAAAGTCAGGAAGAGTGCTCTTAAGAAGATGGCGATAGCATTCAACAACCACAAGAAAAATATATGGGCCGCGTACGTCAGAGCAGGAAAGCAGACTCCAGAATTCAATGGAACACTGGAGAAGGCAAGAGATCACTGGGACGCTTTCGTGAAGTTCAAGGAATCGGAACTAGCTCAGGAACGGTCGAGACAAAACAAGATTAATGCTGCGAAAAAGAAGTGGCACCATACTCTGGGGCCAGGTGGCTACCAGGTGGCCCTGCCTAAGTGGGATCTCGCTGAGCAAAAGATGATGGATGCAGGGGTCACTCCAGTTACATTGGACTGCCCCCCCAGGTGCAGGACTTGGTTTTATGCGCATGGGGGGAAGTTGGACCCAGAGACAGGGCTGATTATGGAGCAGGCAAGTCTTAAAAAAGCTCAGGACGATTTACTTGTTGCAATAGAAGAAACTCGAACGGGGGTGTTCACGCCCAACAGAGAGAACGACGAGCTTACGCGCGCCCTGAAGAATCCTGAACACCCGGGAAGAACACGAGGCAAAGGCGTTGTTCCGTGGTTTGAGGGGTTTGCGGATTGGAACGCCGATTACAGAAGCCGTGCGAGAAAGAAGCAGCAGGAGGAGCAGAAGAGGAAGCTGGAGGAGGAGAAGAGGAAGGAGGAAGCACTCCACCTTGAAGGCCTAGAATCAAAGCACTTGGAGTTGGAACGCGCTTTCAGGCGGCAGCAGGAGCAGATCGACTCACTTAGCCAGGAAAGGGCGTCTCAGCGGCAGTAGGAGCAGATCGATCCAACATTGGATAGCACCGTCCCATCTATGCCGAGAAGCAGCGTGGGTTCCACCCCGGCCGATGATGCACTGCTGGCTAGATACCCTGTGGATGATATCAAAGATAGGACTACTTGTGAGCTACACATGAAAGTGAAGAACCTATCCATGAAGGTGGCGGACGGCTATGCTTTAACAAATCCCCCTGAAGCAACCTTCCATTGCAATCCGATTCCAGCTGGCTATGCTCGTGTCGGGGTTGATGAAGTGATGTCAGGATATTACGAGCTACAGCTTGACATTCCTGGAGGTGACGAGGAGAGCACACTGGGAGAGGCCATACATCGTATCATTCTATGGAAAAAGGATTGCATCGTCTTTCCAAGGCCACCGACTCCTGCTGCAACAAGTCTGCCACCGCGTCAGCCGACTCCTGCTCCTCCAAGTCCGCCGCCGCGTCAGTCGACTCCTCTGCCGGCACCGCGTCAGCCGACTCCTCCTCCTCCAAGCCCGGCACCGCGTCAGCCGTCTCCGCCGGCACCGCGTCAGCCGACTCCTCCTCCTCCAAGTCCGGCACCGCGTCAGCCGCCTCCGCCGCCTCAGCGGGCTCCGCCGCCTAGGCAACAACGGAAGAGAGGCGCCGCAGCTACGGCGGCTAGCGGTACAACAGGCAAGAAATACAAATATGGTCCAAGCCTCAAGCCTCTTCCGAAATTGCCTTACCACCTGACTGAGGAGGAAACCAAAGCCGAAGTGGCTGCCCAATTGAAGGCCCATTTTGGACCGAAACCGCCCCCGCCGCCAAAGGAGAAAGTACGTGAGGATGTCATACAACACTTTATTGATAATGCTCAACCGGCTGTCAAGCATACGGACTCAGACTATGAGCGCTGTATCAAGAAGTTATATCAGGCACAACAAAAGAAGGAGTCGAGCTCAAGCTCGAGCCAAGCAGTTGGCAAAAAAAGCGGGAAAACTGTTCCCCAGCTGGAAGAACAGGCAGTGCAATCGATCCCCCCGCTCATTGTACAAACACATGTGAGTACCTCCCATCAGCTGGTAATAACCGACGATCATAGAAGGAAGGCTAAAGAGGCCGGTCTCACTGTTGAACAACTCCTAGGCACCGAGGAACTCCCCGTGTTTAAAGAGGAGGAACTAAGATGGAAATATGTCCGCGGCCAACCTCTGGTCAAGCCTGAGCAGGTCCCGCTTCTACCAACGAGAATGTACAATTTGCATAAGTGGTACATGATAGAAGCAACAAAGACCGATCGAGAGTCCCTCATGGTGAAAGTCAAGGAAGAGCATTACTTCCATGCAAAAGATTTGTGGGTTGAGTTTGAAGAGATGTTTCAGTTATTCAATCAAGACGCACTCGACAAATCTATCGTCAGTTGCTATTGTCTGTAAGTGATTTCTTTTTGTAATTTAAGTCTCTAGCTAGCTGTGCTCGTTCATTACCTGTAATTATCCTCACTATATTCTTTTCTGTGGTATTATGCAGAATGAAGATGTATGAAATGAAAAAAGCTAGACGCTATGGCATTGGGTTCATTGACCCAAATACGATTAATCAAGAGACATGGTCAATTGAATGGTCGAGAAATGACACAGAGATCAGCTTGCTAGAATTTTTGAAGCGACTAAACACCCAACCAGAAATACTACTTCCTTACAACTTCGGGTGAGTGTTACTATATCTTGTACTACAAATTCTATTTTTGCTTTCTTGATGTTAATAAGTGTAGTTGATGAGTTATGCACATGCCCGCTTAATTATACAAACATGTGCGCATGCAGTTTCCACTGGATCTTGTTAATCATTGAAGTTGACAAGGGAAAAGTTCAAGTACTGGACTCACTATATAAAGACCCATCCGAATACGCAATCGTGAGGGGGATGGTCGACAGGTAATTTCAATCATTATCGCACTATGTCGGCCTCTTTAGTTCATTTCCTGATATCAACTAATTAATAACTCCTTTATTCATTTTCTTTACCGGCGGGCAGGGCTTGGCAAAAGTTCATCAAAGAGGTCACCGGCGAATGGAAACAACAGCTGAAATGGGTGCGACCCAAGGTAATTAAGTAGTACTCCCTCCGTCCGAAAAAGCTTGTCTCTCAAATGGATGTATCTAGCACCAAGTTAGTGCTAGATACATCCATTTGAGGCACAAGCTTGGGACAAGCTTTTTCGGACGGAGGGAGTACTAGCTAGCTACGTCCGTGCATCTCTTTAATTCTAGTTTCAATACCATTATCATGCTTGATTAATTATTATCTGATTGAATTTTATTCTCGTAAAGTGGATGAACCAGGCGCCGGGGAATAATTTATACGCATACTACGTCTGCGAGACCATTCGCATGATGACGTCCGAAATGGGCAGATCTGGAAGACAACTTTGGGTACGTTTGCCAGAACACTATCCACAATTTTTTTATCATGATCTAATATATATACACACAACTAATATATTCATCTTGATCTCCTTCTTTAAAGCTGACGGAGATGCGGGGCAAGCTCCTACCAACGGATCACGTACGAGCAATTCAAGAGGAAATAGCGGGATTTTTGCTCGACCAGGTCATAGATCCCAAAGGAGAATACCATTACAAGCTGTAATGCCTGCATGTAATGATCCGCAAATTGTAGGAGAAATTGTATATATATATATGTGTATGTGAATGGTCGTACGAGAAATTCGATGATATATATATGATCGGTTCTACGAGAAATTCTATTTATATATATATATATATATATATATATATATATATATATATATATATATATATATATATATATATATGCATAACGTGTACAGTATGTAGTAGCGTAAAATATGTTTGAAATGAAAAAGAATTAAATGGAAAACACAAAATTAAAAGGAAAAATAAACCATAATTCATAAACCCAGAATTAAATGAAATACTTTTAGTCCCGGTTGGTGTTACCAACCGGGACTAATGGTCCCCCAGCCCCCGGCGCCGGCTCGTGCCACGTGGTGGGCCTTTGGTCCCGGGCCGTGTTGAACCGGGACTAAAGGGGGGGGGGGCTTTAGTCCCCACCCTTTAGTGCCGGTTCCTGAACCGGGACTAAAGGCCCTTACGAACCGGCACTATAGGCCGATTCTGCACTAGTGGGGTTTACCTAATAAAACATAAATGCAACAAGGGTGAGTACAGAGACTCAACAAGTACATAAAGAAATAATAAACAATGCACATATCAAAACGCTAAGGCTCTATTAAACATCATACACACATTCCCTATATGCCTATATGCTCATCTCATTTCATTGTGTATTCTGGTATCGCTTGAGTGAACACCCTTTGGCATCCACTCACCTCCAAAGTGGTACACAACCCAACAATGAAAGTCTCAAGCACCTACCAAAGTAGGGAACACTTTCTTCTCTATCATCATGAGTGCCATTATGCAAACGCAAGCAAAGTACTTGTATCAATATGTCATTGTCATTGTCATCATAGTAACCATCATTTGCATAGGCGCAAGTATCTTAATGAAACCCGAGTTTAAGAAATATGCAAAGTCATTATCCCGTCATGAACTTGCCTCAGCCGTGGGGTCCAAACTGAGAATTGTAGGACTCTAAACCAGAAGCACCAGCTCCTGTTAACCAAGCACATATCACACACTTAATACAAAGCATAAACTCATCACATTAACATACAAGAATTGGTATCGGACCTATGCGCAAACCCCAACTCAGATCTACTTTATCACAATAAATTCTCACGTGAGGAACATTGAAGAAATCTGAGAAATCTTTACCTAATAATAAAGCATCGATCGCTTCTTACCACCGTAATTTCGTCCGTCCAATAATTTTCGTCCGTCCGTCCTCTCGGTACGTTCTTCTAATCTTCGTACGTCCACTCTGGCCTACGAGTGGAACAAAAAAAAACATCCACGCAAGCAGGCCAAATTAACCCGTCCGTGTGGCCCAAGGCCCACCTATCCTGGCGAGCCAGCCCGAGGCAAAAAGTGCTGGAATCCAGAATCGAACACACAACCTCCTGTTGAGTACGTAATGCCACAACCAACAAGCCAAGTTATTTTGTGTGCTAATTAGAAGGTCCATTCACATTTTAAATAATCCCACATCGCCCCCTTACATCTAATCCACCCAGTTTATATACGTCATTGACTTTCCTGGGAGTTAAGAAGTCGTCTTGGGAATAAGAAAAGAGAGAAATAGAGAGGCAAAGGAAGGAAAGAGAGAGAGGAGGAGCTAAGGAAGGAAAGAGAGAGAGGAGGGGCTAAGAAAGGAAAGAGAGGCTCCTGATTTCCAGAAATAAGGACGCAAAGAGAAATAAGTATAATAAGGAAGGAAAGAGAGAGGCAAATAATAGACAGATCTGATTCAGGATGCGTAGAAAGAGAGAGGGGTTTGTTTGTCGCTGCTGCATGCGCTACCTAAGAAAATAAAACGTGACTGACTGACTGCTACGATCGGTACAGATTTCAGAAAATAGGATAAGGGGAAGCAAAGAAGTCATGGCCGAGTCCAGATCTAAGTGTGAATCTTGAACAAGCGTCAAAAGCTCTCATGGAAAAACCGGACGCTCTATAAAATCTATTCAGTTTCTTTTTTTTAATTAACAACGGATGCATATAAAAAGATCTCATGCAAGAAAGCAATTTGGATCGCAATGTCCAGTCATTGATACCATGTAACAGAAGGAAAAGGGATAGAGAGCGGCATGCATGGATGACCAATGAAGAAAAAAAGGAAAAACTAAAAAAGTGCCGTGAAACCTATCAGCAAAAATAAAATTATTAAAGATTCAACCCAGCTGCAAAAAAAGCACACAAGGAAGGAAGAAATATACAAACATGGAACCAACACAAAAGGAAAAAAATGTGCACAAGAAATGAAGAAATATGCCGTTATATTTGGTTTGTTGATATACATACACTATAAACTTAAAGATGGGTAGTCAACCGAGCCTATGCTTGATTATAGTACCACCGCAGTATGCTTTGTCAGTGACAACCTAGCACATGATTATTGTACATATTATTCCTATTGAAAGATGTATTAAATCTTAAATTTTGATTCTTCTAATAATGAAATGAAGGTGAGGAATAACATCTTGCATTAGCAGAAGAAAGGGAAAATTATGTTTCGTTACTTTGAATTTTGTTATCTTTCGTATGTCTTTTTATTCTTATGCTTGAGTTTATTTTTTCCATTTCTGTTGGAGATGATTGTCTTTAACCTTTTTTTTTTTGCGGGTGATTGTCTATAACCTAATCCGCAAATTGTACAATGCATAAGTTTTTAGTCATTTGCAATGATTGATTGGCTGAAATCACAATTCTCCTTCATGTTATTCCTCAACACACATTCAATCATTAGGAATTTTTCATGTGGTATTACCCAATGCCAAGAATTCTTCGGAATTTTCCATGAAGAAGGATTCAGCCGGGATATTCTTTTTTCTTCCGTTGCAACGCACGGGCATATTTGCTAGTAAGTCCTAATCCATCGAACCATGCCCATCATGAAATTCTGTCCAACATATAGTACAACCCTCTTTAATATTTTTAGAGGATTTATTATAAAAACGAAATCTACTAGACGATATGTGTTTAAGCATCTACAAAACAATCCCTACAACTTTCATATTGAAGCCTTATTTTAGTCAACCTCTAACAGTGTATAATCTGCCATAGGAAAAATCTGCACCCAGAAAAATATATTTCTGGACAACAAACTAAGTTGATGGCCACACCAAACAACCAACTGATTAGCCCCGTTGCTAACCAAACCTACAGGAACTAGGTTACTCCAGAGCTATTGAAAAACCAAAGTTAGCACACGGAGTTAGAGAGGCAAACCACCGAGTGTTGACAGATGGCCGGCAGCGGCCCATGACCTTTCCCGCGACCCGACAACGGTGGCCTCAATTGGATAACCGAGAGGGTGTCTCCTATTGGAAAAACCTTATTTGAGGCTCTCTGCGTCACCGCGATCAATTGGGCCGGCCCATCTCCCACTGTACGCATACCTGCGCAGTTCCGGTTTTGGGAACCTTCCAAATGGTTTGCAGTCGGTTTTCCGGGTTTGGGTACCTTCTAGAAGGTTGTTGAACCGATTTTTTATTTCCTTTTTCTTCTTTTTTCTTTTGTTTTCCTATTTATTTTTTCTTTTTTTCTTTTTTATTTCTAATTGTACAAATGCAACAAATTGTGCAAGATATTCAAAATTGTCCGCGTTTCCAAAATTTGTTTGCATTCTTTTTCAAAAATTGTTCAAAGTTTGAAAATATGTTACCGTTTTAAAAAAAAATGTTTGAAGTTTGAAAGAATGTTAGCGCTTTAACAAAAATGTTTGAAGTATAAGAAAAATGTTTCCACTTTTTGTTCACCTATACCAAAAATGTTCACATTTAAAAATATATGGATTTTGAAATTGTTCTCAGTTTCTTAATTTCGTTCTGAATCTCAAAAGTTGTTCCCGTTTTCAAATTTTGTTAACCAATTCAAAAATTGTTCGCATTTCGAAAAATGTTCGACGGTTTAGAAAAAAAGTTTCCGTTTCAATTTTTTGTTGACCTATATAAAAAATGTTTGCATTTTCAAAATTGTTCAAGATTTTCCAATTGTTCTCAGTTTAAATTTTGTTCTGAATTTTAACAGTTGTCCCCAATTTCAAAATTTGGTTCACCAATTGAAAAAATGTTCAAGTTTTCGAAACATGTTTTGGAATTTTGAATAATATTCATGTTTTAAAAAATGTGCCGAAAATTTGAAAAAAATGTCCTGAAAATTTAACAAATGTTCGAGTTTTAAATAAATTGTTCAGAATTTCAAAAGATGTTCCTTTTTTCGAGTTTTGTTTACAAATTCGAAAAATGTTCACATTTTCGAAAAAAAATCAGGAATTTGAAAATTTCTTCATAGTTTCAAAAGATGATGAAAATTTTAAAAAATTGCTCGCGTTTGTTAAAAATTATTCGAAACTTCAATAAAGTGTTTGAAATTTGAAACATTGTTTGCCACTTTTCAAGCAATGTTTAGTTTACGCCGCTAAGTTTAGTGCTTTATAGTTCGTTCTGCCCACTATATCAACAACATTCAGTAGGTGGACTGGTTAGCTAGACAAATGCGCAAGCAGCAGGTCTGCAGTTCGAATCCCAGCGTGCTCGCTGTTTTGTTTTTGCGCATTATTCGCCCGATAGCTCGTGATACGTCTCCAACGTATATATAATTTATGAAGTATTCATGCCATGTTTATTATAGTTTTGTATGATTTTGGTGCACTTTTATATGGTTTTTATATGATTTTTATGGACTAACATATTAACCAAGTGCCCAGTGCCAGTTGCTGTTTTCTGCTTGTTTTTGGTTTTCCAGAAAATCCATATCAAATGAAGTCCAAATGCAGTGAAACTTTTTGATGATTTTTTCTGAAAGGAAACATACCCAGGAAGCTTCGGGGGAGCAGCAGAAGACCCATAGGGGCCCCACAAGCCACCAGGGCACGCCACCCCCCCAGGCGCGCCCTGGTGCCTCGTGGGCCCCCTGTGGCACCTCCTTGCGTGATTCCAATGCTAAAAATCCTATATATTCAGAAACTCTCGAAAGTTAACCTAGATGAGTTTTTAAGCCTCTGTACCTCCACGATCTCATCTACAACCCTTTTCCGGCACCCTGCCGGAGGGGGGAATCATCACCGGAGGCCATCTTCATCATCCCGGGGCTGAGGGTTTGTACCAGTAGCTATGTGTTTTATCTCTCTCTCTCGTGTTCTTGATTTGGCACGATCTTGATGTACCGCGAGCTTTGTTAACATAGTTGGATCATATGGTGTTTTCCCCCTCTCTATCTCGTTGTGATAAATTGAGTTTTTACCTTTGAGGTTTCACTATTATCGGATTGAATACTTTTATGGATTTGAGAACACTTGATGTATGTCTTGCATGTGGATGCCTATGGTGACAATGGGGTATTCTATTGGTTCACTTGATGTATGTTTTGGTGATCAACTCGCGGATTCCCGTGACCTTGGGGTGATCTAGGCATAAGGGTTGGTTGCATGTTTTCATTATCTTTTCTCCGATAAGAAACTTTGGAGCACTCTTTGAAATTCTTCGTGTGGATTGAATATTGTGAATCTGAAGTTGTTTTGATGCATATCGAATAATCAACTCACGGATACTTGTGGTGACATTGGAGAATGTAGGTGACATTAGAGTTGGTTGATGTGTATCATATGGTGTTATTCTAGTACGAACTCTAGGGCTGTTTGTGACACTTATAGGAATGGCTCAATAGATTGATCGGAAAGGATAACTTTGAGGTGGTTTCGTACCCTACAAACAATTTCTATCTTATGTTCTCCGTTAATAGGAACTTTGGAGTGATTCTTTATCGCACGTTGAGGGATTGTTATATGATTCAATTATGTTAGCATTGTGGAGAGATTGCACTAGTGAAAGTATGAACCCTAGGCCTTATTTTTAAGCATTGCAATACCGTTTATGCTCACTTTTGTTACTTGCTATCTTGCTGTTTTTTATTGTTCGCACTACAAAAATCTATATCTACTATCCATACTACACTTGTATCACCATCTCTTCGCCGAACTAGTGCACCTATACAATTTACCAATGTATTGGGTGTGTTGGGGACACAAGAGATTTCTTGTATTTGATTGCAGGGTTGTTTGAGAGAGACCATCTTCATCATACGGCTCCCACGGATTGATAAACCTTAGGTCATCCACTTGAGGGAAAATTGCCGCTGTCCTACAAAACTCTGCGCTTGGAGGCCCAACACGAGTCTACAAGAATAAAGTTGCGTAGTAGACATCAAGCTCTTTTCTGGCGCCGTTGCTGGGGAGGTGAGTGCTTGAAGGTATATCTTTAGATCTTGCAATCGAATCTTTTAGTTTCTTATTTTATCACTAGTTTGGTTTATAAAAGAAAACTACAAAATAATATGGAATTGAGATTGGCTCATATTATTCATCTTTATAATGTCTTTCTTGAAAATGATGGAGCAGAAAATTATGCTCAATTGATAGAAGAAGAATTCAATAAAATGTTTGGCATAAAATCTTTGAATGATGAGCATGATTGCAATGTTGTTAGTATGAATTCTATGAGTATCCATGATGCTAATGATATGCAAAGCCACAAGCTTGGGGATGCTATGTTTGATGAAGATGATATTTTTAGTCCCCCAAGTTTTGATGAGAAAATTTATTATGATGATTGCATGCCTCCTACCTATTGTGATGACATGTATGCTATAAAGAATAACGATAACCATGAAACTTGTCATCATGAATTTAATTTTCAATTGGATTATGCCAATCAAGTATCACATGATAGCTATTTTGTTGAGTTTGCTCCCACTACTATTCATGAGAATAATTTTGCTTATGTGGGGAGTAGTAAAATTTCTATGCTTATGGATCATGAAAAGAATGCTTTATGTGATAGCTATATTGTTGAATTCATTCATGATGATACTGAAAATTATTATGAGAGAGGATCATATGCTTGTAGGTGTTGCAATAATATCAAGTTTCCTCTCTATGTGTTGAAAGTTTTGAAGTTATGCTTGTTTTGCCTTCCTATGCTAGTTGATTCTTGCTCCCATTAATTGTTTGCTCACAAAATCCCTATGCATAGGAAGTGGGTTAGGCTTAAATGTGCTAGTCACATGCTTCATGATGCTCTTTTTGTGTTTCAATTCTTTACTTTTATGCGAGCATCATTGAAATCATCATGCCTAGCTAAAAAGGCATTAAAGAAAAGCGCTTGTTGGGAGACAACCCAATATTTATACCTACTGTTTTTGTGTGTTCACAAGATTAAGATACTGTAGTAATAATGTTTTATTTGTTTTCTTTCAATAGTGTGCCAAGTAAAGCCTTTGGGATAGTGTGGATGCTTGTTGATTCGATTCTGTGCAAAAACAGAAACTTTTGCGTCTAGTGCTGGAATTTCTATTCTGTACTGGAGCGTGAGAAAATTCTGAAATTTTTACAGAGAATTGGGTTACAAATTTTTTACGCTGTCCTAATTTTTCAGAATTTTTGGAGGTACATAAGTATGATTTTTAAATCGCTCACTACATGATGTTCTGTTTTTGACAGATTCTGTTTTCGGTGCATAGTTTGCTTGTTTTAGTGTTTCCATAGTTTATATTGAGCAATATAAATTGTGGAAATGATATAATAAAGTATGAATTATGTGAGAACAATTATGAAACTTGTCTTGACAGTACCTAAGTGGATGATTTATTTCTATCATACTAATCTATCTCACAAGATCCGTTAAGTTTTATGTGATTGAAGTTTTCAAGTTTTGGGTGAGATATCGATATAAGGAGAATAAGGAGTGGCAAGACCCTAAGCTTGAGGATTCCCAAGGCACCCCAAGGTAATACTCAAGGAAGACTCAAGCGTCTAAGCTTGGGGATGCCCCGGAAGGCATCCCCTCTTTCGTCTTCAACATTATCGGTAACATTACTTGGAGCTATATTTTTATTCGTCACATAATATGAGTTTTTCTTGGAGAGTCATTTTCTTCTGTTGAGATTTGCTTGCTGTTATAAATAATCATGTTTTGTATCATTTAGTTCAATAAAATGCCAATTATAGCCTTTACCATGCTCAGTTTGCAACTTCATGTGTTGCTGTTTGAAAACAGAAAGTTTTCTGTTATGTCCAGAATATTCCTGAATAGTCAGAACATGATAAAAATCTGAAATTTTTAAACAGTAAGCATGCATGATTTATCTGTCACATGGTAATTTTTCAGAATTTTTGGAGTTAGGGAAGTATGAATTTTAAATCCCCCTTTACAGACTGTTCTGTTTTGGCAGATTGCTGTTATAGTTGCATTGTTTGCATATGTTTGCTTGCTTAATGATTCTATTTGAGGATAGGAGTATTAAATATGCAGAGGAATTTAGTATGCAATGTTAAATTATAATTTTAGTGATTTGATACAGTAGAGAATGTTAAGGTTTTGAGTTGATTTATACTAACTTATCTCACGAGTTCTTGTTGAGTTTTGTGTGGATGAAGTTTTTAAAGATTTAGGAGAAGCCATGATATGAGTGGAATTAAGGAGACACAAGAGCTCAAGCTTGGGGATGCCCAAGGCATCCCAAATTAATATTTCAAGAAGTCTCAAGCATCTAAGATTGGGGATGCCCCGGTAGGAATCTCACCTTTCTTCATCAACAATTATCGGTTAGTTTTGGTAGAGCCTAAGTTTTTGCTTCTTCACATGAGATGTGCTATTCTTGGAATGCCATTTTATTTTGTTTTCTTTGCCGTTTGAATAAAATACTTAAGATCTGAAATTTTTAAATGAGAGAGAGTCCTCACATAGCTACCTATTTACTTAACTACTCATTGATCTTCACTTATATCTTTTTGGAGTAGTTTGTCATTTACTCTCGTTCTTCACTTATATCCCAAGAGTAAAATGTTGAGTGAATTGAATGTCATAAATTTGAAATTATATATGCTTCATATGCTTGTCCCATGGGGAGTAGTGACTTCACATACAAGAAGTATAAGTGGTAAAATTTATTGAAAGTTAACAAACATAGCATTGGTCACTTGAACAATTCATGAAAGAATTTTGAAGGAAGAGAAATTCCACATATAAATATACTATCTTGGACATCTTCTATGATTGTGAGCCCCCATTAATTATTTTCAAGCTTGATCAAGTAGTTGACGTTGAACAAGGAAGACAACGTAATGAGTTATGTTTGTTTATATTCACATAGAAGTTATATTGTCAAGGATCCTCTAACATGTGGTGTTTGCTTAGGATCTTTTGCTAGCCAAAAATTCGTACTAAGTAGAGATACTACTTGTGCATCCAAAAACCCTTAAACCCAGTTTCTTGCCAGTTTCTTGCCATGAGTGTCCACCATATCTACCTATGGATTGAATAAGATCCTTCAAGTAAGTTGTGATCGGTGCAAAAAGCAATAAAAATTGCTCCTAAATATGTATGATCTTTTATTGCAAGGGAAAATAAGCGTTGTACGAACTTGTGATGGTAAAGAAATAAAAGCGACGGACTGCATAATAAAGGTTGGTATCATAAGGGGCAAATATAACGTGACGTTCCTTTGCATTAAGGGCTTGTGCATCCAAAAATAAAAAGCGCATGACAACCTCTGCTTCCCTCTGTGAAGGGCCTATCTTTTAATTTTCCATATTTACTTTTCTGTATTTACTTTTATGCAAGAGTCATTAATGTTCATCCCTATTCCGCTCTATTTATTCTCTAGTGGGCAAGCATCATGTGGTAGGTAATGATCCAGGCACATATATCCAGTTGAATATAGGTGATCATGAGTTATTATTGTTGACATTATCCCTGAGATAAATAAGTTGGGAGGCGAATGTAGGGAACGCGACAGAAAACAAAAAATTTCGGTACAACGAGCACGCCCAGGATCACTATGGAGACTGCATACAAGGTTTGATCTGATCCGTACCGACTCGAAGCGCAGCGGAAGAAGAGTCGGTGTAGATCGTCGGTGCAGATCCCTGCAGCTAGGATTTACAACCTCCCAACCGCAAGGATGTACTCCCTCGCCGGACAGCCCTTCGGGAGGCGGTCGGACAGTCCCTCGGACGATGTCGCGGACAGCCCTTCGGGAGGACACTCGAACAGCCCCTCGGGCAAAAGATCGAAACTACAAACTCTCTACGGGGTTGCACACATACGGTGTCAGCTATCCGGCAGGGCTTCGCCGTCCAGAACTAGTTCCTGCCGGAACCCAGACAGCCTTTCGGCTCTACGAAACTATTTCGCTGGGAGGGAGAGAGAAGCCAGACAAGTCAAATGGCATGTGTATGAGAGCAAGGATGAGTTTTGGGGCAGCCCCCTCACCGGTTACCGGTTTTGTCCACTATGCAAGTTACCTCGTTACCGGTTTTGTTCTCTTTACTCGTTTCCGTGTTCCGGCATCCCAGTGATCAAATCACAATGTGTCTGGCCAGACGATGATGGATACCGTAACACCGAGAGGGCCCGAGAATATCTCTCCATCGTCGGAGGAGCAAATCCCAATCTTGAGCTATCTTGTTTCTTGCCATACTTTTCCGTGAACCCGTAACCCGCCGTAATAGCCACCCATTTACGGATGACGTTTAACAAACCCCAAAGTTCACGAAGCAAGTACGAAGGAACTCGATACTCTCATGGTCTAAGGAATTATGCAAACATTAACTATCTCTGTGTTATTAACCATTAACTTGTGACGAATGAATCTCATAGCATAACATCAATTCGGGTCGATTCAACACAAGTGTTCTACTAACATTGTGCCCTCAAAATTGCCGGCATAGCCATGCCTATGATCAGGAAAACACGATCATCATGCAATACTTGAGCCAGTCCTAGAGGCATGACTAGGAATACATTTTCCGTTTATTATACCACACGTGCACATGAGTTTCCCTCCGAGCCTCGTGGTTATTGTAGACTCGAGAATCATTGCAGTTATAGCATGGAACATAAACATTCATTACAAACTCGGAGATACAAAATAACTGTTATTACTGCCTCTAGGGCATATCTCCTACAGACTCCCACTTGCACTAGAGTCATAATCCAGTTACATGGCTTCCCTAACACCAATGGCTGTCCGGTGCTGCTCATGCTTTGTTCGTGGTAGAGGCTTTGTCATCGGGTCTGACACGTTCAGATCCGTGTGAACTTTGCGTACTTTCACTAAACCCGCTTCGACATGATGCCGAATGATTTTATATTTGCGTTCAATATGTCTTGTCTTATGGTGCGAAGATGGCTCCCTAGCCTGAGCCACGGCGCCACTATTATCACAATAGATCTCCACCGGGTCCAGAGCACTTGGAACCACACCAAGGTCTTCAAGAAATTGCTTGATCCATACCGCCTCCTTGGAGGCTTCTGAAGCAGCAACATATTCCGCCTCTGTCGTAGAATCCGCTACAGTCTTTTGTTTGGAACTTTTCCAATCAACTGCGCCGCCGTTCAATATGAAAGCATAGCCTGACTGAGATTTGAAGTCATCTGGGTCAGTCATGAAGCCTGCATCAGTGTAACCACTTACAAAGAGCTCTTCATCACCTCCATACACAAGGAGTAAATCCTTGGTCCGTCTGAGGTACTTAAGAATACCCTTGACTGCGGCCCAGTGTTCCAATCCTGGATCACTTTGGTACCGGCTGCTAACACTTAGCGCATAGGGAACGTCCGGTCTTGTACATAGCATGGCATACATAATAGAACCAACTGCCAAGGCATATGGAACATCATTCATTTGTACTCGCTCATCGAGAGTCCGAGGACACTGGTTCTTGCAAAGCACTGTGCCAGGTGACATGGGGAGTAGCCCTTTCTTGGAGTTCTCCATGTTGAACCTTTTCAACACCTTGTCAATGTACGTGCTTTGGCTATGCGCTATTAGGCGTCTTGATCTATCTTTATAGATTCGAATGCCCAATACATATGCCGCTTCGCCTAAGTCTTTCATTGAAAAACTCTTTTTCAATGAGTCTTTTATTTCGTTAAGAAAATTCACGTCATTTCCAATCAACAATATGTCATCCACATACAAGATTAGAAATGCTTTTGCGCTCCCACTAAACTTCTTGTAAACACAAGATTCTTTGTCATTCCTGATGAAGCCAAACTATTTGACTACTTCATCAAAATGAATGTTCCAGCTCCTTGACGCTTGCTTCAGACCATAAATGGCTTTCTGAAGTTTGCATACCTTTCCAGCATCCTTATGAATGACAAAACCTTATGGCTGTATCATGTATACATCCTCTTTGAGGTTTCCATTTAGGAAAGCCGTTTTGACGTCCATCTGCCATATTTCATAATCGAAATAAGCAGCAATTGCTAGTAATATCCGAACAGACCTAAGCATAGCTACGGGCGAGAAAGTCTCGTCGTAGTCCACTCCTGGAACTTGCGTGAACCCTTTCGCGACAAGTCTAGCTTTGTGGATGGTAATGTTACCATCCGCGTCCGTTTTTCTTTTGAAAATCCATTTACAACCAATGGGCTTTACGCCTTCAGGAAGTTCTTCCAAGTTCCAAACTTGGTTTTCGTACATGGATTCCATTTCGGATTTCATGGTCTTGTGCCATTCCTTTGAGCTGGGCCCCGCCATTGCTTCCTTGTAGTGCGCAGGTTCATCGTCTTCAAGAATGAAGATTTCGTTATGAAACCACTCAGGTGGCTGGATGGCCCTACCTGATCTGTGCGGTTCAGTTACAACATTGTCTGAAGTTTCCGCATCACATGCGACAACTTCCGGCTCGGTCGTAGGGATAATTAGCGGAATTTCTTTCGGTTCCTTAGCCATATCAACGGTTGCCGAAGATTCACTAATCTCATTAAGTTGTACTGTCCTCCCACTTAATTCTTTAGCGAGAAACTCTTTCTCGAGAAAGTGTCCAACTCTTGCGACAAACACTTTGCCTTCGGACTGTTGGTAGAAGGAATACCCAATGGTGTTATTGGGATAACCTACAAAGTAACATTTGTCTGATCTGGGATCGAGTTTGCTTGGTTGTAAACGTTTTACATAAGCTTCACAACCCCAAACTTTGAGATGCGACACATTGGGCTTCTTCCCATACCATAATTCAAATGGCATCGTCTCAACAGACTTAGACGGTGCTCTGTTTAATGTATAAGCAGCAGTGAGTAGTGCGTGACCCCAAAAAGATATCGGTAGATCTGTAAGAGACATCATCGACCTTACCATGTCCAACATGGTTCGGTTACGTCGTTCTGACACTCCGTTTTGCTGTGGAGTTCTTAGAGGCGTAAGCTGTGAAACGATTCCACAGTCACTCAGATGTTGGCCAAACTCATGACTAAGGTATTCGCCTTCGCGATCAGACCGCAGAAACTTAATCCTTTTGTTACGATGATTTTCTACCTCATTCTGAAATTCTTTGAACTTTTCAAAGGTTTCCGACTTGTGCTTCATCAAGTAGATATATCCATACCTACTTAAATCATCAGTAAAAGTCACGAAGTAAAAATAACCACCCCGTGCGGCTGTGTTCATCGGACCACATACATCACTATGTATTATTTCCAATAATTCACCCGCCCGTTCAGGATGACCCATGAACGGCGTCTTGGTCATTTTTCCTATCAGACAAGCTTCACATGTGTCAAATGATTCAAAATCAAAGGACGGTAAAACTCCATCTTTATGGAGTCTTTGCATGCGTTTCTTTCCGATGTGGCCAAGGCGACAGTGCCACAAGTAAGTGGTGGTGGTATCAGCCTTCTTAAGGCGTTTAGCATTCACGTTAAAGACATCATTTCCACATTCAAGATTTAGTATGAAAAGGCCCCCAACAATGGGTGCAAATCCATAAAACATATCCTTACAATAAAGTGAACAACCATTGTTCTCAGACTTGTACGAATACCCATCGTGTACTAAACATGATCCGGAGATAATATTTCTACACAACAGTGGAACAAAATAACAGTTATTTAGTTCTAAGATAAATCCCGAAGGGAGACGTAGAGGCATAATGCCGACGGCTTGAGCGGCGATTCCAGTGCCGTTCCCGACGCGCATCACGACTTCATTCTTTGCTAGCTTGCGCACCTTCTGAAGTCCCTGTATCGAGTTGCAAATGTGAGCAACCGATCCGGTATCAAATACCCAAGACTTAGAATTTTCTCTAGCAAGCAAAACGTCAATGACATTAACTTGTACTCCCTCTATTCCTCTTTGTAGTGCGCATTGTTTCCAGCTCCAATACCAAGGAGTGAGGTGGAGCTGCAGTTTGTACTAAAATAGCCTCGCATGCATGAGGTCAGTCCCACCCACGTGGGTACTGCTGCATGTCCCATGAATCAAACAAAGGGTTAATTTTGTCCAAATGAGCTCAGTGCTGCAAATGCGCACTACACTGAGGAATTTTACAGAAAAAATTATGCGCACTACAAAAGGGAATGGAGGGAGTATAACAATTATACCTTTTTCGGTTTTCCCGGATTTCTTATCTTCCAGATACTTCTTGCAGTTTCTCTTCCAGTGTCATGTGCCCTTGCAGTAGAAGCACTCAGTTTCATTCTTGGCTCCGCCCTTAGAGTTGCTTTGGGAGCCGGTCTTACCGGCACCCTTGCCCTTCTTTGGCTTGCCTTTCTTTTTGAAACTGACGGTTTTATCACAAGCAACACTTGCTTGCGATTTTTCCGCAGTCCTCCTTCCGTAGTTTTTAGCATGGCGAGCACCTCTTCCGGTGTCTTCTCCATCCCACTCATGTTGTAATTCATGATAAAACCGTCATAAGATGGAGGGAGTGAAGAAAGCAGCATGTCCATCATATGGTCAGGTGGAAGTGGAAACTCCAGGGTTTTAAGCCTTTCAGCATAGCCAATCATTTTGACTACGTGTTCGCCAACTGAACTACCCTCAGCCATCTTGCATTCCATCAAGGCCTTCATGACATCAACTCGTTCAGACCTTGCGGTTTCCTTGTACAGGGCATCCAAATCCCAGATCATATCACAGGTTTATGGAATTCAAAACGTTTTTGAAGCCCTGCACTCATGCAAGCTAGCATGAGGCACTGCACTAAGTTGTGATCATCATCCTTAGTGGCCCAGACATTTTGTTCATCTTCCGTGGCAGTAGCCGCCGGTTTAGCTGGAAGAACATTTTCAAGCACATACATTTTCTTAGCGCTCCCGAGGACAATCCTCAGGTTACGGACCCAGTCCGCATAGTTGTTTCCAGTTGCAGCTAACTTCTCCTTCTCTAACATCGGGCCTAATTGAACGCGGTGTTGCGAGCCATTTGATCTACAACGGAAAACACAAGTTTCACTTAGACTTTGTTTATAATGATTTTGGCACTAGTGAATAAACAGTTTTATTCTAAAGTGCGCTCCCACTCAAATCAATATCTCTCAAAATTGATTATGAGTGATTCAAGATCCACATTTCGATTCAGCGCCACGGTTCGAGATGAACACAAACGGCGTGAATTTCAATTGGTAGGCAAACTTGCCGATCACATCTCTATGTGATTTTTGTTCATCTTTCGATGCGTGTGTTCCGAGCTCAGGACTGTCCTGCCTGAACGTCAAGACAACCAAGTGATCTTGCTGCGAGGTCTCAACTCACCTGCCTCACACTTTTCTAATCGTTTGCACCCATGGAGATCATGTGATGCCCCGAGGAGATAAGTGCCGTGACGGTGCTACACTTGGGAGAACACTAACTACTTGATATTTTTAGTGAGAGATCACCCTAATAAAAAGCGACTACCACGCAATCAAAAGGGTGCATCATAAGGGATAAACATCTCAGGCAATTCATAATAGCATGATATGGTATAGCCCTTTCTGACGGAGAAGTCTTTAATTTCTTCGTCTTTGGCATTTGCGTCGGTGTTCACCTTCGCGAAGATTGCCACCACCTTGTCGATGCACCAGATAATATTGCTATCTCTATAGCTAATAAAATAAGTGCATTACTTAAGGTTGACACGCAGGTCATTAAAGTGACAATCATATGGCTCCAGCCATCATGCCGAATCATGACACGCAGGTCATGTTAATGAATTTACATCATATAGTCATCTCATACATAATCAAATTAATATGAGCACTGCTATACCACATCACATGCACATCCTGCAAAACCAAGTTAGACGCCTCTAATCGGTTTATGCAAAATTTTATTTTTCGTGGCTTCTAAGGTTTTGACTTAAACCGCAGCTACCAACGTTTTATCATCAAGTATGATTATTCAAGTCGCTAGATTAACTTTCCAGGGTGTATGAAACACGAGATAATTAAATCTCGAGCCCCATACTAAACTTCGTCATACGCATGACCCCTGTGCAGATCATATCTGCATTGCCCTTTCGTCTGCGAATTTCATCTTTCTTTTGACTATGGCGGAACCCAAAGAACTGAAGCACTTCGTTGATCAATCAGGATCGCGGATTGCCAGAACTTTGTGAAATTCCACCATGCTGTCTCGAGATCAGAAATACGCAAATTCTAGGGAAGCAACAAGAACATCGGGTAACAGATTTCATCTGTCACCGGCATAAATAATTTTCAGCAATAGATCTCATCTACTCCAAAATTATATTATGCAATACCCATACATCTCCATGTATTCTAGATCGAAACCTGCATCTACGCATAGCACGGCTCATGATGCCACTGTAGGGAACGCGACAGAAAACAAAAAAATTCGGTACAGCGAGCACGCCCAGGATCACTATGGAGACTGCATACAAGGTTTGATCTGATCCGTACCGACTCGAAGCGCAACGGAAGAAGAGTCGGTGTAAATCGTCGGTGCAGATCCCTGCAGCTAGGATTTACAACCTCCCAACCGCAAGGATGTACTCCCTCGCCGGACAGCCCTTCGGGAGGCGGTCGGACAGTCCCTCGGACGATGTCGCGGACAGCCCTTCGGGAGGACACTCGAACAGCCCCTCGGGCAAAAGATCGAAACTACAATCTCTCTACGGGCTTGCACACATACGGTGTCAGCTATCCGGCAGGGCTTCGCCGTCCAGAACTAGTTCCTGCCGGAACCCAGACAGCCTTTCGGCTCTACGAAACTATTTCGCTGGGAGGGAGAGAGAAGCCAGACAAGTCAAATGGCATGTGTATGAGAGCAAGGATGAGTTTTGGGGCAGCCCACTCACCTCTATTTATAGGGTAGCCAAGGGGTAAAGATTGTATTCAAAAATACCAAAAGTGCCCCCACTTTATGCCTTTACATAAAAGAATAAAGCAAAAAGGGGTGCCATGTGGAGCTCCAATGAGCTCCACCTCCCTTGGCCGGCCACACTTGGGGGCCCCCCCATGAGGGGGCTTCCTTGGCTCCCAAGTCCTTCTAGAAGGCTTTTGGAAAATATCCCAAAAGGTGCTTTCCAAAAAATATCCATAAAGCACTTTCACTATTCACGAAGACATTTTTTTGCGTCCGTTAAATCCAAAATTATTTCTGTGTGCCTAGAATAATTCCAGTACCCACCAAAATAATTTTGAACGCATTCCGAAACAATTTCGGAACAATGTTTCTTCAGCGAAAAGCAACCAAAGCGGTTCCGGCTGCTCCGGAACATTTCCGGTTTTTGTCCCGGAAAATTCCCAGAAGTTTCCAGAACACTTTTGGCATCCTCCAAGAATTGCCAGGCGTGTGCCAGAACCAATTTGACTTAATGGAATACCCTGAAACAACTTTTCAGTTTCACCGAAACTATTCCGGTGTTCTCTCCGGAACGTTTCCGTTTCGTCCGAAACTTTTTCGGTGATTTTCTCTCAGACTCCCCGTCTAGTATTCAGCAGATAGATGACCCTTAAGCGTGTGACCCTATAGGTTCGGTGATGTATAGACATGACCCGGAACACTTTCCTATCAATGATCAACATCGGAGTCGTGGACACCCATATTGACCCCTATACCCACACGAATGAATATTCGAGTGAACCTCCAGTTGCCGTGTGCTATTCCTGTTGCTTCATGATATATTACCAATACCCGAGGTGAGATTTATTGCATCCCCGTGGATCAACAACTTGTCCACTATGCAAGTTACCTCGTTACCGGTCTTGTTCTCTTTACTTGTTTCCGTGTTCCGGCATCCCAGTGATCAAATCACAATGTGTCTGGCCAGACGATGATGGATACCGTAACACCGAGAGGGCCCGAGAATATCTCTCCATCGTCGGAGGAGCAAATTCCAATCTTGAGCTATCTCGTTTCTAGCCATACTTTTCCGTGAACCCGTAAGCCGCCGTAATAGCCACCCATTTACGGATGACGTTTAACAAACCCCAAAGTTCACGAAGCAAGTATGAAGGAACTCGATACTCTCATGGTCTAAGGAATTATGCAAACATTAACTATCTCTGTGTTATTAACCATTAACTTGTGACGAATGAATCTCATAGCATAACATCAATTCGGGTCGATTCAACACAAGTGTTCTACTAACATTGTGCCCTCAAAATTGCCGGCATAGCCATGCCCATGATTAGGAAAACAGGATCATCATGCGATACTTGAGCCAGTCATAGAGGCATGACTAGGAATACATTTTCCATTTATTATACCACACGTGCACACGAGTTTCCCTCCGAGCCTCGTGGTTATTGTAGACTCGAGAATCATTGCAGTTATAGCATGGAACATAAACATTCATTACAAACTCGGAGATACAAAATAACTGTTATTACTGCCTCTAGGGCATATCTCCTACAGCGAAACATTAAGCCCTATCTTCCTATGTGTTTGACTGAAACGGTTTGTTCTAAAAATATGCTTTGAGTGTCAGCAATCATGGAAGACTAAATGATAGTTGAGTATGTGGAATTTGCTAAAACAAAGCTCTTACATACACCCTTCCTGAAAATAAGATGAATTGCAATTGTTTGATGACTGAGAACATAGTTTGTTAGTTTTCAAGAAAGTCTATGGTTTATACTTTAACATGTGAATAGCTTGCTACTTGATCATGAGAAGTTTTATGAGATGAGCAACTGTTTATGATATATAATGATGCTACAAAAAGTGATTGCAATTATCATTGAACAAACTTATGCACTATGCTAGCATTCACACTTCATAAATTATTTCTTTTATCATTTACCTACTCGAGGACGAGCAGGAATTAAGCTTGGGGATGCTGATATGTCTCCAACGTATCTATAATTTATGAAGTATCCATGCCATGTTTATTATAGTTTTGTATGATTTTGGTGCACTTTTATATGGTTTTTATATGATTTTTATGGACTAACATATTGACCTAGTGTCCAGTGCCAGTTGTTGTTTTCTGCTTGTTTTTGGTTTTCCAGAAAATCCATATCAAATGAAGTCCAAATGCAGTGAAACTATTTGACGATTTTTTCTAGAAGGAAACAGACCCAGAAAGCTTCGGGGGAGCAGCAGAAGACCCACAGGGGCCCCACAAGCCACCAGGGCGCGCCAGGCGCGCCCTGGTGCCTCGTGGGCCCCCTGTGGCACCTCCTTGCGTGATTTCAACGCTGAAAAATACTATATATTCAGAAACCCCCGAAAGTTAACCTAGATGAGTTTTAAGCCTCTGTACCTCCACGATCTCATCTACGGCCCTTTTCCGGCACCCTGCCGGAGGGGGGAATCATCACCGGAGGCCATCTTCATCATCCCGGCGGTCTCCATGACGAGGAGGGAGTAGTTCACCCTCGGGGCTGAGGGTTTGTACCAGTAGCTATGTGTTTTATCTCTCTCTCTCTCGTGTTCTTGATTTGGCACGATCTTGATGTACCGCGAGCTTTGTTAATATAGTTGGATCGTATGGTGTTTTCCCCCTCTCTATCTCATTGTGATAAATTGAGTTTTTACCTTTGAGGTTTCACTATTATCGGATTGAATACTTTTATGGATTTGAGAACACTTGATGTATGTCTTGCATGTGGATGCCTGTGGTGACAATGGGGTATTCTATTGGTTCACTTGATATATGTTTTGGTGATCAACTCGCGGATTCCCGTGACCTTGGGGTGATCTAGGCATAAGGGTTGGTTGCATGTTTTCATTATCTTTTCTCCGATAAGAAATTTTGGGGCACTCTTTGAAATTCTTCGTGTGGATTGAATATTATGAATCTGAAGTTGTTTTGATGCATATCGAATAATCAACTCACGGATACTTGTGGTGACATTGGAGTATCTAGGTGACATTAGAGTTGGTTGATGTGTATCATATGGTGTTATTCTAGTACGAACTCTAGGGCTGTTTGTGACACTTATAGGAACGGCTCAATAGATCGATCGGAAAGGATAACTTTGAGGTGGTTTCGTACCCTACAAACAATTTCTATCTTATGTTCTCCGCTAATAAGAACTTTGGAGTGATTCTTTATCGCACGTTGAGGGATTGTTATATGATTCAATTATGTTAGTATTGTTGAGAGATTGCACAAGTGAAAGTATGAACCCTAGGCCTTGTTTTTAAGCATTGCAATACCGTTTATGCTCACTTTTGTTACTTGCTATCTTGCTGTTTTTTATTGTTCGCACTACAAAAATATATATCTACTATGCATACTACACTTGTACCACCATCTCTTCGCCGAACTAGTGCACCTATACAATTTACCATTGTATTGGGTGTGTTGGGGACACAAGAGATTTCTTATAATTGATTGCAGGGTTGTTTGAGAGAGACCATCTTCATACTACGCCTCCCACGGATTGATAAACCTTAGGTCATCCACTTGAGAGAAAATTACCGCTGTCCTACAAAAATCTGCACTTGGAGGCCCAACACGAGTCTACAAGAATAAAATTGCGTAATAGACATCAGCTCGCTACAGTTCAACTCGAATGGGCGGCCCAGTCGGGCGCGCCCTGTGCGAAGGGACATCTATTTGCCGCAGAATGCGGCGAATAGGAGCTCCCCTTCCTATTTACCGCGTAGGTGGACACTTGTCGACCAAACGCGCACTACATCATTTGGTCCAGCCCAAGTAGCGCAGAATCACTCTTCCGGTTTGGGGATTCCAGCACCTTCCCATACCGGTTTTTTTCTTTTATTATTCTTTTTTCCTTTTGTTTTATTAATTTCGTGAACATATTTTTAAATTCACAAACATTTTTTAAAAATCGTGGAAAAAATATTCATCAAATTAAAAAATTCTTCGTAAAATTGTAAAACAAATCATCAAATTCAAAAACAATTCATCATATATTAAAACATATTCATGAATTTCAGAAAATGTTCATCCAATTCAAAATTTGTTCATCAAATATAAAAATGTTCATAAAAATTGAAAAATGTTCAATTTTATAAATTCACCAAAACACTTTACATCGGCAAAAATTTCATAAATTCATGAACATATTTTATAATTAGGAATTTTTTTTCAAATTTTTGAACATTTTTTAAAATTCATTATATTTTTGAAATATGTGAACACTTTTTTAGATGCATGAACATTTTAAAATTTTGCAAATTTATTTTAAATCATGAACATTTTTTGGAATCCTGAATTTGGTTTAAAGAAGCAAAAAAGAAAAAGAAACAAAAAAGAAAAAATGCAAGAGAAAAAAAAAGGGGCGCCCCGCCCTGCACATGGGCCGGCCATCGCACAACGCGCTAAATAGCAGCTTCCAACCAAGAGATATTGCTTGGTGAGGGGGAATAGAAGAGAAGCAGGATTTGGGCGCAATGCAAAGACGCTTTAGTATAGCGGGGCAGCGATGGATTGACCGATCGTCCTGCTCATGTAGGATTTTTCTCCTCTTTTTTTTAGCAGTGGTAAAATAAAATGGTAACTGCTAAGTTTCCAAAGGTGGCACCAAGAGCAATTGGTTCTTGCATGTCCTTCCAACTGTCTGGTTCAAGTACTAGCATACATTTTTCCTTTTTCTGTTTCTTCCTATTTCTGGGGCATTATGGGTTTAAAAAATAAAAAAATGTTTGTGGGTTTTAAAAAGTTCATGCATTTGAAATAAAGTTCACGTATTTGAATAAAAGTTCATGAAGTTTAAAAAAAATCGATTGTGATTTTCAAAAAGGTTCACAAATTTGAATAAATCATTTGCGAATTTGAGACAGTTCATGAGTTTGAATTTTTTTTTCCACGGATTTGAGTAAAAGGAAAAAATATATATAAAGCAGAAAAGAAATAGAAAACCAAAAAAAACTAGACAAAACCCAGCCCGAATAAACCAGAAACAGAAAAGGAAAAAACCTTACCGGAAGTTTCCAGAAGCTCCCTAAAACCGGAAGCTATGGTTGCTAATGGGCCAAACCATTTCAATTCGATGGTGTGGGGCGCTGTGAGCACATTGTACCGTTAAACCCAAGGTATTCAGAATCCCGACTCGACTCCTAGAATCCTACGACTTCACGACCCTATGAAAGCATGTCGATCCAAGTCCCACTATGAATCCGGATCAAGTAGAATCCATGGTGAGTCGCGATCCAAATCATAGAATCTTGTACAAAACCGTAGAATCCCGACTATGCTATGGACTATGTCCGATTCTACTGATGTATCTAAGTTGTTTGTTTATTTGTAGCAAAATAGTATGCCGTCATCCAAACCCTTTGTCACATGCCTCATAGCCCTTTATTCCCCTCCCAAACCCAAACGCTCAGCCGCCGACACCTTTGATCTGGCTCTCAGAAACCCTAGATCAAAACTAAGAATCAGGCTTGTCGACGGATCGAATTGGCGTGATAAGGAGGATGCATCAAGATTGATCGTAGAAGGAGAGCAAGACCCTTCAAGGTTCAGCACTGCAGGTCAGCTATACAAGTGATTGGCTATTTACGTACTATAAAAAAACTCCTAAGTAAATTTCATGTGTTGAAAATTTAAATGTTCATTATATTTCCCTCTCATATATGCTCCATACATGCAAACTAGATAGTAGGTTAGCCATGAAAAGGAGTGGAGTGCAACTAGCATTGATGTGTACGTTTTTTGCTCTATATTTAGTGTTAAAACTCTAAAGAAACCCATATAAATTTCTGGCGTGGATACAAAATATCTTATTTGAGTAAATCTAGTAGAATCCTGGATTCCACGACTCGATCCTACGACTTGATTCTGTCTAAGAAAAATCGATCCGACTCTGAATCCCGACTCTGACTACCTTGGTTAAACCTGCAAAGGGCGCCATAATTAAGCGCCAAATAGGAGTTGGCATCGTTACTAATGCCTGTCTTGATTACCTTGATCGTTCCAACCGGGTTGACGTTGTGGAGAAGAACAACCGGATGGGCTTCCGTGATGCTGGCCTACCCGAGTGATTTCCTGGCATGGACTCGGGTTGTTAAGCCTTCTAGGCCAAATTCTTGTTATAACTTACCTTGGGAGATCCCGCCATCATTATCTAATATAAAAGATCTCTTGGACTTATTTAGTGATTGGGATAAGGGGGAGTTAGATCTGTAAAGAATCAATTTCCCCTTGCTTAACATTGTTGCAAAAGATCGTGATGTCATTACTATTCAGAAGTTTAGGCCTATTTCTCTCACCACGTGTAGTTTTTTCCTCAAATATACAACTAATAGATTTTGTGGTGTGTATGTGATGAAATCATCTCACCCAATCAAACTTCCTTTATTAAAGGTGTTCTATTTTGGAAAGTTGTTGTTGCACATGAAATTATTCATGATGTAGCATCTACTGGTCAATCTGGGTTGGTTTTCAAATTGGATTATGAGAAAGCCTATGATAGCATTAGTAGAGAGTTCATTTTGGATATGATGAGAAAAGAGATATTGGTCCAAGCACATGGCCATGTTGAATCATTGTTAATAGGATATCTGTTGGTGTCAGGGTCAATGACATCAATAGTTCAGTGCTGAGAGGGGTGTAAGATAAGGGAATCCTATATATGATTTGATTTTTAATTTAGTTGGTGATTTCTTCACTACGATGTTGATCAAGGCTACCGGGAATGGGATGTTAACTAGAAGTCTCGACCCTCATTGGGTTGTCAGCATGTAGTATGCTAATGATACCTTGTTATTTTCGAGCAAAGACTTAGATTCTACTAGAATTCTTAAATGGTTGCTCTCATGTTTTGAACAAACGGCAAGGATGAGAATCAACTTTTATAAATGTGATCTGGTACCTATCAATGTTGCTAGGGAGGAGGCATATATTTTTCCACAATCCCTTTGTTGTAGGTTAAGATACATCCCTCTTAAATACCTAGGGTCTCCTCTTCACCATAAGAATTCAACGCATTCTTGTAAAATCATTCATAGGGTAGCTGGCAAGAGGGATAGACTATTGTCCTATGGCAAAAGACTTGTTATTGTTCGGTCTTGCCTAGCTAGCGTTCATGTCTATCTAATGAGTGTGGTTAAGTTCCCCAAGTGGGTTGTGTCCCTTATTAACTACCAGATGGTGCATTGCTTTTGGGACAATTAGATATGAGGGACATCATAAATATCACCCAGCCTCTTTGTACCTTTTAGCTTAAAGAGTTTAGAGGGTTAGATATTCCTCATATATCTAATACGAATCTTTGTTTAGTTGCTTCCTCTAGATTAGAAAATGCTATCAATTGTATGAGAGTGAGATTTGGAGGCAAATTGTGGTTATTAAGTATAGAACCCAGAACCCCTAACATTTTTGCCTACCCCTCCAATGGTGTTTCGGAAGGGAGTCCTATGGGCTAGTAAAGCAGCTCAAATGGGGGTACCAGTCGAAGGTTTGCAATGGCAAAAAAGTTGAGTTCTTTAGAGGAACATTGGCTTCGGTTCTCTAGCTTAGCCACTCAATTTTGATATTTGTATGTATTAGCCAATGAGAACAATGTGACCATTGATAACATTTGGGATGGGCACCAACTAAAAATTTACATTTAGGAGATGCATTGACCAATATCTATTAAATCAACGGTATAGATCTAGTTCAGATAGCTCACCCGATTCACATTAGTGAGGAGGACGATAGTCTGATCTTGAAGTTTGAGTCTAAGGGTATTTATTCTATTAGTTCTTATTATGCTATGGTTAACCTCTGATGTCTTATGTCAGTGCACATTCCTATATGATTTGGCAGATTTATGTAGTTGTTGGCCAAAAATAAACTCGTCAATTGGGACAACTTGAATAAAAGGAAAAGTGTACTTAGCTTGACGTGCGCCTTGTGTTTTGAAACAAAGAATCGTAGTCATCTTCTTTTTTGAAATGTTCAGTTGCTCTAGAAACCTTGCGCATTGTTAGTGAGATTGACTAACTTTCAGCATAATGTCAGTCTGGAGTGTATTTATAGTTGGTGAGTCAGTAAGAATGGTCATAAGGATGTGAATGTTGCACATGCAGCTACTTTGTGGGCTCTATGAAAAAATCACAATGATTTTTGTTCCAACCTTGCTCATTGATCTGGTATGCAGGTGATTTGGAGAAGAATTGTTGCATCCCCCTTTCAGTGGGTGGTGTTATGCTCAGGGGATGCAAAAGACCACTTGGTCAGTGTGACTTAAGGCTGGAGCAACTAGGTCACATCCCTTCTTTGTTACTCTGGCCACACCCTGGTTGATTCAGCCCGAGTGGTCGCTGCCTTGGCTCCCCTGGGTCATGTGCCTATGACATGGTGTCCTGGTTGTGCATCCATGGTAGAACCTGATGACTTGGAACTATGGGAAGTGACGACGACCAAGCTCATGCGTCGCATAGAAGCTATTGCACTGAAGATTGCTCACGCGAAGAAGCTGTGTGTCCTCTCCGAGGAGCAACAGTTGTTGTCCCTGGAGTGATAGTACCAAGATCCATGCATGTGATGTAATGTGTCTTGCGAAGAAGTTGGAATGAGCCTGCCATTATTGAGATAATACATTATTTCATTTCATTTCTTCCATGCAATGATGATGGAATTGGATTCTCTCAAACTGCATTGACGTGTGTTTGTTCTTTGGTTTGAGTCCACCCTCTATTATCATCCTGGATTCGCCACGGGCTGAGGCCGTGTTGTCCAGCTATTCTTTGCGGGCTTTTCAAAATGTTTTATGACACATTTTTGTTAGGGATAGCCTTCATGGTGTGGTTTATTGATTGGCAAATTTGGATACATCATCTGATCTAGGGGATTAACTTGCCAAACAATCAATGGTTCTCACTCAACACGACTAGCTAAAGTATGCGCGGCAATATTACTCTTCCTAGGACTAAACTCAACTATTACATGGTTGAGACCTCGAATAAGAAAAGAGCATTCTTCATATATAGTTGTTGCTGCTGCTCGACCAAGTTACCTCCTGCCTTCATTGTATCTACTACCTCCATGTGCAAACATTTAGAGGGAAGGCACCGTACCTTTGGTTTCCATTAATATTAGTAATGCTTCGAATACTCACGGTCCACTACAAATGCTTCATCGATGTGACTTCGAGTCCAAGCATCATCTCCCACATCTCATGTGCGTGCTCTAGCACACCAAAAGAAACAAATAGTGCGGTGCGTCCACACGGATCATCTTGCATAAGGAACATGTGCTACTGATCTGAATACGTCTATTTGCCGACACACTCTTGCAAGGGATGGTGCCATGTAGTGAACGCTATTCAAATATTTTTTACTTTTGCAGAAGCTTTCAGGTTTCATGATGAAAATGGAGCCAGGGGCAAGGAGCCGTTTTCCTCTAGGGAAACGTTGGCTTCCGGTCGACCGGCTGGTCTTGCGCACGTCGTCAAATGAGACATAATCCATCACCCCTGCTTCGCGCCACGTAGCACTGGCCCACTCACCGCTTCGCCACACCCCCACCTTATCTCTTCACGGCAGATTTTTCTCAGCCACTCCTTTCTTTCCTCCCTGCCCGTGACGCATCTCATTCTCTTCTCTTTCTCTCGCGTCTCCCTCTTCCTGTCTTCCATCCACACCTTCCGCCCCCACCCCGCCTCATTGCTGTAGATGCGGCCACCGGCAACGGCGACCACCGGCGCCCAAGCAGAGCAGCAACACATTTTTTGTGTGGAGACGGGCATTGGATGCAACCGGCGGCGGCGGGATCTGCAAACCCGGGTTGGTGGAGCTACAACTGTGGCGACGGGGAGCTGCAACTATGAGGTTGTGATGCTGCAAACCGGTGGTGGGTTGAGCTGCATCCGTCGGCGCCACCTGGTGCTAGGACCAACGACTACGCGGTGCTGGGACGACGGCCACAAGATTGGAGACGACGGCGACAAGTGCTGCAACCAGCACCCACCGGTGCTGGAGACGGCGGCGACAAGTGGTGGAGAGCCATGGTCGGCGTTCAGGGCGTTTGGAACCACGGCGACAAGTGATGGAGATACGACTATGGTCTTTTTTGCTGGAAGCAGCCCCAAATTTTGCTACAATCATCTCTTTTTTTTTTTTTGCTAGAACCGGCCTTTTCTTTTGCTACCATGTTCGTGTTTTTGCTGGAACCAATGTACCAATTTGCTACCAGCACGTTAGGTTTTTGCTGGAACCAACCCAATTTTTTGCTACCATGTTTTTGTTTTGGTAGAAGCAGTGCACCAATTTTTTGCTACCACCATGTTCGGTTTTTGCTGGAACCAACCCAATTTTTTGCTACCATGTTTTTGTTTTGGTAGAAGCAGTGCACCAATTTTTTGCTACCACCATGTTCGGTTTTTGCTGGAACCAACCCAATTTTTTGCTACCATGTTTTTGTTTTGGTAGAAGCAGTGCACCAATTTTTTGCTACCACCATGTTCGGTTTTTGTTGGAACCAACCCAATTTTTGCTACCATGTCTTTTGTTTTGTGGAACTAGTGTACCATTTTTTGCTACCACCATGTTTGGTTTTTGCTGGAACCAACCAAAATTTTTGCTACCATGTCTTTTGTTTTGTGGAACCAGTGTACCATTTTTTGCTACCATCGTTTTGAGTTTTGCTACTATCGGCGTCATCAATTGCTACATCCTTTTTCATGACACGCCGAGAACCACGACTATGTGTTTTTGCTGCAACCATTGTCGATTTTGCTACTATGGTGTTCACGTTTTTATACATTTGTTGTCTGTTTTTTGCTACTATGGTGTTCACGTTTTTATACATTTGTTGTCTGTTTTTTGCTACTACCCATGGATGCACAGTCAACGGTTTTTTTGTTGCGTTTGACAGCGGCGAGGGTCGGCGGTGAGATTTGACGGCGAGCGTCGGGGCCGAGACAAACGGCGAGGGCAGGAATTCACGCCGTGGGACGCGGGGGAGAGAGGGCGGTCGCCATGTTTTTCTCAGAGGAGGGCGTGCGAGGGGAACGAAATCAATCGACCGGTTTAGACGCGGAGCGATCGAAGGGCTGCGCGGCGACCTGCCGAAATTTGGGTCGGTCGACCGGCACCTATCACCTGCCTTTCCTCTAAGAGAGAACAACACGACATTGAGCAAATTAAGACAGATGCTACACAGTGGGCTGTATAGCCGGGGTCGCTTCTTGTTGCATTAGCGAGTTTATTTATGCCTTGTTTTGCTGGTAGTAGTTGCTGAGCTGTTTTTGCCAGGATGTTTTAGGCATCTCTGGATCAGTTTTGTTTGTTGGTTTCCACGCGTGACGTGGACGGCTTAAGCTGTAAATTGTGCGTCTCCTCTCCTCCAAAAAAAAGCTAGGGTTTTTGCCTCTCGCCGGCGCCGCCGCCGGTCCGCCTCGTCTCCGGTGGCCCTAGGGCCATGGGGGCATGGTGGATCCTCGTAAGGGCCGGCGAGAGGGCTCCGTTTTTAGTCGTTCCTTTGAGTTTTGTTAGGGTTTGTGTCCTGCTCAGGAAGGCGAGACGGCGGCGGCTCCCTGAAGATGGAATAAAGGTCTCCCCGCCTAGCCCCCGTTCCGGTGGTGCGTCTAGCATCGTTGGTGGGCGTGTGGAGGTGTGTCTCCGGCGGATCTATCTTTGGTGGATTTGCTCGGATCTAGTCGTTGTTCGTCTACGTTCGTGTGTTTTCGGGTTGGATCCTTTCGATCTACGTTATTCTTCATCGGCGGCGGTTGCTGTTCTGGTGCGCTGGTCCTATGGGGCCTTAGCACGACGACTTCCCGACTGTCTACTACAACAAGTTGTGCCCGACTCCGGCGGTGGAGGGGCGATGATGGCGGCGCGCCTTCGGCTCGCTTCAGTGCTTGTAGTCGTCGCTAGGTGGTCTACGGATCTGGATGTAATTTTTATTATTTCTGGTGTTCGTTGTACTGCCATGATTGAAGATGAATAGATTGGAAATTTTTCGCAAAAAAAAAAAAGGATCAGTTTTGTTTTTGCTGTTTTTGGTTGCTTTCGCTGCTGATCCTTCAGACCGTTGTACAGTTTTTTCCCTCTCTTAATGAAAAGGCAGAGCACCTGCCATTCCGGTCAAAAAAAAGTTTTTCTTTTTGTCCTTTTTGGGGTCGTGTGGCTGGTTGTATTTTTTTCCCTCTGTTTTGTGGCCGTGTATTGCATTGTATTTCTTTTTCTCATATTTTTAACATTATACATGCAATTCTCTTGCATGATTTGAAAAATAAAAAACACGACATCGGCTTCATGCAGTGAAAAAAAACTACCACGTAACATATGGGAAAGCAATCCAAACAATTTCAAAGAAAAAAAAAACTACGTGCGTGTCCGAGTCCGGGACGAGCAGTGAGCACCACACGTACTGCTCCAAAGTGAGTCGGAGTGCGCCTCGGTCCGCTCCCGGCCTTTATATACGACCGCAGCGTACGTGATCGGCACATAGCTTGTTCTCCCGCAATCACAACGACGGTGGCTTAGAGTTGACCCACCTGACTCTCGTTGCCGTTGCATATCGATATCGATCGAGATGGCCGGAGCGGGAGGCATAGCGATCGCCGGCGCCAACATGTGGGCTGTATTCCGCGACAACGACCCCGGCCACAGCGCCGACGACGCGGTCATCCACGGCCGGAAGCACGTCAAGAAAGCCGCTGCCAAGGCGGCGGAGGAGGTGGCGCCGCCGCCGCGGGCTGAGAGCGTCGCCGCCAAGCCCGCGACGAAACGTGGCAGCAAGAAGGGCACGAAGAAGGGCACGAGAGGCCCGGCCGGGGGCGGCAAGCAGGCGGCGCCGGCGGGCACCATGGACGACATGATGGAGCGTTTTACACGGATTGCTATGGCCGCCATCTATGGAAAGCAGAATAGAGTTGCGCTGCCGCTGGAGGCGCCACCGGCTATTCCAGCGATACCTGGACTCCCGGAACACCAGCCCGGTGGTGGCGAGGTGAAGGAGACGCCGGCCGCGCCGCCGAGCGACGAAGAGGAAGTGGTCGGTATAGAATGGGAATACGAAGAGATGGGTAAAGTGGAAGAGGAAGGAGAGTTCATTGCCGTGGTCGCCAAAGGTGGGACGGTGGCCCGGCGGGCACGCAAGGCGGCAGCGGCGGAAGGCGTCGCGGCTGGCGGCGCCAACATGTGGGCTGTCCTTGGCGATGACGACCCTGGACACGGTGCCGCCTACAGCCGGAAGCACAAGAAAGCTGCCGCCGAGGTAGAGGAGAAGCTAGCTCTGGCCGATAATGTCGACGGGAGCGTATGTTCAGGTTCAGGTGATGGTGGCGCCAAGCCGGCGAAACGTGGCGAGAAGACCAAGAAGAAGAAGAAAGGTGTCATCGTCGTAGACGACGGCGAGGACGGCAAGCAGGTGGACAACGACGAGAAGCAGGCGGTCACCATGGACCACGGCCAGGCCGAAACCAAGGACAACAAGCAGGCGACCACCATGAACGACGGCGAGGTCGAGGCCGAGGACAACAAGCAGGCAGTGGCAGACACCGTGGACAACGGCAAGGTCACCACCCAAGACAACAAGCTGCCGAGTAAAGGAGAGATGAGTGAAGATGAGGAAGAGATCACAGGTGGCTGCCGAGCTGTGGCCGGCAGGATATGCAGGGCAGTCGTCGCGGCGGCGGTCATCGCTCTGTGGTGCCGGCTTGCGTCCCCCGTCTAAGGCATGACCCCAACATACCAAGCACATGCCAGCCAGCATTACTTAAATATACTAGCTATGATTAATGTAATTAGAAGACCAATTTTTTTTTTCTGTGCCAAGTTCTGTATTTGGGTTTCGAGTGATCCGATGAAGGTCGGCTAAATGTATATACTGGTTTTTCCAGCTTTTTTTGAGAGAAATATAAGATTTTCAACTTATAGCCTCTACAGTTATCTTGCTTTTCCTTCTTTTATTTCACACCTATTCTTACTACAGAATTCCATCAAACAGGGCCCTGGGCTCTGGGTCCACATCTCACTTGTACAAGGCTTCAATCTCACTCTGATACTTGGCCACCACTTTGTCCCTTCTTATCTTCATGGTTGGTGTCATCAAACCATTATCAATCTGAACAAGAAAACCATACCAAGCTAGTAAATAACATAGCTACTCAATGATCAGCCCATGAAAACTTCTCATGCATTGTTCTAGAAAAAATCTTACCGTAAATGGTTCATCAACAACAAGAATAGGGCCAATCTGGAACGAGCAACCCGCCATCCTGACATTTATTAGCAAACAAATTCAACTCTTGCAGTATTAAACCGACGAGACTCAGACCACATGTCAAAACAAATAAATCCTAAAACACCAGTGTCTGCCTCCTGCTGATTTTATATCATCTTTCAGCTTCCAGTGAGTGATTTAATTCTACTATGGTTTTAGAAAATCTTCAAATTAGCTAAAAGGGCTCAATTATGTTAGCCAATTTAGGCGGAATTCACAAGAAAAATAGGATTATTTGATCAGGTAAAGTAAAAAAGCAGGCAACTCTTACCAAGTTCTCAGCTCATCATATAGCAAGCTCATGACCGTATCTTTTGCTAGTCCATCATTCCCATCAAGGCTAGACTTTCCTCTTGCTGCTGCTAGAACTTCATCATTATTGGGAACAATAATAGCACCAAGGCGTCGTCGATCCTATGCAAAGAACAAACAACAAAGTACATGACTTCACCAGTGGTACTGATCTATGTCATCACTGCAATGTCTAAATCTAATCATATTATGACAAATCATAAAAGGAGTATGTAGTTATGCCCTTTGCCCTACCTGGCCAATAACCATTATCTGATCAATCAAGCTACTCCTGCTTGCTGCTTCCTCAAGCTCAGCAGGTTCAACATTTTCACCTGGAAATTGGAACATTCAAGTGCATATGAATTAATTGATTTCCAGAGTGCAACATCACACTCCAGTATACAAAGAAGTGGAATGTCGTAATCAATGTACTGAGATAACAGTAAACAGATCTTACATAATACATACCTGTAGTGAGAACTATCGTATCCTTTGCACGCCCTTCAAGAACAAGCATCCCTCCACACTTTCGACTAGGACCTGTGGCATGGTGAGGTGCAATCCAACCTATATCTCCAGTGTTGAACCAACCTTCTTCATCCAAAGCTTTATTTGTAGCAGATGGATTCTGCGACAATAGTAGTATTAGAAGATAAACGAGAACATTCTATGGAAGATGAAAACTCAAATACATAAGTTCAGAGCATGGTATCTTAACATGGAGTGTGAAATTTAGCTCACTGTCGGATATCAAGGTAAATATGTTTACTTCTCCAAGTAATATGTTTACAGAAGATCAGTTTCTTTTATATTGGACACTTGATTTGTATTGGTAAAGTGAACAGATAGAACCTTATAATATCCCTTCATTACTGGCAGTCCTTTAATCTTAACAATCCCCTTTGAACCATCTGGGAGCACCTCACCGGTCTCTATGTCCACGATCTTGATTTCTGTATGCTTTATTGGGTGGCCAACTGTGCCAAGAACCTTGTTACATCAACTACTTATATTAGTATAAGAGCACAAATGGGAGGCAAATCACACACAGATGTCTAATGAGAAATGTGGAGATTATTTGATGATACTACCCAAATGGTTAGAAGTTGGCAATCAGTTCAAATCACACAAAAATGTTCAGGAAGCCAAGAAGCAAAAGATTAGCACGAAATATAGGCACCAGAACTATCATCTTCTGTTGTCCTTAGAAACTAAATATCCAGTATAAAGATATGGTCCTTTACAAAAAGACAAAAATTGCGACAACATTTTATGCATTTCACGGGCAAGATCTGAGTTTATATCTTTTCTGGGAGTAAGAATGTGTTATCTGAAGAATACCAATAACATTGTTCCTATTTTTTTGCCCTTTTTTCTTTAAGGAGTTAGTACCAAATTATGCAAGATTTAACTCACTATATGATCTTGTTATCTGTTGCTTTCCCCAATGAGTAAAACAATTTATAATATTTCTTATAAAATATAAAACCAACAGTTTATTATGCAACATATCAAAAAATCAGACAATAAATGCATATAATAATATACAGAAACAAGTCCTGTGGAACCTCTTACATTACAGAATGGCCGTCTAGCAGCTACAACAGGGGAAGTCTCTGTTAGACCGTAGCCATTTTGCACTTTGATACCAATAGCCTGGAAGAGAACAATATCGATGAAAGGATGTTAACATAAGAAGTTTATTTTTTGCTAATCCTCTACCTCAAAAAACTTGTCAACATGCATCGGAAGACTTCCGCCGCCACTAATACCAGCCTGCAAATTATCACAGAAACCATAGAATTATTACGTATGCAAAAATTTAGGGAGCTCACACTCAAAACTGCACAAAGATTATAGAGGTAGCATAGAAATGGGCACGCAGGCAAAATAAATGTACCTTCGAAATTCCGATGGAAGAATGGATTTTCTTGTAGACTAACATCTTTGCTAGATTATGCAAAGGCCACAAAAGAGCAGCGACGATTCTTGCCCATAGATAATTGAACATGTAGGAAATGAATGATGGCTTGACAGGACTGTCTGATAAGACTGTTCCCTTTCCAGAATAACAGAAAAAGAAGACAGAAAAAGGGAAATTGACTCAGCTACACGCAGAATCCAATGGGACATTAATTTATAGAGAACCTCCAGTCACCAAAGAATGAGAGGAAGAAAAGATTACGACTTTACTTACAGCTAAGAGAATAAGGTGACTCATGCTAACTCGGGATTCATACCTCATATATCTTCTTCGCCTCCATAAATAGCAAACTTATCTTGATAAGTGCAAGGGCAACAGTTTTTCGAGCAGGAGAACTAGCAGATATCTGCCTCTGAATCGAACTGTAAAAAGTGAGGAAACATTACAAAATGGATCATAGATTTTTACATACTGTTGCTAATCACTACTGATCCACAAGAAATATTGATTTCATGGATAAAAAATATGATAACCCAAACAAGCTAAAAAGGATATGATGAAAGATAGATGTTGACAGCAAATAAAAGGCGAATATGTTGAACCGCATTGAGGGCACTAGAGAACTGAAGAAATTCTACTATCCAATACCACTGCCTGTAGAACACGTCACAGTTTACATACACAATTTAACATCATAGTCATAGAAACTAACCTGTACAGAGTTTCATAGACCAGTGGTACAGAGATAATATAATGAGGTTGGTGGTGCTGCAAATCTGCCTATAAAAGAACATAAAGATATTAACATGAATAAGCAATTTCAGCATCTTGTACAACAGGCAGACAATAAAAATAGAACAAGAAGAGTACTGCACGGCACACAGAAACCCGGTTGAGCGCATCATGATGCTGAGTTCGCATGAAAATTAGCAAGTCTAGAGTTCTGCAGACTGCACATGTTAATACAATACCCATCACTAAGTTTGCAGCTTTCAGTAGGCTGCTAAATCTATGAATTCTACTATATCGCAATAACTTCTTAATGACATCACTAGGCCTCTTGCCAAAACTGACTAGAATGAAGTATTTTATGATGGAAAGCACCAAAATCACACCTTCAGGTGCTTCACAGTAGTGTAAACTTGTTGAATTCCATGAGTGAAGATGAAGTACTCGGTAGAACGCTCGTATGCATGCCAGGGTGGAAGCATGCTTAGGAACCTATCACCAGGTACTGCTGGAACAATCTCCCATAAGTTATTTATCTGCAGAACAAATAGCGTAAAGATCAATGTGGATACAAGAGGAATACATTAAAAAAACTAAGCAATTCAGTTCAAAAAAATCAAGGCGCTTCAGACTTGGGATACTTCTAGAAAATCCAGAAAAACATGATCAGCACAAGTACCCATGTTCATACAATAGGATATTACATCAAAGAAAAACAAAGTAGAGGTTATTGGCTTATTGCACACAGCATAGTATTACTTAAAATTCATTGACAAAATTTCATCATTGCTGCATGTTTAACCTGATGCAAGAGATTTTGGTGTGTAAGCATCACGCCTTTTGGTGTGCCACCTGTTCCACTAGTATATATTAGGGTCGCAACGTCTTCTGGACCAATAGCTTCGAAGACACCTTGCTGACCTGAAGGAAGAAAAAGTTGTAATAAACTAGGACATGGTTGGAGGAAGAGGAACCATATTATTGGATGCAAGTTGACTGCTTGGAAGTACAGAAATAAAAGAATTTTTTTCTACAGAAATAAAAAATCGTTAGTTTCCTAGTGACACCATATTCTGCAAAGAAACAAAAATTAAGTGCTCCTCTTTAAAACAACAGATGCCAAAGCTATTGAGAAAGAAACCAATTGGTGTTGGCTGGAAGGAACTTCAGTGGCAAAGCTCTGGATATAACTAAATGACTGAGCCAACCATTAAATCACAAACTTGCGAAACTAACAAGACTAGGTGTATCTATCAATTGTTTACTGGTACTGGGATGCTTAGCTTATTGGATGGTAAGACATCTTACATGAAGCAAATGATTAGCAACTTATGTGACATTCGATGTCAGAAATGCAGAAGAAAGTGAAGTACCAACAAATTGGAAGAAACGTACTCCATATATCTTCAGCTAAACATTTCTTGTGATTCATATCACATTATGATATCATGCAAAGATACCTTGCTCGGATAGCTCGCTTGAGTAGCATAATGCATTGCGATTTTCTCGTCCAAGTTCAGTGATATCATTGTAGTCATAAACTGGTATGTCCATCACAGCTTTACTACTTAGGGATGATTTATCACCCCAAAGTAGCACAATGAATCTTGCATTAATCCTTGAAATGAAAGATTCTGCAAGCCGGTTAAAGAATTGAGGACTGTCCACAACAAGTGCAATACTGTGATGGGGAAAAAACAATAAAGTCATATTATAACATGAAAGTAAAAAACTGATATTGTATAAAAAAATCACACCGCATAAGCATAAAGATACTCATCATAATACCATTAACTAACCATCCATATTTCTAGAGTCAATGTACTATATATGCCATGCTATGTTTGAAGCAAAGCATTCCAGATGCAAAACAATAACCAAGCAAGCATACTTTGAGAGATTAAGTTCATGGCCAGCCGTGCGCATGATAATAATAGCATATTATGGACATTTTGCCATCTTGGTCCAGTAAAGATGTCAAAATTAGAATGCAGATGTTGGTACTTTTTTCACGAGCTAAGAGAGGTCTAATCTGAAAGGTGATCCGTCCAAATTTTTTTCTTTTAACTATAGTTGGCAACATCATGCCAAACTTGCACCTTAAATTTCATACCCTCTTAACAGTCCGCACCTCTCAGTTATAATCTCAACATTCCATCAAACAAAATCAGTGGAAGCATTTAAATAGGCATATCAAAATGGTTTGTTGGCTTATAAAAGGCAGGTCCTAAATCCTGACAGGCCCGTGGCTCAACAGTTCAAAGGGTAGAAAGATACAAGTGAATACAATTTCATTTATGTTGTGTGTGACTTAGATTTATACCGGCTCCTAGACTGCATAATCATCAATCATTAAAAGCAAAATAGAAGAATTTTAAATTCACATTTCAAAAGGACTTGACACTTACCTTTCTGAGTGACTGTATATTTGGAACAGTTCTTCATCGGAAGATTTTGTTCCTCTAACAACATTGATAGCACCAGTAGCCATGATTCCTGGATTGCATGTGTCAGTGGCATGATTACTGATGAACATATATGGTCATCCATTTGAAGACAATTACATGAACTCCCCTAGGTAGCTAACACAACAAATGGTAAGCACATCACTCAACAAGCTTACATTTATTCAGTTAATAAAAAAAGCTGACATTTGTAGTTCAGTATCTTTTTTTTAACAGCCTAACGCATAGCAAAGCCGTTATTATTTGGTTGCTTCCATCATTTTCTCTATGCTAGGAAAGTAACAGTGACACTTGTGTAGAAACTGCAAGCTTAAATATGCCAACTCTAGCATTCTGGTGATTTGAACTCTTCACTTCTTCAGCATACTACATGTTACACATCTTGAAACAAAAAAAAAGGCAAATTACCTTGATCAGCAACTAGCCACCGACATGAATTGTCAGCAAAAAGGGCTAGCTTTTCATCTGGAGCAACACCAACGGCCCTCAGACCATGAGAAAAATCCAATATTTGTTGTTCAAGCTGAATAAAGAAGGTAGATCAAATGAAATATATATATAAAAACAAGAATGTACCAACTGGACAATGGATTGGAACTGCATATATAGTTCCTAGCTCTAATCAATTATAAAGGCTTCGATTGATTTATTTGAAATAGCATTGAAGTGCATATGTAAGTTGCAGTCCACTGCACAAGCTTTTAAGTAGTTTTCAGCAACAAAAGAAACAGCATATGTAAGCCTAACTATGTCTATTTCAAGAGAAAATGTCTTAGATAATCAGGCACCAACAGAAGCTTATGGTAGTTCAACAAGTACCTGCTTATAAGTCAATTCAGACGGAGGATCATGATAAGGATCTATCAGAGCTACACAGTCAGGGTATTTTTCTGCTGCTGTCCTCCAAATATCTGGAACAGCCTTCCATTCATGCACAGCCAATTCACTTCCACCAGGCAATAGAGCACTATCAAGAAACGGCGAGCACTTTCTGCGAGCCGGGATTTGTACCTGCAATGTGGATTTATGGAAGTTTCAGGCAAAAATTTCACATGTGGAGCCTAAATCTGTACTCCTGATGCGAATCATGCCTACTCTGTAAAACTATTATTTGCCTGCTTCACAACACTGAAAGACTCATCATGCAGACAGTTAAAACCTGACAATTTCTCAGGTCCAGCCATAGAAATTCATTGCCAATTTGATGCAGGCGATAAAACACAGACTCCCGCAAAGCTATGGAGAACCAATGTTATTTTTGACTGCCGCAGCTCAGATACGCCTGTTAATGGCCATGGATTATGACTGTCCTGACTTTTAATGGCCATGGATTATGGCTGTCCTGACTTTGTTGCGGCGCTCTGTCGCACCGATTTGACGGCGACTGACACCCGGTGAAAGGTACCCTTTTGCGCCCCATAGATTTCAGGCTCAACTAATTATGCACCTCTCTTCCTTCTCGAAAAAATAAAATAAATTATACTCCTCTCTTGCTTTCTGAGAAACATCTTAGTCCTCTTTCTTTCGTTCTTTCGAAAATAATTCTAGTCCTCTTTTGTCAGAGGCAAATCCCACCCAAATGCTTAACGAGGTTGTTATTATTGGTTTGTCTGAAAAGGGAGATGCCTGTCCCGTCCATTTCGAGGCCGCTTCAATTCTACCTGCTCGCTCTAGAAATCCAAAAACGAAATCAGGAGCTGGAGTGACGGGCGGACGGGCGGGGACTAACCGTGGCGGAGGGCTTCAGAGGAGGGGCGGCGCCGGTGCACCGGGGCACGCCACGCCGCCTCGCGGGGGAGGCGAGGAGGCCGGGCCGGCGCCGGAGCGGCAGGGCGGCCGGGCGGGGCGGGAGGAGGAGGAGGCGCGGCGGGCGGAGCGCCGCCATTTGGCCGGAGGAGGCGAGGAGCATCGCGCCGAGGAAGGAGCGGCCTCTCTGGACTGGACTGGACTGGAGTGGAGTGTCACCCACGGGAGGGAGGGAGGGGGCACGTGCGTGCGACCTCGTAGCAGATAGAGAGGAGGGTGGAAAGCGAGAGCGACGGAGGAGGCGAGGTTGGTTGCGGCGTGGAGCGGTGGGGACGGACGGAACGAGGCGGCCGCGCCGGCGGCGTCCCTCGACCCTCGGATCCCCTTCCGGCGGCTGGATTTGTTTTCAATATAAAAAATCTGGACTTTTTTTTTGTTTTGAGGTGACTCTTTCCTGCCGTCGTCCCAGCTTAAGATGGATTTAAGACGACGATTCATGGTTGTACATCCGGCCCTCGTGTTATGCCTTGAATTGGACGCATCCTATTTAATTCCCCACAAAGTTTTGCTAGTCTGATACAATAAAAACCTTGCCTGAAACCCGTCCAAAAAAAAAAAAAACCTTGCCTGAATATGAGTAGTGGTCGAATCTCATATTCAGACGAGGTTCTCACTGTTCGGCCAAAGATTACTGACTTTCCTTTTTCTTTGGAGAAGAAACGATGCCTCTGATTTTGTTACGAAAGCCGAAACAACTTTTGAATTTTGGATACACAAAAGAGCACCTTTTTCTTTATTCAAATTTTTATCAGTCTTTTTATTACATCCTTTATTGAACTTTATAAATCCTACTAGTAGTTCATAATGCCAAACCATTTTTTGTGGTATCCCCTCAATCAGCATATTGGAAGGTAACCTATAGTATATGTTGGACCCGTTCATGATCAATGCCACAACCCAATCACACGCATGCAAGCAACTAACTACGACGACCCTCCATGGGACTGGCTAGCTCTTTCCCAATGCCTACAATTCCAACAAATAAAATTAACATCCTACATGCACCACATCCATACATCCATATCAGTACACACCATCTAACACATGTTTCATCTATAAATACCATTTCTAGTGACTTTTCAACAACACACATGGTAGAGTAGTTGTATATATACTACTCGAGTAGATGGTGGGTATGTGCCTTGGGCATGTTGCGCTATTAGTGATGGTGTAAAGTGCAGTGGTTGATATTTGTTTTTTAAAGATTCTCATAGTACAGCTTCCTAAAAAGTAGAATGAATGTCCGAGATACTATTCACAACCTTTATACAAATTAATGTGAATGTGTGACACATCACATAGTCCATGGATTATAAAAATACCATATATAACTACCCAATTGTCCCTTGCAAATTAGTCTGCGTTTGCCTTCACATGCAGGGACATCATCTTACCTTAGCTGTCTAGTTCCTCCACATTCAACCATATATAACTACACATCTGTCCCCTGCAAATTAGTCTGTGTTTGCCTTATCTTCGCGGAGGAGGCGAGGAGGCCGGAGCGGCGCCAGAGCGGTAGGGCGGAGGAGGAGGCGCGGCGGCTGGAGCGCCGCCATTTGGCCGGCGGAGGCGGAGGCGGAGGAGGCGAGGAGCATCGCACGCGCCGACGAACGAGCGGCCTCCCTGGAGTGGAGTGGAGTGTCAGTGTCTCACCCACGGGAGGGAGGGGGCACGTGCGGGCGGCCTCATAGTAGACAGAGGAGAGGAGGAAGAGCGACAAAAACGGAGGAAGCGAGGTTGGTTGCGGCGTGGGGCGGTGGGTATGGACGGAACGAGGCGGCAGCGCTAGCGTCCCGTTGCACCCTCGGATCGCCTTCGGACGGCTGGAGATTTGTTTGGTTTGAGGTGACTCTTATCTTCCACCGTCCCAAGCTCCCAGCTAAGATGGAGTTTAGGCCAATTAGCCTATGCAATGTCATCTATAAAGTGGTTGCTAAGTGTCTAGTAAATCGCCTCTACCCCATTTTGGATGCAATTGTGTCTCCTGCTCAAAGTGCATTTGTACCAGGACGGTTGATTACAGATAATGCTTTGCTAGCCTTCGAGGGCATTCATCATATCCAACAGGAAAAAGATCCCGCTAAAAGAATTTGCGCGTACAAATTGGACATCTTCAAAGCTTATGACTGGGTTGACTAGATCTTCTTGAGGCAAATGATGCAAAATATTGAATTCATGCTCCAGCCAACTCATCCAAAAGTCCTAACTGATGAAGGGAGGTGGGCAATATATTTCAACACTCCCCCTCACGTCTAGACTTATTTAGTCCTTAACGTGGGATCGATGTAGGCCGCAGAATCTTTTTTTTAATACTGCGTTGGCAGGGTCTTGAACTCAAGACCTCTTGGTTCGGATACCATATTGAATTCATGCTCCAGCCAACTCATCCAAAAGTCCAAACTGATGGAGGGAGGTGGGCAATATATTTCAACACAAAAGATGGGTTTTGCTCAGTGATGGGTGGACTGGATTATGATGTGTGTCTAATCGGTGAGATATTCAGTAAAATTCAACGGAACCCTATTGGATTCATTTGCATGGACGCGTGGGCTTCGGCAAGATGATCCTCTCTCTCCGTTCTTGTTTCTGTTTGTCGCTAACGGACTTTCGGCTCTGCTAAAGGATGGGGAGGACCGGCAGATATTCACGCCCCTAAAAGGTTTGCCGTCGTGCGCCTGGAGTGTCACACCTTCTATTTGCAGATGACACACTCCTCTTCTTCAAAGCAAATAATGACCAAGCAGATCAAGTGAGGACTACCTTGTCTGTCTATGAGCGAGCCACAAGACAATTCATAAACCTGGCGAAATGGAGCATTATGTTTGGCCAGGCCTGCCCGGTGGTGGTACAGGAACACACGCGCATGGTGCTCCTAGTTCAAACAGCGGCATTTGAAGGGAAGTATCTTGGGCTTCCAACGCCGGAAGGGAGGATGTCCAAAGTAAAATTCCAGAATTTGCAGGCTACAGTAACAAAGTGGATTATGTTATGGGGAGATACTCTATCGCAAGCGGGGAAAGAAGTGATGATCAGGCGGTGGTGCAAGCCATCCGGACTTACATGATGGGGGTTTTCAAATTGCCTCGTTCTATTTGGAATGATCTAAACATGCTAGTTCGAAACTTCTGGTGGGGGCGGCCCAAGGGAGATGCAAGATGCACTGGCAGGCATGGCCCCAAATTTTGAAAACTAAGGACCACAACGGTATTGGGTTTCGAGACTTTCGGGCCTTTAATTAACCAGGCACTCCTCGCGCGTCAAGCGTGGCGGTTATTGACTAAGCCCGAGAGTTTATGTGCGCATGTCCTAAAAGCAAGATACTATCCAGACGGGCGCCTCGAGGACATGGTGTTTGCTGGCAACGCGTCATCTACCTGGCAAGCTATTCAACATGGCCTCGACCTCCTTAAAAAGGGTCTCGTTTGTTGAGTTAGCAATGGCGAGCAGATCCGAATTTGGAGGGACACCGTCACACCGATCACAATGCCAGGCACTTGCATGCTTCGAAGGGTTGTTGAGCTGCTCGACGCCAACGGGGCTTGGCGCATGGACCTCATCAGACGTTACTTCCTCCCTGCTGACGTGGACACCATTATGTGCATTCGGACGTTGCGAACGACCCTGAAGATGTCTTGGCGTGGGCGATAGAGAAATCCGGTAACTTCACGGTAAAATATGCCTACCGCCTCGCGATGGATGAGCGCGAGCGTCCATCGGCGACTTCCACGAGCATAGCACCGGATGGTCGTCGAACCATCTGGAATACCATATGGGGGTGCCCTGCTCTCCCAAAGGTACGGGTCTTTGCTTGGCGTGTTGCGTCGAAAACTTTGGCCACATGGGACAATAAATTCTCCAGACACCTCGAGGTTTCTAATATTTGTCCTTTGTGTGGTATGGAATGCGAGGATACCTTCCATACGTTTTGTAGGTGCCCGCGGTCGAAGGAACTATGGTGAGCTTTGGCGGAAGATTGGCCGCTGCCAGAGATTGAGAGTGTTCGCAACAAAGGACCTGAATGGCTGCTGGACCTGATACATCCACTCCCTGACACGATGAGAATGATGCTCCTAATGACTCTATGGAGATCGTGGCATGTTCCAAATGACATCACCAATGGGAAGAAGCGCCCCCCCCCCCCCCCCCCCCCCCCACCCCCAACCGAAGCATCCCGGCGCTTTCTCCAAAGCTATATATCTTCCTTGCTCTGCATCCAGCAACATCCCAAGAGAGACATGGAAAAAGGGAAAATGGTCATGCAATATCCCATCGCATGCACTGGACAGGTGACCAACCATCTGTCGCGGGTGCCGGCTGAGCCTGAGCTGAGATGGAATCCACCCACGAAGGATTGGGCAAAGCTGAATGCAGACGTGTCCATCCTGTAGGCGGACGGGAGTGCTGGAGCAGGGATACTTCGCGACGAGGATGGTGCCATCATCTTCTCGGCGTGCCATGAGCTGCGTATATGTGATAATGCTCTGCAAGTGGAGCTTGAAGCGTGCAGAGAAGGGATCCAGTTGGCCCTTCAGTGGACGACCAAACCTATCATCGTCGAGCTCGATTGCACTGATGCAGTCAAAATGATCCAAGACCCCGCTTGTGATCGTTCGAGGTACGTATATGCCATTGATTGGTGAGATTAAATCCTTGATTCCTGAAAGCGTACGCAGAATAGGCCCAGCTATGAGCTGGCGACAAACATATGGCCGTGTTACACCCCGAACTTGCGTTTGGCTGGGTGCTAGTACTGATGAAGTTGTAACTCTGTGTAAGAACGATGTTGCACCACCGTGAGTAATATGAGTAATACGAGATCTCTTTCCCCCGCAAAAAAAAAAAAAGAACATGGATTTAAGATGATTGTTGTTGTTTTTATTTTTTTTTGCGAACAGACAGATCTATCTTTCCCTAATCTTTCCCTAATAATAATAATAATATCTTTCCCTAATAATAATAATAATAATAAAGCACGGATTGACTCCGTGGGTTCACCGTCACAATACGTTTCTTTCCGTGAGTTTACGCCTTCAGTTTGAATTTAAAACATATACGTGAGGTGGTACTAATTCGGGGAACCACGTCGTGTAAAAAAAGAAAAATTAATGGCAAAGATGGGATTCGAACACAGGACCAACCCGTCAGAGCAACACGCCCTAGCCACAACGCCAAGCAATTTGTTATGTTCAAAGTAATCCCACCTCGCCCCCTTGAATTAAATCCCACCAGTTTATATACTTCCTCGAGTTGTCTAGGTAATCAGCGAGCTGCCTCAGGAATCAATGGGCCGATGGTAAAACGTGGATTGGATTCTTCCCAAGGAACCAAGGAGAGAGGGAGGGAGGCAAGCCCGCACAAGGAGGGAATTGATCGGCATGCACCGGTGGCATGGGACATGCATCATTAATATGGATGCACCGGTGGTGGGCTAATTAAAATAGTGGGCTAATTAATCTGGATTCATGACATGCATGATGCACATGAAGAAATTAATCTGCATGCACTGGTGGGTGGGTAAACGAGATTTGTGTTGCATCCATATATATTAAAAGGAGGACTTGCAATGTCATCATCAATTGGGGGGCATTAATCCCGGGGGGTCCGAATGAAAGATGGTGTGAACAGGCCGTCGCCCATGCACAAGTGCGTCCTCCCGACACAGTATGGAAACAACATGGCACACAACCACGGAAGTCGCCAGGAAAAAGAACACACGAGTTCAAAGCAAGCAGCTGATCGAAGCACGTGCGTTGTGCTAGGGAGCATGAGCGTGGGGATGGTGCATGCACCAAGTGTAGTTGAGAGAAGAGTGACGCCCACCATCATTATAAGTCTGCAAAATTTCAAGTCGGCACATGCGTACAGAGGCTCACGAAGGGGATGCTAGAACATGTTTTCTTGTGAATATGAGATTGGCCCATCAACATGGCATAGAAATTGTACCTTTGAGTACTTTCAATATTATTTTGCTACTTGCAAAGTTACCTAAGTGGTAAACTGGTTTCACATTTCTAGGCACATATTTATTTTGTACCCGTTGCAACGCACGGGCATGTTTGCTAGTAATAATAATAATAATAATAATAATAATAATAATAATAATAATAAAGCACGGATTGACTCCGTGGGTTCACCGTCATGGCGATTTTGTAAAAACATCCCTTTTACTTCTGGAGGCGGATCCCCATGACCGTCGACGGTCGACATGAGGCGATTGCGAGGAAGAGCTGTTGGGACATGACGCGATTGCGAGGAAGAGCTGTTGGGCCAACGCCAGATGCGAGGTGTGGCCATGGCCGCCGCCTAAGCCCGATGGTGGTTCCTCACGCTGCCAATAGAGCTGTTCCTCGGCATGCACGCACGACATGTAAGCATCATTGGAAAAAAAAAAGCCTCAAAGTGTTCGATCGTGCGCGCAACGGCATCCTCATGCTTGGTCCTGAACATGTCACCGCAGCCGCTGCAGGACCTCCTGCCTCCTTCACGGGCTACCCACTCCGCGAGGTGCTCGGATGCAACACGCGGGACTTCCAGGGAGCCGCTGCCGAGCGCGTCGCTGTTGCCGGGGTGCACGAGGCTCTGTAAACACTTATAATTGGAGTGCTGTTGGCACAGCCTGACCTCGTCGATGCGACATACAAAGTGTTTTCTAGCGATCACTAACCTCTGGAGGTTAGCCGGACTACTTTCCGAACTTACCGGACGTGGCAAGATACGCAAGTACATAGGAGCTAGCTGATTGATTCGTCATACAACGCATGCATGTATACAGATCGTTTTGTTCCCTTGACCATTGATTTATTCCGGCATGATGTACTGGCTCATTGCAAGTGGATTGATCTGGTTGCACAAGCTAGCTTTGTACTTGCATATTGGTTCCGGCGACATTGCATCACCGAGCAAACGAAGCAGATCGCTTTCACCGGAAAGTACGACGCAACTGGACAGAAGTCTCAGTAAAAGTAAAGCTCAGTTTGGTTCAGAACGTGAGTCATTATCTATGTTCTTCCGGCTGACGCCACCACAGTCGTAGCGGCGCGCGACTCCAAAGCGACCGTCCCTGCCTTCCCTCCTCAGCTACCAGCCTACCAACACTACTCTAGCACCGCTGCACCGCCGCTCTTGCTCCCAGTCCCATCTCGTGGTGATGGAGGGAGGCAGCCGCTGTGCCGGGCTCTGCAGGCAGGGGAAAAACAGAGATGTGGTGCTGTGTGGTGTGGTGCCGAGAGAGATAGAGAGAAGGGGATAAACTTGGGAGATAACGTGTACGACTTTGTCAGCGGGGAGTTGATAAACTGGGGATGGACGTGTATGACGCGTGGAGCTACCAACACGGCAAGACTGGTTTCTTCTAGCAATCTCTTTTTGCGGGTTCTTCTAGCAATCAGCCTCTCGAAAAACTTTGGGTGATAACGTGTGCACGCATGTCGACTGATAAATGTTTGGATCCTGCACAGACGGATAAATATCTCCGATTCCATCACGCGTGCACGCATGTATTTGTTCTCCGAACATTCACACGTTGCCCGATTTGATGCTAAATATTTTCGTTATCAGGTTGGATACTTATGTTTGTCTCCCTCACAAATTCCTACTGACTGAATATCTGGACATGAAAATTGGAAGATAACGAAATATTTATATATAGCATACATGTCGAACGAAAATAAATTCTAAACTCTTCTGTAACAACAAATATCAACTTGAACTTCAAGCCAAAATGTTCCACAGTTTTAAATACGAGGAAGAAGTAAAACATTACTATTCAAACAACACATATATTCTAATGCTTATGTGCAGTGTAATTAAATTAATTTGTGAGTAGCTACGTATGCTCTATTTATGATGCAGAATCTAATCAATTTTTTTTTAATTAACACATTCTAGAAAACTCTCATGAGGGCAAAAGAATGCGCACGAGAAAAGCAAAGATATGCAAATATGCAGTCAAAGCAAAAGAAAGCTAGAATAGATCAAATTATATCTATCCGTGAATTGAGGCGCAACAGACTAAGCAAAGACTCAATCCTACATATATCGCAACAAAAGAACTTAAAACATCTATACGACAAGGACTTCACAAGTAGCACACACACGATAGAAGCATACATGTTTTGACGCTAGGCATATACCGCATTTTTATTGTCTGATGTCAGTAAATCTAAATAAGCACTATGTGTGCGATATTTTTATTATCAATACGGTAATCTAAAGATAGAGTTGTTCACCCGATTAGTTGACTAGGATTCATGTCCCATGTTCCAAACTAGCGCCCCAAAGAATCCTATTGTTAATTGATCTATCATTTTTGTCATCATCAAACTTATCCTCTACCTGGCCAACCTAATTGAGACAATTGGCATTTGCTTCTCAACGAAGCACGTCAACTTATTTTCTCCCGTTGCAACGCACGGGCATGTTTGCTAGTAATAATAAAGCACGGATTGACTCCGTGGGTTCACCGTCGCGACAATTTTGTAAAAACATCCCTTTACTTCTTGACAATTGAAGCCGCAGTTCCACCCAGGCTATGCGTGCTGTCCTATTTTTTTTCGTTCGCCAAACGTTTCCTGATCCATCGCTGTGCATTATTAGTCCGTCTTGCATACAACTACAATTCTAACTTCAAAACGAATCTGCTACTATAAAAAGAACGTCAAGGTAAGCTAATCCCATAGATTTGCTCCTCAAACTGCGCCACAAGAATAGAAACAAATCGGCAGCGGACGCAGCCTCGAGCCACAGACCTGAGGCTCACTGCCAGCTTGTTAGAAGACGACGATGCTCTGCTGCTAAGCCTCCGGCTGGAGGCGGATCCCCATGACCGTCGACGGTCGACATGAGGCGATTGCAAGGAAAAGCTGTTGGGCCAACGCCAGATGCGAGGTGTGGCCATGGCCGCCGCCTGAGCCCGATGGTGGTTCCTCACGCTGCCCATAGAGCTGTTCCTCGGCATGCACGCACGACATGTAAGCTCCACTGGGAAAAAAAGCCTCGAAGTGTTCGATCGTGCGCGCAACGGCATCCTCATGCTTGGGCCTGAACAGGGACCGGCAGGCTTCCAACGTCCGACCATGTCACCGCAGCCGCTGCAGGACCTCCTGCCTCCTTCACGGGCTACCCACTCCGCGAGGTGCTCGGATGCAACACGCGGGACTTCCAGGGAGCCACTGCCGAGCGCGTCGCTGTTGCCGGGGTGCACGAGGCCCTGTAAACACTTATAATTGGAGTGTTGTTGGCACAGCCTGACCTCGCCGATGCGACATACAAAGTGTTTTCTAGCGATCACTAACCTCTGGAGGTTAGCTGGACTACTTTCCGAACTTACCGGACGCGGCAAGATACGCAAGTACATAGGAGCTAGCTGATTGATTCATCATACAACGCATGCATGTATACAGATCGTTTTGTTCCCTTGACCATTGATTTATTCCGGCATGATGTACTGGCTCATTGCAAGTGGATTGATCTGGTTGTACTAGCTTTGTACTGGCAGATTGGTTCCGGCGACATTGCATCACCGAGCAAACGAAGCAGATCGCTTTCACCCGAAAGTACGACGCAACTGGACAGAAGTCTCAGTAAAAGTAAAGCTCAGTTTGGTTCAGAACGTGAGTCATTATCTATGTTCTTCTGGCTAGATTAGCTGTCACCTCTGGGGAGAACCAGGAGTACATGCGCCTGGAATAGCGCAAGTCCGCCCTGCCCCTTCTCTCCAATTCTTCTCAAATGCGTCCGACTTTCTCCATGTTTGCTTAAAGTTTTCCTTATTCTTACTGCTTGAAGTTCTTAAATTATACTCAGTTGTGGTTATGAATTTATGATAGTTGATTGTGTGCTAGAAAGTTAGAACAGACCTTTGTGTCGTCAATTATACGGATTGATTGTGTTCAATCTTACTAACAAAAAGACTAATCCCCTTTTCACGACGTGAAAGAATAGAGGGTGCCATGTGTGAGATGAGAGAAGTAACTGATGTGGTTCTTTATCACATTAGGACTTTCGCAATCGCGTGTTAATTAACGTTCAAGTGCAGGTATTCCAATCAGTCGGATATTCTAATTACTATGTGACATCACATTGGGTTAGGTCTATGTATTCTATTCACCCGTTGCAACGCACGGGCATTTTTGCTAGTATCTATTATAAAAGAAGACGATTGCTGGTTGTACATTCACCCTGGTGGTATCTCTTGAATTCTAGTGATGCGTCCTGCTTAATTCTCAACATTAATTGATGGAAGAAAGTTTTGCTACATGAAAGAATTGTAGTGGTCGAATCTGGTGTTGAGATAATGTTCTCATTGTTAGGCCAAAATTACCAGCTTTTCCTTCTTCTTTCGAGAGGAAACAATCTCTGATTTTGTTACGGAAGCAAGAACAGATTTCGAATTTTGGATATACAAAATAGAAATTGTACAAATATGACAACGACGACATTTTTCTTTATTGAATTTTTTTAGTCCCACATATCATTTATTAAACTTTAAAAATCCGAGCACTTCGTAATTCCGAGCCATCTTTTGTGGTATCTCCTCTGTCAGATGATTGGCATGTAACCTATACTATATGCTGGACCCATTCAAGAAAAAAGCCACAACCCAATCACACGCATGCTAACATTCATGCAGGCAAGCAACTACAGAAATTTTGTGAGACACTGCCTAGTTCTTTCCCAATGCCTACAATTCCAACGAATAAAATTAACACCCAACATGCATCACACCCATACATCCATATCGGTACGCACCATCTAACACATGTTTCATCTATAAATATCATTTCTAGTGACTTCTCAACAACACATAGTAGAGTAGTTGTATATATACTACTCCAGTGGATAGTGGGTATGTGCCTTGGGCATGTTGTTCTATTAGTGATGGTGTAAAGTGTGGTTGTTGGTATTTGAGATAATTTCCTAAAGGTTCTCATAGTACAGTTTTCTATAAAAAATTAAAAATAGAATGAATGTCGAAGATACTATTCACGACTGTTTTTCAAATTAATGTGAAAGTGTGACACATCACATTGTCCATGGATATATAAAATTCATATATATAAATAAACAATCGTACCATACAAATTAGTTTGTGTTTGCCTTCACATGCAGGCCGTCATCTTACCCTAGCTCCTCAACAGTTAATCATATCATTTCCCGGTAAACTAGTTCCCTTGCCATCACATTATGTGGAAATTTAGCAGCTCCTCTTTGCACTAACTTCTTTTGTGTGGGATTTACCGACTTGATGCTCACGGTTATGATAGTGCTTGAGTTGTGATGAGGGTGACAACTTATTTATCGCTCCAATTCAACAAACAAATCTACCAAGTAGCACGGTCTCTTAACTTAAACATTTAAATTTCCTCAAGCAGTTTTCTTACTTGATTCCGGCATGAGTGAGAGCATCCGTTTTTTATAATAATCTAACTCCTAATATGTCATCCTACTTGATTCCTCTCTGGATTGGGCTGGACTGGAGTGTCACCCACAGGAGGGAGGGGGCATGTGCGCGCGGCCTCGTGGTAGATGAGAGGAGGGAGAGCGACAGCGATGGAGAAAGCGAGGTTGGTTGCGGCATGGGGCGGTGGGGACGGACGGAACGATGCGGAGGCATCGACGTCCCGCCGAACCCTTGGATCTCCTTCCGACGGCTGGATTCGTTTCCAATAAAAACTCTGGATTTGGTTGGTTTGATTGAGGTGCAGTGACTCTTCCTGCCATCGTATGGATTTAAGAGGATTGATGGTTTGTAGTGCATCCACCCTTGTGGTATCTCTTGAATTCCAGTGACGCATCCTACTTAATTCTCGACATTAATTGATGGAAGAAAGTTTTGCTAGATGGAAGAATTGTAGTGGTCGAATCTCGTGTTCAAACGTAGTTCTCATTGTTCGGTCAAATTTAGCGTATTTACTTCTTCTTCTTTGGAGAAGAAACAATGCCTCTGATTCTATTCTGAAAGCTTAAACATCTTCCGAATTTTCGATAAACAAAAAAGAAATTGTGTAACGGCGGCAGGTTTAAGCACTAGATCTCTATGAGCTAGCACAAGAGAGCTCCTTTTTCTTTATTTCATTTTATTAGTCATGCTATAACATCCTCCGTTGAACTTTATAAATCCTAGCAGTTCGTAATTCCAAACAATCTTTTGTGGGATATCCACAAGTATCAGCATTGCAGATAATCTAATATATATGTTGGACCCTTTTAGGATCAATGGCACAACCCAATCACACGCATGCTAGCATTCATGCAGGCAAGCAACTACGAGGATCTTGCATCGCACTTACTAGCTCTTTCCCAACGCCTACAATTCCAACAAATAAAATTAACACCCTACATGCATCGCATCCATATCGATACACACCATCTAACACATGTTTCATCTATATATATCATTTCTGGTGACTTTTCAACAACATACATAGTACAGCAGTTGTATATATAATACTCCAGTAGATAGTGGCCTTGGGCATGTTGCTTTGTTAGCGGTGGTGTAAAGTGTAGTGGTTGCTATTTGAGGTGATTTTCTAACTGTTCTCACAGGACAGCTTCCTAAAAATAGAATGAATGTCGGAGATATTATTCACAACCTTTATGCAAATTAATGGGAATGTGTGACACATCACATAGTCCATGGATATATAAAATCTTGTATATAACTACACAATCGTCCCTGCAAACTAGTTTGTGTTCGCCTTCACATGCAGGAACGTCATCTTACACTAGTTGTCTTGCTGATCCACATTCAACCATACCATCTCCTGGTAATTAGTTTTCTTGCCATCACATCACGTTGAAATTTAGCAGCTTCTTTATGTACTAACTTTTTTGGGTGGGATTTACCGACTCGGCGCTCACAGTTATGAGAGTGCTTGAGTTGCGATGAGGGTAACTACTTATTTATCATCTCGGATCAACAAATAAAATTGCCAAATCAACCAAGTAGCACAATCTCTTAACTTAAACATTCAATTTTTCTCAAACATTTTTCTTACTTAATTTTGGCATGAGTGTGAACATCCATCTTTAACATAAATCTGACTCCTAATATGTCACCCTAAGTGCAGTTTATGAAACTGCAACTAGTGGATCAAGACATCAAATTAACTATCCAATCAACCTTTGTTTTAAAAGGCCAAGATTATAAGTTGCGTGTTTTCCTTCTCGGAGCAACATTTTTTACTAGAAGAATACCTTCTCATAAAGTAACTATATAGACACCTAGCTTACTTCTAGTTGTTCGTAATTTCCCCACAACATCTTCCCAAATAGTCCCTCCGTCCTCAAATAGATGGCGTATACATTGAGTGAAAAAGTCAATGCTTTTTAAATTTGATCAAGCATATATACAAAATCACTAAGATAATCAATACCAAATCAATATTAACATATCCACCATTAGAGATATTTTCATAACGTTTTTACTCAATATTGTAGTTGTTCATATTTTCTTATATATATTTGGTCAGACTAATAAATAATTGATTTTTGAACTGAATTTATACGCCACCTATTTGAAGATGGAGGGAGTAACATAGAAAGTTGCAACATGTAATTAGCGTTGGACCTGATCTCTAGGATTTTGATCAACCAATCACAAGCATGCATGCTTACATGCATATAGGCAAACAACTACATTGTTACATGCATATAGGCAAACAGTCGTCGTCCAAGACCTGGCCCAAGATCTAACCCTCCTGAGTCCTGACCGAACCTCCACACACCCTGCTCACACTAATCAGCATCGCTGGGAGGAGGGCAGAACAGGGTGATCTTAATCCACGCCGCCGATGCCATCGCCTCGCATCACCAACCAAACATCTAGACTGAGTCATAGGCCAGAGCTAGGACAACCCAAGCTACACACCCAACTTCAAAGTTGTAGTTGCATCTAGTATGTTTTTTGAGGGGTAGTTGCATTTTTTTTATGAGGGGTGACAGTTGCATCTATGTTCGGTTGGGCCCATGTAAGAGATGCTTTATTATTTTGTACGGCAGTTAGGTGTAGGCAAGTTTGTGTCGCAGTTTGGACAAAGGGAAACACTTCCTATCATACTTCTGATAGGAAGCTTTTCATCAGACCACTTGTGCACCGTGGATGCATCTTTAATCCCACGGTCGATATATCAGTTGATTTCTAATCCTGTTAATTAATTGCCCGGTTTCCACGCCTGGGCCACATTAATCCCTCACCTGAGTTAATCTTGCATGCCAACCCAACCACCTCACCGGCTCACCCCATCTCATGCGAGTAAATCTCGCCTCCACGACCCAGCCACCTCTAGCCATCTCGCATCCACACGGGCGAGTTCATTCCCGAGTCGCAAGGTCACTCGCCGCCCTAGTCCGCCACCATCCTGCTCCGCCCCTGCGTCCCGTATGCTCCACCTCGCCGGTGCGGCGTCCCGTCTGCATCTGCTATGGCCCAATATATCCAAACATCTATGGATCGACGGGGGCGGTTTCATCACAGGAGACTCCAGCCATCGACATCAACGACTGAATATTCCCGTAAGGTTGTGAATCAAATAATTATTTGCAGTTTCTTATTCCAAATTTGATTTGAAGCACAAATTTGGAAAGAAAATCAATTGGTCCCCCCATCGTGATGTACAGATCTTGGAAGTTTTTTTTTTTGCTGCCTCTCAAATATCTTAAAACAATCTGCTATTGGAAATTCTCTGTTTCCCTTTCAATCTTGAAACAATCTGCTATTGTAAATTTATTCATTTAGGCTGCACGTGTGGTCTAATATTTTTGTTATTGTGGGCTACATACTCTTCAATTAGATATGATGCAATCGATTAGAAAATGGTATGTTTCATATGCATGCTAGTTTCCGAAATCAGAATTCTTGGCTTCCACTGTGTGTCATGTATGTCATCACAACACCAAATTCTTGCTTCGTGTTAATGATGCTTCTACCTTTTATGTCTCTCTTGTGCTTCTGTAACACTAAATTTATGGTTATAACATTGTAACTGTTTTTATTTTACAAGCAAGTTGCTTCAACCACTAACAGTCCGTGCTTCAACCACCAACTGTGTTGCTTCCTTGAAGATAATAAAATCGGTTGAAAAATGATATGCTTCCTATGCATGCCAGTTTGCAAAACCAACTTTTTGTACTTACATTGTGTGTCATATATGTTGTGACAACATGAAATTGGTCCTTAGTGTCGACCATGCTTCCTAATTTGATGTCTTGCGTATGTTTCTATAACACCAACTTTGTGCATCATATATTGTAATTGTGTGCTTCTTTTGTCGTACAAGCATGTTACTTCAACTACTATTGATGTGTGCTTTCAACCAATACCTATGTGCTTCAACTACTCCCAACACTGCTTCTTTGAGTGAATTGTGTTTCTTGTATATACATTTGGTTTCATCTGATTCAAGACATGCTTCTTTGTATCCAGCACAGTCCGAAAGATGTTGCGGTGATGCCGAGTGCGCTAAGGCCAAGACACCGCTACCTTGTTGACATCGAGGGGGATCACAACGCATGTGAGATTGTCAATGATCGGTGCGTTCAGCATGACGATGGTGGACAACAAGCAGTGGACTCCGGTGTTCCCCTCTTTGAAGAGCCCCTGATCGGAGTTGAAGGTTAATGTGTCAATCGCCCATGCAAGGAATATTTCCATTATTTGAAGCATTGTAGTTCTTGAGTTCTTTCTTCTCCATCTCTTGAATTTGTTCATCAGAGTTTGCTAACTCCGTCACATGTTTATGTACTCTGGTTGTAGGAAGCACATAAGTTACTAGGAAGAAGCATCACATATGTCCGTATGGCAACAGTGCAAGGGACAAGGTCCTCACACTTTTGATTGCAGTGCGTGTCACCACGGTAATGGTGTGGAGCTTACTGACCATCATAGAAGCAAATTCCATATTTAACGGAGATACATGATCATCACCATGGAAGCACTCCCCATGTTATTTGATATGATATAGTTTTTCTATTTCTTTTTAATGGAAACAAATCTATATTTGTATGGAAGCAATTCTTCTAGTCTATGAAAATAGTATCATAATGATTTGGAAGCAAAGTATATATCTCTCGAAGCAAGGCATCAGCTTTGTTGCAAGAAAACAAATTCTGAATTCTTTCGATTCAGATACCAAATCCTATGGATGCAAATACTCATTTCCTTGGATGCAAATTCCAAATTCTTTGGAAGCAAATTCCTATTTATTCGGATGCAGATACCAGATTCTTTGGAGAACAAGTTCCAATTTAATTTGTTGGTAAGAGTCTCTAACAATGGTAGAAAAGATGTTTCAGATTTCAAATTCTATGGATGCAAATACTCATTTCTTTGGATGCAAATTACAAATTTTGTGGAAGCAAATTCCTATTTATTCAGATGCAGATACTAGATTCTGAGGACAAGTTCCAATTTAATTTGTTTGAAAGAGTCTGTAGCAATGGTAAAAAAGATGTTTGATGGAAGCATGTATTTGTAATGTTGGAAGCAAAGCGTCTGCATTGAGCCTAGACGATGCAAAATAAATTGTCACGTTGGACAAATTGAGATAATATACAGTTGATATGGAAGCAAATTTGCTAGCCGATAGAAGCAAAATGAATTGATATGCTTCCACTATTAATAGAACATGAATGCATCAGATGCACCCAGTTTGCCACATGCACCATTGCACATACTGCAGATTTTGAAGCACGGAGAAAGCAATCCGCAAAAAAAGCACCGATTTATGTGTAGGAAGCATCGATTTATATGGAAGCAAGCTACATACTATAGAGACCTACGTTAAAAGGACTAGCAAGCTACATACTATAGAGACCTACGTTAAAAGGACTAGCAATCAAGCTGCTGAAATCCAGCGGCGGAATCACAGGTAATCAGCATTAACTAGTTTCAGTTTTGGGAACACTCAACGGAAGGTGCATTGCTTATCCAACGGGTGCATGAGATCCAATCCAACGCCTCTCTACTGGTCTGATAGAATGCTAGGCATCAGTAGTCTGATGCCTAGCGGTTCCCCTTGGACAAATGGTCAATTTAATTGTCCGTAAGTACACCCTCCTAAGTCATCATTAATATTTTCATTAGTACCGACCGCCAAGACAAAGCATTAATTTCAGCAGTCATGTGTGTATAGCTGACTATTGAGGTCTCCGCAATTAATCATGTGCAGAAAATCAAAACTACAAGTTTTTTTTAGGGAACTCAAAACTACAAGTGAAATAACTCGACTGTAGCACGGGTCTCCGATCGTTTGATGGGTGTTGTTCAAAATAAAACAAAAGATCAGTTGATGGGTAGAATATGTTAGGATTTAATTAATCCTATTAATCCCTACTTTTCCTAACCGAGGCGGTTGCCTCATGTCCCTTGGGACACACCCCTTCGGGGGCTATATATATGTAACCCCATCATCAATGAGAACGATGATTCACTTTTACATCTCGGTCTCTGTCTCTCTACTTTTACCTTCGAACACGTTATCAGCACTTTAGTTTCTCCGCAGAGAGCGACTAGGCCATCCCGACATGGCAGTTACGGACGGGACGACCAAGGCCATGGAGCAACGACAGCCTTCGATGCACGGCCTTCCATCCAATGTTTGCAGCGACGCCCGACGCACGGCAACGTCTTCGACAACGGAGGCAGCAATTCCGACGGTCCCGCCGTCCCAATCTATGGCGATCTTAATTTTCGGCCTCCAGGCACATCCCTGTGCTCAATGGATTGGAATCAAGAAAGAGAGAAATCGGAGTCAACAAGCAACCGTAACAAATATCAACGTCTTGATCTAATTGCTACGTACAAGAATCAAGACATGCAGGAGCGGGAAGAACAACTCACGACGATGGCCTTCGACCTTGGCGTGGAGCCTCCTTGCGCGGCTCCTCTGCAGCCCCAACTCATCTTGGGGTGACGACGGACGACGCGGCGTTCCTTCTTCCGGCCGACGAGTCTATCTCGCTAGCCGTTGACTGCGGCGTTCGCGCCCATGCGGCACCAGACTGCAGCGGTGGCCAACGCGACGCGCCGCTCCCGTCGCGTCCCGTGCTGCGCCCCGCGCCCGGCCATGCGCCGCGCTCCGCCCTCGCTCGCCCGCGGGACACGGCCACCGCGCTGTTGGATGCGGCCACCGCGCCGCAGGACACGGCCACCGCGCCGTTGGATGCGGCCACCGCGCCGTTGGATTCGGCCACAGCGTCGGCTGCGCCGAGACGGTACTCGCCGCCTCGGCCATCTTCCGCCTTCGCCATCTGCCGTTTTCGGTCTCGCCTTCGCCGTCGCCTCGTAGCCCTAGACGGCCTCCCGTCCCCGCCGGTTATAGCCGCTGCAGCGGCGCCGGTGGAGATGGGTGGGGCGGCGCTGCACAGGGAGGTCGGGGGAGCGGTTGCTCCCAAGGGCGAGGAAATCGTCTCCTCCCCTGCCTTATCCACTCCAGGTGGTGGAGGGTTCGGCCGTATGGGCCTGCAGGACGATTTTCTGAATTAATCCTACTTTTTCTTGGTTATTAATTCACATTTCGTTCCATTAACAGTGGTTTAACTCTGTTTTAGACACTGTTAATTAGAGTACTTGAATTTCAGTACTGTAAATATGTTGAGTACTATGTATTCCATATAATATGTTGATGTAATATATCTCCATGTTTCTTACATGTTGAGACTAATTACATCTATTATTTGCAATTGAGATTTTCTATCTCTTGCAAAGATAAATTAAGTACCTCTAAAGTACTGATTTGCGATTGAGAATTTTTTCTCGCAAAACAATCTCATTGCAATTGAGATTAATTTTCTCTCGCACAATATTAATTCACTCCGCTGAATTATCATGCAACTTGATACAAGATCATCTCATTTCATTTGAGGTCTATACAATTCAAGTTTTCACTTGAGTGTCAAGTTTGCAACATCATTACTATTCATTACAATAGTAGTGTATATCTGTTGAGTAGATGTATTCCAGATCTTAAGTTGATGTAATATTTTTCCACGTTTATCATGTGTCGAGATTTATTACGTCCATTTGCAATTGAGATTTTTAATCTCTTGCAAAGACAAATTCAGTACATCAGTACTGTTCTGTTGAGTACCAGATTTCCATCTGGGAATAATGGCATGTTCTATGTGTTTACCACATATCAAGTTCTCTTGAACATGTTTTTGCGATTGAGATCATCTTCTCTCGCATATCAAACTTGCAAATTTTTGAATATTTCTCCCTCATTATATTTGGAATCACAAGGTAATGAGTTGAGATCTACTGCTCATTTGCAGACTATCCCTTCTTACTGTGAGGTCTACGCTTTGTCAAACTCGACAAGCGATTACCTTCAACGTGTATTCCTTATATCTAAATTGTAGCATACACAAGGTAATGGTCATGCAGCCTATTACTGTGAGATCTAAGTGATCTTCAATGTGTTATGTTCACACAATTGAGGTTTAGAATTTTTCAAGTTTACACTTGAGTATCATTTTTTTTTTGCATTCTTATTACACAACCATGATGGTTTTTAATTTACCGTCTGTAAATTAATTATCTCTGGTAATCGGTGGCTAGAGAATTTGAGGCATTCGCCCTCAATGGCCACCACTGCCCTTCCTGGGCCATGGACATCATGATCACTCTTGTGTCTCGTGGGATAATGTGTACAATCCAGGATTCACTTCTGGTCAGGATCACACTGCTAACAGAAAAATGTTGTCTTATACATCATAAGGCATTAGATTCAGATCTCAGCATCTGGTTATTCTGTATCAGCAATTCCTGGGATACAATGAACTCAAGGGCAAAGGTTTGAAGCTCACTTCAACCTTCAACCTGACATCACCAGTGATGACGGGATCCTATGGGCACGGAGAACGTGTGGTTGAATATGCCTCAACTGACATGTTTGGAGACTATGAATAGTCTCTCAATCTCCTGAGTGGTCAATATAATTTATGTCCATTTATGATGTTGTATCAACAACATAAGTATTGTTGTCATCATATATTGTATATCACAATATATTGTATCAGCACTTTGGTACAAATACATTTGTATGTATTCTATATATCTGACAGTGATTTCCTTGAGAATCTTCATGTCTATATATAGATTTCTACGGGAGTCAATCCGATGAAAGATGATATGTGCCGTGTGGGCATATGCACCACAAACTCTATACTCAGGGAAGTCCAATGTTTCCACTCTCATTGAGAGAAAGGAGATATTTTAAAATCGCTGGACGCGATGAGGTATTTGTTGACTCAACTCGAGTCATATTTACTATCCCCGTGGGTACTCGAGTAATGTCGGGATGCTTTATTGCTTCCCAGGTTTAACTCGTACCCTACTAAACTATAGAGGTATCCGTTCAAATAGTTTCCATAGCGAAACTTATGATGACAGCAAAGAGGAATACATTCTCTTTACCATATGCAACGGATATGGAAAACACATTCTCTATGTATCATCTGGATTGTACTACACATACTACAAAACCCGTAGCACATGTTGCGCCCATGATAGTTTTCCAAAATGTCCTGTACATGGCAAACTTGGCATACTCGCCTTGGTCATCGAGACATTGGGTTGAAACTGAAACTATCAACAATTCCAATAGTTCATGATTATTATGATGCTAAATTCTAACAATATTTGGATTTTGTGTGCACTACATGTGACACGAGGAAGCTAATTTTAAGGCTCGCGCACCTTAAAGTCTACGCTGAACCACTCAGACTCCTTGAATGCATCAAGTTGAGGTAAGTGGCTCTTCCCATCCATTGACTAGACTATTCAGGTGTTCCATGGTTTTAAAAGACACATCTATACGATGGTCTCAAGTGTGGTTTATCCACATGAAACCATTGGTTCATTATCCTGACATCGATTTCAAGCAAATCGAATGGATAACATTGCAGAATTTTCCTTGAGTGCCTTCTATATTGGCCCTCGGATTGAAGTTTAGCAATTTGTCCTAATGTCTAGACTCAAAATGGTTTGGGAGAATCCTTTATCCAAAGAGTTAAGCTCATTGCATTATCTATACTTTGGAATTGCAACTTACCAACTTTACGTTGGAGTCATGGAGTTTTACACGCTCATGACCAAACTGCATAATATTATTCCCCGCTATCTTTGATACGTGGAAATCTACCAAGTATTTCCCCTCTGCGGTAATTCGGTTGCATACCGATATCACCACCCGGCATACATCATTGGCCCCTCAACATATAGTTGGGATCTATGTGAGGAATAACTGTATTTCCGTCAATACCTCAAGCCCCTCGCATGGGGAGTTATTCAAGGCCAGTATGCTGATTCAATGAGGAATATTTCCAGGCATTAGGGGGAGAATTCAAGTACCATGAAGAATGCCAGGAATTCTCCCCCTAATTTCCAGGCATTAGGGGGAGAATTCAAGTACCATGAAGAATGCCAGGAATTCAACACATTCCACTAATTTCCTGGCATTCTTCATGGTACTTGAATTCTCCCCCTAATGCCTGGAAATATTCCTCATTGAATCAGCATACTGGCCTTGAATAACTCCCCATGCGAGGGGCTTGAGGTATTGACGGAAATACAGTTATTCCTCACATAGATCCCAACTATATGTTGAGGGGCCAATGATGTATGCCGGGTGGTGATATCGGTATGCAACCGAATTACCGCAGAGGGGAAATACTTGGTAGATTTCCACGTATCAAAGATAGCGGGGAATAATATTATGCAGTTTGGTCATGAGCGTGTAAAACTCCATGACTCCAACGTAAAGTTGGTAAGTTGCAATTCCAAAGTATAGATAATGCAATGAGCTTAACTCTTTGGATAAAGGATTCTACCAAACCATTTTGAGTCTAGACATTAGGACAAATTGCTAAACTTCAATCCGAGGGCCAATATAGAAGGCACTCAAGGAAAATTCTGCAAATGTACGCCTGAAAGAGTGGAGGTACCAACAAAAACCACTCCACTCCCCGTTCGATGCAACAGGGGGAGATGTATGGCAAATGTACACCAGGATTCAGCTTCTTGCAAGCAAGGATATCAAGGCCTGTGAATCAGTAAATGCAAGTCAACTTCACGTTGACAGACACCTAATGGGTAGTATATACCCAGTGGATGGGAAACCTCCACCAACCCGGGTCATAGTGCACACAATGACCGGGACATCGGAATACCCGACTCAATCGGATTGGGAAATCGCGAGCAGTCACCATGGGTAACGATATTTCCATCAAGTATATATTGATATATAGATTCTGGAGAAACATATAACCGGAAGTCTACAATTGTCGACATGCATTTCTCAACTAGATTGCAAAACCTTTCAAGTGATTCAGATCCAAAGACCATGGCCATGGCAAAGTGTGAACAACACTCGGACTGAACTCAAGCAAAGGGTATAATCTAGGTAGAAATGATCTTGCTCAATAATGGGAAGGTATTCATAAGCAATACCTACACCAGTTTTCTTCTGGAAACAGAATTGAGAACAATGAGGTGGTAAAACAAAGAGCAAGTATTGTAGCACAAGGGTTCACACAGATACCCAACTATTCTCCAGAAGTGGAATCTCTTTCCGATAACTTATATCATTGGCAGTACAAAATCATCTATCTATGCAGTTGATAGATGTAGTGATCACATATCCATGTGGATCACTAGATTCAGACATATATGATTGATTTCCGATGGAATCTCAATTCTGAATCGAAATACAAAATGCAATATACATTGTGTAAAAATCAGTAAGTCACCATATGACTTATTGTTGTCGGTACATATGGTACAACCGACGTAGTGAGTTCCTTATACACAAGGATTACTCCTACAATGATGATTATCCATGTTTGTGTGTCTGTAATGACGAGACATGTAATCATCTAAATGACGAAGTTTAAAATGAAGGATTTGGGTAAACCAAAGTACTGCTCGTTACTACAACTTGAGCACCTTCATTGATACATTATGGTATACTATGTTGTCTATATCCATAATATATTGGAGAAATTCAATGTGGACAAATCTTATCCATCCATAACTCTCATGATAGTTCATTCTCTAGACGTAGAGAAAGATCTATTAGACCAAGAGATGATGGAAATGAGATATTGGGACTCAACGTTCCATAATGTCATTGGATCCACCAAACATAATTGGTTGGTACTCAAGAATATCTTTCGATATCTCCAAGGCATCAAACATCTTGTCCTGGTTTTTCAGTTTCACAGAAATGTGAACACCGATATCATTGGATACATCGATCAGATCCCCACTATGTCAGATCATAGACAATCTTAGTGTTCCTACTAGGTGTGGTAGCCCTCTCATGAAGAGTCTTCGAAACAGACCTCATGGCTACATCCACCAACCATTATCTCAACAATAATGTTTCTTGTGTTGCCCGGATGCAAACAGGTTACATAATAAGCAATATCACTATTTTGCATATCTTGTAAATCAAATCATGCGACTGATTTGTTCATCGGGTCTCTACCAACTTCTATGTTCCAGAAATGTGTTCATGGAATTGGTATGTGATGGCTTCAAATTTTGCAAGAATCAGGGGGAGTATCTTCCTGAATTGTTCCTGTTCAATGCATCATATTATACTCTTTTTCCCTTCATGAGTTTACTTTACAGGTTCTCATAAAGGTTTTTAATGAGGTAATATCAACATGAGATCATATGTCATACTTTCTGTTTTCCCCACCGGGGTTTTTAGGAAAGTATATACGACATATTTATTGTCCTCTGAACTCTATGGGTTTTCTCGTATTGAGTTAAAAGAGACAATAACCATTATATGTTGCATCATTTTCTCCTTATTTTTCCCACTGGGTTTGAAAGAGTTTTAGCAACATATCAAGCTCTATACTCTTCACATTTTTCCCACAGGGTTTTTGGAGGAGCTTTTCCAAGATGATGATACTTACACTAACAAGCATGGATTAGGGGGGGTGTTAGGATTTAATTAATCCTATTAATCCCTACTTTTCCTAACCGAGGCGGTTGCCTCATGTCCCTTGGGACACACCCCTTCGGGGGCTATATATATGTAACCCCATCATCAATGAGAACGATGATTCACTTTTACATCTCGGTCTCTGTCTCTCTACTTTTACCTTCGAACAGAATATGCAGGTGGAGTGCACCAGGTAAGTATTCCTTTGCCAATAAAGAGCATATATAGCACCGTGCTGCAAAACCTGCGAGGGTTGCATGGACCCATTTCTCATTCAAGGCGTGCATCTAATATACAACCTGGTACCATTGCATCTAGTACTACGTACTAGGTGGAGCATTATCAACCTTGTACCGCTGCTCTTTTATTATTCAGTTGGGGCCTTGCCTGCCATTCAGACCATGAGTAATGTTCCACCTAAGAGCATCTCCAACAGACGCGCGGTTGCGCGTCGCGCTAAAGTTTTTTTGCAGCACCGAAATAGCATTTTAGCGCGTTGGGCTGGTGTTTTGCTTTACCAGAAGCACAAAAACACGGCGCCCAATCCGGCGGCCCCACCCGCAGCAGCCCAGATTTTGCAGCGCGCGCGAGCGGGCGCACCAAATAAGCAGCGCGCGATGCCGTTTTCCTCCGCGCGCTGAACCAACTTTACCGCGCGCGTGATTTTAGCGCGGCTGCTGGAGTGCCCGTTTCGGTCCCACGCGCGCAATAAAGCGGTTTTTTCCAGCGCGCGGCTAAGATAGCGCGCCTATTGAAGATGCTCTAAGAAATGTCCAGGTGGTTAGGAAGTGTATTTGCACTAATGTCTAATTCTTAATTTAGAAAAGACACTCAAAAGCATTTTAGGTAAAAATGGTAATTATTAAAGGATAAAAAGAAAAACATTATGTTGATATAAAGCAATGTGACCCTGCATTCATACTTTTGTAGTGCATAATACCAATGTTTATTTTCACACCCTCCGAGCTATCACGAGCTGATGATCGCCGGGAAGAAAAGCATCATTGATAATCAATAAAGTTTAACGAGTTTGCCTAAAAAAAGACTTCAACATGGCATTGCACAAGTTATACTCTAGGCACAACTAGCACTTACCGCGCCATGGTATTCTTTGTTTACGAAATCCAGTCTACTACTTCTAGTGTCGTCGCTTTATTAAGTTGGTCCCTCAGCCCAACCACATGCGGGCTCACGATCATAAAGACCTGTAGCCTGGGACTTAAATCTGAGCGCTTGTGCTAACTTTGTACCCCTTCCTGTCCTGGCTATGGCCCGTGGCTAGTGGGTTAGTATCAAAACATTCATTCGGCCGGTCGTCGGTGTGGTTGCCTCCATGGGCTGGCAGGCCTATCACAGAAGCGTAATATACATCCATTTCATCGCAAATGAAATCCCTAAAAAAAGATCAAATGAAAGCACAACCTTTGAAGGTCCTCGAGGCACGCGCATGCGCGCGCACGTGCGCGCACACACACACATGACTGCCATCGTCTTCTTCCTCTTTCATCATATACAATACAAGCCAAGAAACATGGAATGCACAGCTTCATCTTAAAGTAGCCCCTGTATTCATAAATTAGAGTAGATCGATGACACTAACAACACCACTGGATCACATCCACTTCTAAAAACTCAGCGCAAATCACAAACCACGCAACAAATTGAATACAACCTGAATTTACAGTTCATCAATAAGTAGTCACACAACACGCGCACAACCTCAATCTATTTTAAAAAAAGAGGAGAACCCCGACTTCTGCATCATCATGATGCACATGGCTAACAATAAATTAACTAGCCAGAGAAAGCTCACCAGCACACAATAGGTCCGATTCAATCATACTCACACAGGTAGCTTTGGTGGCTCAAATCACACCATTTATTCTTCGTGCATAGAAGAGTAATGAAGAAGTCCATGGGCCATAGACAAACCTTAGAACTGAGACCCTTGTGATTTTCCTCTTATAGTAAGCTGAGTAGCGTGTTTTGAAGAGCCATGGGTCATGTATGGCCTCCAAGCCATCCCACTCGAGTTTGCCCCACCAATCCTTCTCAAAGTAGAAAACTGGCTTCGGACCTTGACATGCAACAACCGATATCCGCCTTAGATCCCAACAATTCTTGAGGTCGATCTTCCACAATGTCGGTACTCTCAATATGGTCTCACATATCTGCTCCAACCGGTGGAGGTGGTATAGCTTTATGTGCTTCGGGATCTTGAATGTGACACCAGGTGCTATTTCTGTAGGGTACTTCTTGTCCAATGGGAAACATACCGGAGATTCCTACAGTACATGATCTGGATAGCCTCCAAGTTTGACAAGGTGAAGGAAATCAGGAGGACAAACGCCAGCCCGGGGGTGACTTTAGATTCTTAATGATGGAGGACATGCATAATGGGTGATTTTTCCACTGCTTTACTGAAACAAAGAGAAACATGCTCTCATGCATGGTATACCAAAAATAGAAAGAGATATATGAGAAACCTTCTAGCCAATGATTTATTGCCCTAATGATACACAATTTAGTTGCTATTTATGTAGCTAATTTCACAGACAAATTATATTTACTTTCAACAGGTAGTATGTTGAATATTTGGATAATATCTCTTCCTCCTCATGAGACTAGGAAAGAAAAACAGGTGGAAAGTTCCGAAGTTGATCATCCAAGCACCACACAAAGGTGAGGTTTATTGTTCGAACTGATGAGCAGTGAATTCGTTCGAGGTGGGCAATGCCTTGATGGATGGAATTCTTTTTGTCATTCAAAGTCACGACACGATCTTGGCCTCCTTGATCTTGAGATTTGCCAGTAGAAGCTAAAAATTGAGTATAAGAAAACACAACTATGAAATTCCAAATATACACAAGAAAAAATAGGCAAATATGATAATGGCAGCATGTGCATGTGTCGATCTTGATGAGTTGGCATTAGGGAGCACATTTATCCTTATTTAAAATTTTAGCACTCATGTTATGACATCCTTGTTGAAGTTTATAAATCCTAGCAATTCGTAATTTGGAACCCCTCCCCACTACATCTTCTGCCAAGAAGACTGGATAAATAATCTGTAATCTCCACTTTACTCAAAACGGTATGGTTCCACAAACCGATCACACACATGCTAACATTCATGTAGGCAAACGACTACAATTATTTGCGTGAATATTATCTAGGTATATTTCTTGGTGCATATAATAATGTGCATGAATATTAGCTAGTTCTTTCAAGGTGCCTACAATTCCAACAAATAAATTGACATCCTACATGCATCACATCCATACACCGGGCATACTATCTAACATGTGTTGCATTTGTATCACTCCTGGTGATTTTTACAGGACACATTGTTGAGTGGATGTATATATGCTACTGCAATAGATAGTGGGATGTGCATGGTATTGAAGTATCGACATGTGGACATGTTGATTGTTGATATAAATTTTGGTGGGTGTAAACTGTAAAGTGTGGTGGTTGATGTCTGAATTAGTTCTCTTATGGTATTTTTGCGGGAAAGTTCTCTAAGATTTCTCACAATTCAACTTCCTATATATAAAACAGAATGAACGTTAGAGATACTCAAGTTAATGTGAATACACATCACATATCACATGTTTGGCTCTACATTCAAGCACCATATCTTACGCTTACTCCTCCACATTAAGCCATCGTCTCCTCATAATTAGTTCTCTGACGCCACATCGCACAGAAGTTTTAACAGCTCCTCTGCACACTAGCTTTTTTCTTGCCTCCAAAGCATACCACTTGAGTCATATTTCCCAAGCACATCAATTGGCTTCTATTTAGTATGATGTATCTACCGGAGGCTCTAGGGAAGTTGGATGAGAGAGCACACTCAGCTAATTAGTCTAAAAGTTTCTCCGACTCAACAAGAGATTTTGTCCCTGAACATACATTTTTTATTCCAAAATGACTGCAACTCGCTTGAAAATATCAATTACATTTATTATTGCCACAATGTTGCATGGGTTGTTGCAACACGTACTACTTTACTTACCTTCTCATTCATTGGTATGTTATTATTGGATTACCTAGTATCCTTGTTACATAAAGAGGGAGAGTTGGAGGTGAGGTCTCGTGGGTTATGAGCTTCTTCATGACATAGAGAAGTGGGAACAGTCACAACAAGGCTGCAAAGTCGGCATCTCGTTGCATCCTATGATCTCATTCAGAAGACTAGGTTGGTTTTGAAAAATAATTTGGCTCAAAAGGCCGTGCTTGGTTTGAGCCTTTGAGGTTGAAGAAGGATAGACGGGGCCATATAGGTTTCCCGAGACGAGACGAGATCATTTTTTGTTTGGTCAGAGGAAAAAGAAAAGAAATAAATATAGAGGATGAGCATGAACGGGTGTGCGAGGGGGATAAGCTCATTGCCTCGTGAAGGGGATCGATACAACCATTGATATCAACCGCACAAGCAATTATGATCATAGCAAAACCAGATGAAACCATGGTGCAAATGTAGTATGTTGACTAGGAACAAGGACAATCACATTTCTTTAAGCGACTTGCGTCTCGACCAGTAATGTCACCGATAGTTGAGTTCAACAACCTCTGGAAAAATTACCCCATCATTTGATAAAGAAACAAGGGGACATGTCTAGCCAACAATTGTTTGGGGTAGAGGTGCGCGACACAAACACACACACAGAGACGGAAACATTTTGTCCCAATGTCCACTTGAGTGTCTAGAAAATAAAACTATGTCGCAACATGCCTCACATGGTCCTCCATTCGAAAGATTCCCTCAACAACCAAAGTCGCGTTGTCATTCCACCACCCTCGTGCACGCATCAACCAATCTTAGTCAACGCATTAAATCCATTTTCAAGTTTATTTCAAAAGGATATTACTCTTAAACCCTATATCGGAACTAAGATAAAGTTTCCCTGTTATAGCCCTCTCGACGAGATTTAATTTTATTATAATAGAAGACAACTTCGAACTAATGAATATACAAGAGAAACTGGGAAATATGAGCAAACTACTGTATGTACAACGGGTGATGTCCTATTTATGTACGTTGAAAAATCAAATGGTGTTGTGCAGTTTGGATGTACGCACCAACGTCTTGATTTGCAAGGTCGTACAAAGTCTGACAAAATGCATCGTGTGAATAGCGTCATTGATCTGATAACAGCGGCAGGTACAAGCGTCGATCTCGAAGAGTCAGGATGTTAGAGCACAATTTTCTTTATTTAATCATTCTATTACCCTTGTTACAACATTTTTGTTGAAATATGTAAATCCTAGCAGTCCCATTCCATGCCTAAACGAAGTCCTTGTGAAAAGAAACACGAACAAAAATTCTCGTGTTGTGGAAAAAAGAATCATGAGGCGTGTGATACCTTAGCACAGCTCTGCGATCTCAGCAGCCATGCCCTTTTTTTTTTGCGATGACAGCAGCCATGCCCTTGCGCTGCTGCATCCATTACGGCACTGTCCCTCTGCTTCTTCTAACTCTGGGCACAACCCCAAATGGAGATCTGACCTCTTCAATCGCATGCTCGGGAACTTGCAGGTATTGGAGAGCCTTGGCAAAGAGTATACTGAGGGGACATCAACCATAAATGAGGAATCCTTTTACATGGCAGTTGGAGGAGATTTGCTACATCTACGGTCAAATCATACAGGATCGTGGTTACGGAATGAGATGGCAACACTTAGTTGGGGAGGAAGGGGGCCTACCCCTGAGATTCAGGGGGGCAGATTAATGGGAGATTGACTGGGGAAGAGAGTCCGTAAGCAAATTCCGTAGGTGGATCCGTAAGTGTAGAGTTATTGCAGTTGGAGATATGTATGATCCCCCCCCCCCCCCCCCCCCCCCCCAATGGTTAGGTGTCGAGTTGATGCCCTGAAGAATAAAATCCAGTTTCTTGCTAGCTCCAGGATGAAGCGAGAAGTCGAGGTTGGCTAAACCATCGAGGAACTTTTCAAAGGCTTGATAATCATAGATGTAGTTCTTGCTGGTGTCATGGATGACGCAATATGCCAAATGTTTCACAGATCTCAATGGCTCACCCCACCTCTTCTGCTTTGCTGGGTTAGTCACCCGGTATGGTCAAACAATGCTGAGGACTGCCGCTCCTCTCTCGCTACAGGGAAACTCGGGCCTCCACCTTTGGTCCATGGTTTTCAGGGATATTGGTCGAGGGAGGAGGCCTAGTTGGCGGGTGCTGATAGGGGCGTCAGGCCCCTGGTTATCCCCTGCTCGCGCGCCTCATCTTCGCTCGATGATTTGGCTTGGGGCATCCTTCGATAGAGAAGGGTCCTCGGTCTGATAGGATAGTTGATCAAATAAGCGGTGCGATGGTGTGCTCTGTTCTGCACTGATCATGTCACTACAGGGATTTGCCCCGTCCTCACCAAATAGTGGGGCCCCATCTGCGGACCGTCACCCCTTGTCTGGGGTGGGGGGTTCATCGAAGGTCGGAGCTAGGAATTATATGGCATGCCGCCATCTCCAAAGATCGGCAAAGAAGCATTGCCTGACTACCTCCTCCCTCCAACTACCATCTTGGTCGGCGGGGAGGGGTTTCCTCGGCAGTGAGGAGCTGTTAGGCCTCTCGTGAGATATTTTTTAGACTCATTGGGTTCCGCGTGGTCGAAGATGGAGTAGTCATCTGTAGGCCAGCGACAATCATCATAGTATAGATCTGAAAATGCCATGATAATTCATGCCACCTGCGCTCGACAAGGTCCATCCAAGGCCCCATGGTGGGTCCCAAATGTCGATGATTAATTGACGGTCGATCTTACAACCTAGCAGGAGGAGGTAGGAGAAGGGTGGTGCCTAAAGGGATCTCATCGGCGGTGAAGAGATCCCTTACTTTTTTTTTTCTAGAATATGCACGAGTGTGCATATCATATATTATAGAAGAAGAAGTGGGTGAAGAGACCCTCCACAAGGTTTACAACCACTTTTACAAGGCTCTCACTAGCCTCCACCACAACGCACGCTACAAGATTCTGAATTACTCGCCACTAGCCCGCCTAGTAAGTCCACTAAAGAAGAACTCCAGGTCACCCTTGAGCAGTCCTGCCGATCTCCATGTCCGCCCTTCGCGATCGATGTTCCGAAGTGCCGTTAGAAGTGATGCTGTTTCGCCGTCAAAAACTATGGTGTTGCGGTGTTTCCACAGTTCCCATAAGCCTAGTGTGATGATAGCCTTTAAGTCTTTAGGTGACCAGTTTGTCGTCACGCGTGTGGAGCACCACTCCACCAGCTTGTCCTCTGTCACCGGAGCTTGTCTCGGCTCACGAAGGGCACTCCAAATCCAAAGCCACAATGTTCTCGCAAAAACGCAGGTGAGGAGTATGTGATTGATTGTTTCCACCTGTTGGTTGCAGAAGGGGCACGTAGCTTGATGTGGGAGTCCTCGTCGAGCCAAGCGGTCCGAAGTCCTGCAGCGGTTCCGCATCGCCAACCATGTGAAGAAGCGGCATTGTAGGGGCGCCTTCTGCTTCCATACAAAATCCGCATATGCTGCCATTTCTCGCCCTATGAAAAGTGCCGCGTACGCAGATCGAATCCAATAGGATCCATTGGCCTCCCAGGCCCAGCGGATGGCGTCTTCCCTCTCTGCATGTAGCTCCATGATACGTCTCCAACGTATCTATAATTTTTGATTGTTTCATACTATTATATTATCAATCTTGAATGTTTTATTTACATTTACAAGCAATTATATATCATTTTTTGGGACTAACCTATTAACTTAGTGCCCAGTGCCAGTTGATGTTTTTTGCCTGTTTTTGGTTTTCCAGAACATCAGTACCAAACGAAGTCCAAATGCCACGAAACTTTTTGGAGATTTTTTTCTGGACATAACAAGTACTGGAAGCTTCGGGAGGGGATGAGAAGATGAAGCAGTGGCACACGAGGCACCACGGCGCGCCCCGGGGGGGCGCCCTGGTGGCTTGTGGGGCCCACACAGCTCCGTTTGACCTAATTACACCTCTATAAATTCTGAAAAATCAGGAAACCAACAGAGGAGTCCACAAAATACTTTTTCTGCCGCCGCAAGCTTCTGTTCTCGAGAGATCCCATCTGGAGGCCTTTTCCGGCACTCCGTCGGAGGGGGATTCGATCACGGAGGGGCTCTACATCAACCTTGCTGCCTTTCCGATGGTGCGTGAGTAGTTTACCATAGACCTTCGGGTCCATAGTTAGTAGCTAGATGGCTTCTTCTCTCTTTTTGATCTTCAATACAATGTTCTCCTCGATGTTCTTGGAGTTCTATCCGATGTAATCACTTTTTGCGGTGTGTTTGTTGGGATCCGATGAATTGTGAGTTTATGATCAGATTATCAATGAATATTATTTGATTCTTCTCCGAACTCTTTTATGCATGATTATTATATCTTCGTATTTCTTCTCCGATCTATTGATTTGGTTTGGCCAATTAGATTGATTTATCTTGCAATGGGAAGAGGTGCTTTGTAATGGGTTCGATCTTGCGGTGCTCAATCCCAGTGACAGAAAGGGACATGACACGTATGTATCGTTGCTATTAAGGGTAAAAAGATGGGGTTTATTCATGCGTGAGTTTACTTTGTCTACATCATGTCATCTTGCTTAAGGCGTTACTCCGTTCTTTATGAACTTAATACTCTAGATGCATGCTGGATAGCGGTCGATGGGTGGAGTAATAGTAGTAGATGCAGAATCGTTTCGATCTACTTGTCTCGGACGTGATGCCTATATACATGATCATTGCCTTGGATATCGTCATGATTAAATCTTTTTGAGCACGGCGGTGGCCATATTTTGAAGAAATACTTGAACTCTCATGCGTCACTTATATTATTTTGAGAGTTGATAAGATTAAAGTTTTGAAGAAATATTTGCGCTCTCATGCTTCACTTATATCTTTTTGAGAGTTGATAATAGTAATGGTAATTTGCACAAGATATGAATTTGCTCCCAAATTGATGAATATTCAAGAGGGATATAATAAAAACTTTCATATAGATCATTAGATATGACAAGTGTGATTCCTTGCAATAGTTTTGTGATATGGAGATGATAATATGTGAGTCATGTTAGTGAGTAATTGTGATTTAGTAAGAATATTGATGTTAAGGTTTGTGATTCCCTATGCATGCACGTAAAGTCAATAGTTATGCAACGAAATTATATCCTACTTATGGTGCATTATTCGGTGTTAGTTATGTTCAATGCATGTTTATGACCGTTTTTACTTTTTGGTTGGTTACTTTTCAATCTATTTGATAGCCTTCGTTTGTACTAAGCGGGAATACTGCTTTTGCATCCAAACTCCTTAAACCCAAGTTGTGGCAAATGAGTCCACCATACCTACCTATATGCGGTATTTCCATGCCGTTCCAATTAAATTTGCGTGTGCCAACTCTAATTTTCAAAAATAATTTTCCGTTTTGTGTGCCCGTACCGCTCATGAAGCGGCAGGGGGTGGCCAATATTTTTCATGCTAGGTGTGTTATTCTCTTGATGAGTGTTTATTCACTGTCATTGAATGAGAGTGTGGCAGGTAATAGGGATGCCCAGTCCCACAATGAATCAAAAATTAATAACAACAAAATTCCTTGGAAAGTGATTGGTATGGAAGGCACCCGTGGATACGGCTAACCATGGATTGTGAAAGAATGGTGGAAAGGAAATAAACTTTACTTTCTGTTTGGGAACCACCTATGATGTGTCTAGCATGGAAGATATTGGGAATTCTCGGTCGCTTTCGTTGACAGGAAAATCATGCCTCTCAAAATATTTTTATCTGTCTAATTTAAGCTTTGAGCTCTGGCACATTAGCAAATCTCTGCTTCCCTCTGTGAAGGGTCTATCTATTTACTTTTATGTAATTTTTATTTTTATTTTGAATCTCCATCTTGTCTTATAAAGCACCAACTAGAGAGCACTACTGTCATACTTGTGCATTGGATGTAGCTAATATGGAGTATGTTTCATGAATGGATCAATGATTGAGCATAATGGGTTAGGGATAACTTTCTTTAGCGTTGATATTTTGAAAAGCAGGGTTGCTTGTTAGTATGCTTGAGTATTTATGTCTTCATGTCAAATTATAGACTATTGCTTTGAATCATTCAAGTCTAAATGTCCATGCTACAAAAGAAAAGAATATATGATGAATATGATGGGTAGCATTCCACATCAAAAGTTCTGTTTTTATCATTTACGTACTCGAGGACGAGCAGGAATTAAGCTTGGGGATGCTTGATACGTCTCCAACGTATCTATAATTTTTTATTGTTCCATGCTATTATATTATCAATCTTGGATGTTTTATTTACATTTACAAGCAATTATATATCATTTTTTGGGACTAACCTATTAACTTAGTGCCCAGTGCCAGTTGCTGTTTTTTGCCTGTTTTTGGTTTTCTAGAATATCAGTACCAAACGAAGTCCAAATGCTACGAAACTTTTTGGAGATTTTTTTTCTAGACATAACAAGTACTGGAAGCTTCGGGAGGGGCCGAGAAGATGAAGCAGTGGCCCACGAGGCACCACGGCGCGCCCCGGGGGGGCGCCCTGGTGCCTTGTGGGGCCCACACAGCTCCGTTTGACCTAATTCCACCTTTATAAATTCTCAAAAATCAGAAAACCAAAAGAGGAGTCCACGAAATACTTTTTCTGCCGCCGCAAGCTTCTGTTCTCGAGAGATCCCATCTGGAGGCCTTTTCCGGCACTCCGTCGGAGGGGGATTCGATCACGGAGGGGCTCTACATCAACCTTGCTGCCCTTCCGATGATGCGTGAGTAGTTTACCACAGACCTTCGGGTCCATAGTTAGTAGCTAGATGGCTTCTTCTCTATTTTTGATCTTCAATACAATGTTCTCCTCGATGTTCTTGGAGTTCTATCCGATGTAATCACTTTTTGCGGTGTGTTTGTTGGGATCCGATGAATTATGAGTTTATGATAAGATTATCAATGAATATTATTTGAGTCTTCTCTGAACTCTTTTATGCATGATTATTATATCTTCATATTTCTTCTCCGATCTATTGATTTGGTTTGGCCAACTAGATTGATTTATCTTGCCATGGGAAGAGGTGCTTTGTAATGGGTTCGATCTTGCGGTTCTCAATCCCAGTGACAGAAAGGGACATGACACGTATGTATCATTGCTATTAAGGGTAAAAAGATGGGGTTTATTCATGAGTGAGTTTACTTCGTCTACATCATGTCATCTTGCTTAAGGCGTTACTCCGTTCTGTATGAACTTAATACTCTAGATGCATGCTGGATAGCGGTCGATGAGTGGAGTAATAGTAGTAGATGTAGAATCGTTTCGATCTACTTGTCTCGGACGTGATGCCTATATACATGATCATTGCCTTGGATATCGTCATGATTATTTGGTTTTCTATCAATTGCCCAACAGTAATTTGTTTACCCACCGTATGCTATTTTTTGAGAGAAGGCTCTAGTGAAAACTATGGCCCTGGGTCTACCTTTATCATTTACTAAAACCCTAAAAATATTTGCTGCAATTTTACTTTATTTATTTTATTTTATATTTTAGTTCAATCTATCTATCTATCACCATACAATTTAATCTTGCAATTAACCGCCAAGGGATTGACAACCCCTTGTTTGCATTGGGTGCAAGGATTTGTTGTTTTGTGTGCAGGTGTTGTTAACGAGGTGTTGCGTGATTCTCCTACTGGATTGATAACCTTGGTTTCATAACTGAGGGAAATACTTATCTCTACTGTACTGCATCATCCCTTCCTCTTCGGAGAAAAATCAACGCAAGCTACAAGTAGCAGGAAGAATTTCTGGCGCCGTTGCCGGCGAGACATCATCAACATGAATCAAGTACCTTCGCATAAAACTCTCATCTCCTTGCATTTATTTTATTTGCCTCTCGTTTTCATCTTCCCTACTTCTAAAAAGGTTTTACAAAAATACAAAAATATTTTCCGTTTGCCTTTTTCTTGTTTACTCGTTTTGTCGTTATGGCTAGCACTCATCCCGATTTGCCTCTCCCTCCTTATCTAGGAGAAGGTTCGGGAATTTTGAATTTTAAGTATTTGAGTGATGAATCTTTAAAAGAAGCTTGGGATAGATTGCTAGAAATCCAAATGAAAGCTAGGCCCAAGAGTCATATTAAATTACTCCTTAGAAGTTTTTATGTTGGTCTACCTCTTGCTCATAGGCGTGTCCTGGATTCTATGTTTAAAATGATTTTCTTGGAAATAATGCATTTGACACCTATGAAAAGATGAAAAGTATTTTTGGACAACCAAAGATAGAAACAATTGAGCCTACCATGCTAGTAAGCTATCATCAAACTGAGTTAGTAAAAGAAACTAAGGCTAGCATGGAGTCCAATTTTGGAGGGATATTTAATCTTGTTTCCAAAGTAAATTGCAATGTGGTGTCGCATAATAGAAGGTTTGATACTTTGGAACAAAAGGTGGATGATTTTTGTGTTTTGAAGTAAATAAAAATTCTTAGCACCAAGCTTGATCACTTGGTTCATATTATTGACAATCGCAAAGAAGGTGAAATAGATATTGCTAGGTTCCCTAAAACCAAAGATGACAATACTTGAAACTATGCATTATGCCTAGCTAGGAGCATAAAACAATAGCGCTTGTTGGGAGGCAAACCAATGAATAAAATATTTTTTTTCCTTTTTGTTTCTGTTCTTGTGTGTTGACACAATTATGCTACTGTTATGATTGTGTTTTTATGTTTTAATTATTGTTTGTGCCAAGTAAAGCCTTTGGGATGATTTGGAAGATAGTATAATTGATGCTATTTGGAAAACAGAAAGTTTTGCGTCCAGTGCTGGAATTTTGGTTCTGTACTGGTGCGTCAGAAAAATCTAATTTTTTTACACAGTATTGGTATATGAATTTCCCACGTTGTCCTAATTTTTCAGAATTTTTGGAGTTACAGAAGTATGGAGTTTAAATAGATTGCTACAGAGTGTTCTGTTTTTGACAGATTCTGTTTTTGATGTATTGTTTGCTTGTTTTGATGAAACTATGGATTGTATCGGAGTGTATAAGCCATCGAGAAGTTAGAATACAGTAGCCATAATGCAAAAATAAAATATGAATAGGTTTTCAACAGTACTTAAATTAGTGATTTGTTTTGTTATACTAACGGATCTCATGAAGTTTTTGTTGAGTTTTGTGTGATTGAAGTTTTCAAGTTTTGGGTGAGATCACGATGGATGAAGGAATAAGGAGTGGCAAGAGGCTAAGCTTGAGGATGCCCAAGGCACCTCAAGGTAATATTCAAGGAAGACTCAAGTGTCTAAGCTTGGGGATGCTCCGGAAGGCATCCCCTCTTTCTTCTACCAACCATCGGTAATTTTACTTGGAGCTATATTTTTATTCGTCACATGATATGTGTTTTGCTTGGAGCGTCATGTATTATATGTGTCTTTGCTTTGTTTGCTTTTTAGTTTGTCACAATCATCCTTACTGGACACACCAATTTGAGAGAGCCACACGTTTATCATGATTTGTTAGAATACTCTATGTGCTTCACTTAAATTTTTTGAGCTAGGCAGTTGCTCTAGTGCTTCACTTAAATCTTTTTGAGCACGGCGGTGGCCATATTTTGAAGAAATACTTGAACTCTCATGCGTCACTTATATTATTTTGAGAGTTGATAAGATTAAAATTTTGAAGAAATATTTGCGCTCTCATGCTTCACTTATATCTTTTTGAGAGTTGATAATAATAATGGTAATTTGCACAAGATATGAATTTGGTCCCAAAGTGATGAATATTCAAGAGGGATATAATAAAAACTTTCATATAGATCATTGGATATGACAAGTGTGATTCCTTGCAATAGTTTTGTGATATGGAGATGATAATACGTGAGTCATGTTAGTGAGTAATTGTGATTTAGTAAGAATATTGATGTTAAGGTTTGTGATTCCCTATGCATGCACGTAAAGTCAATAGTTATGCAACGAAATTATATCCTACTTATGGTGCATTATTCGGTGTTAGTTATGTTCAATGCATGTTTATGACCGTTTTTACCTTTTGGTTGGTTGATTTTCAATCTATTTGCTAGCCTTCATTTGTACTAAGCGGGAATACTGCTTGTGAATTCAAAATCCTTAAACCCAAGTTGTGCCAAATGAGTCCACCATACCTACCTATATGTGGTATTTCCATGCCGTTCCAAGTAAATTTGCGTGTGCCAACTCTAATTTTTAAAAATAATTTTCCGTTTTGTGTGCCCATACCGCTCATGAAGCTGCAGGGGGTGGCCAATATTTTCCATGCTAGGTGTGTTATTCTCATGATGAGTATTTATTCACTTGTCATTGCACGAGAGTGTGGCAGGTAATAGGGATGCCCAGTCCCACAATGAATCAAAAATTAATAACAACAAAATTCCTTGGAAAGTGATTGGTATGGAAGGCACCCGTGGATACGGCTAACCATGGATTGTGAAAGAATGGTAGAAAGGAAATAAACTTTACTTTCTGTTTGGGAACCGCATATGATGTGTCTAGCATGGAAGATATTGGGAATTCTCGGTCGTTTTCGTTGACAGGAAAATCATGCCTCTCAAAATATTTTTATCTCTCTAATTTAAGCTTTGAGCTCTGGCACATTAGCAAATCTCTGCTTCCCTCTGTGAAGGGTCTATCTATTTACTTTTATGCAATTTTTATTTTTATTTTGAGTCTCTATCTTCTCTTATAAAGCACCAACTAGAGAGCACTACTATCATATTTGTGCATTGGATGTAGCTAATATGGAGTATGTTTCATGAATGCATCAATGATTGAGCATAATGGGTTAGGGATAACTTTCTTTAGCGTTGATATTTTGAAAAGCAGGGTTGCTTGTTAGTATGCTTGAGTATTTATGTCTTCTCTCTTTTTGATCTTCAATACAATGTTCTCCTCGATGTTCTTGGAGTTCTATCTGATGTAATCACTTTTTGTGGTGTGTTTGTTGGGATCCGATGAATTGTGAGTTTATGATCAGATTATCCATGAATATTATTTGAGTCTTCTCTGAACTCTTTTATGCATGATTATTATAGATTCGTATTTCTTCTCCGATCTATTGATTTGGTTTGGCCAACTAGATTGATTTATCTTGCCATGGGAAGAGGTGCTTTTTAATGGGTTCGATCTTGCGGTGCTCAATCCCAGTGACAGAAAGGGGCATGACACGTATGTATCGTTGCTATTAAAGGTAAAAAGATGGGGTTTATTCATGCGTGAGTTTACTTTGTCTACATCATGTCATCTTGCTTAAGGCGTTACTCCGTTCTTTATGAACTTAATACTCTAGATGCATGCTGGATAGCGGTCAATGGGTGGAGTAATAGTAGTAGATGCAGAATCGTTTCGGTCTACTTGTCTCGGACGTGATGCCTATATACATGATCATTGCCTTGGATATCGTCATGATTATTTTCTTTTCTATCAATTGCCCAACAGTAATTTGTTTATCCACCATATGCTATTTTCTTGAGAGAAGCCTCTAGTGAAAACTATGGCCCCGGGTCTACCTTTATCATTTACTAAAACCTTAAAAATATTTGCTGCAATTTTACTTTATTTATTTTATTTTATATTTTAGTTCAATCTATCTATCTATCACCATACAATTTAATCTTACAATTAACCGCCAAGGGATTGACAACACCTTGTTTGCGTTGGGTGTAAGGATTTGTTGTTTTGTGTGCAGGTGCTGTTAACGAGGTGTTGCGTGATTCTCCTACTGGATTGATAACCTTGGTTTCATAGCTGATTGAAATACTTATCTCTACTGTACTGCATCATCTCTTCCTCTTCGGGGAAAAACCAATGCAAGCTATAAGTAGCACTCCACCACTGCCATTCTCTCCCAAAGCTACATGTATTCCTCAATGTTTCCTAGCCCGAGATTAGGTCCAACGTCTGTCACTCTTGTGCTGTCTTGAAGGGCTTGCCGTACCGTACGTGAGGCCTTCGTCCTAGGGGCCACCACATCATAGATGTTTGGTGCCACATCTTGTACTCTGTTGCCATGGATCCATCTATCTTCCCAGAATATAGCCGTGTCACCATTGCCAATAGTTGCATGCACCGCTGCCTGATAGATTGCTCTTGCTTCGGCTGAGATATTGATCTCAAATTCCGCCCACGGTCTCTGCCCATCCGTACGTCGTAGCCATAGCCATCTTTCCTGTAGTGCAGCATTCAACCATCGCAGGTTGGGAATGCCAAGGCCGCTAGCCCAACGTGGGGTACAAGCCTACTCCCAAGCCACTGAGCAGTTACCACCGTGTGCATCTCGTTTCGCACACCACAGGAATCCACGACAGATTTTCTCCAAGGCCGCAATTGTCTTTGGTGGTAGTTCGAGAGCCATGAGAGCATAAATTGGGATGGCACAGAGAACCGACTGGATCAACAGCAGCTTACCGCTCTTAGGTAGCGAGGTCCCTCTCCAAGTTGGCAATTTATTCGCCAGTTAATCCACAAGGTACTGAAACTTTGGTGCTGTCAGTTTCCTGATGCTCAGCGGCAGCCCAAGATATTGCACGGGAATGAGCCAATCATGTAGCCGAGTATCTCATTGGTCAACATTTTCTGGGCTGTTGAGCACTGTATTGGCATGGCCGTGCTTTTTTGGAAGTTCACTCGCAAACCGGAAGCCATCCCGAAGCTCTCCAGTATTTCAGCACAGCACTGAAGCTCCACCTCTCTCGATTTTAAGAAGATCATCACCTCGTCCGCATAGATCGAAAGTCGTTGCTGCATACCCCGCTGTGCAAGGGGTTCCAGTAAACCATTATTCGCCGCCCTCAAGAACATCCTGTGTAACACCTCCATGGCGATGATGAAAATCATAGGCGATATGGGATCACCTTGTCGCAATCCGGTTCGTGGGAAGATCGGCATGCCCGGTATTCCATTTATCAAAACTCTGGTCGAGGAGGTAGCTAGCAGTCCACAAGATAAACAAGATAAACAAGGCACTTATCACTCTTATACCCAAGGTGGATGGGGCGGTTGATATACGTGACTTCCGGCCTTTGAGCCTTGTTCACGGCGCGATCAAGATCTTTACTAAGACACTATCGGTCCGTCTTACGGATGAGCTACCGGAGCTGGTTGGGATTGACCAGAGCGCTTTCGTGCGCGGACGGTCCATTCATGATAACTTCATGATGGTCCAGGGCATGGCCAGACGTCTGCACGCTCTCAAAGTGCCGGCGGTCATGCTAAAGGAAGAGATCCCTTACTCATCATGTGGTTTACCCATGTTCAACCCCCTTATGGTTAAAAGCCTTGCATATATTTATGGATCAATGAGGAGATTACAATGGTGCTAAGTCGAAGCATTATGAGTTAGATGACTGTACGACCCACTTTAAATGGCCTAGCTTACCCTTTTTATAGTCCAGTGAGTTCCGCTAGTTTGATATCTATCTTTAGGGATATGATACTCCCTCAATTGTGGGTACATTTCTCCCTTGACTGTTGAATCCAGGACGCACCACATCCATCCTTATCCCTTATGAGTCTCTACTCATCACACGCATTGGGGAGCAGGACTTGGGAGCCATTAGACACTCATACGGGTGGCTTAGTTCAGATACGCTCATAGGGCATCTTCCTCTGAGTAACCCTTACTCACTGACAAGGTTGGGCCCGTGAATCTCCTTCGGAGGGTTGGATTTGTTTAAAACAAAGATCTGGGTTTGTTTGGTTTGAGGTTGGGGTGTTGAAGAGGGGTGGATGACACGCGACTCTTTCCTACCATCCTCCCAGCTATGAGGCATCAGGCGACTCGGGCGGGCCGCTACCCTAGCCGCCGCTGAGCCCCGATCTACTCCCTCCTCTCCTCCTGTCGCGGCCGTGTGACGCCGCCGGGCTAAGCCCGAGGGCAGATGGCGGTGGCGAGGGACTTCCCTTCTCTCCCGCGGCTTGGGGTGGGGCGGGGCCCCCGACGTGTGGAGGCGCGGCTGGTTGGGTCCTGCGGCGCGGCGGCAGGCCCTGCCTCGCGGCGGCGGCGGGTGGCTCTGCGGCCGGTCGGATCTCGGATTGGCGGCGGCGGCATGGAAGGCCTGGTGGATGGATCGGCTGTACGTGTGGTCTGGCCTCCGGTCAGATCTGATCTGGCCGGTGCGGCCCGTTCCATGCGCGGCGGCGGTGATCAGTGGCGGTCCCGTGCACACGAGGCTGGATGGAGATTCCTCGAGCGGATCTGGGTGAAAACCCTACTCTTGGCTCGTTGCCAAGGCCGACGATGGCGGCGTTTTCTGCGTCGTCGCCTTCTTGAAGGCATCGTCGTGGAGAAGCTCTAGACCCCTATCCGCCACCTCCGGAGGAAACCCTAAATCGGTCGATCAGATGACGGTGGTGCTCTTGTGCCGTATCCCTCTTGGGGGCGTCATTCTTGGAGGTATGCATAGGCTCGAGGGATCAGTGGACGGCATCTGCGGTGGAGCAGCGTTTCATGTGACGCATTGACGACGTGGATTCTTGGCGGCGTGGCGCGGCAGGGCCTCGGCGACGGATGTGTGATGATGGACGCACGTAGGGAGGATGTGGTGTCTCGCGCCGTGATGGCGTCGACAGCAGGCCTGTCAAGGTCGATGCGTCAGTATCTGCTCTGAAGATGGATCGATGGACGACGACGGCGACGACCTATGAGAGTGCGTCGGACTGGTTTGTGCCCCAGACCTGGTGTGTGGCTTGGTTGGGGCCTCCAGCTTTAGATGTTAGGCTTAGGTGAGAAGTCTGAGTATTCGGCTCACACTTTCTACACCCCTTCATCAATGGATAGGAGTAGCGATAGATGTTGCCTAGATGGCGGCTTCAGACATATTGATGTATTATTTTGTAAGGTCTTTATGAATAATTAATAAAATGGCCGGAGGTCATCCTCCTTTAAAAAAAAAATCCTCCCAGCTATGATGGATTTGAAACGATTAATGGTTGTACGTTGAGGACTTATGTGAGATCTCTTAAACTGAACGCATTCTACTTAGGTCACAACATTGATTAATCCCAAGGAGATAGTTTTGCTAGTTTGCTATTGCGCTGTTAGCTAGAAGGCTAGAATTATTTTGCATCCAAAAGAGTTGTAGTCGTTTTCTTTTTTAACCCAGTACAGACGCAAGTGCTCATACATACACGCATACACTCACCCCTATGAACGCACACACGCACACCCTACCCCTATGAGTAGTTGTTGAGTCTTGTATTCAAGGTAGGTTTTTATTGTCTCGTGAAATTTACTGCCTTTTCTTCTTCTTTAGAGACTAGTAAGCGTGCACGTGCAACGCACGTTTTGACTAAAACTAATACCGGATGCAAGATTTCAAATGCATAGAAAAATAATTTGATATTCGCTCTCCATTATTTTTTACAAGTGTACTTTTTATTTCAAAAGTAAACTTTTCTTTCTTTGAAAAAATGTAATCCACAAGTAAATGACACTCCAAGACAATGACATGTCCTCAGCTGCAAAATTATGTTTTAAACTATGTTTCAGGACTAAATGTATTTCATTAGAAGTAACAGTATGTTCGGTTCAAGGGCGACCAGAAAAATAGATACAACCATCAACTTTGCTTGCACAGTCATCATTAAACTCCACTCTTTATTAATGGATTGATCCCTAAGAATAGCAAGCTAGACCCTTTGACTATTATCTGACGTCGAGAAGCAAACACAAAACCAGTAATCTTTAGATCTACTATTTTGTCCAGGTTGAGTGTCAACGCTTACATAATGAAAGATTTGATCCCAACAAAATGCCTATGACGCTACATCTCACCAAGACATGTTCATCAACAACCAAAGACCAAATGGCCAAGGCAATTTATTGGTATGTAAAAAAAGGTTCTGTAGAACCATCATAATATACATGCTTACCACTCTATTGCCACATAAGTGGATGACTGAAAGTGTATCCAATAGAATGTATAGTTATGAAAAATTTAAAAAATAGTTCCCAATTCTCTAGTTGTCTTAACCTTGAAGTAATGTACATAATCAGGAATCCAATGATCATATTTGAGTTCTCAATACCATACTTCTTACCATCATCACACCACCCAATATTGGCTATGCATAAGAGTAATTCTGAAACAACATCACCAGATTTACCGGCTATGAATTGCTTCCATTGTGTGACAATGTAGCCTCCCGCCAGCATGATATATGTCACTTGAATAGTTGGAATGGAAGGAGAAACAATATATTTCAAATCAGAACCCCAACGATGGTAAGAACCGATAATATTAAGCCAATCCATTTCTAGCTTGGAGTGGTGCTGTGCTATCGCCACATTGGCAAATACTCCGTACCAAACATAATTGAAGTCATCCCTTGTCTTCCTGAGAGTGTTTGCGAAGACCTATAACAGATCATATACCTCATGATATAATTTAGCAACAAATCAGTACTCCCTCCGTTCCTAAATATAAGTCTTTTTAGAGATTCCATTTTGCTCCGTATGTAGTCCATATTGGAATCTCTAAAAAGACTTATATTTAGAAACGGAGGGAGTATAAGGCACTGCATGCTGGTGTTCTATCAAACAGGTAGTGTCGACCATCATCCATTCAATCCTAAATTCTTATACAAACCAAAGTACTTGCTTTTTAAACAACTGAAAATCTAACCAAAAGTATAGATGAACATGCAAAATTTAGTAATCTGAACTGGACCTCTGCAGATTGTAGAGAAAACAAACAGCCAGAAGGTTGAGACGCAGATGTACACAATCTGCAAAGATCAGTAAAGATTTTTAGCTACTGGAGCTCCTAAGTATGATAGCCATAGCATGGGACAAGAATATTTCTGAGCTTCTTACCTGCATATCTGCATATTATATACACACATAAGTGATATCAAAAACCCACTAATTTGAAGTCTAGCTCTAAGTATGACATCGGCACCAGATACAAATATCTCTAAGCTCCATATTACTTTAGATATACTCGCAACTCCTGCTGGAAACACTATCAAATTGGATTGAAATCACTATGGGGAATTCAAGACTCGTTCACCTTTTTCTGGAGAGAAAATTCAGAAAAGCAGAACGACCAGGAATTTTGATATGAAAAGTAGGGAGGAGGGGAACTATCAGCTGGGCATAGACAACGTCGGATTACTGGGCGATGGAGGGCTACCAAGCGCTACCAATTAAGCAAAAAATCTGGACGTGCATATGGGTGATGTAGTCGTACAATCGTAGTTACCTCAGATTAATAATTCAATAATGAAGGTCAATTGAATAATTTCTGAAGTTATCATGTTGAAAACGATGTTGAAAACGTACAGAGAATGTAGACTGAATTGGAGAACTTACTGTCATAAAGAACATCCATATTCAGTTAAACAATAGATCATTGTACAGTAAGAACTAAATTGCATGCAACCTAATTATTAGACATTATCGGGCTGTGTCATTAACTCATTAATGGCCTTGTAGCAAACCTATTTGTTTTTTTACAAAATTCAGGTATGCTTGTTCATTATCGGACTGGCAAACACTGATACCATGAACATAAGACACACACACGCGGATCAAATGGGATAGGAGGAACTGACCAGTGGGGAAAGCAAAACCGCCGAGTGGGCGTACATAAATTCTCAATAAACTGTATCAACAAAGTTAGCTCCATTTTGCAGGGATGGAAAATCAAGTAGTAAAATAAAGTGGGAAATATATTATATAACTTAATAAGAGTTTCCATGTTTGCTTTGAGAGGCTTGAAATTACTACATGAATCAGAGAAGAAAATGGGAAGATCTACATCGCTTGAGAGAAGAACTCTTCTACTTGTTTGCATATAAGAAGTTTTCTGGTGTAAGGTCCCGATGGATGACACCATTCCTGTGGCACATCTATCAAAATAGAATGGCAAAAGTACATGTCAGATGTCAGACAATAATCCCAATATCCAATAACACAATATACTAAGACGCAAACACATGATGCAGCGTTGGCAATGTGCATCCCAGAGCCTGCATGGACATATGCTTAGAAATCAGGATACTGCCATATTTGCAGTGTGCACTGGGATACTCCACAAGGCCATTTCACCAATTGCCAGTTCGATTAAGCAATTAACAACGACGAAACAAGAGGCTTATCTGAACCAATTGCTATCGATCCCTAAAAACTGAACAACTAAATTTAGTTTGAAGCTTATCTGAAGCTCATCTAAGCTATAAACTAACATGAGGTCCTCTTCTTTACCAATCTATAGTAACACTACTTGAGCAGTAGCTAACAATTCTTCTCATAATTGAACCAATATACGGCATATAACAACCAGTAGTAGAAAGTGTACAGGTGTACTTGTAAGCAGTAAGTAGAAACCAAGAAAAACAAGCAGCCTTCTTACCTGGAGCACCTCAACGATGGTGCGGCCGTGCGGGTGAGGGCGGCGGCGACACGCTCGGTGTAGTGGCCCTGCAGGACGACCCTGTCGAAAAGGTCGCCGCCCTTGCAGAGCTCCATGACGTGGTGCACGGCGTCCTCGTCGTCGTGGGCGCCGTTGAGGGTGGCGATGTTTGGGTGCGGCGCCATGTGGCGCATGATCTCCACCTCCCGGCACACGTCCTCCACGTCCACGGGCATGCGCTTGGAGATGGACTTGCAGGCCATCCACGCGCCCATGGCGGCCTCCGTGCAGAGGTAGGTGACGCCGAACTCCCCCCCCTCCCCCAGCATGTCCACGCGAACCGGCATCCCCGCCCCGCGGTTGTACGCGAACGCGACAGTGTAGGGGTTGGCCCTGGGCTTCCGCCGCCCCCCTACGTCGATGGCGCGACGCAGCAGTTGCCCAAGGCAAGCCGAGGGGCTGGCTACGGCGATGTAGTGGGCTGATTTGGGGGCTACGACGGCGGGAGCTAGATTCAGCGAAGGAGGCGACGGCTCAGGAAAAATAAAGGATGGGCGTGCGCGCAGGAAGGGGGAGTGGCGACGTACCTAGGTCGCCGCCGTGGCGGGCGGAGGAGTAGTCAGAGTGCTTCGCGGCGAGGTCGGCGAAGGAGGCGCGGCCGGCGAGGATCTGGTTGTGGAGCTCGCCGAGGAGCGTGGCGGCATCGGCGCGCGTTGTGGCGGAAATGACCCGGCCCTCGGGGTCCTTCCAGGATGCCTTGCGCCGGGACCCCTCGTGCTCCTCCTCCACCGCTACTGCCGGCGCCATCTCTCCCTTCCTCCGCCGCTCGCCTCTCCGGTCGCTTCGGGTGGTTGGCTCCGTTTGCTCGCACCCATGGGGCAGCAGAGGAGGAGCGGCCGGCGGCGGTGATCCGCGCTCGCATCTGATGGGGCAGCAGTGGAGGAGCCGCAAAGTTTGTGAGGGCAGAGAGAAAATTAGGGGACATTAATCTCCACTAATTGAGGAGGAAGGGGTGCGCCGTGCGCGGGGCAGTCTGCTGCGCGTCTGCGGCAGAACATTTAATCTGGATCGTTTATTTGCATGGCAGACTCTTGATGTAACTAGTAAGCGTGTGCGTTGTCCTAATGCAAAAATTCAAAAACTTGTATTTAACATACAATCCATTGTTGAAATGTTGTGTTCCCGAAATTCCAAAACAAAACGAAAAAACTTGCGCGTGTAACACATGATCCACACACATGTCTTCACATAAATTTTACGATCCCATAAATGTATTGTAATTGTTACTTATTACAAAAACACTTAAGAATAACAACCAAGCAATATTATCTAGTAATTATTATTTGATGATGATCCTTTCTGGAAAGTCCATCTTTTGATGCGATCTATGGTGTGTCGTTGTAAGACTGGGATATTCTTTAGAACTTCATTCTCTTCATACTTCAAAATATGAACAAAAAATCGCTTCCTTAGTTCAAAATCATCCTACATATGAAGTATATAACATTGTTTATTAGAAAAAATCATGGGTAACATGTATACAAATGAGCATGGTGCCAATACTTACCCTGGGTACTGGAAAATGTAGCGTTCCATCGTGCCATGAATGCATTAAATTAAAAAACAAATAACCAGACAAAGGACTGCATGTATGAAATGTTACATTGTGGGTTGAATGAATCAATTAAGATTGTGATACATTGAGAAAATAGCCCAAGAATATCAGAAGGCAATAAAATCTGCAATTATGCATACATTGAGAAAGACAATAATCATTATTATTCATATTCATTAAGACCAAATAAACACATGACGAAGAATTCAAATCTTACCATATCACATTCTGAGATATGGTATTAATTTCTATCAGGCCAGTTGTCAAACAGTTGTGTCAACATAGCAATGTCCATACTGTCACGATGACTTGATACTCGTGCATAGGGGGACATGGACTAAAATAATATAAGAAAACATTAGTATAATTAGGCAAAATGTAATATATGATTATAATAACTTACACATAAAGAATGCATTAACTTACTTTTCATCGATATAATAGAAATAAAACAAAAGAATCATGCCCGACGATCCATTTGGTGGATGATATGTTTAAACTGGATGGCATAATTAGGCCACACAAAGCAACCAGAGGTCGGATTGCAAAAGAAAAGAAAAAGCAACCAAAGAAACACTAATAAGGAGCAGCCGGTGAAAAGTAAAAAGAAAAGAAGCCAGTGAAAATAAGAAGCGGTTGCACGCTTCGCTTTGTCCAGTGATGTGTGTGGTGAGACCTGAGAGACCCATGGCTTTGCTTTCTCCGTCACACGCCGCCGGCCACTTCCTCTGCAGCACGGCGCTGCACGCCGCATCCTCTCCCGCCACGACGTCGCCGGGCGCCTCCCCCACCATCCCACCACGGACTCGCCCCACTTCCTCCTATCCCCACTACGGCCTCGCCCCGTCGGCTCTTATCCACACCATGGCCTCACCCCGCGGCCTCCTCTCCCCACCGCGGCCTTGCCTCGCCGCCTCCTCTCCCCACCGCGGCCTTGCCTCGCCGCCAACCCCTCGGATCTTCCGTAGATCGACTCTGCCACCACCGTCCTACTGCCACAGAGCAGATCGAGATGCGAGATGCGAGCTGCTGGACACGATGCAGGAGCAGGCATCTCGAATCCGGGAAGGAGTTCGCAGCTTGCCTACGTGCTCGGTTGCCGTAGGTATGTTGTTCGATTAGATGTTATTAATTCGCCAGCTGTTATCAGTGGGGATTTAGTTAGTTAACATTTTTGAGGCAACCATACTGTGATAAAGTTGATTGATTTGTGGATTTGAATTCTGGGTGGCTTAATTTGTCAGTATCAGCTAGCTCTAATTGATGTCGAGTTGTTGCTTTTTGTGGCAGTTGCATGATTTGAGTGGTATTCTCACGTTGTAATGTCGCACTATTACTGGCACTTAGTAACGGAGAGTTCCAGGGTCACAACAAAGTTAGTATCTGTACTGTTTGTATCAGAAATACATGTGACTCCATCAATTGACATCTGAACTTTGATGATGCTTATGCCATTGTATGCACAACAGGCATGCCTTCGCCACATTGTCATTCATTTGTGGAAGATTGTTAGTGAAACACATACGGGTATGCTATCTATCTGCTTCTTTTCATGTGCGTGGTAACCTATTTGTTGTTCATATCCACAAATTGTGAAGCATTTTCTATACTATATGCAGCCTAGTGAAATGTATCGCCTTGAGCTCCATTATTTAGGCCAGATCTCATGAGAGATTTAATGCAGGAACAAATATACCACCAATTCTGTTGATCAAACGTGCTTCAGGAATGCTATGCAGTGAAAAAAATAAACATAATAGCATACCAAATGTACCCTGTTAAGCAGAAATGCTCTGAGTTATATTAGGAGGCGTACCCATCTGTCTGAAGTCTGCTCTCAGTATATTCTTCTCTTTTCCATGTTGTACCATTTAGATCAGTCCACTTATCGGATTTTAATTCCATGTGCTCGGATGCATATTTGAATAGATGCTCCGGTCCTTCTAGTTGTTGCACCAACAAATGAAAAAAGTATAAGCGTCACAAGCAATAAACAAGAAAAAGTTTCTTATGAAAAGATGGGGCGGCAGGACTAACTACTAACTGTATCAGCGAGGTCCTTGCGGTGCATTGATGTGCCTAGCGAGTCGAGCACTTGAACACATAGTTTTCTGGCATTTATAACACATAGGTACCAGTGCACGTCGTCCATGTTTATTGGAATGAATATATGAAGAAAATTATTATTTTAGTTGTACTCCTATGTGGACGAATTGGCCGTTCTAAAAGAAATATGTAGAAAACTAAGATTAACCATATCATTTTTCAAATACTTTTTGGCTCTCTTTAATACCCATGCCGATGCAACATCTGTGTCATCTGAGGGAAGATAGCCACCAATCTTCATCATCTTAGAGATGCATGCATTCTCTAAGAACACACTTCCACCTGACCTTACTTGTAGATGCTCCGTAGCAGTCATGCAATTTATGTACGCATTTATGACCTAGAATTTAAGGTACACATAATATATTAGATGACACATACTCATAATCAAATAGCATCTTCTTGTCCTAATGCAATAATAGTATACTTACTTCGTCGCCAACCCATTCTTCGGGGGTTAGAAGAGATAGTAATCTGTTTTTCAGAAATGCGTCGTCGATGCTCACTAAACATGGAGTTCCATCAGTCTGACGTTGTTCAACTCGGTAGGATTGAAAGTCAACACGTAGAACATAATTTGAATTGCATTATTTTTTGTTTTGCACAAACGACACTATTATATTTTATTGGTAACTAATGATAGCAATAAGCTACCTTGCTGGGCGAACATCCTAGCCTCTTCATCAGGCTCAATGTATTCAGCTTCTCCAAGGTTTCCGTCTCCCAAGCAGTCTAGTAGGCAAATATTAGTATAATGTATAAGGCCTCGTAAATTAAACACAGAACCAACTATGCATTAATGCGTACCATCAATATATTTTGTGTTGCCATCGGGCTCCAGTATTCCATATGCATCCTCGCCGTCGTCGTTGCCTGACAACATTTTTTGCAAAATGGGCAAGTGTCACCGATCAATGGAAGGTATGAACCAAGCCGTAGTCAATTAAATTACCATTATATTTGTCCACGGGATTGCGTCCACATGATGGCACAGTGAGTATGTTGACTGGCCTCATCCTCCCTCCAATCATCCTCCCTCCAATTTTTTGCATCTGGTACATATCATTTTTGTGTATCCAATCATAATTTTCATCCGCTACATAAATATTGAGTGACTGTCAGTTAGGAAATCAAAGATTGGATACCATATGTTTCATGTAGCTGGCATCACCTGTATCGGATTGAGTTTGTTCTCCAATTGTAAGGACAACTGTAGATTTGGCTCAACGCCGTTTGTCACGTAGGCTTTGTAATATCTCTTCTTTATGTTGCGCATACCGGGCATTTTCCCTCTCCCTCTTAAGTGCTTGTTTTTCTACTGTAGAATAAAAGTGTGCATTAGGTACAATAGACAACATGAGCAACAGTTGTTATTCCTCTGTACTATGTAAGTGTAAATAGCTATGACGCATAATATGAGCAACTTTTTTTCCCTTTTTTTTGCTCATACCGGACATTTGCCCGATGTGAGAAACGATTGATTACCATATGACATGCTGCATCTGTAGGCTTGAAGTGGCGGTCTTAACCCAGTAAGTTGGGAGGACTTAATGCCAGAGTCGACATTATTGACATTTTCTTTGTTAAAAACGGCACATTGTGGTGTTTATAATGAATTTGGAGCATGAAGTGGAGTCTGATCACTCATTATGACATCATCAGGTATGCCTGCATCACAATTGTATGTACAATGTCAGTTGTTGACACACAAACAAAGCTATTATGTTTGATAAGAAAAAACATCACCTTCCGCAGTTCGTGTGTATTGTAGTTGGGTGGCACCAGACTGCGCACTGGCCTATCCGCAGTGTCAAAATCTGTCCAAAAGAATTGATCATTAACATAACTTTACTTGTGATTCATGAATGTATCAAAAAGAACAGAGAAAATGGAGAAACCAGGCGATATGGCCACGGGTGGCTTAGATGGAGTGTTGTTTCCATTTAGAATAGCACATGCAGCTTTCTTACGATCCCTTGCCTCCTGTCTTCTTTTTAATATTGCATCCCTATTTAGTGCGTACCTCTCCCTTTCCCTTTGTCTTTTCAATTCTTTTGGATCTGTTTTTTGACCCGTGAGGCAATGAAATATTCAGGAATTTCAAGGTCGAAGTAGGTAAGAGTTGGTGAAATATGTATTTACCTGAATTGCCGCTGTTCGTCAGGTCCTGAATGTAGTACGTACCGCACTACGCTGAGAGGATGCCACATTGTCTTCTCACTGAATCTATTTGTGAAACACTTCTTCAACAATTCTACATGAAGAACTTAGTTTGTCACGCTAACATCAAATAAGTACATTGATATTGTTACATGGTGCCCTGACGGTAATGTTACATTATAGATCATGATGTACTGTACATATCAAATTTCACAGTACGAATTATAGATTGGCAGATTAAAAGAGCAATTTCCTTTATCATCTAGCTGATCATAGGATGTGCAAATTCCTTTATCTTCTAGCTGATCATAAGATGTGCAAATTCAAATGATCTAACCTGTGCACTGGCAGGGCCGGAAGTACTCCGCTATGGACCTATGTCCTCGAGATGGTGCGGGCCACCGGGGTGATGCACCGGAGCTAGGGCAGCGTGCCGGGAAGGCCAGAGGTGTACTCAGACGGCGGCCACCTGGTCGAGGATGGCGTGGAGACCAGATCTGGGGGCAGGTCTCCAGGAGGGGCTGAGGTTTCGTCGAGATGGCACGGCCGCCGTGGTGAGGACGTCGCGGCAACGAGGGGCGAGGACGGCGGGGCGAGGCCAGGTTCGTGGCCTGATGGCGGCGTTAATCGCGGAGGTACTGTTTTAATTTCCTGGAGGTGCCATCGTTGGGCTATGTAGCATCCCAAACGGGGGAGTCTGCCGGCAGAACATTTGTTTTGAACCGTTAATCTGATTGTACTGTGGTTGATGTAACGTGAACAGTTGGATGGTATTAAGTGGGTCATATCGGACGTGTGGGGTTATCCTGTGTGCACTATTTGGTGTGGCCGTAGAGGAATTGACACATACCCGTATAGACACACACCACACACACGCACGCACACCACTACACATACCCGCTATGCACCTACCAAGATCTACATCCTATACACATGCGGCACATCTTGAGAAACTTCCAAAGTCATCCGATTCCGTGAACGATGGGTACGTCATCATCCATGTGGCCCGTAGACGTGTGAGGTACCTGCAAAGGGAAAATACCCCGGGTGAGACACCCACGTCGATCCCAGGGATTGATCTTGAGACTTTTTACGGTACATTATACTACTCAATTAGATGGGTAGTATTAAATCGATCCGACGGTTAGAATGGTTTGTCAAAGAGTTTAGCTTGAGGATACATTGGTAATTTCGCGGCCGCATGCCTGGTCCTCCGTCATCCCGACGTCGTGCACTGCAGCACGCCAGCACCTCCTGATCCATCCCGACGCCACCGGACTGCCGCAGCCACCCCGACTCCACCTGCCCACGCCCTCGTCTCCTAGTCTAGCGCCCAAATGGCGAGCAACCAGCACTACACCCCTGGCTCAACCCCCACAATCGCCGGCGGTCATCATTGCCTTGTCCGTTATTAATCGTATTACTAAACCGAACCCTCAGGGAGCTTTTTTAATCTGAATTTCCATGATGAATGGACGCACGCAGCAATGAGCGGTCCTGCTCATGAGCGATTGCTACCAACTCCGAAGCAATCCGTCTCCTAATAGCACTGGGTAATTAATTATTCAGAAAATTCAGCTAATTCTGGGAAGGGATATGTACGGAATGCGTGCATACAGAGATCCAAGGATGAATTACACCTATGAATTCAAACAATCGCAGGAAGAGATGATTAATTAACTAGCTACATGATGGAGCAGGTCCTGCTGAGTGCTGAGTGCACAATGGCGCCCTGCTCGTACTCGCGCCACGACGCCGTAGGGGAGCAGGACGTGGTGCACGTACATCGGCACCGGCGGTTCATCCGCTCATGCCGTCTGGTGTCCTCCCCCCCCCTCATCGCGCAGTCCTGCACGCAGCTCTGCGCCGCCAAGGACCACACCGGCCTCGCCGTCGCTGTTGCCCGCTGCATGCCAATGCTAACCAATGCCCGCGCCTCTGCCACGTCCGGCTCGAACCGATTCACATGGTGGCTGAGGCCGTGGGAGGCACTGCGGCCATGTCAGAATCCGGCTTCCTCCATGTCTTCGTCCTTGCTGCCGCTGCCGCCATGGCGCTGGCGCCCCCCTTCTCCTCCTCCTCCTCCAAGGCGTGGCTGGCACTGGTGGGCGGGAAGAGGCCGGCCGCTGTCGGACAGGACACGCATAGGGACCACACAATTCTTAAGTTCCCCTCCAAATGGTGATGCCAACGTGTTTTATGTTATCGTGCTTTTGCAATAACTCTCAGGTTCTGCCCATCAAAGCTACAAAAAATACTGAGATATTGTTCAGGTAGAACAGAAAAATGTCCTTCGAACATGACATTCCTCACGTACTGTTCTTCTAAAAGGCAAACAACTGTAGAAGTTTATGTAAGCTGATGCATAGTACCACAAGTTGTAGTACGAGTGAAATCATGCAAGCTTCTGATGGGGAAGAAAAAAGTGACTTGTCCCTATGGAGACAATGGATCTCCTCTGTATCAAGGTGATGTTGGTTCGACAAATGGGTATCTCTACCTTTTGTTTTGTGAAGAGTTATGTATGAACCTGGTGAAACAATGGGGAAATAGAATACAGGGTCTAGCACGAAAAGATGTTTAATTTTGAGCACGATGCAAAACTTGTTCTTAGTATACTATGCCATTTTTCATATGTTGACATGTGATTCCAAGTAAGTTCTTTTGGTTTAGAAAAACGTAATCTTCAATATTCCCCATTTTAATTTAAATTTTAAATATATATTGTATATGAGCTTATCTTAAAATTTTAAATTTAATATATGAATATATGTTTACTTTTGAAGATCAATATAAAAACCAATGGCTTCGGATGTTGCTTTGGAAATGTCGATTGATAAAGTTACTGACGTAACTATGATCGACCAAACTAATCGAGTTTTACAAAAGGAAAATGATTCCTTTCGGGCTGCCGGCGGAAGCTTGCGCCGGGTTGCCCGTGCTCGTTCGATCGCGTCTTATCTACCCGTCCTCCCTAACACACGCATCCAGGCGATTCAATCCCCTCCTTCATCCTTATCTCATGAGGAAACCGCCAGCCATCCGTTCTCTCCCGTTCCTCTCGTCTTCTCCCTCTCTCTCGAAGCACATTTTTTCTCCTTTCCATCCAGCGTCGCTGCTAGCCGTAGCTGCGAGTGTGAATGCGAGGGGAAGGCGACTGTAACACCCCGGTAATTAAAGATACAGTGATCCCAACCTAATTATGCCAAGTCATCATTTTTTTTTGCTAAGTCGTTTGCCACTTGTCCCAAATTCAAATCAAACTTGAGTTATAGTTGCAAGCTCAGGAATTATCTCACCAAACACTTACAAAAAAATTGTTCACATTATCGCTGATAATCCACTGAGCAAAAGTCATGTTGAACCCAACGTCATCTGACACTCCAAAAATGCCCTTAGTTCTTTTTGAAATGACCCAACAACACTTAAGAGGAGCATTTAAATTCAAACGTAATTTGGGTGAATTCGAAACAATCCCCAAACCTTGTGGACAGCTCCATATTATTGCCCAATATTTATGTGACAAGTCTCACCTTTAACAAAATTCATTTGGTATTAAAAGGAATACAAAACAGTGAAGAAAATACAAAACAGAAAATAAAAAGAGAAAAGGGCTAAATCTACTGTGCACTTATGGCCCAGTGCTACAGTGCATAGCCCAGCCCACCTAAAGCCTTTTCTTCTTCCTCTGTACAGAGGGAAGACAGAGGCTGGGCGTGGCGTTCATCCACGCGCCCTGGCCGGTTCTGTCGCCGTGTCGAACATCTGGAGCGCCCTGGAGATGTTTAAGAGCCCCCCTGACGTGGTGGACAAACCCTAACCCTCGATTTTCCCCTCCCTTGCTCGCTCTCGTCCAAATGGACTCCGCCCGTCCGCTGCTCGTCGTGGTCATCGTCGCCACCGCGGCCACCGGCCTCCCCTTGCCGCACCAAGATGTCCAGAAGCCTCCCCGCGGTCGTCTCCTTCGTCCCCACCGAAGAACCCGAGCCGGTTTCCCGCCACGGCTGCCGCCGCTCGTCGACGAGCACGTCGCGTCCGGTCGTCCCCGCGCCTCCAAACCACGTCTACGAGCTTCGCAGTGAGCTCCTCGGCCGATCCCACACCTTTCCCCCTTCGATCCGTGCCATTTTGTGCCGTTGTTTGCCGTGAACCGGAGCTCACCCGAGCTTCCGCGTACGTACGTGCGTGCCGCGCTGCTGCTGTAACGTTGCTGTGTGCTGCTGCTAGCTCCTGCCCGCTGCTGCTCTCTGCTGCTGCTCACTGCTACTGCTCCCTGCCGCCCGCCAGCAGCCCGCGCCCCAGTCCCTCGCTCAGCCGCGCCCCGGTCACGCCCTGCAGCACGCACGCCCGCGTCGCCCGTAGCCCGCTCCTGGCCGCCACCCCCGCTACTGCTGCTTAGCTGCCGCCGCTGCCTCCAGCTACTGCTGCTTGTGCCGCTGCTCTGCGGTGTGCTGCCGCCCCCGGCTCCTGCTGCTGCTGGCCATGGCCGAGCGGCCATGCGTGTGTGTGTGCGCGTGCTGTGTGCGTGCTGTGTGTGTTGTGTGTGTGCCGTGTGTGTTTGTGGCCGGCTAGGCCACTGCCTAGTGGGGCCGGCCCTATTAGTTTAGGTCTATTTAATATTTGGTTAGATTAATTAGGGCCTAGTTAGTCTATTGTATGTATGACATGTGGTCCCCTAGCTTAATTAACTATTAAGATTAATCCAAATGATATAGACTATGCCATGTGGGACCCCCTGCACTATTTCCCTTTTGACCAGTCAAGTTGACTTGGTCAATTCGGATTAATTAAATATAATAATTCCAGAAATTCCTGAATATTGATAAAACTTTGAAAATTAATAGAAAATTAACCGTAAGTCTGATGAAAATAATTTATATATGAAAAACGATCAGAAAAATTTGACGAATCCGAATATGTCATCCATATACCTGTCACACCCCTCCATCACTGCAAACATGGAACCTTCCCCTCCGAATAGTCTGACAGAATAATACCTGGAGCTGGGAAAATATTGCCGAATATTTTCCCTCTTCTTTTAAAATGCCTAGTAATGCATTAGAGCATATCACTAACATTTTTTGCCGTGACATACATCTGTGATGCATTTGTTTGCTCTGTTATTTATTGTTCCCCCTCCGTTACTTCCTTTCCGGTAGACTCCGAGACCGATGTTGATCCGGTGATCGGCTACTTCACCGTCAAGAATCCGTTTCTGTCTGCAGAGCAACCAGGCAAGCAAAACCCCTTGAACATTCCTATATCGCCTATTCCTTCTCCCCCATGCTTGCATCTACTGTAATTGATTGCTCCTAATCTGATGCATAGCCTCTTTTTGTAACTGCTGTTGATACCTTACCTGCTATCCTAAATGCTTAGTATAGGTTGGTTAGTAGTCCATCAGTGACCCCTCACCCTTGTCCTTGTTGCCCCGCTTTGTTACCGGTGCCCCGATCAATGTGATCGATGTACAGAGACCGACACAGCACTGCACCCCCCCTTAGTTGTACGACTCTGCAGAGCTACTATCGAGTGTCGAGGGTCATACCTCCTACCTCACTCCTAATGATAGCTCTGTAGCGTAGCTAGCCGGTGGTGGGTTACCGAGGGTGATTCCTCTTTCACCACCTCCGATGATGCCTCTGTCGTGCAACCCCTCAAGTGTGAACCCATCGAGGATGATTCCTCCAAGTTCACCTTGACGGATACATCGAGTGGGAATCCATCGAGGGTGATTCCTCGGATTTCCCCCTTGATTTCGTGGCCACATGGTTACCTTGGCATTTACCTCAGACCCTTGCTAAAGTCGGGTCGACCCCGAGGGGTACCCGCGAGAGGTGTGAAGTCGGGTTGACCGTGAGGGTACCCGCGAGAGATTATAGTGGCGGAACGTCAGGGCAGGTGGAGACCACCTACGAGAGAGGTGGGCCTGGACCCTGGTCGTTGGACCGCGGGTTACAAAGTCGGTGCGACAAGGTGTCGGAGGTGAGCCTTGAGCCCTGTTCGTGTCCGCGAGTTACTAATAACACGCTTAACGGATTTGGGTATTTGATCTGAGTTGGCCACTGGCCTATACGCACTACCACCACGCGGGATAATGGTTTAATGGGGCACTCGGTGCCGTATGTATCAGCCGAAAGCTTTGTCAGATGTCCAGTTCAGCATTGTGGCCGGGTCGGATCGTGCCATCCAGGAGAGGGGTGGCGCTGGTATCCACCCTGCACACAACGACCCGGAGTGCAAAGGGCGATGGGCCCAAGACCCCTGAGCACTTAGGATGTAGACCGGCGGGGACCTCTCTGCGGAGCCTAGGTAGGACTACGTCGTGTCGATCAACCGAGTCCGGGCATGACCCAGAAAAGTGTGTCCGGCCTGAGTTAATCGAGCGTGTTGGGTAACAGTAGTGCACCCCTGCAGGGAAGTTATCTATTCGAATAGCCGTGTCCACGGTAACAGGACGCTCAGTGTTGTATCCCGATCTACTACAACTTGAACTGGATACAAACTACTCTAAATTAATATGTAAGCTTCGGGATCACTTTTTCGCAGGGGGTCAAGGAAGGATCTCTGGGCGATGCTAATATATACTTGTTAATATATTATATGTTACTCTACTCTCTTCTGTTGCTGAAAGACGCTGGAAGATGCTGATACGTCTCCAACGTATCTATAATTTTTTATTGTTCCATGCTGTTATATTATCAATCTTGGATGTTTTTATAATCATTTACAGCAATTATATATCATTTTTGGAGACTAACCTATTAACTTAGTGCCTAGTGCCAGTTGCTGTTTTCTGCCTGGTTTTTGTTTTACAGAAAATCAATACCAAACGAAGTCCAAATGCCACGAAACTTTTTGGAGATTTTTTTCTGGACAAGATAAACACTAGAAGCTTCGGGAGAGGGCCAGAAGACCCAGGTGGTGGCCACGAGCCACCAGGGCGTGCCCTGGTGCCTCGTGGGACCCCCTTTGCTCCGTTTGACCTAATTCCACCGCTATAAATTCCGGAAAAATCAGAAACCCTCAGGGGAGTCCACGAAATACTTTTTCCGCCGCCGCAAGTTTCTGTTCCAGAGAGATCCCATCTGGAGGCCTTCTCCGGTACTCCGCCGGAGGGGGAATCGACCACGGAGGGGTTCTACATCAACCTTGCTGCCCTTTCAATGATGCGTGAGTAGTTTACCACAGACCTTCGGGTCCATAGGTAGTATCTAGATGGCTTCTTCTCTCTTTTTGATCTTCAATACAATGTTCTCCTCGATGTTCTTGGAGTTCTATCCGATGTAATCACTTTTTGCGGTGTGTTTGTTGGGATCCGATGAATTGTGAGTTTATGATCAGATTATCCATGAATATTATTTGAGTCTTTGCTACACTCTTTTATGCATGATTAGTATATCCTCGTATTTCTTCTCCGATCTATTGATTTGGTTTGGCCAACTAGATTGATTTATCTTGCCATGGGAAGAGGTGCTTTGTAATGGGTTCGATCTTGCGGTGCTCAATCCCAGTGACAGAAAGGGACATGACACGTATGTATCGTTGCTATTAAGGGTAAAAAGATGGGGTTTATTCATATGTGAGTTTATCTTGTCTACATCTTGTCATCGTTCTTAAGGCGTTACTCCGTTCTTTATGGACTTAATACACTAGATGCATGCTGGATAGCGGTCAATGTGTGGAGTAATAGTAGTAGATGCAGGCAGGAGTCGGTCTACTTGTATTGGATGTGATGCCTATATACATGATCATTGCCTTGGATATCGTCATGATTATTTGCTTTTCTATCAATTGCCCAACAGTAATTTGTCTACCCACCGTATGCTATTTTCTTGAGAGAAGCCTCTAGTGAAACCTATGCCCCTCGGGTCTATCTAAATCATATTACTAAAACCCTAAAAATGTTGCTGCCATTTTCTCTTATTTATTTTATTTTGTATTTTTGTTTCAATCTATCTATCTAGCAAATACAATTTAATATTGCAATTGACCGCCGAGAGATTGACAACCTCTCGTTTGCGTTGGGTGCAAGGATTTGTTGTTTGTGTGCAGGTGCTGCTAACGAGGTGTTGCGTGATTCTCCTACTGGTTCGATAACCTTGGTTTCATAACTGAGGGAAATACTTATCTCTACTGTGTTGAATCATCCCTTCCTCTTCGGGGAAATACCAACGCACGCTACAAATAGCAGATGCTAGTCTTCGATAGGCTAGCCCTTCCCCTCTATTCTGGCATTTCTGTAGTATAATCCACAGATACAGCCCCTTCCTTTTGATACCGATGGATACTTAGCATAAATCTGATGTAAGTCTTGCGAGTACTTTGGATGAGTACTCACGGTTGCTTTGCTACCTCTTTTTCCCCCTACCCGATTGCTGCGATCAGATGACGGAGTCCCGGTGCCAGCTGATCCTGTCGGTGATTACTACTACCCCGACGGAGCCTACTACTACGTGGATACCGACGACCAGGAGTAGTTTAGGAGGTTCCCAGGCAGGAGGCCTGCGCCTTTTTGATCTAGATGTCGTTGTTTTGCTCAGCCTTCTTAAGGCAAACTTGTTTAGTTATGTATGTACTCAGATACTGATACTTCCACTGACTCTTGTGTAACTCGAGCTTATGTATTCGAGCCCTCGAGGCCCCTGGCTTGTAATATAAAGCTTGTAATATTTTATTTTGTGTCTAGAGTTGTGTTGTGATATCTTCCCGTGAGTCCCTGGGCTTGGTCGTGCGCATTTGCGTGTATGGTTAGTGCACGGTCGAGTCGGGGGCGTCACAAGCTGGTATTAGAGCCGACTGCATGTTGATACGTCTCTGACGTATCTATAATTTATGAAGTATTCATGCCATATTTATTATAGTTTTGTATGATTTTGGTGCACTTTTATATGGCTTTTATATGATTTTCATGGACTAACATATTGACCTAGTGCCCAGTGCCAGTTGCTATTTTCTGCTTGTTTTTGGTTTTCCAGAAAATCTATATCAAATGAAGTCCAAATGCAGCGAAACTTTTTGACGATTTTTTTTGGAACATAAGAGACACTAGAAGCTTCGGGAGGAGGCCAGAAGACCCACAGGGGCCCCACGAGCCACCAGGGCGCGCCAGGTGCCTCGTGGGCCCCCTGTGGCCCTTCTTCGCGTGATTCCAACGCAAAAAAATCATATATATTCAAAAAAACCCGAAAGTTAACTTAGATGAGTTTTTACGCCGCTGCAAGCTTCTGTACCTCCACGATCTCATCTACAGCCCTTTTCCGGCACCCTGCCGGAGGGGGGAAATCATCACCGGAGGCCATCTTCATCATGCCGGCGGTCTCCATGACGAGGAGGGAGTAGTTCACCCTCGGGGCTGAGGGTTTGTACCAGTAGCTATGTGTTTTATCTCTCTCTCGCGCGTTCTTGATTTGGCACGATCTTGATGTACCGCGAGCTTTGTTAATATAGTTGGATCATATGGTGTTTCTCCCTCTCTATCTTGTTGTGATGAATTGAGTTTTTACCTTTGAGGTTTCACTATTATCGGATTGAATACTTTTATGGATTTGAGAACACTTGATGTATGTCTTGCATATGAATACCCGTGGTGACAATGGGGTATTATATTGATTCACTTGATGTATGTTTTGGCACTCAACTCGTGGATTCCCGAGGTGACATTGGGGTAATCTATGCATAGGGGTTGATGCACGTTTTCATTATCTTTTCTCCGATAGAAACTTTGGGGTGCTCCTTGGAGTTCTTTGTGTGGATTGAATATTATGATTATGAAGTTGTTTGATGCATATCGTATAATCAACTCACGGATACTTGTGGTGACATTGGAGTATCTAGGTGACATTAGAGTTGGTTTATGTGTATCATTTGGTGTTATTTTAGTACGAACTCTAGGGCTGTTTGTGACACTTATAGGAATAGCTCAATAGATCGATCGGAAAGGATAACTTTGAGGTGGTTTCGTACCCTACAAACAATTTCTATCTTATGCTCTCCGCTAATAGGAACTTGGGAGTGATTCTTTATCGCACGTTGAGGGATGGTTATATGATCCAATTATATTAGCATTGTTGAGAGATTGCACTAGCGAAAGTATGAACCCTAGGCCTTGTTTTTAAGCATTGCAATACCGTTTGTGCTCACTTTTGTTACTTGCTACCTTGCTGTTTTTATATTTTCAGATTACAAAACCTATATCTACTATCCATACTACACTTTTATCACCATCTCTTCGCCGAACTAGTGAACCTATACAATTTACCAATGTATTGGGTGTGTTGGGGACACAAGAGATTTCTTGTATTTGGTTGCAGGGTTGTTTGAGAGATACCATCTTCAACCTACGCCTCCCACGGATAGATAAACCTTAGGTCATCCACTTGAGGGAAAATTGCTACCGTCCTACAAAACTCTACGCTTGGAGGCCCAACACGAGTCTACAAGAATGAGTTGTGTAGTAGACATCAAGCTCTTTTCTGGCGCCGTTGCCGGGGAGGTGAGTGCTTGAAGGTATATCTTTAGATCTTGAAATTGAATCTTTTAGTTTCTTGTTTTATCACTAGTTTGGTTTATAAAAGAAAACTATAAAAAATGGAATTGAGGTTGCCTCATATTATTCGTCTTTATCATGTCTTTCTTGAAAATGATGGATCGGAAAATTGTGCTCAATTGATAGAAGAAGAATTCAATAAAATGTTTGGCATAAAATCTTTGAATGATGAGCATGATTGCAATGTTGTTAGTATGTTTTCTATGAATATCCAAAATACTAAAGATGATTGCACTAGTCATGACAAAAATGTTTCTTATAAGCATGTCAATTTTTGTGGAGTGCATAAAGTTTGTGAAGACATGCCTTATAGGGATGATAGATTTTGTAAGAAGCATAAACATGATAGAACTAATTTTTTGGTCAAAGTGATAGATGAATTTGCTACAAAATTATGCTCTCTTCATCCCATTACTTGTGAACTTTGCAATAGAGTTGGTCATCTTAATTTTCAATGCATACTTTTTCATGATCGAATCATGGCTAAATATTGTAATGACTTGACTGCCCTTGAACTATATAATGAGCTTTATCTATTTTTGGGGTGCGAGGAATTGTCACATAAAAATAGTTGGTTTGAAGTATTCATTCTCACAGACAACATTGAAACCAATCTAGAGGAAATCTATATGTTTTTTGTGGTAAATTGCAATGAGAATGCTTATATTGCCAACTATAGAAAGACGGGAAAACAAATAGAATATAAAAGGAACACTAATGAAAGGGTAAAGATTTTCACTTTCCCTCCTACTGTCTCTCATGATGAAATAGGTAACGAGGAGGAGCTTCCTATTCAACCAATCTCATCAATAAGTAGCTCGAAAAAATTGATTAAACCCACACATGATGTGGTGAAGAAGAAGAAAAGAAGAAAGAGTAGAGGTAAAAAGGTATCCCTCCCAAATAATGTTGCTCCTATTATTGTTGTGCCTCATGAGAGTGAATCAAAAATAATTGTGGAAGATGATATACTCGATGATGATATTGCTTCTTTGTCTTATGGTACAATGTCCGAAGGAACTATGTGTTGGGGAACGGAGCATGAATTTCAAAAATTTCCTACGCTCACGCAAGATCTATCCATGGAGATGCATCGCTACGAGAGGGGAGAGTGTGTCTACGTACCCTCGTAGACCGTTAGCGGAAGCGTCTCACAACGCGGTTGATGTAGTCGAACAATCCTTCGAGCTCCACCGATCGAGTACCGAACGTACGGCACCTCCGAGTTCTACACACGTGCAGCTCGGTGACGATCCTCGCCTTCTTGATCCAGCAAGACGTCGAGGAAGTAGATGAGTTCCGTCAGCACGACGGCGTGGCGACGGTGACGGTGAAGTGATTCCGGCAGGGCTTCGCCTAAGCTCTCCGAAAATATGACCGAGGTGGAAAACGGAGATCGGGGCACCGCACACGGCTATGGGACAATTGTGTGTCTCCAAGGGGTGCCCCTCCTCCGTATATAAAGGAGGGAGGGAGGAGGCCGGCCCCCTAGGGGTGCGCCAAGTGTGGGGAGTCCTACTAGGACTCCTTAGTCCTAGTAGGATTCCACCTCCCATACGGAGTAGGAAAGGGGGAAGGGAGAGGGAAAGGAAAGAGGGGGCTGCGCCCCCTCCCCTAGTCCAATTTGGTTTGGGCAAGGGGGGGGCGCGCGCCTCCTCACGTGGCCTGCCTCTCCTTTTCCCGTATGGCCCAATAAGGCCCATTACTTCTCCCGGTGAATTCCCGTAACTCCCCGGTACTCCGAAAAATACCCGAATCACTCGGAACCTTTCCGACGTCCGAATATAGCCTTCCAATATATGAATCTTTACCTCTCGACCATTTCGAGACTCCTCGTCATGTCCGTGATCTCATCCGGGACTCCGAACAAACTTCGGCCACCAATCACATAACTCATATAATACTAAATCGTCATCGAACCTTAAGTGTGCGGACCCTACGGGTTCGGGAATGATGTAGACATGACCGAGACGACTCTCCGGTCAATAACCAACAGCGGAACCTGGATGCTCATATTGGTTCCTACATATTCCACGAAGATCTTTATCGGTGAACCCCATATGTCAACATACGTTGTTCCCTTTGTCTGGCGGTATGTTACTTGCCCGAAATTCGATCGTCGGTATCCAATACCTAGTTCAATCTCGTTACCGGCAAGTCTCTTTACTCGTTCCGTAATACATCATCTTGCAACTAACTCTTTAGTCACGGTGCTTGCAAGGCTTCTGTGATGCTGTATTACCGAGAGGGCCCAGAGATACCTCTCCGATAGTCAGACTGACAAATCCCAATCTCGATCCATGCCAACTCAACAAACACTTTCGGAGATACCTGTAGTGCACCTTTATAATCACCCAGTTACGTTGTGACGTTTGATACACCCAAAGTATTCCTACGGTATCCGGGAGTTGCATGATCTCATGGTCAGAGGAACGTGTATTTGACATAGTGAAAGCAATAGCAATAAACTGAACGATCATATGCTATGCTAACGGTTGGGTCAAGTCCATCACATCATTCTCCTAATGATGTGATCCCATTATCAAATGACAACTCATGTCCATGGTCAGGAAATCTTGACCATCTTTTGATCAACGAGCTAGTCTAGTAGAGGCTTACTAGGGACACAGTATTTATTTATCTATTCACACATGTATTTAGTTTCCGGTCAATACAATTCTAGCATGAATAATAAACTATTATCATGAATGGGGAAATATGATAATAACTAATTTATTATTGCCTCTAGGGCATATTTCCAACAGTCTCCCACTTGCACTAGAGTCAATAATCTAGATTACATCTCCATGTAATTAACACTTAATCAGTTCTAAAGCTGATCATGTTTTGCTTGTGAGGGAGGTTTTAGTCAACGGGTCTGCAATATTCAGATCCGTGTGTTCTTGGCAAATCTCTATGTTATATGTAGATGCTGCTACCACACTCTGTTTGGAGCTACTCCAAAAAATTTCCCCACTATACTTATCCGGTCTAAGACTCATAGTCTTTCGGATCAGTGTTTAAAGCTTGCATCGACGTAACCCCTTACGACGAACTCTTTATCATCTCTATTCCCGAGAAATTCTTCCTTAGTCATCTTAAGGATAATTTGACCGCTGTCCAGTGATCTACTCCTGGATCACTTTGGTACCTCTTTTGCCATGCACATGGCAAGGCACACAGCTTGGCATACTTTATAGAACCTTTGGCCGAGGCATAGGGGATAACCTTCATCCATTCTATTTATTTTGCCGTGGTCGAGATTTGAGTCTTACTCAACTTCACACCTTGCAATACAGGCAAGAACCCTTTCTTTGACTGATCCATTTTGAACTTCTTCAAAATCTTGTCAAGCTATGTGCTTTGTGAAAGTCCAATGAGGCGTCTTGATCTATCTCTATAGATCTTGATGCCTAATATGTAAGCAGCTTCTCCGAGATCCTTCATTGAAAAACTTTTGTTCAAATCTCCTTTATGCTTTCCAGAAATTCTATGTCATTTCCCATCAATAATATGTCATCCACATATAATATGAGAAATGCCACAGAGCTCCCACTCACTTTCTTGTAAATACAAGCTTCTCCATAAGTTTGTATAAACCCAAACGCTTTGATCACTTCATCAAAGCGAGTATTCCAGCTCCGAGATGCTTGCACCAGTTCATAGATGGATCGCTGGAGCTTGCATACTTTGTTAGCGCCTTTAGGATCGACAAAACCTTCCGGCTGCATCATATACAATTCTTCCTTAAGGAATCCATTAAGGAATGCCGTTTTGACGTCCATTTGCCAGATTTCATAATCATAAAACGCGGCAATTGCTAACATAATTCTGACAGACTTTAGCATCGCTACGGGTGAGAAAGTCTCATCGTAGTCAACTCCTTGAACTTGTCGATAACCTTTAGCAACAAGTCGAGCTTTATAGACGGTGATATTACCATCAGCGTCCGTCTTCTTCTTAAAGATCCATTTATTTTCAATAGCTCGCCGTTCATCGGGCAAGTCTACCAAAGTCCATACTTTGTTCTCATACATGGATCCTATCTCGGATTTCATGGCCTCAAGCCATTTCTCGGAATCCGGGCTCGCCATAGCTTCTTCATAATTCGAAGGTTCACCGTTGTCTAACAACATAACCTCCAAGACTGGATTTCCGTACTACTCTGGTGCGGAACGTGTCCTGGTTGACCTTCGAAGTTCAGTAGCAACTTGCTCCGAAGTTTCATGATCATCATCATTATCTTGTTCTCTGGTCTGTGTTGGTGTCACAGAAATTTCTTTCTGTGGCGTACTACTATCCAAAGGAGGTACAATTACCTCATCAAGTTCTACTTTCCTCCCACTCACTTCTTTTGAGAGAAACTCCTTCTCTAGAAAGGATCCATTCTTAGCAACGAAAACTTTGCCTTCGGATCTATGGTAGAAGGTGTACCCAACAGTTTCTTTTCCTAATTTTTCAGAATTTTTTGAGGTACAGAAGTATGGTTTTTAAATCGTTCACTACACGCTGTTCTGTTTTTGACAGATTCTGTTTTCGGTGCATAGTTTGCTTGTTTTAGTGTTTCCATAGCTTATATTGAGTAATATAAATTGTGGAAATGCTAGAATACAGTAGGAATTATGTGAGAACAATTATGAATATTGTATTGACAGTACCTAAGTGGATGATTTATTTTTATCATACTAACCTATCTCACAAGTTCCGTTAAGTTTTGTGTGATTGAAGTTTTCAAGTTTTGGGTGAGATATCGATATGAGGAGAATAAGGAGTGGCAAGACCCTAAGCTTGGGGATGACCAAGGCACCCCAAGGTAAAATTCAAGGAAGACTCAAGCGTCTAAGCTTGTGGATGCCCCGGAAGGCATCCCCTCTTTCGTCTTCAGCATTATCGGTTACCTTACTTGGAGCTATATTTTTATTCGTCACATAATATGAGTTTTGCTTGGAGCGTCATTTTCATCTATTGAGATTTCGTTGATGTTATCAATAATCATGTTTTTTTTATCTTTTAGTGCAATAAAATGCCAATTATAGCCTTTACCATGCTCAGTTTGCAAGTTCATGTGTTTCTGTTTGAAAACAGAAAGTTTTCTGTTATGTCCAGAATATTCCTGAATAGTCAGAACATGATAAAAATCTGAAATTTTTTCACGGTAAGCATGCATGATTTCTCTGTGACGTGGTAATTGTTTTCAGAATTTTTGGAGTTAGGGACGTATGAATTTTAAATCCCCCTTTACAGACTGTTCTGTTTTGGCAGATTGCTGTTATAGTTACATTGTTTGCATATGTTTGCTTGTTTAATGATTCTATTAGAGGATAGGAGTATTAAATATGAAGAGGTATTTAGTATGCAATGTTTAATTATAATTTTTGTGATTTACTACAGTAGAGAATGTTAAGGTTTTGAGTTGATTTATATTAACTTATCTCACGAGTTCTTGTTGAGTTTTGTGTGGATGAAGTTTTTAAGATTTAGGAGAAACCGTGATATGAGAGGAATTAAGGAGACACAAGAGCTCAAGCTTGGGGATGCCCAAGGCATCCCAAGTTAATATTTCAAGAAGTCTCAAGCATCTAAGCTTGGGGTTGCCCCGGTAGGCATCCCACCTTTCTTCTTCAACAACTATCGGTCAGTTTTGGTTGAGCCTAAGTTTTTTCTTCTTCACATGATATGTGATATTATTGGAATGTCATTTTATTTTTTTTTGTTTGTTGTTTGAATAAAATACTTAAGATCTGAAATTTTTAAATGAGAGAGAGTCCTCACATAGCTACCTATTTACTTAACTACTCATTTGGTCTTCACTTATATCTTTTTGGAGTTGTTTGTCATTTACTCTTGTTCTTCACTTATATCCTACGAGTAAATTGTTGAAATGAGTTGAATATCATAAATTTGAAATTTATATGCTTCATATGCTTGTCCCATGGGGAGTAGTGACTTCACATACAATAAGTATAAGTGGTAAAATTTATTGAAAGTTAACAAACATAGCATTGGTCACTTGAACAATTCATGAAAGAATTTTGAAGGAAGAGAAATTTCACATATAAATATACTATCTTGGACATCTTCTATGATTGTGAGCCCCCATTAATTATTTTCAAGCTTGATCAAGTAGTTGATGTTGGACAAGGAAGACAACGTAATGAGTTATGTTTGTTTATATTCACATAGAAGTTATATTGTCATGGATCCTCTAACATGTGGTGCTTGCTTAGGATCTTTTGCTAGCCAAAAATTCGTACTATGTAGAGATACTACTTGTGCATCCAAAAACCCTTAAACCCAGTTTCTTGCCATGAGTGTCCACCATACCTACCTATGGATTGAATAAGATCCTTCAAGTAAGTTGTCATCGGTGCAAAACGCAATAAAAATTGCTCCTAAAATATGTATGATCTTTTATTGCAAGGGAAAATAAGCGTTGTACGAACTTGTGATGGTAAAGAAATAAAAGTGACGGACTGCATAATAAAGGTTGCTATCACAAGGGGCAATATAACGTGACGTTCCTTTGCATTAAGGGCTTGTGCATCCAACAACAAAAAGCGCATGACAACCTCTGCTTCCCTCTGCGAAGGGCCCATCTTTTACTTTTCTGTATTTACTTTTATGCAAGAGTCATTAATGTTCATCCCTATTCCGCTCTATTTACTCTTTAGTTGGCAAGCATTATGTGGTAGGGAAAGATCCAGGCACATATATCCAGTTGAATATAGGTGATCATGAGTTATTATTGTTGACATTATCCATGAGATAAATAAGTTGGGAGGCAAAACATTAAGCCCCTATCTTCCTATGTGTTTGACTGAAACGGTTTGTTCTAAAAATATGCTTTGAGTGTCAGCAATCATGGAAGACTAAATGATAGTTGAGTATGTGGAATTTGCTAGATCAAAGCTCTTACATAGACCCTTCCTGAAAATAAGATGAATTGTAATTGTTTAATGACTGAGGACATAGTTTGTTAGTTTTCAAGAAAGTTTATGGCCTATACTTTAAACATGTGAATAGCTTGCTACTTGATCTTGAGAAGTTTTATGAGATGAGCTACCGATTATGATATATATTGATGCTAGAAAAAGTGATTGAAATTATCATTGATCAAACTTATGCACTATGCTAGCATTCACACTTCATAAATTATTTCTTTTATCTTTTACCTACTCGAGGACAAGCAGGAATTAAGCTTGGGGATGCCAATACGTCTCCGACGTATCTATAATTTATGAAGTATTCATGCCATGTTTATTATAGTTTTGTATGATTTTGGTGCACTTTTATATGGCTTTTATATGATTTTCATGGACTAACATATTGACCTAGTGCCCAGTGCCAGTTGCTGTTTTCTGCTTGTTTTTGGTTTTCCAGAAAATCTATATCAAATGAAGTCCAAATGCAGCGAAACTTTTTGACGATTTTTTCTGGAACATAAGAGACACTAGAACTTCGGGAGGAGGCCAGAAGACCCACAGGGGCCCCACGAGCCACCAGGGCGCGCCACCCCCCCAGGTGCACCCTGGTGCTCAGGTGGCCCTTCTTCGCGTGATTCCAGTGCCAAAAATCATATATATTCAAAAAAACCCGAAAGTTAACCTAGATGAGTTTTTACGCCGCTGCAAGCCTCTGTACCTCCACGATATCATCTACAGCCCTTTGATACGTCTCCATCGTATCTACTTTTCCAAACACTTTTGCTCTTGTTTTGGCCCCTAATTTGCATGATTTGAATGAAACTAACCCGGACTGACGCTGTTTTCAGCAGAATTGCCATGGTGTTGTTTTTGTGCAGAAATCAAAGTTCTTGGAATTGGATGAAACTTTTTGGAGAATTTTTATGGAATATATAAAAAATATTGGCACAAGAATCAACAGAAGGGGGGCCACCCAGTGCCCACGAGGCACCAGGGCGCGCCACCCCCCCCCAGGTGCACCCTGGTACCTCGTGGGGCCCACGTGGCTCCGTCTGACCTAATTCCAACGCTATAAATTCAGTTTCCCGAAGAAAAAAAGAAGGAAGGAAGTTTTATTGCGTTTCACGATACGGAGCCGCCGCCACCTCCTGTTCTTCATCGGGAGGCCAAATCTGGAGTCCGTTCGGGGCTCCGGAGAGGGGGATCTTCCGGCATCGTCATCATCAACCATCCTTCATCACCAATTTCATGATGCTCATCGCCGGGAGTGAGTAATTCCTTCGTAGGCTTGCTGGACGGTGATGAGTTGGATGAGATTTATCATGCAATCGAGTTAGTTTTGTTAGGGCTTGATCCCTAGTGTCCACTATGTTCTGAGATTGATGTTGCTATGACTTTGCTATGCTTAATGCTTGTCACTAGGGCCCGAGTGCCATGATTCCAGATCTGAACCCTTTATGTTTTCATGAGTATATTTGTGTTCTTGATCCGATCTTGCAAGTTATACGTACCTGCTATGTGTTTTGATCCGCATACCCCAAGGTGACAATAATTGGGATTCTCACCGGTCATTGCCATAGTTTGAGGAGTTCATGTATTCACTAAGTGCTAATGCTTTGTTTCGGTTCTCTATTAAAAGGAGGCCTTAGTATCCCTTAGTTTCCTTATGGACCACACTGCCACGGGAGGGTAGGACAAAAGATGTCATGCAAGTTCTTATCGCAAGCACGTATGACTATATACGGAATACATGCCTACATTACATTGATGAATTGGAGCTAGTTCTGTGTCGCCCTAGGTTATGACTGTTACATGATGAATGTTATCCAACGTATATCACCGATCCAATGCCTACGAGCTTTTCACATATTGTTCCTTGCTAAGTTACTAGTGTTACTACTACTGTCACAATTGCTACCAAACTACTGCTACTACCGTTACTGCTACTATTACTACTGCTATCAAACTACCATATTACTGTGCTACTGATCACTCTGCTGCAGATATTTAGTTTCCAGGTGTGGTTGAATTGACAACTCAACTGCTAATACTTGCAAATATTCTTTGGCTCCCCTTGTGTCGAATCAATAAATTTGTGTTGAATACTCTACCCTCGAAAACTGTTGCGATCCCCTATACTTGTGGGTTATCAAGACCTTTTTCTGGCGCCGTTGCCGGGGAGCATAGCTTTATTTGCTAAGTCACTTGGGATTTATATCTGTTCATCACTATGAAGAATTTGAAAGACGCTAAGACCAAGATCGTTCCCTCTAAGACGAGGGGAGGTAAGGAACTACCATCTAGCTCTGCACTTGATTCACCTTCTGTTTTGAGTAAACTTGCAACACCACAACATGCTATTAATTCTGATATGTAGCAAGTTATTGATGATACTACCTCTACTCTGAATGATACTCATGATGATGCTAGTACTATGCCTGATAATGCTGTGCCACTTGGTGAATTTCTTAGTGAACAAATTGCTAAAGCTAAGGAAATTGAAAATGTTGAAACTCTTGAGAATTGTGCTTCACCTATTATGCCTAGCTCTCCTACTAGAGTTGAAACACCTGATGAACATTGCTTTGATAGGGAGACAACTAGAGCCATTCTTGCTTGTAATGATAGACATGAAGTTATAAAACTGGTTGCTGAAATGAATGAAAAATCTATGTGGGAGAAAATGAAATGTGATCCTAAGTTTGCTACCTCTCCCATATTTATTACTGATAAGGATTATGAATTCTCTGTTGATCCTGGGTTAATTACCTTGGTTGAATCTGATCCTTTCCATGGCTATGAAACTGAAATCGTTGTGGCACATCTCACTAAATTAAATGATATAGCCACCCTATTTGCTCATGAGGAAAAAATTCGCTATTACTATATTCTTAAGTTATTTCCTTTCTCATTAAAGGGTGATGCTAAAGAATGGTATAATACTCTTACTCCTGGTTGTGTGCGTAGTCCCCAGGATATGATTTATCACTTCTCTGAAAAATATTTTCCTGCTCATAAGAAGCAAGCTGCCATACAAAAAATATTTAACTTTGAGCAAATTAAAGAAGAGAATCTCCCTCAAGCTTGGGGGAGGCTTCTCCAATTACTCAATGCTCTGCCTGATCATCCTCTTAAGAAAAATGAAATACTTGATATCTTCTATAATGGACTAACCAATGCTTCTAGGGACTACCTAGATAGTTGTGCAAGTTGTGTTTTCAGGGAACGGACTATTGAACAAGATGAGGAATTATTGAATAATATATTGAAGAATGATAATGATTGGACACTTCCTGAACCACCGCCTAAACCTACTCCGAAGAAGAGGGGTATTTTATATCTCAGTCCTGAAGATATGCAAGAAGCAAGGAAATGCCAGAAGGAAAAGGGTATTAAAGCTGAAGATGTTAATAATCTACCACCTATTGAAGAGATACATGGTCTTGACAAGCCGACACAGGTAGTAGAGGTAAATTCTCTTATAAAATTTGATGCAAGTGATATTCCTTATAACAAATCTCCTAGTCAATGCTTGTATGAATTTGACAATTATATTATTAAGCAAGATCATTTCAACGCAAATGTTATGAAACAATTGAAACGGAATGCCTACATGATTGATCGCTTGAGTGACTTGATATTTAGAATTGCTAATGATGTTAAAGGTGTGAGTAAACATGCATCTATGGTTCAAACTCAATTAGAACAAGTTGCTAAATCTCAAAGTGAATTGCTCAATGAAATGAATAACAATATGAATGATCATGCTGTTAGAGTAATGACTAGAGGAGGTAGAATGACTCAGGAGCCACTTTATCCTGAAGGTCACCCAAAAAGAATTGAACAAGATTCTCAAAGAATTAATGTTGATGCACCTAGTCCATCTAAAAAGAAAAAGAAAAATGATAGGACTTTGCATACTTCTAGTGAACCCGAGGTAGAAAAACCCTTGGAGGATAGTAATGATATTTCTATTTCTGATGCTGAAACACAATCTGGTAATGAACAACCACTCGATGATAATAATAATGATGATGCTCATGTGGATACCCAACCAGATGATGATAAAGAACCTGATAATGATGTTGAAATAGAACCTGGTGTTGATCTTGATAACCCACCTCATAAAAATAAACGTTATGATAAAAAAGACTTCGTTGCTAGAAAACATGGTAAAGAAAGAGAACCATGGGTTCAAAAACCCATGCCCTTCCCTCCTAAACCATCCAATAAAAAAGATGAGGACGAATTTGAATGCTTTGCTGAAATGCTTAGGCTAGTCTTTTTGCGTACTCGTTTGACTGATATTATAAAGATGCCTCCTTATGCTAAATACATGAAAGACATTGTCACAAATAAAAGAAAGATACCTGAAGCTGAAATTTCCACCATGCTTGCAAATTATTCTTTTAAGGACGGAGTACCTAAGAAACTAGGAGATCCAGGAATACCAACTATACCATGCTCCATTAAGAGAAATTATGTCAAAACTACTTTGTGTGATTTAGGAGCCGGTGTTAGTGTTTTGCCTTTCTCTTTATATAAAAGACTTGATTTGAATAAACTCATTCCCACTGAAATATCATTGCAAATGGCCGACAAATCAACTGCCATACCTATCGGTGTTTGTGAGGATGTTCCCGTTGTAGTTGCAAACGTTACTATTCTAACAGACTTTGTTATACTTGATATGCCCGAGGATGACAACATGTCGATTATCCTTGGTAGACCCTTTTTGAATACTGCAGGGGCTGTTATTGATTGCAACAAAAGCAAGGTCACTTTTCATATCAATGGTAATGAGCATACGGTGCACTTTCCGAAGAAACAATTTCAAGTAAATGGTATTCATATTATTGAAAAGACTGCGACAATTACTATTGGAAGTTTTCAAATCCCTCTTCCTACTGTTAAAAAGAAATATGAAACTCTTATTATTGGGGAGATGCATATCCCCGTTGAGGTAACTTAGTGTTATACGAAAGTTCTTCGGTTTCATGTTACTCGGAAATGGGTTGTTAATAAGACCTGATCAACCTTATTAATGGATTCTTTCTGAGAAGCATGTGGTCGATGAATTTAGTAAGCACAACCTTCTATACTCACTTTTTGTTTTCTGTTATTTTTAGTTAAATGCAATGAAATGCCATGATTACCCTGTTTTCTGAATTATCCGTGTAATAAAAAAATGTCCAGAAATGAAAGTGCTCAGAATGTAATAAAATTTTGCCATGATTTTTTATATAATATTTAAGAATTTTTGGCACTGGACACATACCAGGGGGCTGCCCCAGGTGCCCACGAGGCACCAGGGTGCGCCACCCCCCTGGCGCGCCCAGGTACCTCGTGGGCCCCACAGGGACCCCCTCACTTATCCCTTCAGCCCACTTCGTCTCTTACCTCTAGCAAACATTCCTGGTAGCTCTCTCTCTCTCGTGTTCTTGCTCACAAAACTGAAATTTTTGATCTCTTTGCTCGGAGCTCCGTTTCCGAAACTGTTTTGGGAGATTGCTCCTTGGTACGTGACTCCTCCATTGCTCCAATTAGTTTTTGTTTTAGTGGATTATATTTTGCATAATGAGCTACTCTTGGTGCTACTGAAAATGAGCCTGCATGTTGAATTCTTTGAGTTCCAAGTAGTTTGAATGCTTGATATAGCCTCTAGACATCCATATGAGTAGTTGCTATCAATCTTGCGAAGTTTTATTGATATCATTTTGTGGCCCAATTTTTTTTCAGAAAATTGTTTTTAGGAAAATGAATTTCTTCCGGAGGAGTTCCTCGAAGCGGAACACCAAGGGAGTCCTTGGGGAGTCCTCGGACAGTGACCTCAACATTCCGTGTAGGACGGAGGTCCGGCCGTGCGAATGGCCGCACAATGCCTTCATGAACGAAGCCGGATTCTACCAGGAGTTCACGCAATTCGTTGCAAATGCCGGACTGACAGACTTCCTCGCAGATGAGTGTGACCAGCACCACATCCTTACAAATTCCTTTGTGCAAAACTTTCATTTTCTGAGTAGGCTTGAACCCCCTGAGGTGCGCTTTGATTTATATGCTGAACATTATCAGATACCTCTGGCTGAATTTTGTGAGATATGTTTGATTCCCTTTGATGGGGAAATTAGAGAGCCTCGCCCAGAGGAATTTGAGGGTTTCCTCCAAACTTTAACTGTGGGAGAGACTAGGGGCATGTCGAAAGCCCGATCCACTACCTTGCAATTTCCCTCAGTTCATTACTTTGCTTTATTCTTAGGGAAATGCTTGATTGCTAGGGAGCAAGGTAGTGCGCTAGCTGCACCTGACTTTGCCATTTTACGCCGCGCACTGCATAACGATAACACTTATAACCTGGGAGCTATCATTGCACGCCGCCTGCACACTAATAAAACTAGGGGTAAAATTCATGGTGGTATTTATGCTACTCGCTTAGCGAGACGTTTTAATGTTAACATACGCCTTCATGATTACTTGTTGCCCAGAGTTTACTTAGATCACCAATCCATGAGGGACCACCACTTTCTTTCTGCTCCTGAGCCTCCTCATAACATTCGTTATAACTTAGTTTTTAGTGAGGATACTCGTGATATTATTCCGTTGCCTGCACCTGCTTTGTTTGATTCTCATGCCAGGAACGGATATACTATTATGCCACCGGACATAGTTGCATACCGGAACGCACTGGCAGCAGCAGAGGAGGAGGCCCAGGATTGGGACGCTCGGGTGCCGCCTCCTCAGGAGTTTCATATGGGACCGGATGGCTACTACGGATGGTCGTAGACCAAGCTAGGCAAAAGCCTAAGCTTGGGGGAGTACGTATTTCTCACCGACATTACATTCATGTCCACACATTTCATTCCAGTTGTCGGTGTTCATACTTTTTCATTGTATAATCCATGTTAATTTTATTTTTCTCGCTTTCTTCTTGTGTGTTTGAAAAACTTTGACAAAATCCAAAAACATTTCTCGCTTCTTTTCGGTTTTTCTTTCTAGTTTAATTAGTTGTAGTTTCGTAGTAGCAAAAGAAAACCCAAAAAGATTTCTCGTTTCTTCTTTTGCTTGTTGGGAGTTCTCCCGTGTAAATAGTTTTCTTTTCTTGTTTTTGTTTTTCTTCTTTAATTTGCTTTGTTCAGAAAAACTAAAAACTCCAAAAATATTTCAGTGTGTTTCTCTGAAATTCTTTTCTTTTGTTGAGTCATTGTAAGGAGAAGACCACGATGAAAATGTTGAGTGGCTCTCATATGCATTATTGTTGATCTAGCAAAGAGCCCATTTTACCTTGTCTTCTCCTTTGAATAAAATGCTTGCAGATTCCAGCTTAGTCCACGGCACTCTTGCACTATTATTATTTTCATATCATTCGGTCGTGCAAGTGAAAGGCAATAATGACGATGATTTGATGAAGTGACTGTGGCAAGGAAAAGCGGGTATGAACTCAACTTGTTCTTTGTTTTTGTAAATATGTTTAACTCAGTATCCATGATTCAGCATGTTATGATTAAACATGTTTATGATGACAATTAGAGATTATAGTTGCTCATGCCATGTTTAAGTAGCTAGGAGTGGACAATGATTTATCTTGAGTGTCAACATGCATTAAAATGATTGTGATGTGGTATGATGATATGGTATCCTCCTCTGAATGTTTCAAGTGGCTTGACTTGGCACATGTTCACGCATGTAGTTGATTCAAAACCAACATAGCCTTCACGATATTTATGTTCATGGTGCTTATATCCTACTCATGCTAGTATTCAATGTTGATTATTCATAATGCATGGTTATGACCGTTTTCGCTCTCTAGCTGGTCGCTTCTCAATCTATTTGCTAGCCTTCTCTTGTACTAAGTAGGAATGCTGCTTGTGCATCAAAACCCTTAAACCTAAAGTTATTCCAGATGAGTCCACTATATCTACCTATATGCGGTATTACTCTGCCGTTCTAAGTAAATCTGCATGTGCCACCTCTAAATATTCAAATGAACATCTGTTTTGTGTGCCTGTACTGCTCATGGAGCGACAGGGGGCGGTCAGTATCTTCCATGCTAAGCGGGTTATTCTCATGATGAATGTTGATTCACATGTCCTTGCACGAGAGGGGCTGGTAATCGGGATGCCCAGTCCCATTATTAAAATTGCAAAATAATAAAACAAACTCCCCCGGAAAGTTGTTGGTATGGAGGGCACCCGAGGATTTGGCTAGCCATGGCTTGTGATTGTTGGTGGAGGGGGGTAAACTTTACTTTACCGTTTGGGAACCGCCGCTAATGTGTTTAGCATGGAAGATATTGAAAACTCTCGGTCGTGACGTTGACAGGAAAGGCATACCTCCCAAAATTTTATTTATCTCTGATTAAAGCTTCGAGCTTTGGCACCTCTGCAAATCCATGCTTCCCTCCGCGAAGGGCCTATCTATTTACTTTTATGTTGTTTTACTTTTATTGTTGAGTCATCACCTTCTCAAACAAGCACCAGACCTGAGAGCACTATTGTCATTCTCATGCATTGCGAGTAGTTAATGTTGTGTGCATCATGACTGGATCTCTTCTACCATGAATTACAATGTTTAGTCGCTGCTTGAACTTTGGAGGTGCTCTGCATTTATGTTTTGCGGTCTCAGAAAGGGCTAGCGAGATACCATGTTGTCATATTATATCATGATCATTTTAACAAAGTGTTGGCATTTGATATATCTTATTATTGCTCGCTAGTTAATTATGCCATTGATATGAGTGAATATAATTTCTAAGATTTAACGTTTGCATGGTTAGTTATATTTTTTGCTGAAAACTTGGGTACTATTTAAGCATATATATAGATACAAGAACAAAAGAGTTTGTAAAAGTTTTTCTTTATCACTTTCAGTTTGTCAACTGAATTGCTTGAGGACAAGCAATGAGTTAAGCTTGGGGGAGTTGATACGTCTCCGTCGTATCTACTTTTCCAAACACTTTTGCTCTTGTTTTGGCCCCTAATTTGCATGATTTGAATGAAACTAACCCGGACTGACGCTGTTTTCAGCAGAATTGCCATGGTGTTGTTTTTGTGCAGAAATCAAAGTTCTTGGAATTGGATGAAACTTTTTGAAGAATTTTTATGGAATATATAAAAAATATTGGCGCAAGAATCAACAGAAGGGGGTCCACCAAGTGCCCACGAGGCGACAGGGCGCGCCACCACCCCAGGCGCGCCCTGGTACCTCGTGGGGCCCACATGGCTCCGTCTGACCTAATTCCAACGCTATAAATTCAGTTTCCCGAAGAAAAAAAGGAAGGGAGGAAGTTTTATTGCGTTTCACGATATGGAGCCGCCGCCACCTCCTGTTCTTCATCGGGAGGCCAGATCTGGAGTCCGTTCGGGGCTCCGGGGAGGGGGATCTTCCGGTATCGTCATCATCAACCATCCTTCATCACCAATTTCATGATGCTCACCGCCGGAAGTGAGTAATTCCTTCGTAGGCTTGCTGGACAGTGATGAGTTGGATGAGATTTATCATGTAATCGAGTTAGTTTTGTTAGGGCTTGATCCCTAGTGTCCACTATGTTCTGAGATTGATGTTGCTATGACTTTGCTATGCTTAATGCTTGTCACTAGGGCCCGAGTGCCATGATTCCAGATCTGAACCCTTTATGTTTTCATGAGTATATTTGTGTTCTTGATCCGATCTTGCAAGTTATACGCATCTGCTATGTGTTATGATCCGCATACCCCAAGGTGACAATAATTGGGATTCTCTCCGGTGATTGCCATAGTTTGAGGAGTTCATGTATTCACTAAGTGCTAATGCTTTGTTCCGGTTCTCTATTAAAAGGAGGCCTTAATATCCCTTAGTTTCCTTATGGACCCCGCTGCCATGGGAGGGTAGGACAAAAGATGTCATGCAAGTTCTTATCGCAAGCACTTATGACTATATACGGAATACATGCCTACATTACATTGATGAATTGGAGCTAGTTCTGTGACGCCCTAGGTTATGACTGTTACATGATGAATGTTATCCAACGTATATCACCGATCCATTGCCTACGAGCTTTTCACATATTGTTCCTTGCTAAGTTACTAGTGTTACTACTACTGTCACAATTGCTACCAAACTACTGCTACTACCGTTACTGCTACAATTACTATTATTGCTACTGCTATCAAACTACCATATTACTGTGCACTGATCACTCTGCTGCAGATATTTAGTTTCCAGGTGTGGTTGAATTGACAACTCAACTGCTAATACTTGCAAATATTCTTTGGCTCCCCTTGTGTCGAATCAATAAATTTGGGTTGAATACTCTACCCTCGGAAACTGTTGCGATCCCCTATACTTGTGGATTATCACCCTTTTCCGGCACCCTACCAGAGGGGGAATGTCATCACCGGAGGCCATCTTCATCATCCCGGCGGTCTCCATGACGAGGAGGGAGTAGTTCACCCTCGGGGCTGAGGGTTTGTACCAGTAGTTATGTGTTTTATCTCTCTCTCTCTCTCTCTCTCTCTCTCTCTCTCTCTCGCGTTCTTGATTTGGCACGATCTTGATGTACCGCGAGCTTTGTTAATATAGTTGGATCATGTGGTGTTTCTCCCTCTCTATCTTGTTGTGATGAATTGAGTTTTTACCTTTAAGGTTTCACTATTATCGGATTGAATACTTTTATGGATTTGAGAACACTTGATGTATGTCTTGCATATACATGGGAGACATGATTCCTACTAAGGGACATCGCCGCCGCACAGCCTCAACCAAGACACTGAAACTGACAAGAACGAGAACAGGGTCCCTCCCGCCGGCGAGGGGCCGAGGTACTCCGCACCTCCATGGCCCAAACTCCATCGGAGATGGGGCAGACCGGTGGCGACGCCGACACGAGGAAGAGGAAAGGCTGGGATCTTTTCTTGTGGAGGAGGAAAAAGGGTTGCGGCTATTGGTGGCGTGGTGTGGTGTGCAACTACTGCAGACATACGAACACCAATGCGCATTGCACTGTACGAACAATGATACATTTATTTCTGGGGTGGAGCAAAGAGGACTTGATCAAACAAAATATTGTGCAGTCATGCATCTTCAATACTTGGAATGCCATATTGTATATACCGGCCTTCAAGCTTTGGTACATCAACGGACATTTACTGGACATTTACGGGCTGATATTGACTTGTCAATTTTTGATAGGATTAAGGGGTAGGTCGGGGCCCCTCCCCGGGTGAAATTCGGGGGGAGGGGGGTGGAGAGTATTGTTGGAAAGCACCCTAACAGTCCCGTATGCGGCCCGTGCGTTTAGCATTTTCTTTGTATATACCTAACTATTGTGGTCACCTGTGCACCTAGGGTCATCGCTATTTATTCAATAGGCTTAGATCTGTCACCTCATGCACCACCGTGTGTTGAGGAGTTGGTGCCTCTTGATTGTAACCCTATTCATATGGAATAAAACTCTTTTACCCTTGCAAAAAAAAAAACCTCATACACCACAAGGATAGGAAAATGTTTGGAATCGGCCGACCATCCATAGCTCCTAAACGGTCGCACGAGTGCACCCTCCGATCGTTGTGCGGTTCGTGCTCGATCACCACGCGCGGTGCCACGCGGCTGTTGGGGCCCACACATCTCTCACACCGCCTACCTTATCTATTCATACAGGGGCACTTTCCTCCACTCTTTTCCTTTGCTCTCATCTCTCGCCTCTCTCCTCCTCCTTGCTCCAAGGGAACGGGAGCGCAGGGCAGCCGGATGTTGTTGCTCCCTCCTCCCTCGTACCGGAGACGAGGTTGGCTGGTGGCTGTCGTCGAACACACACATTGTTTTTTTTTTGCGAGTGCTTTCTTCGATGCTACAATCTGTTGTCGCCTGGGGGGCTGCAAATCCATTCTAGCATTGCCGCGAGCGACGACGATAGCTACGACAAGCCGATATGACAACATCGTTATCTGCAAAGGGCGGAAGCCGATGCTTGAACCGCAGATGCAGCTTGTGGCAAGCAGGATCCCCGGTGCTACAATCGGCGACGAGCTGATGCCGCTAGATGAATGGCATGGTGTAATCGGAGGTGCGATGAGCAGAGATCGGCGACCGCGCGAGTTGGTGCTGCAACCAGCGGAGTCGCGAGCTGGAACCAGTTGCGCCGAGAGTTGCAACCAGTGACGCAGGAGCCGAGAATGCTGCTACCGGCGTCGCTGGAAGCTAGAACCGGGCTGGCGGATGCTACGAGCTCGCCACTAGTGATGTCACAGATGTCAGATGCTTGGACGGGCGGCGGTGGTTGCTGACAGGTTGTGGTGGATGCTGCGACTGCGAGCAGCGACATACCTGCAATCAATGATGCTGCGATCGGCGACAGAAAAAGCTTCAACTGGCGTCGTGAATTGCTGGGACCAGTGACTTGCTGTGACTTGTTGGGCGAGTGATGACAGCGAGACGGCGAGAGAACCCACGCGGGCGGAAAGTTGCGAGTGTGGCGGTCTGCTTGCATGAGTGGTGGGGGGTTGGGGGTTTCTGTTGCGTCGAGACAAGGTGTGCGGGAGGTAGACGACATAGATCGATCAAACAACCAGATCGAACCCAGTTCTACAGTACGGGAGTCCACAGATCGAGGCTCAGGCTAGTCGCCCTAGGCAGAGCACTCCCCCACCAGATAACACTTGTAAGATGCCTGGATGCATGTTATTTCTTTTAAAAGGAAAATGGGTATTTTGTTCCAGTTCGAACTCCTCATCTACAACTCTTGTGTTCCCACGGCCTGCCAGTCACGCCACTAAATCGCACGTATGCAAGCAAGAAATCAGAATTGCTATCCCACACAAGCGAGCTCTTTTCCGGTGCCTACAATTTCAATAAACTAATGAGGTAAATGCATCAGGAGTCATAACTTGCACGCGACGGCCTGTTTAGTCCATAAACTTGCAAAATACGTGTTTCTGGTCATCAAACTTGTACGGGCATGCAAATACGGCCACATTTCGTATACACAGGCGTATTGTGTTGCCAGGGCGCCCGCTGTCGCATGGTAGATTTGCAGAAAAGCCCTTGGCTTTATTTATTTACGTATTGAGACCCTAAAATAAAATGAAAAAACAATGCGAGGATGGTGTTTCAAACCCACAACCTGCCGCTCGTACGCTCACATGGACAACCACCAGACCGATAATGATTGATGTTTAGGCGACTAGTCATTATATCATATCAGCATGGACCGAAAATTTAAAGAAGAAATCTAACCAGAAAACAGGAAGACCCGCGGTTCGGACATGTGACCTGCTGGGCACCCTTAACTAAGCCAACCACTGGGCTACGACAACATAACATGTCCTAAACAGATAAACACTTTTCATGTTGTTATTTCTTCTTGTTCTATGTAAGAAAACAACTTATATTCTGGTTTTTGTGACATTCAAAAAAATGTTCATACATTACAAAAAAAGGGTATGAGACATTTTGAAAATTGTTTGATCATTGTAAAAGAATATTTGTGTAGTTAAAAAACATAAGTTGCGTTTTAAAAATTCAGGTACTTCGAAAAAATGTTCATGACATTTTAAAAAATGTTTATACAATGTACAAAAATGTTCGCATAGTTTAGTGTATGTTTCATACCATCCAAAAAATACTAAATGTATTTGGAAAATGATAATGGTATAATTCTAAAAAATCATTTTATACACATTTAACATTTCCAAATACATGATAACATTTTTTATAATATATGTCTTGATGTCTATTTTTTCCATACACATTATCCGTTTCAGGTATACAACTATAAAAAAACTATACACGTTTAATAATTTTTAAACACATGATTAAAAAAATTCAAATACAAGTTTTAAAAACTTTTTCAAATACATGTTAAACATTTTTGGATGGTACGAAACATTTTTTGAACTACGCAAACATTTTTGTATATTGTATAAACAATTTTTAAAATGTCATATATATTTTAGTATGTGTACATTTTTAAAATGCAGTGTATTTTTTTAATTACACAAATATTTTTTTACAATGTTTAAATATTTTTTCAAATGTCACATACCTTTTTTTTAACGCAAGAATATTTTTTAAATGTCACAAACACCAGAATATAAGTTGTTTTCTTACATAGAACATGAAGAAATAACAACATGAAAAATGCTTATCCGTTCTGGACATGTTATGTTGTCGTAGCCCCGTGGATGCTTAGTTAAGGGTGACCACAAGGTCACATGTTGGAGCCGCGAGCCTCCCTTTTTTCTGGTTCGATTTCTTCTTTAATTTTCCGGTCAATGTTCATATAGGATATAAAAACTAGTCGTGCTGCCTAACATCAATCATCATCGGTCTGGTGGTTGTCCACACGAGCGTACTAGCGCAAGAATAATGTGGGCCAGGAGTCCTAGAGGGATACTTTTCCAGCAGAAAAATTAGAGCATGTGGGTAAACTAGCCTCTATCCACTTAAAACAACCCATTTAACTTACTAGATCTCAGCTGGCTGATCCGTTCACCTGTCTTCTCTAGCGATTGGTGGCCCAAGCAGAAAAGAAAAGGGCAGTGATAGGCGCCGGATGTCCGGCCGAACAGTTGGGCCGGACTAGCCCTAGCCGCCCGATCCAGCCGCACGATAATCCCCTTCCCCAACTGCTTCGTTAAAAAAAAAAGGAAAATAGCCATGGTGCCTGTCATCGCTTGCAGCGGCGATCCTCCCCCAGAAACCAGCTAGCTCGCCGGCCGTCTTCGCCCGCTTGCCTCGCCGCCAGTCGCCGCCCTCGTCGCCGGTGGTCACCCATGGCCGCCAAAACGGTACCGACGCCGGTCGAAGCAATTGCCAAACGCGGTTGTAGCACCCAGCCATACGGTTGTAGCACCTGTCAGGACTGTGCCGTGTTCGTCGAGCTCCGGCGAGGGTACCGCCCATGGCCGCCGGGACGGTGCCGTGGCTGGTCGAAGCAATCACCGAACACGGTTGTAGCATCAACCATAAAGGTTGTAGCACCCCATCGATCACAGCTCCAGCAAAAAATTAAGGTTCCACAAAAAAAATATAGTTCCAGCAAACAAAAAGTATGGTTCCAGCAAAAACAAATTATGGTTCCAGCAAAAAACAAAAAAAGCATGGTTTCACAAAAAGCAATGGCATGACCAACGAAACAAAAAAATGCATGGTTCCAACAAACAAAAAACATGGTTCCAGCAAAACAAAATGTGGTTCCAGCAAAACAAAAAATGAATCCGTCGCTGGATTGCAGCAATAAATTTGTTCGGTCCCAGCAAAAAAAACAGCCGGTTCCAACAAAAAAAATGGGCGCCGCCACCGGTCCAAGCACCGGTGACATTATAGGCAACCTGCCGCACCGGTGGCCGGCCATGACGCTCCGATGGCCGCAGGTTGCAGCACCATGAGAGATTCAGAAGCGACGCCGCTCGCACCACCATGGCTATGGTCGTGATTCCGTTGGTTGGAGGAGATGCGGCATGGCTAAAGGAGATAGTCAGTGGAGGGCTCTCATGGAAGATGCGTGTGCTGGAGAAGAAGAAGACGCGAGTGGATAAGGGGATGAGAAGATAAGGCATGTGCGGTTGGCTTCGCTCGGGAAGAAAAATAGAAGCAACTGGGCCTGGTACGTGTCTCGCGAGGTGCTACATGGGATGCTACGTGGGCTGTGTACGTGGGGCCGCACTGAACGAGACACGAGAGGGAGGCGACCGGCCGAGCGTTCCGCCAGTCCGCCGTTTTCAAACGTTTCCCAAAAGAAAATGGGTCGGGACTGCTGCTACGGACGTAAGGAGAAAGGTCCAATTGGGATAGCTTGTTTATTTTGCCTGATATTATTTCTAAGGAGCAATCGACCTTTGTGCCAGGAAGGCTTATAACTAACAACATTATCTCCGCGTCTGAATGTTTGCACTTCATGAAACTGAACAAGGCAAAAATAAATATATTTTGTGCTCTGAAGCTTGATATGATGAAGGCTTATGGCCGTGTTGATTGGACTTATCTTCGAGCTATTACGACAAAGCTGAGTTTCCACTCAAAACGGGTTGATATTGTTATGGGGATGGTTAGCTCGGTTTCTTTCTCGGTTTTGTTCAATGGTAAGAAACTAGAGTCTTTTAAACCTACCAGAGGTATTTGTCAGGGTGATTATTTCTCCCTATCTCTTCTTGTTGGCAACAGAGGGCCTTTCAGGCCTCTTAAAATCAAGTGTTCAACCATCAAATATTGCAGTCATTAAAGTGATAGAATCGGTGCCGCCGGTTAATCACCTTTTGTTTGCAGTAGGCAGCCTGTTGTTCTTCAGGGCGCTAGGAGAGGGGCGGAGGAAGTATCTCTTTTGGTCAATAACTATTGTCAGGCATCAGAACAACGTATTAAGCGAGATAAATCATCTATTTTCTTCAGCAAGGGTTGCCCAAATGATTCATGTGATGAAATAAAATATAACCTTCAGGTGCCAAACAAATCTTTGAGCGAGAGGTATTTGGGTCTTCCTTCTAATGGTGGTTCATCAGAAAATGGATGTTTAAAATACTTGATGGATAGATTATGGAACAAGGTGATTGGATGGATTGAGCAAACAATGTCGACAGTAGGTAAAGAAGTGTTTGTTAAGGCAGTGGCTCATGACATTCCTGTCTATTCTATGTTATGTTTTAAGCTCTCCAGAGGCCTATGTCAGCATCTGACGTCTCTATAAGAAAAACAAATTGGGGGGGGGGGGGGGCAAAGATGGCAAACGCAAACCAACACGGGTCTCTTGGGATACTATGACACAACTCAAATTTATGGAAGGTCAGGGTTTTAGAGATTTAGAGATTTTCAATCTCTCCTTGCTAGCCCGCCGGGCTTGGACAATCCTACAAGACCCGGAGACTCTCAGTGCTCGTATTGTCAAAGCGGTGTACTTCCCCTCAAACTCAATTCTTAATGTTGAGCTGGGCTCTCATCCGTCCAAATATGGAGAGCTATTATCGAAGGGGTGTGTACTTTTTCAGGGTCTCATTCAAAGAATTGGGGATGGTTCTCCCACCCACATATGGAACCAGAATTGGCTACCGAGGGGCGTGTTAATGAGGCCATTGTTATCCTTGTACACGAGCCCCCAATGATGGTCAATGAGTTGATTGATACCATGTCAGCAAGCTAGGATAGGGGACGTGTCCAGCGAGTTTTTTTACGGTTTGATGTCCTTTATGCACAAGTGTCCAACAAAACTTCTGGCTTGGAATTTTGAGCACAGTGGGCGGTTCTCAGTTTGCTCTACCTATAGCATGCTTGTAGGTACTAAGAGGCGCCGAAACGCTTGGTTGGATGAGCGAGCTGGACCATCTAATCGGGACGATGACAGTGCAGGATGGCAAAAGTTGTGGAAAGTTGATGTTCCCGCAAAGTTTCATATGTTCCTGTGGAGACTAGCACATGTATCACTTCCTTCGGAGGATATTCACCAACGTAGAAGTATGAGTACGTCGAGTTCCTGCTCGTTGTGTGTGCTGAAGATTCCTGGCAACACTCCCTTGTTGATTGTACTATGGTCGGTCGCGTGTGGGCTTTGTCTGACATGGATCTTTTGGAGCATATGATGTTAACCACTGAGGTAAACCCTAAGGCGTGGCTTTTCATTGTGTTTGATACTCTCCCGCATGCGCAACTTATACACATGGTGGTCACGCTTTGGGTGATTAGGAAGGTGAGGTGGAAAACAATGCACGAGGACATTTTTTAGAGCCCCTTTTCCACACATGACTTTGTCAACTGATATATAGCGGAGCTGGAAAAATTGAAGTCTATCAAAGCACTAAGGGCAAGTGTTTCGGTCCAACCTCCTAGCTCCGGTGGTTGGCAGTTTCCCCCGGCCGGCATGGCCAAAGTCAATGTTGATGGGGATGTGTCGAGGGCCAACACGACCAGAGTGGCTACTGCTTTTTGTTGCGATGATCATGGTGTTTAACTTGGAGCATCAGCTTTGGATATACAGGGAGGGGCGGATCCAGGCACTTTGGAGGCGTTGGCTTGTCAGGAGGGTCTTGCCCTAGCCATGGACCCTTATATTCAGAGTGTGCATGTTGCCTTGGATTGTCTAAACGTCGTCAACGACATTGCAACAAGGACAACAAGGACGAGAGGGATGTATGAAGCTGTCATCAAGGACATGTCATCTCTTAGGTCTTCTTTTACCCTCTGTAACTTGTTCATGAGAAAAAAGGCTCTAACTATGAGGCCCACAACCTAGCTAGGTTTGCATCTTATTTAGATGAAGGAAGACATACGTGGCTTGGTCAGCCATATGATCCTATTTGTGTCCCTTGATCATTAATCAATAAAACCTAGTGTTCTTCTTAAAAAATTGGGATAGTTGGCCCAATTAGATATGGCATCATTAGGGCATCTCCGACGCAGACCCTCACAACCCCCGCACGCAAGTTATGTAAGTTTGAAATCATAGCAGAATCAGATGAAACCTCAGTTGGGCAGAGCTAGAATGAATTAATGCTCACACAGAGCTCATCGCACTTAACCAACCGCAGAAACACACGAGTAGGACAAGAAAAACAACATGATATTGGAAGAAACCCAACTCTGTTCATTTGCACTCGGAGCATTATATCAGCCAACTTATTAATTATGTAGAGATTCAGTTCGCGAGACATGGAGATGGACTTCTGGGCGGTAAGCTATGTTCTGATAAGCTTTTCAACTTATCTTTTAATACAAGATTATGAATTTAACACTCTGGGTGAGAAATGGCTCACAAGTAGTTAACATACAATTGGAGTACTTTTGCTCCAGAACTCTAGTAACTATTAGAGTAAATTTCAAATTTTTTTAACGTTTGTGATAGTAATTACCCCATTTAGCAGATTTTTCACATTTTTATTCAATTTAAGCAAACTTGTGCCACAAACTATATCCCTTTCAATATATATTTTCGCAATCTGGAAAGACGTACCCACAAATTAGTGCTTACTTTGATCGATTCCACAAACTTGGCTCTCCACGTAGACTGGGTAAATTTTAGCAAACCGGTTTTCTTTGATCGGTTCATTTTGGTCTTTATTTATGCCATGCGCACCTCTACAAACACCTGGTGTGCGTCAAGCTCAGGGCTCCGCTATCAAGTAGCCTGCTCCAGGTCCACCGGTTCGAACACAACGACGGTGGTGGCGAGGCCAGTGAAGACCGGAGGTAGGGTGGCTGGGCCACGCTGCCGTTGATCCGGCTTGTGGCAGAGGTCTAGGAACATCACCCACCACATCTTACACCATCAAAAAGCATTTAGGGATGACATGGTCTCATATCGTTTGTTCAATATATACGAGGCACATCTACACCAACCAGTATAGTCACATTCACTTTGCAGTGTGCGGTGTTATAGAATCACGAGAAGACATATAGATGGAATAGGTTGCAGAAGGTGTGTACTACCATGCATGGATGCATGGATTTCCTATATGATGTCGGGTATCAATTGATTTGTTGGAATTGTAGGCACCGGGAACTCATTAGCCAGATGGGTTCGCACAAGTAGTTTCTCACATCCATGCATGTTAGCAGGTTCGAAATTGAGTGTTGCTAATATCTAGAGAATGGCTGCAACACAAAGTATATGTGGAAACAAAACATTCGCAAGGGCGCCATCCCGCCGAGGCTGCCGTGCGGAAGCTTCTAGTTCCTGATTGTGCCGTGCGGAAGCTTCTGGTTCCTGATAGTGCCATGCGGGATGGCGCCCTTGCGAATGTTTTGTTTCCACATATATTTTGTGTTGCAACCATTCTCTAGATATTAGCAACACTCAATTTCGAACCTGCTAACATGCATGGATGTGAGAAACTACTTGTGCGAATCCATCTAGCTAATGAGTTCCCGTTGCCTACAATTCCAACAAATCAATTGATACCCGACATCCTATAGGACATCCACGCATCCATGCATGGTAGTACACACCTTCTGCAACCTATTCCATCTATATGTCTTCTCGTGATTCTATAACACCGCACACTGCAAAGTGAATGTGACTATACTGGTTGGTGTAGATGTGCCTCTATATATTGAACAAACGATATGAGACCATGTCATCCCTAAATGCTTTTTGATGGTGTAAGATGTGGTGGGTGATGTTTGAATCAATGCTCGAAGATGTTCCAAATTACAATTTTCTATAAATAGAATAAATATTGTGGATATAGTTAATAGCTTCTGCAGGTTAACATGAATATGGGTGCATCAAAATCATATATAACTATATTATTCTAGGAACTGCTTTATTTTTTGTTTGTTTACGGAGACTACAATGGGCTTATGTCAGCCTGAATATATATATCCAATAAAGAACATGTGGAAGAGAGGAATGAAAAGAGAAAAAAATTACAAGGGCACGCTCAAAAGCCTGAACCAAAAATTGAATGAGAGCAATATTCTTGCAGAAAGTTTTTTTAGGGGTATCACCAAGTTTTATTGCTCAAAATCCACATGATGTGGAATTACAAAAGGATCATGGGGATAGACCAACCAGACATGTCGTCTTGATCGAGAGCATTGGAAAACTTGTCTAACCTATCACGAAAATGGCTATTAGCTGCTCGGCCTTCAAATGTGAAACTACAATTAACATTAATGCTCTGTTCTTGATCTCAGTGATTATGGTGCAATAAGCCCCATTGCTTCCCTTCTGAATATCACTCACCACCTGCTTTGAGTCCGATGCTACGATGAAGTTGTGAACCATCAAATCATCTGCCAAAGAAAGAGCCTCTCGGCATGCAATGGATTCCATCGTAGCAACATCGATAATGCCGTGTATCACCAGTGAGGAGCTTCCCATATAATTTCCTTCAATCTCTACAAACTACAGCCGCCGAACCTCCACTCTGGTTTCTTGCAATGCTTGCGTCAACGTGGATTCTCGCAAAAAAAACGTGGATTCTCGCAGACAGGTGATACAACATGGTGCCCCAGTCCTTTAGGAGAGCTTGCTTGTCAGGCTAAATGCAATGATTAGAACGAACCGGTGTAAATAGCTCGAAGTGGTTTTCTACGAAACCAGGCCATAAATTGGGCGGCTGACCAGGATCCTGGCTCGCGATCGGTGGCCCAAGCAGGAAGGCAAATGGGCCTGGCCTGCTGCTGGTTTCTTGCTAAGGACGAAGAAGCAAAGCCCAAGTCGCATAGCTGGGCCAGTTAGATAGCTCATCGTCATTTGTAGTTGTAGATTGTTGTTCCCGTCAGTTTCCACCGGTTTTAATCGCTGTGGGAGCTCGCCGGAGTTCAGATGCGCGGCGGCACCGAGCCTAGACTGCTAGACACATGCCCATGATGCAGGTATAATAAATTTTCCGTCATAATAAAATTAAAAGAATCTCCGTTTAACAAAGCAAGGTTGAATTTGTACTCACGAGCTGCCGCACTTAATCGACGAGCCTCTGCATAAATATGCACACAGTCAATCCCGTTCTCTCAACTCAGTGGAGTTTGTTTTGCACCCGTTGGACTCATTCAGCTCAGTAGAGTTTGTATTTGTAGCCAGATCAATGACTCTCAAAATTAACAACCACTCAATCCTGAACGTGCTAATATGCATACATGCGAGCAACTACCTCGATTTTCTGAGTTCACTAGTAGAAAACAGGGCTTTCGTTCTAGCCGGAAAGGATCAATAGTCCCGGTCGCGTTACGAACCGGGACTAATGTGAGCATTAGTCCTGGTTCGAGCGGCTAGGACGCCGGACGGGGCTCGGCTAGCTTTAGTCCCGGGTCAAACGCAACCGATACCAACCGGGACTAAAGGGGCTGCGGCAGGATGCGGCCGGTGCGAACCCCTTTAGACATTTAGTCCCGGTTGGAGACACCAACCGGGACTAAAGGGGTTGAGGCTTTAGTCCCGGTTGGGGTTAGACCTTTAGTCCCGGTTGGAGACACCAACCGGGACTAAAGGGGTTTTGAAAGTTTCTTTTCTGTTTTTCCATTTGTTTTCTATTTTTAGTTTCTGTTTAAAATTGCTTATATCTTTTAGGATATTTGATGTCTTTGAGTGATTCTTTTTGCATTAGATTCAAAATTTTGTCTAGTTTCTGTTTGTGCCATTAGTTTTCAAATTTGAATAGTTTAAATTTGAATTTGTTCAAATTTGCTTCAAACCCTAGATTGTGAATAACTTGAGTTTCAAAATAGTTTTTAATTTAATTTTTTTTGCTCCTAGTCACATGTTAGATTGTTGTCACAGTAAGATTTATTTGGGTATTTTTAGAATAATTTAAATTAGGATTTTAATTAAAACAGTACTGTTTTGCTTATATAGTTGTTTTAGTCATTTAATTGTTGTTTTTAATTATTTTTAGTTAGTTCTTTCTGTAGATTTTAACATGTTGTAGTATGCTTCTGTTAGACAACAGTAGATAAAATTTTATAATTAATTAATATTAATTTTGCTACAGTTTTGTATTAATAGTTGTTTAGCCTTTAATTATAGTTGATAGAATTAGTTTTGCCATTAGTTTTGCGATATTATCTTCATTAACTATACCAGGCAAGTTCACTTTGACCATACTTTTCATACCTATGTTTTTATTGCATTTAGTGACACCTTTTCAACTTTCCTCCAGTAGTATATTGAATCTTATAGTTGAGTAGAATCATGAGGTAGGAACCCACACCCGTAGGCCGTTTTGCAAATTTTTAGAATCCTCAAATTCCGAAAGGAAAAAAAGTTATCCTCAAATTTAAGTTTTTTCGATTTTTTGGTCAAACTCTCGTCAAACTATGGTCAAACTACTTATTCAATAAATATTAGTGTTACTAAATAATTATTGTTTTTTAGAATAATAGTTTCAAACTCAAAAGGTGAAACGTGTGACATCATGCTCAAGTTCAACTTCTAAAATCAAATAATAGCAGTTGCTACAACTGGACAGACATTGTATATAGTGATTCAGGGATTCACCATTTTATACCTGAGCTAGTACCAGATCAACAAATTATAACCATTTTATCAATGAATCCAGATCAGGCACTTGTGCTTAGCCAAACATAGAAAGCTCATTAGTTCTCATCCTAATCACATCACCAAGAAGCAATTGATTCCAGCATATGAGAAATAATTTTAAAAATTAATTTTATTTAAAAATAAATAAATGATGTCATATTTGGATTCCTCGCATTTTTCTGATAATAATGCATATATTATTTGTCGAATTTCTATTTACAGATTTAAAGATATTAATTATGCCATATTAAATGAATAAATGGCAAAAAAATGAAATTCAATATTATTATTACTTATTTTATTTTCATTGAAATTCAATATTATTACTTATTTTATTTTCATTGAAATTCAATATTATTATTACTTATTTTATTTTAATAATTATCTGGAATTCAAAAAATTAAATCATGTAACATCAAGACCTAAGGGTTAATAGGATTGATAGCTTACTATTGTCAGGAAAACAACAAGTGCGGACTTGGAAAATAGGGGAAATAAAACTGGGAAGTTAAGCATGCTGGGGCTGGAGTAGTGAGAGGATGGATGACCGGCCGGAAAGTTAGACGATTTGGAATGAGTGCTCCACGCTGGAGCAGTGAGGAGGGGTGATTAGAGATTAAATTGTCAAATAATTCAAAGATTTGAAAATCGGAAAAAACTCAAAAAAAATTCAAAAAAAAATTCAAAAAAAAAATTCCTTTAGCCTTTAGTCCTGGTTGGTAACACCAACCGGGACTAAAGGTCCTCCAGCCCCGCTCCAGACAGCGGCCACGTGGAGGGCCTTTAGTCCCGGTTCGCAACACAACCGGGACTAAAGGGGTGAGCCTTTAGTCCCGATTGCGTAGTCCCGGTTGGGCAACCGGGACTAAAGGCCCTCCCGAACCGGGACTGATGGCCCATTTTCTACTAGTGGTTACTGGCTTGCTAGTTCCCAATGCCTCCGACTCCAAATCCATACATCCATCTTAGTGCACACCTTCTAAAACTTGCTCCAGCTATATTTGTTCTACTGATTTTTATTTTACACCACACATTGAAGCGTGGATGTGTGTATACTGGATAGTGTGGATGTGCCTGCTATATATATTGAGGATCAATACAAGGACGTGTTACTCTAAACGTCAATAATGGTGTAAGGTGTGTTGGGTGATGTTTAAATCAATGATCTGATGTTTTAAGATTTATAATTCTCTATAAAATGGAAAAAAAATATTATGGATACAGTTCAAGGTTTTTAAAATTACAATTTTCTATAAAAAAATTGGAATAAACATTACGGATACCCTTCAATAACCATGCGTAGGTTAATGTGAATATCTCACGCACATCAAACACTAGATGGATGCGTGAAAATTCTATATAATTGTACAATTTTCCCTTTAAAATTGTTTTTGTTATTTTTCAATTCAGACATGTCATCTCCTACTAACTACTTGGCATCTCGGAGTACATATTTTCTTGAGTCTGCAGAGCCATGTGCCCATGTCACCGGGCAGTCCCTAGCTAGTGTATGCCTTTTTTTTTAATTATAGAATAGATACTTACAAGCGCGCACTACATGCGATGATCAGTTTCTATGCAAATGTTCAAGTGCCATTATACCAGTTTTTGTCGATTGTTCAAAGGCATTTCTCAGTTTTTTATGCAAATATTATTTCAATTTTTATCGAATTCAGGCATGAGCAAAGTGAAGTATCATTTTCAATATCCCGCAAAAAAGGGTACATTTCCCAATCACAGTTTAATGACATGTGTAGCTCCCGAGACAAAATAAGTACAGAATGCACTTTTCAAGGATTTGTGATGAGTTTATGTTTCAATACGTTGAGTTGAGTTGAGTTAAAATACGTTGTGTGGGACAGTCATATTAGGTACTCGTGTATGTCCAGCTTAGGTATCCTTTTTTAGACAGCATCTCCACTCTGGTATCTTGGGAGAATGGCTGTGTTTTTCGTGAAAGGGGCGCGGAGGGGGGGGTATCATGAGCAAGGTTGTGAGGAGATCGCAAAAATTGATATAGAGGAAGAGGTCGGAAGAATTCATTCGATTGATTGAGTCAGACGCCACTACTAGGGAAAAGCTTATAGGTAGAACATTAGTAGTAGCGCGGGAAAATAAGCAGCGTTGCTGCTACTTAGCAGTAGCGTTGGATTTGGACAGCGCTACAAGTAAGGCATTAGCAGTAGCGCTGGAAATACTTGCCGCGCTACTGCTAAGTGGGCCTCAACGTGCCCACCGACGCTAGCTGTAATAGTAGCGCCCTCCAAAATACAGCGCTACTGCTAAAGTTTTAGCAGTAGTGCCGGCTCTGACAAAACCGCTACTACTAATGGGCCCCACTTAGTAGTAGCGCTGCTCCGAACAAGCGCTACTACTATGCACCTTAGCAGTAGCGCCGACATAAATACAGCGCTACTACTAGGCGTGGCTGCTGCCACCTTTTCACCCACCACCTCTCCCCCTCCCCCTTCCTCCCCCCCTTTGCCCTCTCCCCTCTCTAAGTTACTTCTCCACCATTATTGCCCTTCTTCTCTCTTCCTTCTACCTCTCTTCTCTCCCCATTAATGCCCCCCTCCACCATAATTCTCCTCCATAAATGGCCTCTTTTCTCTATCTTCCTCATTTATTTGGCTCTCCCTCCTTCCATACATATATATCCCTTTCCCACTCCTAGATTTGTCTCATAGCTACCTAGCTCATCTCTCTCCCTCTCCATTAGTTAGCTACAGTCATCTCTAGCTCCTCCCAACACTACAAGAAATATGGCAACTTGCGACCATCAATATTGGTCACTGAATGGTCATTGTTTCCCATTTGTGACCTTTTTGTGATAAAAACAGTTGGTCAAAAGCTGGCCGTCTTTAATGAAACTTAACGACCTTCAATGTGAAATGGTCGTAGACTGTTACGACCAAAACAAAAGGTCGTAGCTTTTACGACCAATTGTTTTGGTCACTGGCAGTCTGCCCAGACCACGTCAGGTCCAACGTGGCAAGCTGACGTGGCAAAATTGCGACCAAATGAATTGGTCGTAGATTATAATCAGCCCGGTCCAGTTCGACACTTTACTTGGGCCAAGCCCAACAATTCAGCCTTTTTATATTTTTGTCCTATTAATTTTGGTCAGCTACATGGGTCAGGCCCAACATTTTAGCCTTATTATTTTTGGGCTGTAGCCTTTGTTTTTCTTTTTTTAATGCACCCCAATTGTCAGGTTCTGGTAAGTGGGTCCCAAATGTCACGTTCTAGTTTGTGGGTCCCTGTTGTCAAGGTCATGTTCTTCAGATTTCAATATGCCGATAATTAAACAACCAATATTTAAATCGAAATAGACAGAAAACAGAAACAATACTTCAAATAACAGCAAGAAGCAATCTGCTACATCATATAACACACATAAAAATGTGATCAGCATCAAGTTTACAACCAGATAACAAGCTCTACAAGTGTACAGTCTATCACATGAGCCAAGTTTGTGCTTCAGTTTGATCCAATAGGATCAGCATCAAGGGCTTCATTGCTCCCAGAACTAGCTCCAATGAGCTAGAACTATGCTTCTTCTGATTTCTTTGTCCTGATGCTCGCGAAGAAACATGAAAGGCCAGCATCTGCACGTTATAGAACAAAATGGTTAGGAACAAAATAAAAGTAAATCTAATAGCATATTTAACAGTAAATAAAAAAATAATGAAGACCAATTAGTGTGCATAAATACCAGCAGAACATGCAAAAAGAGGCGCAGCTAGGAACTGAAATGGTACCAATGGTAGTGTTGCTGCATTAGGGCCGTCCCAGCTTGTCCCTGCCCAAACGGCATGATGATCTGCTGATCCATGTACTGCTCCAGCGTCACTTCCGCTACCACTACTGGAAGAAGCTCAGCTCATCGATCATCTGCACGCCAACAAACCAAGAAGATAGCCTATTTAGCCTACTGAAGTAAAACCATCCATCAAAATCTTGTTTCTGAACATCAGCATCAAATCAACAACACTGAATTAACATGCATAAAAGGAAAGAGCTAATACAGGGCAGGTATATGGGTATCATAACAAACAAGAAAGGAACGACAATCTATTTTAAGTACTTCAGGTTTGAGCCATTTTCGATACTAAAATCAATACATAACAGCCAACATTTCAATCCATGGACACCACATGACAGAAAAGGTACTAAGGCACTCCTTGCTACTTAAAACCAAAGCAAGGTACAGAGCACAGGCCAGGCCAACAATAAATTGGTACCAAATCCGGAAATCACCATCTGAAATGAAGTTAATGAGACATTTTAGAATCAACTTGACAGTTGACAGTAATGTTTGCATTGGACACATCCAGAACTAAAATTATACATAAATGCCTTATTTCCGATGCCCAATGCCTCAGTTCAGTAAACACTAAGCATGGTACATAGTAAATATTTGACACAACCAGAACTGAAATCATTCACTCTATCAAGCATATCTACAATGATGCAGCACACAAGAATAGAGAGATGCACAATGGAGCAGCATCGTATATCACACAACATGGACACTCTTTGAACAAGCATAGTGTTTCGGTCTAAAACCACCAAGTCAATTTCAGACTTGAAGCATGTCGAATAACTAAACATACATACATGTGTATATAGAAGCAGCAGAAGCAAATAATACATATATCCTCTTTCTTCCTCTACAACACTAACTAACCTATCTTATTGTTGAGCTAGAGGATCTGCACTTGGTAACTCAATGAAGCTTGTGGATAAAATGGCACTTCTGACAATAATAGATGCAGATTAAACTAACTGAGGTTGTAATATAGACCCAAACGAATTTGGGATAGGGAGGACAAGCTAGCAGATTGATTACCTGTGTAGAGTAGACCCTCTCGTGGGACTCGTCCAGATTGATGTTGGTGGCCTGGTCGAATCCCATCAATGTCCCCTGGAAGAAGAAACGAAACAGAGTCGGAGACAAGGGAATTTGGATTGTGACTGAAAGTTCGCGAGCTAAGACGAGAGATACTCACGGTCGACGAGGGACTCGAGTCAGTCAGGCTGACGGATGGCAAGCGTGTGGCAACCTCCTACTCCTCCTGATGCTTGGAACTTGCCAACGATTTCCCTGTGGTACCTCAGGGAACTTGCTACTAGCTCACCGCTGCCACGACATCCACAGCCTTCTCCTTGCCCGTCGCCATATCCCCTGCAACAAGAACACATCCAGTGAACACCACATTGCAGATCTGGGAGGGTGGAGAGAGAGGCTCTCACTTGACCTGCCGCCAGCTCCGCACCGTCGGAGAAGGCATAGTCGAGGGCTGCAAGCAGTGTGAGCCTACAAGAAAAAGAATTTGGAGATGAGATCATTGGTAATATAACTGGGAGTAATCATTTAAGGAAGAAACAGACGCAGAATTCAGCCATGCATGCCAAACTTTACTATATGGTATACTACTGCTGAGGACGTATTTCAGAGAGAATGTACAATGATACAGCAAATGGCATGTAGGCGTGTCACAGTAGATACAACCTTTAAGGACATTAGAAATACACAATGTAACAAGCAGTATTTGCTTCTCTAGAGGATAGCAAACTCAAATTTGTTGAAGGTAACTAACAACAATGCTACCAAATACCTGAGATTGTTCTTGCTCAATAGGATGTGACATACCAAACCCATACAAAGAGGAAAGGAAAGAGATAGTACAGGGCAGGTACTATGGGTATCAAAACAAACAAGGAACGACAATCCATTTAATGTACTTTAGGTTTGAGCCATTTTTTATACGGCCATTTACCTGAAAGGGGCAGTGAAGAGCATACATATGATGAGCAGAGATATAATTTGGAGAACCAGTTGACCAATATCAACTGTATGAAGTATAGCAAGCCTAAACTGCTTAGTACTGTAAATCAACTAGACATTCTACAACTGAGATGTACTACAGTTGTACCAGTGCCAGACAAGGTAGCATAACAGTACAATCATATAATGTAGCACTGAATAATTAATAGGCTGGGCAGACATCCCAAAAGTTCCAATATTTTCAAAGGTGACCATGATATATCAAAACACCCATACAGTAATCAACATTTCTCCTCATTTTGTGTAGACATAAGGATACAAACTAGCTATGGTTCAGATACATAAACTCTAAACCATAATGTGTGTTTGTTGCTGGTTGCTATATTTAAGTTTTTCATCAATTTGATTAACTGAAAGAGTAGCACAAGGTTATCAACTTAAACTATTAACAAGGCAAACCAATGCTCACGGACTGTCTCTCTGACTATCTCCTCTCCCTTGGATTCGCCAGCCAGTAACAGGCAAACAATGCTCAGGGACAGACATGAACGGGAAAGGGGGGTTCGGTCCTTACCTCACGCTGAGGTTAGTGATGCACGATGACGGCCAGCAGCTTCCGCGGTGTGGTGGCGACGAACGGACGCGCCCCTGGAATCACCGGATTCATGCAGGGCTCCAGCTTCCGTCGGTTCCATCCAGGCATCCACGCTCCCTTATCATCCCGTCCATGGGTGCCTGCAGAGAGAGGGGATTCAGATAGGTAAATCGAGACAGAGAGATAGTGGGGAGGGAGAGAGAGAGAGAGAGAGAGAAAGAGAGGGGAGGAGGCCAGATCCGGCGAACCCTGGCCAGGAGCTGGAGTGAGAGGACGCCGTTGATGTTGGTGGCTTCCAAGACACGTCCGTCGCCTGCTCCGCCATGCCACTCACACGACCAGGATCTGCAAACCCCACAACCGAACCACATCAGAACCCGATTCAATCTCGGTGGACAGGGACAAAGAGAGCGGAGGAGGAGGGATGTGATGAGGAGGAGTGGAGGGACTCACCTGAGTCACCGGAGCAACGCCGGAGCCATGCCGGTGACGCGGTGGCCCAAACCCTAGCGGATGGGGAGGGTCGTGCATGGCAGCAGGAGGACGCGCCCGTCGGAGGAGATGGAGGAGCGGAGCGAGGGGATCACGTGGGTGTGCTGGGCGCTGCCGGCGGCCGCTGGAATCAGCCGGGATCGGAGGAGGTGGCGGCGGCGGGGAGAGTCACGGGGAGAGGGAGAGAGGAGGCGATGAGGGGGGTTGGGTGGGGTGAGAGAGAGAGAGAGAGAGAGGGGTTTGCTGCAGTGAGGGAGAGAGAGAGGTGTCGTAGGATGGATGGATGGATGTTTGCCATGTCATTTATCCATGCCACAAATGATTCCACCAATGAGAATTAAGCTTATGTAGTTGTATTTTTTGCTTTTGTTTCTCTTATATTTTTTACCATCTTATTCTGGGTAAAAACTCAACATATTACTCTCTTATAGTTTGTCAAATGACCCAATATTGTGCACATGTGTATATCTTGGATGGCAAACAATGTTGATATTCGGGTTTTTCATTTTCTTTCGCTAAAAAGAACATTTTCAAAAATCATATTTTTTTGTGAAGAATACAATAAATTTTTGTTGCAATATGGCACCACTCCATTTTTCAAAAATATTAGACCACATTTTATGTGCAATTCACCAAATGGTTGCATGTTAAAATATTTTCATCCGCCTCTCGTTGAAATGACAAATGTCTGCCGATTCAGCAGGAACTGGGTCAAATTTAAAATACAGCTGCCTCATAATTTGTTCTTCGTTTTTTCCAAAAATCATTTCTAGGTACGCAAGTAGCCATCCCATCAGAGATACTCCATAAGTTTTGCAAGATTCAACCCCTAGTTACGAGCGGTCATGCCCACCGTTTTGACCCCATTTTGAAACAGGCATAAGAAATTCAAAAAAAATAAAAAAAATTGAAAACCTTCGCATTGTGTCATTATATGTGACCTAGTTCCCAGGAAAAATAACAAACTTGGACTACGGCAAATGTCTTAAAAAAGTGTTCTCAGAAACGAGCTATCATGTATGAAGATTCATGGCTTTCAAGGCAAATGGCCAATGTTATGGCAACATTCATGGCATAGTTTATTCAAATGACATCATATTTTGCACAAGTTTGCATCTTGGAATGGCAAACAATGTTGCCTAAGGAAGTTTTCATTTTCTTTGCACGAAAAATTCATTTTCCATTTTTCGAGTGCCCAAAATGAGTTTTTTTGTGATGAACCTACCAAATATTTGTTGCAAAATTGGAACAACTCAATTTTATAAAATACTAGGCCATATTTAATGTAAAATTGACCAAATGGTTGGGTGTCAAAACTTTTTGATCCACCTCTCGTGAAAAAGACAAATTTCCGCCAATTCAGGAGGAAGCGGGTCAAATTTGAACTACAGCTGCCTCATAGTTTGCTCTTTATTTTTTCCAAAAATCATTTTTAGGTACATAAGTATCTATTTAATCAGAGAAACTCCAAAAGTTTTGCAAGATTCAACCCCTAGCTACGAACGGTCATGCCCGCCGTTTTGACCCCATTTTGAAACAGGCATAAGAAATTCAAAAAAATTGAAAAAATTGAAAACCTTCGCATTGTGTCCTTATATGTGACCTAGTTTCCAGAAAAAATAACGAACGTGGACTACGGCAAATTTCTTAAAAAAGTGTTCTCAGAAACGAGCTATCATGTATGAAGATCCATGGCTTTCAAGGCAAATGGCCAATGTTATGGCAACATTCATGGCATAGTTTGTTCAAATGACATCATATTTTGCACAAGGCTGCATCTTGGAATGATAAACAATGTTGCCTAAGGAAGTTTTCACTTTCTTTGCACGGAAAATTCATTTTCCATTTTTCGAGTGCCCAAAATGAGTTTTTTTGTGAAGGACCTACCAAATATTTGTTGCAAAATTGGACCAAATCATTTTTCTAAAATATTAGGCCATATTTAATGTACAATTGACCAAATGGTTGGGTGTCAAAAGTTTTTGATCCACCTCTCGTGAAAAAGACAAATTTTCGCCGATTCAGTAGGAAGCGGGTCAAATTTGAACTACAGCTACCTCATAGTTTGCTCTTTATTTTTTCCAAAAATCATTTTTAGGTACATAAGTATCTATTTAATCAGAGAAACTCAAAAAGTTTTGCAAGATTCAACCCCTAGCTACGAACGGTCATGACCGCCGTTTTGACCGCATTTTGAAACGGGCATAAGAAATTCAAAAAAAATCAAAAGAATTGAAAACCTTCGCATTGTGTCATTATATATGACCTAGTTTCCAGAAAAAATAACAAACGTGGGCTACGGCAAATATCTTTAAAAAGTGTTCTCAGAAACGAGCTATCTTGTATGAAGATCCATGGCTTTCAAGGCAAATGGCCAATGTTATGGCAACATTCATGGCATAGTTTTTTAAAATGACATCATATTTTGCACAAGGGTGCATCTTGGAATGACAAACAATGTTGCCTAAGGAAGTTTTCACTTTCTTTGCACGGAAAATTCATTTTCCATTTTTCGAGTGCCCAAAATGAGTTTTTTTGTGAAGGACCTACCAAATATTTGTTGCAAAATTGGACCAAATCATTTTTCTAAAATACTAGGTCATATTTAATGTACAATTGACCAAATGGTTGGGTGTCAAAAGCTTTTGATCCACCTCTCGTGAAAAAGACAAATTTCCGTCGATTCACTAGGAAGCGGGTCAAATTTGAACTACAGCTGCCTCATAGTTTGCTCTTTATTTTTTCCAAAAATCCTTTGTAGGTACATATGTATATATTTAATCAGAGAAAGTCCAAAAGTTTTGAAAAATTGAACCTCTAGCTACGAACGGTCATGCCCGCCGTTTTGACCGCATTTTGAAACGGGCATAAGAAATTCAAAAAAAATCAAAAAAATTGAAAACCTTCGCATTGTGTCATTATATGTGACCTAGTTTTCAGGAAAAACAACAAAATTGGACTACGGCAAATGTCTTAAAAAAGTGTTCTCAGAAACGAGCTATCATGTATGAAGATTCATGGCTTTCAAGGCAAATGGCCAATGTTATGGCAACATTCATGGCATAGTTTATTCAAATGACATCATATTTTGCACAAGTTTGCATCTTGGAATGGCAAACAATGTTGCCTAAGGAAGTTTTCATTTTCTTTGCACGAAAAATTCATTTTCCATTTTTCGAGTGCCCAAAATGAGTTTTTTTGTGATGAACCTACCAAATATTTGTTGCAAAATTGGTCCAACTCAATTTTATGAAATACTAGGCCATATTTAATGTACAATTGACCAAATAGTTGGGTGTCAAAACTTTTTGATCCACCTCTCGTGAAAAAGACAAATTTCCGCCAATTCAGGAGGAAGCGGGTCAAATTTGAACTACAGCTGCCTCATAGTTTGCTCTTTATTTTTTCCAAAAATCATTTTTAGGTACATAAGTATCTATTTAATCAGAGAAACTCCAAAAGTTTTGCAAGATTCAACCCCTAGCTACGAACGGTCATGCCCGCCGTTTTGACCCCATTTTGAAACAGGCATAAGAAATTCAAAAAAAATTGAAAAAATTGAAAACCTTCGCATTGTGTCATTATATGTGACCTAGTTTCTAGAAAAAATAACGAACGTGGACTACAGCAAATTTCTTAAAAAAGTGTTCTCAGAAACGAGCTATCATGTATGAAGATCGATGGCTTTCAAGGCAAATGGCCAATGTTATGGCAACATTCATGGCATAGTTTGTTCAAATGACATCATATTTTTCACAAGGCTGCATCTTGGAATGATAAACAATTTTTCCTAAGGAAGTTTTCACTTTCTTTGCACGGAAAATTCATTTTCCATTTTTCGAGTGCCCAAAATGAGTTTTTTTGTGAAGGACCTACCAAATATTTGTTGCAAAATTGGACCAAATAATTTTTCTAAAATACTAGGCCATATTTAATGTACAATTGGCCAAATTGTTGGGTGTCAAAAGTTTTTGATCCACCTCTCGTGAAAAAGACAAATTTTCGCCGATTCAGTAGGAAGCGGGTCAAATTTGAACTACAGCTACCTCATAGTTTGCTCTTTATTTTTTCCAAAAATCATTTTTAGGTACATAAGTATCTATTTAATCAGAGAAACTCAAAAAGTTTTGCAAGATTCAACCCCTAGCTACGAACGGTCATGACCGCCGTTTTGACCGCATTTTGAAACAGGCATAAGAAATTCAAAAAAATCAAAAAAATTGAAAACCTTCGCATTGTGTCATTATATATGACCTAGTTTCCAGAAAAAATAACAAACGTGGGCTACGGAAAATATCTTTAAAAAGTGTTCTCAGAAACGAGCTATCATGTATGAAGATCCATGGCTTTCAAGGCAAATGGCCAATGTTATGGCAACATTCATGGCATAGTTTTTTCAAATGACATCATATTTTGCACAAGGGTGCATCTTGGAATGACAAACAATGTTGCCTAAGGAAGTTTTCACTTTCTTTGCACGGAAAATTCATTTTCCATTTTTCGAGTGCCCAAAATGAGTTTTTTTGTGAAGGACCTACCAAATATTTGTTGCAAAATTGGACCAAATCATTTTTCTAAAATACTAGGTAATATTTAATGTACAATTGACCAAATGGTTGGGTGTCAAAAGCTTTTGATCCACCTCTCGTGAAAAAGACAAATTTCCATCGATTCACTAGGAAGCGGGTCAAATTTGAACTACAGCTGCCTCATAGTTTGCTCTTTATTTTTTCCAAAAATCCTTTGTAGGTACATATGTATATATTTAATCAGAGAAAGTCCAAAAGTTTTGCAAAATTGAACCTCTAGCTACGAACGGTCATGCCCGCCGTTTTGACCGCATTTTGAAACGGGCATAAGAAATTCAAAAAAAAATAAAAAAATTGAAAACCTTCGCATTGTGTCATTATATGTGACCTAGTTTTCAGGAAAAATAACAAACTTGGACTACGGCAAATGTCTTAAAAAAGTGTTCTCAGAAACGAGCTATCATGTGTGAAGATCCATGGCTTTCAAGGCAAATGGCCAATGTTATGGCAAAATTCATGGCATAGTTTGTTCAAATGATATAATATTTTGCACAAGTTTGAATCTTGGAATGGCAAACAATGTTGCCTAAGGAAGTTTTCACTTTCTTTGCACGGAAAATTCATTTTCCATTTTTCGAGTGCCCAAAATGAGTTTTTTTGTGAAGGGCCTACCAAATATTTGTTGCAAAATTGGACCAAATCATTTTTCTAAAATATTAGGCCATATATAATGTACAATTGACCAAATGGTTGGGTGTCAAAAGCTTTTGATCCACCTCTCGTGAAAAAGACAAATTTCCGCCGATTCAAGAGGAAGCGGGTCAAATTTGAACTGCAGCTGCCTTATAGTTTGCTCTTTATTTTTTTCAAAAATCATTTATAGGTACATAAGTATATATTTAATCAGAGATACATGGTGTGGTGACGAGACGTCGAGGTTTGGATGGTGGCCGAGGGCCCCAACTCCAGAGCGCGTAAATAGGCATGCCAGCCGCGTGGTCACCGCGTGACCGTGGCGTTGCCATGCGTTTTGGGTGGCCTAGGCATGTCTGGTGGGTTGGGCACTGCCCCAGTAGGTGTTAGGAAGAAGAAGACAACAGAAGAATCTCACGAGGAGACTGAACTAAGTTCAAACATGAATTAGCAGCCAAGTGTTTGATTAGCGGTGGGGGAAATGCACATGGCCAATGGGCCTGAGTTTTGGCTGAGGATGATCATCTACTAAGGAGTCTGTCTTGGCAAATTTGCAGCTCAAATGGAGGAGCCTAGGTGGCACCTGCTTTGGAAAGTACCACATTGGACAGAAATATGAATGTTGAAGCTGGGCTCAAATGAATGAATGGATTGAGCTGAAATTTGGTGGAAGATGGTCATTTGGGCATAGGAAAGCACTGTAAAAATTTGATACCATTTGGACATGCCAAAGTGGTACTTCCTTGACAATACTCTTCTCTGGACAGAAACTTGGGAAAATTATTGAGAGAAATTGGCTAAATGAAACGAGATCAAATTTGGTGGAGGGAAGTTATATATGTAGGATCATGCCCTGGTAAAATTTTAGCAATAATTAAGCAATATAAAATATAGTTGCTTCACAAACTGAAAATATGACCAGAATAAAAGATTGGATGATGATCTCACATTGATTTCTGGATAGAGCTAAAATTTTGTGGATAGTAATTATTTGAGCATCTGGAAGATTTGGAAAAATTTCAGATCATTTGGATAAGCCTAGCTAGTACTTCCTTCACAAAGCTTCTCTCTGGATAGAAATTTTGAAATTTGCTGAGGAAGATTTACTAGGCAAATGGAGCTGAATATTGGCATGTGGCAATGATTTAGATTTGGAAGAGTGCCCAAAAAGTTTGAGGGAAATAGGAGGGGTCTAGATAGCACTTGCTTTGCAATGTGACAATCTGGCCAGAAAATAGAAATTGAAGCTGGGCTCACATAGATGATTGGATTGAGCTGAAATTTGGAGGAGGATGATAATTTGGGCATATGAAGTCACTGTCATAATTTCATACCATTTGGATAAATAAAAATGGTACTTCCTTCACAATGCTCTCCACTCAACAGAAAATTGGGAAAAATATTGAGGGAAATTGGTAAATGAAATGAGCTAAAATTTGGTGGAGGGAGGTTATATAGGCAGGGTCATGTCCTGGTAAATTTTCAGAAATTATAAAGCAATATAAAATATAGTTGCTTCACAAACTGAAAATATTACTAGAAACAAAGATTGGATGGTGAGCTCACATGGATTGTTAGATGGGGCTCCAATTTTGTGGAGAGCTATGATTTTGGCATATAGAAGATTTGGAAAAAATTCAATTCATTAGGATATGCCGAGCTAGTACTTCCTTCACAAAGCTTCTAGCTGAACAGAAACTTTGGAAATTTGCTGAGGAAGATTTACTAGGAAAATGGAGCTGAATTTTGTCATGAGGCAATGATTTGGATAGAAAAGAGTGCCCAAAAATTTTGAGGGCAATCAAGAAAATATAAATAGCACTTCCTTCACAAAGTGATGTTCTGAACAGAATAGGAAAATGAATATTCCTGAATTATTTTTGAACTAGGCAAGGAAGGTTTTTGACATATTTGAGGAAGATATGATCCAAAGAATTTATGAGAATTTTTTGGAAATTTTGGGAATGACAGAAATGTAGGCTGCTGCACAACCTAGGGCAAAAATTGACACATGGACATGACACATAGGCAAAACTGATGAGGTGGCGCCTAGTCATAGCAATGCACCACAATTTACAAGGCTATGACCATCTATATTGGTCGTGATCAGCTAGAAATAAGGCAGCGGGCCAGTGCTGTCTGCTTTATGACCATTTCGAGTAAGGAAATTATGACCTTTCTGACCAAAATGGTTGTTATGGTTTAGGGTTTGGAGCCCCCCGAACTGCTTATGACCAATTGGTCTCAAATGGTCGTAGATTTACGACCATTTCTTCCAGGGTCACTGACAGAAGGTCACAAGTTGACATATTTCTTGTAGTGCAACAACTAGATCTAGCTAGCTAGCCATCCACTTTCGATCCCTATAGGTAGCGAAGGCCTCATCTAACCGTGCTCGATCTCTCTCGGGAGATAGGTGAGTAAAAAGTTGTGCATTTCAAGAATGGGATATGTGTGTTTGCGATATGAAGGGATTTGTGCGAGTGACATGCCACCTGAGTTGCTTATGTTTTGCCGAAATGTCGATTTATTTCCGTTTCGGCGAATTTCGAGCAAACTCGATATGTCCTATTTTTAGGCAAGGTCATGCCAAATTTTTGTATGACTTTGATGCATGTATGCATTTTGTTTATAATCCTTTTGCTTGTTATACCGCGCAGTCGGTCATGAAGGTGAGTGGAAGGAAGGTGGAGCGATACTTGCAATCCGCGGTGACGGACATGTATGCAAATAATCGGACTGGGATTAGATGTTCGTGTACAAGATGCAAAGAAGGAGTCATATTGGACCCCTTTGATCGTGGCAGTTTGAAGGCGCACCTGCTCATGAATGGTTTCATGGATGGCTATACTCGGTGGATAAGTGAAGATGATGATGTGGACGTCCACATGGCAGGCAATAACGATATGGGGCTATACGAAGAGATGACCGATTGACCCGAAGACGATGGCGCCGGACATGGCGGCGGGGAAGAGTCCGGACATGGCGGTGGAGAAGATTCCGGAAACGGCGAAGAAGAGTCCGGACATGGCGGAGAAGAGGCGGCGGACACGCCGCAGTCTTCGACGCGACTAAGTTCAGTCGTGCAGGACCCTCATGTTCGAGACCTGCTTCGCAAGAATACGACTACCGACAGAGCTGCTTCTAGAGAGGAGGCCAAGCTGGCACAACTGGAAGTAGACTCGAAGACTCCATTGTATGACGGTTGCGATCCCGAGGTGACCCGCTTGAGTTTCACGCTCGAACTTCTAAAGACGAAGGCCAAAAACAAATGGACAGACGCAAGTCTCGATGAGCATTTGAAGCATCTACATAATAAAGTTCTTCCCGCGGGGAACGTGTGTCCTACTAGTGTCGAGGAGGCCAAGAAAGTCGTTTGCCCTCTTGATCTGCCGCACATTAGATACCACGCATGCATCAACGATTGCATCATTTATCGGGAGGAGCACGCGGAAAAAACCAGCTGTCCAGTGTGGAATGCTTCTCGATACAAGAAGGCCGGAAAGAAAGCTCCTCAGAAAGTTGTATGGTACTTTCCGATCACTCCCCGTCTGCAGCGGTATTTCGTAGATCCTAAGGAAGCAAAGCTCATGCGCAGGCACGCGGAGAGGAAGAAGCCCGACGATGGAGGTGATCCGAAGCTGAGACACCTCGTAGATGCTAGCTAGTGGAGAGCATTCAACGCCGAATATCGATTTTTCGCAGCAGATGCAAGGAACATCGTGCTTGGCGCGAGTACCGATGGCATGAATCCGTTTGGAAACCAGAACACCAACCACAGCACATGGCCCGTCTTTGTATGTACAACCTCCGCCCATGGAAGTACATGAAGACAAAGTACATACACATGAGCATGCTGATTCAAGGGCCGAAACAACAAGGAAATGATATTAACCTGTATCTGGGGCTACTGAAAGAGGAGCTACACACGTTATGGAAATCACCGGTCAAGACATGGGACGCCAGCACAGGAGATTATTTCTATATGAGAGCCGCGCTGATGACGACGGTGCACGACTATCTCGGTTACGGGTATGTCTCAGGCCAGGTGTGCCACGGATACTGCGGATGCACAAGGTGCATGGATGATACGACGTCTCAGCAGCTTACGTTAACGAAAGATGGCGGGTCTGGGAAAATCGTGTACATGGGGCATCGTAGATGGCTCGAGAAGGATGACCCGTGGAGAAAACATGGAGATCTATTCAATGGTTTGGCTGAGCATCGAGGACCTCCACGTAAGAGGAGCGGCGCCGAAATCAACGAGCTGTTGAAAAACTGGGAACAGTGCCCCGCGCCGGGAAAGATGAAAAAGGCGCCGGAGCCGCTGCTGAAGGTATGGAAAACGAGGTCTGTTTTCTGGGACTTGGACTACTGGCCGAATCACGACACGCCTCATTGCCTTGATCAAATGCATATCACGAAGAATGTCCTCGAGAGCTTGCTTGGCACACTGATGAACATGCCGGAGAAGACCAAGGATGGGCCGAGGGCAAGGAAAGACTTGGAAGATTTGGAGATCAGGGGAGATCTCCACATGCCGCCCCGTAAAAAGTCGACGGAGGAGACGGAGACGGAGGCGGAGGTGGGGGAAAGGGGAAGAAAAGCCAACAAGAAGGAGGAGAATTATTGCCCCCCTTCTTGCTTCACCTTAAGTGCAAAGGATATCGATCAATTCATCAAGTGCCTTACGGGAATCAAAGTCAGTTCCGGTTACTGTGGGAAGATAAGCAGATTTCTAGACACCAAGAAGAAAAGGTTCAGCAGGATGAAGTCTCATGACTGTCACGTGATGATGACGCAGATACTCCCGGTTGCCATTAGAGGGATAATGGACAAGCACGTCCGTGACACGCTTACTGGTCTCTGCAACTTCTTCGACGTTATCTCTCGAAAGTCCATCAGTGTGAAGCAGCTCCGAAGGCTACAGGAAGAGATTGCTGTCATACTATGTGAGCTTGAAATGTACTTCCCGCCCGCGTTCTTTGACGTCATGGTGCATCTGTGTGTCCACATCGTGGACGACATCATCAACCTCGGGCCGACATTCCTTCACAGCATGATGCCGTTCGAGAGGATGAATGGGGTCATCAAAGGATTCGTTCGTAACATGTCCCGTCCCGATGGGAGCATCGTCCAGGGGTATCTGACCCAAGAGTGCATCTCCTTTTGTGAGAATTATCTAGGCGTCGGAGACCCTGTTGTTGGTTTGCCCGTCAAGAAGCACCATGGGAGGCTTGGAGGAGAAGGTCACAACAACGGCCGGAGGGAATTGCACGTGGACTACTCGGGTCGACGGAACGACTTTGACAGGGCTAACTTAGTAGTGCTACAACACCTAGATGCGGTAGAAGATTATGTGACACTGCACAAAGAAACCATCGCAAAGAAGTACCGTGATCAGGCGATGCGCAAGACGGACGCCGAAGTTACTGTAGAGCACAACTCCACTTTATTGCGTTGGTTCGAAGAGCAAGTTCTTGCTAATCCCCCGAAAGAGGGCAGTGCGGACGGATTGCTCATATACGCCTTAGCACATGGCCCCGCGCCCAACCTCGCGACCTATCAGGCATACGATATCAACGGGTACACGTTCTACATGGAGGCCAAAGACATGAACAGTGATTACCAGAACTCAGGGGTGACGATTGAATGCATGACCGACGCCAACGGCACAACTGAAAGATTCTACGAAAGGGTCGAAGAGATCTGGGAGCTTGACTACGCTGAACTGCACGATGCGACGATGTTCCGTGTCAGATGGGCTAAGGCCGTCGTAAGAGAAAACAAGTATTTCACTACCATGTCTATACCCGACGCGAAGAGCGCTACCATGAACGTTAACGTCATCGCCAAAACTGAGCCATGGGTACATGCTAAGCACGTGACACAATGCTTCTTCATAACCGACCCGACCAATCCCAGCCGTGTTGTCGTGAGGAGAGGCAAAAGGAGCATCGTCGGAATGGATGGAGTCGCCAACGAGGAAGACTACGACCAATACGGCAACCCGATGAGGGAAGATGACGATGACGATGAAGCATACGTCAAAAGAAGAATCAAGACTACATTACGTAAGAAAGATCATGCTCCATGGTTCTGGAAAAGTCACAACGAGGGGCTCAATTATTCGACAATGAACAAGCAAGGAAAGAAGCTCAATGTGAAACGTCGTCGACGCAGCTGAGAAACCATCATTATCGGTCAAATTAATGATGTAATATATATACATTGTATGCCTTCTTCCCACCATATATATATATATATATATATATATATATATATATATATATATATATATATATATGCATGTTTTCGGCTCGGTCGTCTTTCGAAAAAGAAAAAGAAAAAGGAGAAAGGAAAAAAGAAAAAGAAAATCAAAAGAAAAATAAAAGGAATAGAAAAATGAAAAGGAGAAAGGAATAGCAGTAGCGCGGGTCTGTAACCCGCGCTATAGCTAACTTACCAGTAGCGCGGGTTTGGTAAACCAGCGCTACAACTACTGAGGATAGCAGTAGCGCGGCTTTTAGTACCCGCGCTATAGCTAAGTTAGCTATAGCGCGGGTCCTGGATCCGCGCAACTGCTATTTTGAGTTAACTCCCGCGCGGCTCCCCCCAATTCCCCATTCGTCCCAAACCCCCTTCTCCTCCCGACGCCGCACGCCCTCCGTCGCCCTCCGCGCACCCTCCCTCGCCGGCCCCGTCCGTCGCCCACCGCCTGCCCTCCGTCGCCGTCACCCGCCGCCCACCCTCCGTTACCGTCGCCGGAGCCCCTGCTTCACCGCCGCCCGGTCCATCGTTACCGCCGTCCGCCCTCGAGCTCACCGCCACCGCCCGAGCCCCTACTCCACCATCGTCGCCGCCGCCCCGTAAGCCTCTCCCCTCCCCTCTTCCCTCCTCCCCCCTCCCCTCTTCCCTCTCTCCCTCTCTCTCTCTCTCTCTGCTCTCTATCTCATATGAACCCTAGGAGGCTGTAGTATGAACCCTAGGCAGAATTTTGAACCCTAGAACCTTAGTGCTAGATTAGAATTTGAACCCTGGTGCTAGATTAAAATTTGAACCCTAGTGCTAGAATAAAATTTGAACCCATGGCTTTTTTAAGATTGGGGAAAAAGATGCAAAATTAGAAGTAGGACAGAAAATTCAGAAAATTTGAAGTGCTTCAAAATTCAGATAATTCATAGAAGTTTTATGTTGGATAGTAGCTAGGCATTTAGCTAGGTTTTTTTATTAGGACAGTAGCTGTTTTATATTTGAACCCTAGTAGCTAGTAGCTATAAACAAAAAACAGTAGCATTTAGCTTTAAACAAAAAACAGTAGCATTTAGCTATAAACAAAAAACAGTAGCTATGGCATTTAGCTATAAACAAAAAACAGAATTGTTTTTCTTTTCAAAAACTTGGTTAAAGTAATTGTTGCTATATAAACAAAAAACAAGATTGATGTTATATGATATATGTCATTGATGTTCATTTGCATATTCCATTATTGTTGATTATATCTTTTATTTACAATTGTTGAATATGATATGATTAATGTTGGTTGAATGGACAATTGTCGAAGAATATCCGAGTGGCCTATGTTTTGCCGGAATGTTGATTCATTTCCGTTCCGGCAAATTTCAGGCACTCCATATGTCCACTTTTTAGCAAAGGTCATGCCGAAAATTTCCGTGAATTTCGGCATGACTTGTGCTAGAAACTAGGACATATCGAGTGCCCGGGATTTGCCGGAAGGGGAATGAATCAACATTCCGGCAAAACATAGGCCCTTTTTTTTTCTTCATTATTCATTTTATTCGGTCTAGAATTAAACTAGCATACTTAATTAATCGTAGGAAACATGTCTAGCCACAAGGAAGCCGGGGGTTCTCGTCACCCCAAACAAGACCCCGTCGAGGCAGCAAATCATTATTTCGAGTACCTGGATGAACACCGGTTGTGGGTGCAGGGTGGCAGTGGCACCAACCCCAACACCGACACCGGCACCGACACCACCCCCGAGACCGGCAACGATGCTGGCGAAGCCGGTAAAGGACCGAAGCCGAAGAGGGCACGAAAACCAAACGAGCTTGGCATCGGAAAAATTGTGGTCACGGCGATGCACCCCGTTAAATTAGAGCCAACGGCGCCGGAGGAAGCGCGCGCGTGCTACGGCAATCAACTAGGATGCATCCTCAGGGAAACTGCCAACATCAACGATGAAAAGTTAAGGAAGATACCACATATGGAGCACATGCTCCTAACGAAGTTGCACAATAGGTTCTTGTTCCCCGGCCGGGATGAAAGCAAACTTCCGTGGCAGGACGAACCCATGATAAAGATAAACAACAAGGCGATGGGGACGTTCAGCAACGACTTGGCCGCCTGGAAAGTAAGAGTGAAAAAAGCGATTGCGAAGAATGAGCCGTGGTCCAAGATTCATGCTGACAATCCGACACTAAAGGAAGAGGACTTCGAAAAATTCAAGGAGACTTGCGCTAAAGATGAAGTCAAGGAAAAGTCAGAGAAAATGAAGGCGCTCCAGGCCAGTAACACGCCTCCCCACCGCCTCGGAAGCCGTGGTTACGAGGGGAAGAGGCACGTATGGGCCAAGGAGGACGCCGAACCTGAAAGTCACGGAATCCCAGACCCCTTGGTGGAGTTCACCGATCCGCAGGAGCGTGACTGGATCAGGGGCCGGTACAAGTGGGACCCCGTCAATAAGATCTTTTACACGGACCCAAACACGAGGGAGTTCATGAGACTACTGGTAATTGTTATATTACCACCTTATATTAGCTTCTAATCAATTCGACAACAAGTTTTGTCACATTTGTAAACCATCCACGTTCCTTTTGCAGAAAGAGCAGCACCAAAAGGCGGCCGAAAGCGACCAGTCGTCTCAGTCATTGGCGAGGCCCAAGTGGGACACCCCTTTCAACCGGGCCCTGAACATACTAAAAAGGGTCTCGGAGGACAAACCGCCGTCGTATGGATGTGTGCACGGCATCGGAGATGGCGCCTCGTGGAAGACGTGCTACCACGAGAAGCCGGAGGAAAAAAGGCAGAGACGGATGCTTACTCAACAGACCATTGACGAGAAGGTCGCGCTTGCGTCCGATAAGACCAAAGCTGAGACCAAAGAAGAGTTGGTCAAGGTAGTCGATGCAGCGGTCAGTGCAGCGGTAGCTGGCGTCAGGGCTGACTTCGCATCTTCCATTAGCAGCTTGATTCCGGCAGTTATCGATTGGATGAAGAACAATCCAGATAAAGGGCCAGTGGACTTTCCCCTTCCCAGCTACGTCGGGAGCAATTCGGTGAATATCGCACCACCAGCACCTGCTCACACAACCGCACATGCTCCCGTACCTGGTCCCGCTCCTGTTCATAGCAGCCCGTCCTCCGTCTCTGGCGTGCTCGGCGGGGCTTCGTCTTTGGCTGAGCTCGACGCCCTCACGGTAATTACGCGTCATACCCTCTTCACCAGCATATCTATAGTCTTCTGTTTCAGTTGCCTTTCGGATGTCTGACGTCGCAGACATGTCTTCGCAGGCCGACGAAACCCCGTGCACCATACTGTACGACATCAACGGCCAGAAGATGGACGTGGGAAAGGCAACGATAGTGAAGCCGAAGGACCACATGTTGCACAACCGACACATGCCCGATGGCGTCTTCAAGGTTTGCGTGGCCAGTGTCAAAGCGGGCTTCGAGGATTTGCCTCCTCCGGTACCACTCGAGGGAGACGACGAGACCCCTAAATGGATTGTCGCATGCAAGAGTTGGTTCCTGCCTTGGCCGAAGACTCTTCTTCGTGTGGAGGCGCCCGGGAGCACACCAATGACAACGCCTCAACAAGGTATGAACACCACCCCACCTACCCAATTACCTGCACCTGTCATGCTGGGTGATAGCGGACGACGCGAGGGAGAGCCTCCATTATTGCCTGACGACGTCGCCCCCGTCGAAGAAGCAAATGCTGATGATGTCATGGAGGAGGATGATGATGACCCTCTCAAGTATATCAATACCGGCTATGACGATGGAGGATTGATGGCTCGGGACTATGACTCAGGCTAGGAGCGTGGAGATGACTTGATGCTGCCTAATTTGCCGGAGCCGGAACGTCCTAAGGCTGATTGCAAGAAGTCTCTCTTCATGCGATCCTCGCAGGAGACGCCTCCTGATGCCGCCTCTACCCAGCAACAACAACGCGAGGGCCGTCCACTGATGAGCCCGACGACACTGGTGGTGGTGGTGAGGGAAGGTATGGTGGGCTCACTACCGCCACCCGCCAAGAAGCAAAGGAGGAGACCGGACAGGAAAGGCTCTAAAGGCGCCAGAGCTGCTTCAATTAGCCAGCCGCCTCTGCAGCCCCGGAAGGTAGACAGAATACCTGTCCAAGGTCCGTAGCAGTTCCATGTCGCCGGCCACCCGATCCTACCTCGGAAAGCGCTAGAGGACATACTGAACAATGATCTAAGGAGACTTCATGAAGATGTACTGGCGAGAGAGAAAAGCCTTCTCCTCTCGAAAAATCCAGGATACCTGCTTTACGCGGCTCAGGTGCCGGGTGGGAAGTTGTACGTCCAGAGATGGCCCGCGGATAAGTTCATCCTGCGATTTGACTACATCTACGACATGTTCCACATGACCAAGCTGGATTTTTAGTTCATCCGCATGTATGCGCTGTATCTGAACTACATCATCAGGCGCGAGAACATAAAATATATTTGCGTCGCGGACCCGTACTATATGCATGAGAGATTCTTGGCAGTCTGCAAAGAGCACCGTGACTATGCGAGCAAGTACATCGGCGAGTTCATGATCGCCAATAAGGACAAGGAAACGATTCTCCTGCCTTATCATCCCACGTAAGTCATCCGCGGATATCCTTTCGTAAGTTTTAATCATTGCTTTGCATGCATGGAGGCTAATTTGAGGTGTACTTATTTTGCGCAGCGCGGGGGGGGGGGGCGCCGTCCTCATCATTCTGTACCCACAATACTCCCATGCTCTGTACTTGGACTCATCGAAGAACATTAAGAAAAAGGATTACACGCACATAAGGAGTGTTCTCAATAGTGCCATGATAACCTTCAGCCTATCTGGTGGATATATCAAGGTGAAAAAGTACAGGAAGAACGGGCTGGGTTTCGGCCATAAGACCGACTTCTACTGGATCCAGCAACCGAAGGATAGTAAGGCTGATGGATTCTACCTCATGCATCACATGCTGGACTACAGAAGGGATAATCAACGCCTTCGCATGTCACCTACTTCCAACGATGCTGAGATTGTCAACTGGGCCACAAGCATAGGAAGGACACCGGATCATCGAATCCGAGCTGAGTTTTATCACGTACAGTGTGAACTTGCCCAAGTGATCATGAAGGAGGTCCTCGAACAAACAGGGATGTTCTACCATGGGCCAATGACGCGGGATGATGTCCGAGCACTGCTAGTCGCTCAGCGTCTGGACCTGAAGCCTTTCACGAAGCTCGGGTGCTTCCTCCCTGACTATGAAGATTGGAGCGCCGACATGGACGAGTGATTGACGATGACAATGTGTCTGTTTAGTCACTACTGTCTTCCGATGACAAAACTTTGAATTTATGCACGACGAAACTCTGTGATGTAATTAAACCGTCCTCCTGAACTAGCGTAGATCGCTCTAGTTAATTAGTTTGGGTACGAGGAACTTCGTTATTTATGTTTACTATAGGTTGCTTGTATTTTGCTAACTCTGTCTCTTCGTGTTTCTCAAGTACATTATGTTGCATATTATCGATGAATTCATCAACTGACGATGCAGGTACATAGATCAGAGATGGCGAAGGACTGCTACGCCGTATTCATTGGGAGGGTTCCAGGAGTCTACGACCACTGGCCAGACGCTCAGGCCCAGGTGGACAGGTACCCGGGCGCTAGCCACAGAGGGTTCGACAGCAGAGCCGAAGCGAAAAATAGTTACTTGAGGTGGACGCTCCGGCAAGAGAGGGAGCGAAACCGGCGCCTCAAGAAGTACTACATAGTCGCGCTCTTGCTCATACTGATCGCTCTTCTCTTCTACATCATGGTTTAGATAGAGATGATGAAACTTGTGTGTGTGCCATGACCATGCAGTTGCATTTATTCAAGACATGACTTGTGTATCGCTATTTTCGAGATGATGATATTTGTGTTGGATGATGATGATGATGATGATATGACGAGACTACTGTATGTGTATGATATGATGAGAATATTGTATGTTTATTATGATATGGTGAAACTACTATATAGAGTATGCACAAATACAGCACAAATACGTAGAGGGAAATGAATACGCGAAAGCAGGAATCTTAGCAGTAGCGCTGGTGGGCATCTAGCAGCAGCGCTGGTTTAGCAGCAACGTTTGTTGTGGAGCAGCGCTACAGATAGTTAGTAGTAGCGCTGTTCTCCACAGCGCTACTGCTAACTATACTTACCAGTAGCGCTGGTTAAAACAGTACTACTGCTAAAACTTAACTGTAGCGCCTTATCAGTAGCGTTGCCTCCAGCGCTACTGGTATGGGTATTTCGAGCGCTACTACTAGGCTTTTCCCTAGTAGTGCGCGACTGAGATGATTGATTGTGTGAGCATTTTTTTATCCAGTGGCGTTTGATCGAGACTTTAATAGGTAGAGGGTTGCACTGGAGATTCACCTGGAGCGGCGAGAAGTATCAAGGCCGCAAGAGCAATCGCAAAAAGCAGCGTGGGTCGCAGATCGAATCTGCCCGACTAGAAGCACGAAAGCGGTGGCGGCGCATACAGCGGCAGCCCCAATTTCTAAAGGCACCAGTTACAGCTATCGTACAAACCGGCGCACACACCCCTGCGTCCTGGGCTCGGCCCATTTACATTTTCTTTCTTTCTTTTCATCCTTCAAAAAATCAGCGTATGTGAGATTTGAAGTCTAAACCTCATGGTTCAGTACCGATCGCATTAACCAACTAGGGCACCTCACCTGCTGTGTGCTAATTACTTATTTTTCACCTTTTGTTCTGTGTCAAATGTGACGCTCAATAGAACGATTCTTGTTTCCTTTTTCTTGCGGTTTTGTTTGGCCAGTTTTACTCGGTTTTTTATTTTCTTTTTCTGTTTCTTTTATTTTTCTTTTCTCTTTCTTTTATTTTTATTTTTGGTTGTTTCCTTTTTTTCTTTTTCCCTTTTTCTGATTTTTTTTCAAAACGTGAAATTTTTATAAATTTGATTTTTTTAAGTTCGTGAACTTTTTATCAACTTTGCGAACTTTTTCTCAAATTTCACAAACTCTTTGCAAATCTGCTAGTTTTTTTTTTCAGTTTTTGCTAACTTTCTAGTGAACTTTTTTTCAAATCCGTGAACTCTTTAAGTTTTCTGCAACTTCTTTACTGAAGTTTTTCCAAATCCGTGAACCTTTCCATTTGGGCAAACTAATGGTAGTCTTCCCTTCTCTACCGATGTAAAAACTGCATCTTCCTTATTATCAACGTGGAGCAGTGATCCTTAGAATCACCGTGGATATGCATATACACAATCAGTTGTTGTCATATGTGAAAGGGCTTGTGGTTGTAGGTGACAACAACTGATTGTGTGTACCTTCCTTATTATCAACGTGGAGTAGTGATCCTAAGAAAAACGTCGAGTAATGTTTCTCCAAACCCAGTATCACCAGGCCTACTTACTCTCTTGCCCAAACTGATGAGAAGTAAGAATTTATCGAATTCGGTCAGTACTATAAAACCTATTTATGCAGATATACAAACACCTATGAACATTGCATTATATTAGAAAAAATATGTTTATTTCCATATGGAGCAAAGGGGACAATCTATCAAACAAAATATTGTTCAGTTGTCCATCCTGAATACCCGGGATACCATATTATGCCCTAGCTACCGTGGTCATCTGGGTGCTTGGGATATTCACTATTATACTCAAATTGGTGTATAGATCTCTAACCGTACGTGACTTGCAAATAACACTGTTTTAGGGACACGCAAATAACAATTATTACATTACTAGTCATCAACCCCGTGCGAACGCACGGGCTAGTGATTTTGGAAAAACAATATTTTCTAAAACATCGCATAACTCTATGGTAATGTAATTGCAATTAGAGAACATGAAATTAAATTTTGAAAATCTCTCAACTGATCTTTATATGTCATGGATTCAAAAAAAAAGATGGCCGCTTTGGGACGATATAACTGGTAACTCAAAACAAAATATTTGAAGGAATAGTTAGAAGGGACCACATGCTTAATTAATTAAGGAGAAAGAGAGATACATATTCAAGGTCATGAGATTTTGTACCTAGTTAGTTTGGCTGAACATATATTCCCAAAAATACAACATGGAATCATGCATGGTTATTATATATCAAGGACATTATAAATGATAAATATCTTTTCTCTTCGGCATGAAGGACATGGATCACTGAAATTATTCTCTCTGAGTCGAAATCATAGCATCACTATTTGTATTATAACATAAATAGCTCGTTATTATGTATATATTTATATAACCATGAAAATTAAAAATCGGAAGAAATAACTTATTCCAGATATCTATATTTCTGCAGAAAGAGGTGTTTTTCTCCTGATCCGGGATGAACACTTAAAAGGAGGACATTTATTTTGTTTTGTGATATACGGCAAATGCATTGGAATGTTATATAGATAACACAAAAGAAATAACTTGTTTTTCCTTTTAGATAACGTAAAAGAGATGACTGTCCTTCCTGTCTATATTTTTTTTAACACTTTATAACGCGAGGCAGGCAACCTGGATTTCTAGTTCATTTATGTTGAAGAGTTTCCCAAAGAAACTTCCATTGTAAGACTTAACAAATGCATATGTACACATGTCATATCTATGGTATACATACTCATGTATAAGATACGGAGTATATTTTCACAGATGTAGCGTAATTGTTTCCCTTTTAATAAGTACATCAAATCATGGATTAATGAATAGACGTATTTCGCTCCTACTGATTTTACTCTCTTTTGTATAGGTTCAAAATAAAAACATATATCATATACCATACATACCATTATCAACCGTGTGTGGCAGCATATATCCTAATAATCAAACCTGTAGTCCAGTATGTATGTATATAAAATAGAACTGTATGAAGCTAATACCTACACCTGGTGACACGGGATGCAGGTAAAGTGCGGATGAGAAAGTCATGCTTCCATTATACATCCTCGCCGAGGGCTCTTGACTTGTTTATCATCTTCATCGCCCGGGCTTCGGTCAGGTAATCCGTAATGACGTGCTTAGTGAGTGCCACTTTCGATACAGACCTTCTTTTCCTATTGTGTGAAAAGGAGGAATTGCGGCAAAGAAGTTACACACTTTCAACATGAATCTGAAGCATATAACATGATTCTTTCCTTTAGTATATATTCCATTATATGAGAATGGAAATACATGTATGCAAGGTCATATTTGTGCTTCTTTTTCTAGTAACTGCACGTGTATGTATAACATGTATATGAACTACAGTTTAGTATATGAACTACAGTTTAGTATGATGGATCCAGTCAACGAATTACAAAAATCAGATCTTAATTACATAAAAGCTAGCTCTTCCTAAGCAAGTTCCAGCTCCATACAACAGATGCATTAACTGTTAAAAAATCAACACAGATATGTTCGTAATTATATAGTACATCTAACAAAAGTAGGACATTAAAACTAACCAAGCAGAAACAAATGAAGAAAACCGCCTAAGAGGTTAACTTGAGCATATGATTGTTTTGATCTCCCGTGTCACTTGAAATAGATACTGTTATGGTGTCACCTTCTTGACCTCCTGAATGCATATACCTCCAAGTCTGCAACAACACTATCAAATAAATTCCATCAGAACAGAGAAGTTTCTGCTTCTAAGATGTGGATCAGTGGGTGAGCATAAAATTGAAAGAACAGATTGTCGGTTCTAAATCTGGCATATCTCGTAGTAGGGGTCCTAAGCTAGGCGTCTTGGAGCGATGGTAACATGGACACAGGATTTTAACCAGGTTCGGGCTCTCTCGAAGAGATAATACCCTACGTCCTGCTTTTGATTGTATTCATATGAGGTGTAGTACATAGTACATGTATCTACCACGAGATTGTTCTAATGAATATGACATGATCTATCGACTAGTCTGCCCTCGGTTTATATATGCACCGGAGGCCTAGGGTTTAGAAGAGTCCTCGTCTTGTGCGCCAAGTCATGTGGAGTCTTCCTTGTATACGTCATGGGCTACCCGAAGTGGCCCATGAGTGAACCGCCATGAGGGTCCTCGGCTCAACCCACCTGGTCGGGAGACGATGTGGTGAGTACCCCCTAGTTCAGGACACCGTCAGTAGCCCCCTGAACCGGTCTTCAAGTTGGGGACGCTCCTCGGTTCTTCCGAACTGTTCTTCGTCTTCAGTCGTCGGTCTTGAAAACTGGTTCAACAAATCTTCCCATTTCCGATCTTGAGGATCACCGAGGTGTATCCGAAGAGTTCATACGTCGGGTATCCGAGGAGTCCTTTAAATTCTCGGCCTTTATCAATGCCTTGTTATTTTTTACGCCACACCTCGGATTCGAAGTGTTTCCCGTGCGGCGGTGTCCTCTCGCATCCGAGCTCCAACGCCGGACTGCATCTGAGGTGTCTTTTGCAGCCGAGCTCCAACGCCGGTCTGCATCCGAGGTACATTTTAGCAGCCGAGCTCCAACGCCGGTCTGTATCCGAGCTCCAGCGCCGGACTGCATCCGAGGAGGCATAGAGTACCTCGTTTTTTAAAAAGTTTGAAGGAGGTTATCCGAGCTTAACGCCGAAAAAGTTCTCTATGGAGCCAGCCACTCACAGCCGAGTTTTATGCCGGACTGCTTCTGAGGTGGTGCACCACCTCAGCCGTGGGCTGATGTTTTATAGAATTATTTCCGATTGTTGCAATTTATTCTCTGCCGAGATGTATAACCAGTAGCCCTCAAGGTGTGTGCCGACATAAAATCCGGGATGCACCTGAAGGATAAAATAAAACCGCTGATCCCAGTAGCCCATGAGACTCAGGTCGATTTGCGAAATCGGCCTGAGGATCAATTCCTTGCTCGGCAGCATACTTAAAAACAGAAACGCGGTGTGCATAGTTCCCGAGACTCAGGTTGGGTGCGGTCGACCAACCCAAGGATCGTAATCTCCTCGGAAACTGTTTTGCACTTTGAATTTTCTGCATTGAATCATCAATGCAGTAGCCCCCGAGCCACTGGTCGGGTGGCAACACCAGATCAGGAGATCGATGTAACCCGTTAATGACTTTTAAGTGAGAAGCGCGAAGCCCAGTAGCCCCCGAGCCTTAAGTTGGACAGTGGTGGCCGAATTAATGATCGATATCCGGGGTAAATTGATTTTAATCACAATTTATGTGTAATGATTCTATGTATCCAAGTACTTTACATCATTAATATTCGGATCCGCATTGTACAAAACTTTGTTGACCGACCATCGGCTTCAACCTCCTCGGCCAGTAGACAAGGAGTGTTTTTCTACTTTATAAAGTTTTTATAAGGGCAAAGATTTATGAAAAACAAGGCAATCCGGCCATACGGTTTTATAAACAAAGGTACGCGGAGAGATATGTTATATTACTATTTAACGTAAGAAACATCTTCTGGGAAAATTAGTTCCTTTATAGGTTTCTTTTTGCAGGTTATCATGCTAATCATGATTATGTAACTTCACCACCGATCTAAGTGGGAGAAAATATTGAAGATTAATTCGGGGAAAATTCCCGAAGTATTTGGCTTTAAAAAACCGAGATTTTCACTTCCGTCGTTGCCGACCAATTATAATCTTTAAGATAGCTAGCTTTTGGCTTCACCCAGTCTGAGATACTAACCCGGATGACCCGGTTGTAACAATCACAGAGGTGCTCCCTTTACCCCCTAGCCGAACAATCGGGAACGTAGGGGGTAAGCACAGGAGCCAGGTAACCCAGCTTGGCCAAAATCTTAAGTCAAATTGATGCATATTTATGGCTTTATAACGATTTATGGGAAGGCAGCATTCGTATATTAAATACAAATGCTGGGGATATGTTGGGCTCTCCAGAAGTCCCAAGGTAAATGTGCTGAGGTGCCTCAAGGATCCCCCAGTATGATTTATTAGACACTTTGATAGGTCCGATGTGTTTATTTTGACTCCTGTGCGATCGTTTATAATTTGAAAGTGGCCCATCATCGGCTTCCACCCCTTTGTAAATGCTACGCAGGATGTTTCCGCAATAACAAGACAACCCTTAGCCGACGTCTCGGTGACCGGAGGCGGTTGTGTTAGCGGAAACGAGGCAATCAGATATGTAGGCTTTATAACTTTCACTTAGTCATAGGAGCTTGACTGTGGGGGCAAGTAACTAGCTCCCGGTGTTTGGAGTGTTCGGGCGTGTCGAGGTGCAGCTCGGCAGGGAAGTTGCCGAACTACGAGTCAGAAAAGATTTCCTAAGCCGAATTATTATGCATGGCACCTCGGTCAAGAGGATGTCCCGCCTCCTGAAAAAAAAACATACAAATAACTTAAAAGTGCCATAACCTCGAAAAGCCAAAAAACTTTAGTAAAACTTTACGTCCGAACTAAATCAAGTTTTCAGGTGCCAATCCGAAATTGGTCCTAAAATTAATTTTGTGCTTCTGTCGTGCTTTAACATGATACGTCCGATCTCCAGACTTCGAGCGGGTCAGCCTTTGGCTTCAGCCTCCTATACCGAAGGCGAAGTGTTTCTTAGGCCAGTTTAGCGAACTAAACTCGAACGGCTTTAGAGAGAAACCAGGCAACCCGGCTATTGACCACACACTCGCGTCGGAAAAAGGAGTAGTAGAAAAAGACTTTGCAACGACTTATAAGAAAACACATTTATTATAAAACGACTCATATAAATTTAAGAGCCCCCAATTAACATGGGTAAAGGGAGTGTTTTTAACAAACAGAGTTTGTAACAAACTAGGTGTTTAACTAATAACTTGTCTATTTAACACAAAAGTAAAACGCTTGGTTGAACCAAACAAAAATTGAAAATTGAAAAAAGCTAAGCATGAAAGCGACTTAGCTGGTTAATGTGCTCGGTGTTGATGACGTAGTCCGGGCTTGCAACGGGTCGAGATCTCAGCCCCCAAGCCGGTCCTGGGGTGGCCGAGCGAAGAGCTCGGCTGATGAAGTGGCAGCATAAAACTGCCGATGTGACAAGGCGAAGCCCCTGGTCCAGCCGAGGAGACAGAGTAGGTCGGCAGGGTGACGCCGGAGTAGGTCGATGAAGCGATGGCGAAGCCCCCGGTCCGGCCGAGGTGTCCGAGCGAAGAGCTCGGCTTGATGAAGTGGTAGTACAACACTGCCGACATGTTGAGGCGAAGCCCCCGGTCCGGCCGAGCTGACGAAACTGGTCGGCTGGTGACGCCGAAGTCCCCGGAGTAGGTTGATAAGGAGATGGCGAAGCCCCCGGTCTAGCCGAGGTGACGGAGCAGGTCGGTAAGGTGACGTTGCAGCCCTATGCCAGCCGAGGTGTCGAAGCAGGTCGGCGTGGTGGACATCGGCTTGAAGAAGCAACGGCGCGGCGATGCCGACGCAGGTCGGAACTTGTGACGCAGTCAATGCCGGCTTGAGAAGTGACCGCGCGACAATGCTGGCGCGCCCGACCCGTACAATCCGTAAGGTGACGATGTTATCTTGACGATCATTAGGGAGAGCGGTGCCGAACTCTTGGTCGGCTCGCCGAGGTGATGATCCGAGGTGGTTGTCATCGGCTCGATGAAGCGACGGCGCAGTCGATGCTGGCGCAGGTCGGCAGTCATGGAGAAACATGGCCGGGCTGGTTTGACACCGGCGCGACGACGAAGATCACCTCGGAAAAGGCTAAAAATTTGTGGGCACATGTTTGAGAACAACAAATAATACCTAGATAAGAATTTCCTTCAAAAAGGATGTCCAATATCCCGTTCACGAAAGAATATGAGCTCGGGTCGGATTCGTTTCCGCGCAGAAAATAGATCCGAAAATTGGCGCACTCCTCGGACTCGTCCTGGAGTTCGAACGGTCGGATCGAGCTGAAATTTTGAGAGGTGGTCGATATAGGAATTCCTGAGCCGATGAACGGTTGGATCTTCAAAACGACGTCCGATCTAACTGCTGGACTCCTCGCCCCAAACTCGTCCAGATTCCCGTCCAGATTCGACAGGGCTCCGGTAGATCGGAGTTCGCCGGAGATTCCTCCATCGGAACGCGATGAAATTTTACAAGGTTGTTTTACACTCAATTCCGCACAATTCCACCGAAGCAATCGTCAAACCGACGCTCGAGGAGGTGGGGACGGCGAATATGAATTTGTTGTCCAAAAAAACTGCACAATCACGCGAGGGCAATGTTGACGTTGAGCCCCCGAGCTCTATGGACGGTTTTTTCATGATCCCGGATGAGATCGGAGTTGATGATGACGAAGACATCCGTCTGATCTTGACAATCCGAAGACAAGCCTAGTCCTCGGCCTAGCCGAGGTGACCAGTCGAGTTGGCGACGAAAATGCCGACGTTGACGATGTAGCTCGGTTCCGACGCGTAGATCGCGGTGGAGCCAATCTGAATTCCCATCGCACCACGGCGACTACCCAGCAGGCTCTTAATGAAAGCACCAATGTCGGTTCTAAATCCGGCATATCTCGTAGTAGGGGTCCTAAGCTAGGCGTCTTGGAGCGATTGTAACATGGACACAGGATTTTACCCAGGTTCGGGCTCTCTCGAAGAGATAATACCCTACATCCTGCTTTTGATTGTATTCATATGAGGTGTAGTACAGAGTACATGTATCTACCACGAGATTGTTCTAATGAATATGAGATGATCTATAGACTAGTCTAGCCTCGGTTTATATATGCACCGGAGGCCTAGGGTTTAGAAGAGTCCTCGTCTTGTGTGCCAAGTCATATGGAGTCTTCCTTGTATACGTCATGAGCTATCCGAAGTGGCACATGAGTGAACCGTCATGGGGGTCCTCGGCTCAACCCACCTGGTCGGGAGACGATGTGGTGAGTACCCCTAGTCCAGCTAACCGTCACAGATCCAAGTAAACAAACCCGTACTTTTTGCATATGAGAAACGTAGAGAAGTATACTGAACAAATCGTCTAATGCTCCAAAACGACCTATCCAATTTCAAACAAAATTAGAAGTGGTGCTTGAGTTCGCTGTGCAGAAGTACGTCCACACGCCTTTGGTGAACTGAATCGCCTAATTTGATTTATATAGCATCTATAAATCTTCACCGTCCAAGTAATACGTATCTTGAGAGGTCTGGAACTACAAAAAGCACATCATCAGCATCCGCCAGAACGAAACTCTAAGCTGCACTTTCTCATTATATACAAAGTAGAGGTCTGAAACTAAATAAAGCACATCATCATCCCCCAAAGCGAAACTCTAGGCTGTACTTTCTTATTATATACCAAGTCTCAAATTTCAGTAGTGCAACACAATATAAAAATCCTCAAAAACGAAAACCTACTCTCTTCTTGCTCCTTGCATACCTGCGATCAGTGTGCCATAGTTCCTCCACCAACAATGGCAGCTGTCCAATCTGATACAAACTGCCTTCGATGCACTGCCTTCTCCACCGGATTGGATTAAAGTTTGGGCGGGCATGGAAGCTAAGTTTGGAAGGACGTCCTCCTCAACCAAGATGGCTTGCAGCATAGTTGAGGCGATGGAGATTAAAAGATTGCAGAGAAGGGATCAGGGAGAGGCTGCCTAGATGGTTTTACATGATTGACACGTACGTGATGAGTGGAGAAGGATCAGGAGGAGGAGCACCATAGGAGGACGAACGAAGCTACAGATTTGGATGATGCGTTGTTGCCCGGAGGGACAGGATTGGCGGAGGAAGGAGTCTGCGAGGGATTTTCCTTTTCTTCACGGCGAGGAAGATATTTTCTGCGTACATTTAATAATCTACTAGCAAACATGCCCGTGCGTTGCAACGGGAGAAGAAAATTTATCATGAGCCCCAATAAGCATTGCTCAATTCCCGCAAAAAATTAATAATAATAAGCATTGCTCAAGACTGTTCTTGCTGCTTACCCTTCTTCCCACCTAAGCTGATGGTGCATGTGATAAATTTATGTGAATCAAGGTAGATGGCTCACCATCAAAGGTAGGGACCACATGGATGTTGAGGCCGCGGATCGAATGGCCTCAAACATCTCATCCATCGAAGGCATTTCCTCGGTCGGCGTCTACGTCCCATCGAGCAACCGCGTCTCCCTCGACCTTACCCGATCTGTCGTGACCGGCCGCCACGGGAGGAGCATCCATTGCGCTCTTTGGTGTGTCGCTTGAACGGCGTGAACGACGACTTCTGCCGCCTTGCGCTTGCCATTGCGGTGGTGGGGTTTAGTTGGCGTCATGTCGTCATGGGCTGCGGAAGGGCTTGGGCTCTTTTAGACTTCATTATAATTTTGTTTTTATTTAATCTACTGTCTTAGAGTTTGTTTTTAATTTTATTGCCCGATAGCAGATTAAGTTTGTATGGATTGAGCAATGATGATGTGAATGCATGTGCTAGCACAACTTTTTTTTCTTTTATATTACCAAGCAGTGTGGTTAGCTGGTTAGTTCACTCCAAAAAAAAATCCGCACACACATACACCGAATGACAAGATTCACAGAGATTTCAATGGTGGTGCGGTGAAAAAATGTGAGGTGGAGACGTATAGTAGTGCTGGTGGCTGATCAGTCAGAATTTCTGCTAGCTGATCGACGCCTGGCTTTGCCCGCCGCTGGTCTCAGCTGCATCCAGATCAAAATAAGATGAAACCCCAGCCCAGCCGGCCCAACAGCCAAGGCTCAGCCTGGCTGCCAGGCATCCTGACGGCAACCCCAGCGGGAGGTCCTATTCGGCGCTTTCAGCGCCGCTAAGCGCAACGCCTAATGGGCCTGCCCAGCAACCTGCTAAAAAAACAGACGGGAAGAGGAAAAAAGAAGCTAATAAATGGGCGACCTGGGATTCGAACCAACATGGGTCAGCTGAGGAATTGACGCGACAACCACTAGACCAAGATCACTTAGTTGTCCATAATCCGAAAACAGTGCTCTTCTTTTAGTACAAAACATTAACATATATTTTGGACCCATATAAATCATTTGAGAAAAAGAAAAACGTAAAACTGAAAAAAAACATAGAGTTGCTATAAAAAAGTTCACCAATATGGAAAAATAGTTTGAAATTTTGAAAAAGTTCATGGAATTCAAAAAAAGTTCATCGGTTTTGTAGAAAAGTTCACAAATTAGGAAATAAAGTTCATCGAATTTGGAAAAAAAATTCATCGATTCGAAAAAAGTTCGTCGATTTTGGAAAAAAGTTCATCGAATTTAAAAAAAAGTTCATCGATTTCGAAAAAAGTTCATCAAATTTGAAAAAAGTTCATCGATTTTGAAAAAAAGTTCATTGATTTTGTAAAAAGTTCATCGATTGTGAAAAAAAGTTCATTCAAATGAGCAAAAGAAAAAAGGAATAAAAAACCGAGCAAAACCGTTCCGGATAAAAAAGAAAAACGAAAAAAGTAAAAGAAAACGAAAAAGACATAAGAAGAAAAGATGTAGAAGACCACATGAGGTGAGGCAGTTGAGGTGGCTAGAGCAGATATCGAACGACCAGAAGGTCGTCGGTTCGAATACCCACAGACGCGCATGCCATTTTTTGTCTTACAAATCAGAAAAAAAAAGGCAAGATGGGCCGAGCCCAATTAGAAACGCCTGCCGCCCGTTCGCAAACGGGCGCCAAATAGGATCCGCCAACCCCAGCCACACGCACGCGAGGGGATAAGCCCCAGGCCACACGCACGCGAAGGGATAAGCCCCAGGCCGCTCCTCTCCAACCTGTGGCCAAGACCCCTCTTGCCTCCCTCGATTCCCCTCTCCTCTCTCCTCTCGCTTGCAAGCCCCCCGTCGGCCAGCTCTCCCTTCCCCAGCGCTCCCTCTCTCTACACCCGCAAGTGTGCTCCGCCTTCCCACTCGCTGGGCTCTCTCCCCTCCCCAGCTCGACCTCGCCTCCAGCTGCAGCTCGTCGGCCACGCTCTCTGACTGATGCGCCTTCCCTCCCGGCCAGTAGCCGGGTCTCCATCTCCGGCCGCGACGCACACCGCCACGCTCGAGCTGGAGTAGTAGGGAAGTTGCGCCGTGATATCCGAATCCGCCGCCTTCCTGCCTCGCCTGCCGTCGGGAGGAGGACGACGGAGAGGAGCGCCCGTTCGTCCGCCGCGTGGGCCACGCAGCTGCCTCGGCCCAGCTCGGCCGCGAAGCCGTCGTCGGCCATCTCTCTGCCCTGCTCGAGTGGAGGTTCTGCAGGTCTTTGGTGAGCGTGGGCCAGCGAGATTCCAAGACCCCTCTCTGCTCTCTATTGTCCCTCTTTTTGTTTCCTTCGTCGCACCGCCCTCGTGTGCCCCTCCCGGATTAACAGCACTAGCAACCAACGGATCAATCTGTTCTGAGCCTCACTTCCTGTTAGGATCGACGTCTTCCATGCTCGCATTAGGGTCCTCTTCATCCACAGAATAATCATCTGTTGGAAATATACATGTGATGCTACTTGCCTTCTGGGAATGTGGATTAATTAGACAAAATGTTGTCACATCAATATTTTTATAAAATACTGTCAACAATTACTAGTGGCATGGTCGAGAAGTGCCATGTCACTAGTAAATTATTTACTAATGGCGAGTATATGTAGGCGACGCCACTAATTGACAACTTATCTGTGGCGTTTGGAGGACTACACCACCGGTTCGTTAGTTATTAGTGACGTTTGGTCCCAACGCCACTAATCTTTTTCTACTAGCGGCATCCGCAGCCGACTTCACTAGTGACCTCTCATAAGTGGCGTCATACTAGTGGCATAGGACATAGGCGCCACTAACGACGTTTTCTGAACGGCGCTAGTAGGTTTTCCTGTACTCGTGATTGGTGGAGACCAGTTCGTGAAAGCCACACAGACTCAGCCAATAATTCTCGAGACGGAAGCCCCTAAACTTTCTGTGTACGTACAACCTGGGCAAACAGAAGGAAGGCACAGCGACCAGACAGAGATTATGTGATCGTGGCGAGGTGGCATTGCGGGAAAATGACATTCAAATCACCGGAGCAGAAAGCATAATTAATTTTCATGTGCGTTTGTTAGTGGCAAATGTTCGTCCACGTGAAAGTGAAACGGTGGTGGTGCAAACGGAGCTCAGAAAGCTACAGCAGGTTGATAGCATCCCTGAAGGAGTTGAGTAGCATGAAATTGATGTTGTTGTTACTCTTGTCAGAAGCACGATACAACGAACTGAAATCCCCAACAAAATATCGCTAACCGCCCTAAGATTTCGTGAATGGACGTTGCAAATTCATCACAGGGTACCATAAAAGAGCTCAACTGCGCTCGCCCCGTCCGGCCGTCCCTCACCTCCGCTCCCTCTCTCCACGCCACCGCCGCCAGCCAGAACCTCCTGGGAAAAGTCCATCGTGGTGGCTGGCGGAGGGCACCCCCCTCCTTCCCACGCGGATGGTTGGCGTGGGGTGGCACATCCGAGTGGGGGCCCCGAGCTAGAGCGGGGCTCAGTGGTGCGGCACGAGCTGTCGTCTCAATGGTGTGCATGCTTGCAACGCAACGGCGGTTGACAGGCTGGTGGCGGCACTCTGATGCGTGGTCCTGCTAGGAGGATCTGATGTAGGCAGTTCTCGGAGGTGGCCGTGCGGCGACCCCGCGTTCATACAGGGTGGCGGGTGGTGGCTAGGTTGGGCTCAATGGCGGCAATGGATTGTGGGGTTCCTCACGGTGGTGCTGCGGGGGAGCTCCTGTGTGCTCGTGCTAGGGTCGGCACCAGATCTGCCATGACCTCCCCTCCGACGGCCGTGTGGCTCCGTCTAGTGTGCTGGCGTAGGCGGGCGGTGCATGGGGACTCTCCTCGCCGAGTCGGAGCAGGGGTGCTCGAGCTAGGCTATAGCCGGCGACGGCCGTCCAGGCGTGCAGGGTTCCCGGTGGCCGGTGGTGTGGTAGATCTTGGGTTAGGTTACTCCGGGCCTCGTGGGCTAGACCAATTCTGGCTCACGGATGCCCGTCACTCCGGTGGCCCATCTTTGAGGACTGGCCCCAATGATCCACGCCCAAAACCAGGCGGGGTTCCCAGCGTATGGGCCGGTATCGAGGATGACCGGCCCAACCAAAGGCGGTTCCGCTCTGTCGTTGTCCATTTCCTGGTGCTAGGTTCTCAGATGTTTTGTTGTTCGGGTGGTGGTGGGAGGTCCGTCTTGGATGTTGGGGCGATGGCCCTGGGTGGTGTGTCTAAACAGTTGGCTCTGTGGCGGGCAGTGTGGCAACGGTGGTGGCGTCGCCACTTGGCTATGTGTGTAACAAGGGGAGGGCAATGGATAACTCTGGTGTCATCATTGCTTCGGCGGTGGAGGCCTCTAGTCAGGAGCTGGAGGTCTTGAGCGGGCGACCGTGACCCCCCCCCCCCCACCCTCCTTCGGGGTGGATTGGCAACTTTGAGTCCGCTGGTGGTACTTGTGTGGGTTCGATCCAAAGCTCTGTGCTCCGGCACCGACAACGGCAACACCTACAGTTATTGCTTCCCTCTTGGGGGTGTTGTTGTGGGTTCCTTCACGGTGCAAGTGCTCCGTGGTGAAAACCATAGTCCATCCTCTCGGGCCCGGCGGTGGCGCATCTGACGCCATGACCCTCTTGAGGGAGTCGTTGTTGAGCCTCGGCCTCGGTTGCAGATGGTGTGCAACGTCGGATTTGCTTTTCCTTGGCATGTTGCACCCTCGACTCTTGCGATGAGTGGTTTCGGTGTTCGCCTATCTTATGATGTGTCCCCGTGGTCTCCATTCTCGGTCCTTGCTATCTCTTGGTCGGAGCGGTGCCCCATGACCCGGAGCGAGGGGGCTGCCTCAACAGTGAGTCGGCCCTTTCCGGAGATGGTTTGGTGTATTCGGTACCACGGTGACCAGTGGTTGCTCGAGGTGGTTTGGCTCCTAGTTGGTCTCATGTGTTAGGGATTGTGTGCGACGTCGGGTTTGCTTTTCCCTTGCTTGGTGTTGGGTTATTGGTACTTGTGCCACTATTTCGAAGTTGTTTTATTTTCTCTTTCGACCTTCTTGTATGACGGTTTCATCATCACTTTGTATCGGTTCGGTCGTTTGTAACTTTATCTATAAAGAGGAAGAAAACTTGTTTCAAATAAGCTGAACCGTCAGCGGTTGCGCATCATCAATCAGACAACAACCGCTCAAAAAATCAATCACACAACAGGGGAAACAACACACTAAACTAAACTGAAAACTGAAAGACACAGATACATCTGCGGACTCAGGATGTTGACCCGCGCCTTGCCGAAGGTGGCAAACATGGATAGGTGGAGCTCGGAGTGAGGCCGACAAGATTCAGGCATGTGCCCTACGCCCCCTAGCCCGGTGGAACGCCGGAGTGCGCTTGGGTGGAGGCGGAGCCGCCTTGGAGAGCTTGAAGGACCTTGATGGTGTTGATCTCCGCGGCCGCTAGCGGGTCCTTGAAAAGGGCAAAGAAACACTATAGCAGCTCCCCCTCAGAGGCTCCATCGCCACCGCAGTCAGGGATCCCCTATTTCTTGTGCAGCGCCACCCTAGCGTGCTCGATGGTAGGTGTAGTTTGGCAATGCAACTCTCGATGTTGATCGGGTGCACAACGCACGTATATATGTACAAGGGTAGCCCACGGCCTCATCTATACAAGGAAACTAGAGGCGGGGCCGTTAGGATAATATCCTAACCATATACATGCGAATAGAGCCTACACAATATATTCAACACCCCCCCCCCCCCCGCAGTCGAAACGTCACTGGTGACGCATAGACTGGACCGGAACTCCTCGAATGTAGGCGTCGGTAACCCCTTGGTCATGACATCGGCAAACTGCTGAGCGGTGGGAACATGGAGAACGCGAATGCGCCCAAGAGCCACCTGCTCACGCACGAAATGAATGTCGAGCTCAATATGCTTCGTGAGACGATGATGAACGGGGTTGGCGGAGAGGTAGACAGCAGAGACGTTGTCGCAGTAGACGATGGTGGCCTTGGACACGTCAAGAAGCAACTCCTGGAGTAGTTGGCGTAGCCATGAACACTCGGCAACGGCGTTCGCCACGGCGCGATACTCGGCCTCGGCGCTGGAGCGGGATACCGTGGGTTGTCGTTTAGACGACCACGATATGAGTGAAGGCCCGAGGTAGACACAGTAGCCGGAGGTGGAGCGCCGTGTGTCGGGGCAGCCAGCCCAATCGGCATCAGAGTAGGCCACAAGGTCGGTGGAGGGCGAAGCCGTCAACGTAAGACCAAGAGCCGTAGTGCCACGGATGTACCGAAGAATCCGCTTCACTAGGTTCCAGTGAGCATCACGGGGGGCATGCATATGAAGACACACCTGCTGGACAGCGTACTGCAAGTCAGGCCGAGTAAGCGTCAAGTACTGAAGAGCACCGACGATGGAGCGGTAGAAGGCGGCATCCGGTGCCGGCGAGCCATCAAGTGCGGAGACCTTGGCCTTCGTGTCAATGGGCGTGAGGACAGGCTTGCAATTAAGCATGCCGGCCCGCTCGAGCAGCTCCTGCGCGTACTGCTGCTGATGAAGGAAGAACCCATCGGCACGCCGCACCACCTCGATCCCGAGGAAGTAGTGCAAAGGACCAAGATCCTTGATAGCAAACTCGGCGCTGAGGCGCGCGGTGAGCTGACGAAGAAGCTCAGTCGAGGAAGCCGTCAGGATGATGTCGTCGACGTAGAGGAGCAGGTAGGCAGTCGCATGGCCCTAGTGATACACAAACAGCGAGGCGTCGGAGCGAGTAGCTCGAAACCCAAGCTGCTGAAGAAAGGCGGCGATGCGCTGGTACCACGCTCATGGTGCCTGCTTCAACCCGTACAAAGAGCGGGAGAGCAAACACACATGATCCGGATGAGCAGCATCGACGAACCCAGTGGGCTGCTGACAGTAAACCTGCTCGGCAAGGTGGCCATGCAGAAAGGCGTTCGAAACGTCCATCTGATGTACCGGCCAGGCGCGAGACACAGCAAGCTGTAGAACGGCACGGATCGTGCCCGGTTTCACAACCGGAGCAAAGATGTCGGTGAAGTCGACTCCAGCCCGCTGACGAAAGCCACGGACCACCCAACGAGCCTTATACCGCTCGAGAGACCCGTCGGGACCAGTCTTGTGGCGAAAGACCCAGTTGCCACTGATGACGTTTGCATGAGGAGGCCGAGGAACGAGCTGCCAGGTGTGATTGCGCTGAAGCGCATCAAACTCCTCCTGCATCGCAGCGAGCCAGTGAGGATCACGGAGAGCGGCTCGAGCTGACGATGGGAGAGGTGACGGCGCAGAGGTCGAGGCAGTGAGAAGGTACTCATCCGTGGAGTAGCGCGTGCTGGGGCGATGAATGCCTGCTCGGGCACGAGTCATCATGCGTGGTGGCGGGGCCGGCGGATCAACCGAGGGCGAGGTCGAGGAAGAGCCAGTCGGGATCGCGTCTGAGTCAGTCGAGGAGCCAGTGTCAGTGGCGGGAACCGCACTAACTGACGGGGCTGCAGACTCGACGGGTGAAGAGGGCGCTGTAGCGGCAGAGCCAGCCGCCGGGGAGGATGGCGGCGAAGAGCTGGCCATGCCAGCTGAAGAGCCCGACGGGGCAGCCGCCGAAGAGCCCGACGGGGCGGCCGCGGTAGCCGAGCTGGGTGCCGGGGACCCCGCGGAGACCACGGGGCTGGGCGACGGAGGGGTCGCCGAAGGGGCCCGACCCGCGGCATAGGTGGGCGCCTCGAAGCCAGGAGGCGGCCCAAGTGCAGCGCGGGAGCGCCCGCCGTGGGGAGCCGGCGGAGGGCCACTGGAGGCCGGCGTCGAGGTCGGCGAGGCATCAGCTGGAGGTACCTGGTGAAACGGAAAAACCCTCTCATCAAAGTAAACGTGCCGTGATGTGAACACGCGGTGGGAAACTGGATCATAACAATGGTAACCTTTGGTGTTTGGTGGGTATCCGAGAAAGATGCATGCCAGGGAGCGAGGTGCGAGTTTGTGAGGAGTAGTGGAAGCGATGCTAGGATAGCAGAGACACCCAAAAACACGTAGGTCGTCGTAGGAAGGAGGGACACCGAAAAGAAGATGATGTGGTGCATAGTTCCCTCGAGCACGACATGGTCGAATGTTAAGAAGAAGTGATGCGGTGACAAGGGCGTCCGGCCAAAAACGTGGTGGCACGTTAGCATGGAAAAGGAGGGTGCGAACGCAATCATTTAGAGTGCGGAGGACACGTTCGGCACGCCCGTTTTGTTGCGAAGTGTAGGGGCAGGTAAGACGAAAGATCGTACCATGTGTGGTGAGGAGAGTACAGACAGCTAAGTTGTCAAACTCCTTCCCGTTGTCAGTCTGAAGCGCCTGAATGGGTCGACCAAACTGCGTGGAGACATAGGAATAGAAGGCAGTGAGAGTGGATGTGACATCGGATTTGCGCCGCAACGGGAAGGTCCACACATAATGCGAGAAATCATCAAGAATAACAAGATAGTAAATATATCCCGTATTACTTGCAACTGGAGAGGTCCACACATCACTATGAATTAACTCAAACGGGTATGAAGCAACATGAGACGACGCACTAAAGGGAAGACGAACATGTTTGCCGAGGCGACAAGCATGACAAGTATGATCGTCGATCTTATTACAAGTGAAAGAGAAACTCCTAAGAATATGACGAAGGGTGGCGGGGTTAGGATGACCCAAACGAGCGTGCCAAAGATCCACACGAGCGGAGAAGGCAACTGGAGCGGTGCCGGAGGAGGAGGATGGGTGTACTGGGTAGAGCTCATCGGGGCTGTCACATCGGTGGAGCACCATCCGGGTACGGGCGTCCTTTACAGAAAAGCCGCACTCGTCAAACTCAACAGTAATAGGATTTTCGCGAGTGAGAGATCGAACGGAAACAAGATTCTTAATGAGTTCGGGCGAAACAAGTATGTTAGACATAGACAATGGCATGGATGACGAGGGAAAGAATGCATGTCCCACATGTGTAATAGGTAGAGAGGAGCCATCACCGACGGTGATGCGAGTGGAGGTGTTGACGGGGTGGAAAGTGTGGGGGTTAAAGGGATAAGCGGCCATGTGAGCAGAGGCACCCGTATCCATATACCAATCACCGCCACCGGGGTAGTTAGTCAGTGAGGGAGCCGAAGGAAGGGCCGCAAAGAGGGCCGGATCCCACGGCGCCGGAGGCGGCGGAGGCACCATGTTGGTGGTGTAGTAGGCACCGGCCGGCTGCATCGGGGGAGACGGCAGCATGGGGTAGGCATCATGCGGCTGCAGATGGGCGGATCTAGGGGAGGCCATAGCAGCGGCGGCTAGGTGGGGCGGCGGCGGCGAGGTCAAGAAAAGGCAGCGGCGGCGGCTAACAAGCACAAGGACACGTACAAGCTAGCAAGCACACAGCTGGATGGATTCGGCTAGCGATCGGGCGGGCTAGCTAGCTAGCGATCGATCGGGCTGGCTAGCGAGGGTTGGTGGCGCTGACGAGCGAAGGAAGCAGCAGCAGTCCGGGAGGTAGGGCAGCGGCGGCGGCGGCTTGGGTAAGCGGCAGCGGCGGCGGCTAACAAGCACACGGGCACGTACAAGCTAGCAAGCACACGGGCACACAGCTGGATGGATGAACAGTGCCTATACGCCTCGTCGTATACTGCGCGTACGTGAGCCTGGGCTGCAACTGAAGGAAGGAGAAGGGCAGCGGCAGAAAAAGATGGGGTCGGCTGCGTGGGGATGGAGAAGAAGTGCAGCGGCGGCACGAGGTGCGGCGGCTACGGAGGAAGGAGAGATGTGGCGGCGGCAGGGGATGAAAGCAAACTTCCGTGGCAGGACGAACCCATGATAAAGATAAACAACAAGGCGATGGGGACGTTCAGCAACGACTTGGCCGCCTGGAAAGTAAGAGTGAAAAAAGCGATTGCGAAGAATGAGCCGTGGTCCAAGATTCATGCTGACAATCCGACACTAAAGGAAGAGGACTTCGAAAAATTCAAGGAGACTTGCGCTAAAGATGAAGTCAAGGAAAAGTCAGAGAAAATGAAGGCGCTCCAGGCCAGTAACACGCCTCCCCACCGCCTCGGAAGCCGTGGTTACGAGGGGAAGAGGCACGTATGGGCCAAGGAGGACGCCGAACCTGAAAGTCACGGAATCCCAGACCCCTTGGTGGAGTTCACCGATCCGTAGGAGCGTGACTGGATCAGGGGCCGGTACAAGTGGGACCCCGTCAATAAGATCTTTTACACGGACCCAAACACGAGGGAGTTCATGAGACTACTGGTAATTGTTATATTACCACCTTATATTAGCTTCTAATCAATTCGACAACAAGTTTTGTCACATTTGTAAACCATCCACGTTCCTTTTGCAGAAAGAGCAGCACCAAAAGGCGGCCGAAAGCGACCAGTCGTCTCAGTCATTGGCGAGGCCCAAGTGGGACACCCCTTTCAACCGGGCCCTGAACATACTAAAAAGGGTCTCGGAGGACAAACCGCCGTCGTATGGACGTGTGCACGGCATCGGAGATGGCGCCTCGTGGAAGACGTGCTACCACGAGAAGCCGGAGGAAAAAAGGCAGAGACGGATGCTTACTCAACAGACCATTGACGAGAAGGTCGCGTGTGCGTCCGATAAGACCAAAGCTGAGACCAAAGAAGAGTTGGTCAAGGTAGTCGATGCAGCGGTCAGTGCAGCGGTAGCTGGCGTCAGGGCTGACTTCGCATCTTCCATTAGCAGCTTGATTCCGGCAGTTATCGATTGGATGAAGAACAATCCAGATAAAGGGCCAGTGGACTTTCCCCTTCCCAGCTACGTCGGGAGCAATTCGGTGAATATCGCACCACCAGCACCTGCTCACACAACCGCACATGCTCCCGTACCTGGTCCCGCTCCTGTTCATAGCAGCCCGTCCTCCGTCTCTGGCGTGCTCGGCGGGGCTTCGTCTTTGGCTGAGCTCGACGCCCTCACGGTAATTACGCGTCATACCCTCTTCACCAGCATATCTATAGTCTTCTGTTTCAGTTGCCTTTCGGATGTCTGACGTCGCAGACATGTCTTCGCAGGCCGACGAAACCCCGTGCACCATACTGTACGACATCAACGGCCAGAAGATGGACGTGGGAAAGGCAACGATAGTGAAGCCGAAGGACCACATGTTGCACAACCGACACATGCCCGATGGCGTCTTCAAGGTTTGCGTGGCCAGTGTCAAAGCGGGCTTCGAGGATTTGCCTCCTCCGGTACCACTCGAGGGAGACGACGAGACCCCTAAATGGATTGTCGCATGCAAGAGTTGGTTCCTGCCTTGGCCGAAGACTCTTCTTCGTGTGGAGGCGCCCGGGAGCACACCAATGACAACGCCTCAACAAGGTATGAACACCACCCCACCTACCCAATTACCTGCACCTGTCATGCTGGGTGATAGCGGACGACGCGAGGGAGAGCCTCCATTATTGCCTGACGACGTCGCCCCCGTCGAAGAAGCAAATGCTGATGATGTCATGGAGGAGGATGATGATGACCCTCTCAAGTATATCAATACCGGCTATGACGATGGAGGATTGATGGCTCGGGACTATGACTCGGGCTAGGAGCGTGGAGCTGACTTGATGCTGCCTAATTTGCCGGAGCCGGAACGTCCTAAGGCTGATTGCAAGAAGTCTCTCTTCATGCGATCCTCGCAGGAGACGCCTCCTGATGCCGCCTCTACCCAGCAACAACAACGCGAGGGCCGTCCACTGATGAGCCCGACGACACTGGTGGTGGTGGTGAGGGAAGGTATGGTGGGCTCACTACCGCCACCCGCCAAGAAGCAAAGGAGGAGACCGGACAGGAAAGGCTCTAAAGGCGCCAGAGCTGCTTCAATTAGCCAGCCGCCTCTGCAGCCCCGGAAGGTAGACAGAATACCTGTCCAAGGTCCGTAGCAGTTCCATGTCGCCGGCCACCCGATCCTACCTCGGAAAGCGCTAGAGGACATACTGAACAATGATCTAAGGAGACTTCATGAAGATGTACTGGCGAGAGAGAAAAGCCTTCTCCTCTCGAAAAATCCAGGATACCTGCTTTACGCGGCTCAGGTGCCGGGTGGGAAGTTGTACGTCCAGAGATGGCCCGCGGATAAGTTCATCCTGCGATTTGACTACATCTACGACATGTTCCACATGACCAAGCTGGATTTTTAGTTCATCCGCATGTATGCGCTGTATCTGAACTACATCATCAGGCGCGAGAACATAAAATATATTTGCGTCGCGGACCCGTACTATATGCATGAGAGATTCTTGGCAGTCTGCAAAGAGCACCGTGACTATGCGAGCAAGTACATCGGCGAGTTCATGATCGCCAATAAGGACAAGGAAACGATTCTCCTGCCTTATCATCCCACGTAAGTCATCCGCGGATATCCTTTCGTAAGTTTTAATCATTGCTTTGCACGCATGGAGGCTAATTTGAGGTGTACTTATTTTGCGCAGCGCGGGGGGGGGGGGGGGGCGCCGTCCTCATCATTCTGTACCCACAATACTCCCATGCTCTGTACTTGGACTCATCGAAGAACATTAAGAAAAAGGATTACACGCACATAAGGAGTGTTCTCAATAGTGCCATGATAACCTTCAGCCTATCTGGTGGATATATCAAGGTGAAAAAGTACAGGAAGAACGGGCTGGGTTTCGGCCATAAGACCGACTTCTACTGGATCCAGCAACCGAAGGATAGTAAGGCTGATGGATTCTACCTCATGCATCACATGCTGGACTACAGAAGGGATAATCAACGCCTTCGCATGTCACCTACTTCCAACGATGCTGAGATTGTCAACTGGGCCACAAGCATAGGAAGGACACCGGATCATCGAATCCGAGCTGAGTTTTATCACGTACAGTGTGAACTTGCCCAAGTGATCATGAAGGAGGTCCTCGAACAAACAGGGATGTTCTACCATGGGCCAATGACGCGGGATGATGTCCGAGCACTGCTAGTCGCTCAGCGTCTGGACCTGAAGCCTTTCACGAAGCTCGGGTGCTTCCTCCCTGACTATGAAGATTGGAGCGCCGACATGGACGAGTGATTGACGATGACAATGTGTCTGTTTAGTCACTACTGTCTTCCGATGACAAAACTTTGAATTTATGCACGACGAAACTCTGTGATGTAATTAAACCGTCCTCCTGAACTAGCGTAGATCGCTCTAGTTAATTAGTTTGGGTACGAGGAACTTCGTTATTTATGTTTACTATAGGTTGCTTGTATTTTGCTAACTCTGTCTCTTCGTGTTTCTCAAGTACATTATGTTGCATATTATCGATGAATTCATCAACTGACGATGCAGGTACATAGATCAGAGATGGCGAAGGACTGCTACGCCGTATTCATTGGGAGGGTTCCAGGAGTCTACGACCACTGGCCAGACGCTCAGGCCCAGGTGGACAGGTACCCGGGCGCTAGCCACAGAGGGTTCGACAGCAGAGCCGAAGCGAAAAATAGTTACTTGAGGTGGACGCTCCGGCAAGAGAGGGAGCGAAACCGGCGCCTCAAGAAGTACTACATAGTCGCGCTCTTGCTCATACTGATCGCTCTTCTCTTCTACATCATGGTTTAGATAGAGATGATGAAACTTGTGTGTGTGCCATGACCATGCAGTTGCATTTATTCAAGACATGACTTGTGTATCGCTATTTTCGAGATGATGATATTTGTGTTGGATGATGATGATGATGATGATATGACGAGACTACTGTATGTGTATGATATGATGAGAATATTGTATGTTTATTATGATATGGTGAAACTACTATATAGAGTATGCACAAATACAGCACAAATACGTAGAGGGAAATGAATACGCGAAAGCAGGAATCTTAGCAGTAGCGCTGGTTTAGCAGCAACGTTTGTTGTGGAGCAGCGCTACAGATAGTTAGTAGTAGCGCTGTTCTCCACAGCGCTACTGCTAACTATACTTACCAGTAGCGCTGGTTAAAACAGTACTACTGCTAAAACTTAACTGTAGCGCCTTATCAGTAGCGTTGCCTCCAGCGCTACTGGTATGGGTATTTCGAGCGCTACTACTAGGCTTTTCCCTAGTAGTGCGCGACTGAGATGATTGATTGTGTGAGCATTTTTTTATCCAGTGGCGTTTGATCGAGACTTTAATAGGTAGAGGGTTGCACTGGAGATTCACCTGGAGCGGCGAGAAGTATCAAGGCCGCAAGAGCAATCGCAAAAAGCAGCGTGGGTCGCAGATCGAATCTGCCCGACTAGAAGCACGAAAGCGGTGGCGGCGCATACAGCGGCAGCCCCAATTTCTAAAGGCACCAGTTACAGCTATCGTACAAACCGGCGCACACACCCCTGCGTCCTGGGCTCGGCCCATTTACATTTTCTTTCTTTCTTTTCATCCTTCAAAAAATCAGCGTATGTGAGATTTGAAGTCTAAACCTCATGGTTCAGTACCGATCGCATTAACCAACTAGGGCACCTCACCTGCTGTGTGCTAATTACTTATTTTTCACCTTTTGTTCTGTGTCAAATGTGACGCTCAATAGAACGATTCTTGTTTCCTTTTTCTTGCGGTTTTGTTTGGCCAGTTTTACTCGGTTTTTTATTTTCTTTTTCTGTTTCTTTTATTTTTCTTTTCTCTTTCTTTTATTTTTATTTTTGGTTGTTTCCTTTTTTTCTTTTTCCCTTTTTCTGATTTTTTTTCAAAACGTGAAATTTTTATAAATTTGATTTTTTTAAGTTCGTGAACTTTTTATCAACTTTGCGAACTTTTTCTCAAATTTCACAAACTCTTTGCAAATCTGCTAGTTTTTTTTTTCAGTTTTTGCTAACTTTCTAGTGAACTTTTTTTCAAATCCGTGAACTCTTTAAGTTTTCTGCAACTTCTTTACTGAAGTTTTTCCAAATCCGTGAACCTTTCCATTTGGGCAAACTAATGGTAGTCTTCCCTTCTCTACCGATGTAAAAACTGCATCTTCCTTATTATCAACGTGGAGCAGTGATCCTTAGAATCACCGTGGATATGCATATACACAATCAGTTGTTGTCATATGTGAAAGGGCTTGTGGTTGTAGGTGACAACAACTGATTGTGTGTACCTTCCTTATTATCAACGTGGAGTAGTGATCCTAAGAAAAACGTCGAGTAATGTTTCTCCAAACCCAGTATCACCAGGCCTACTTACTCTCTTGCCCAAACTGATGAGAAGTAAGAATTTATCGAATTCGGTCAGTACTATAAAACCTATTTATGCAGATATACAAACACCTATGAACATTGCATTATATTAGAAAAAATATGTTTATTTCCATATGGAGCAAAGGGGACAATCTATCAAACAAAATATTGTTCAGTTGTCCATCCTGAATACCCGGGATACCATATTATGCCCTAGCTACCGTGGTCATCTGGGTGCTTGGGATATTCACTATTATACTCAAATTGGTGTATAGATCTCTAACCGTACGTGACTTGCAAATAACACTGTTTTAGGGACACGCAAATAACAATTATTACATTACTAGTCATCAACCCCGTGCGAACGCACGGGCTAGTGATTTTGGAAAAACAATATTTTCTAAAACATCGCATAACTCTATGGTAATGTAATTGCAATTAGAGAACATGAAATTAAATTTTGAAAATCTCTCAACTGATCTTTATATGTCATGGATTCAAAAAAAAAGATGGCCGCTTTGGGACGATATAACTGGTAACTCAAAACAAAATATTTGAAGGAATAGTTAGAAGGGACCACATGCTTAATTAATTAAGGAGAAAGAGAGATACATATTCAAGGTCATGAGATTTTGTACCTAGTTAGTTTGGCTGAACATATATTCCCAAAAATACAACATGGAATCATGCATGGTTATTATATATCAAGGACATTATAAATGATAAATATCTTTTCTCTTCGGCATGAAGGACATGGATCACTGAAATTATTCTCTCTGAGTCGAAATCATAGCATCACTATTTGTATTATAACATAAATAGCTCGTTATTATGTATATATTTATATAACCATGAAAATTAAAAATCGGAAGAAATAACTTATTCCAGATATCTATATTTCTGCAGAAAGAGGTGTTTTTCTCCTGATCCGGGATGAACACTTAAAAGGAGGACATTTATTTTGTTTTGTGATATACGGCAAATGCATTGGAATGTTATATAGATAACACAAAAGAAATAACTTGTTTTTCCTTTTAGATAACGTAAAAGAGATGACTGTCCTTCCTGTCTATATTTTTTTTAACACTTTATAACGCGAGGCAGGCAACCTGGATTTCTAGTTCATTTATGTTGAAGAGTTTCCCAAAGAAACTTCCATTGTAAGACTTAACAAATGCATATGTACACATGTCATATCTATGGTATACATACTCATGTATAAGATACGGAGTATATTTTCACAGATGTAGCGTAATTGTTTCCCTTTTAATAAGTACATCAAATCATGGATTAATGAATAGACGTATTTCGCTCCTACTGATTTTACTCTCTTTTGTATAGGTTCAAAATAAAAACATATATCATATACCATACATACCATTATCAACCGTGTGTGGCAGCATATATCCTAATAATCAAACCTGTAGTCCAGTATGTATGTATATAAAATAGAACTGTATGAAGCTAATACCTACACCTGGTGACACGGGATGCAGGTAAAGTGCGGATGAGAAAGTCATGCTTCCATTATACATCCTCGCCGAGGGCTCTTGACTTGTTTATCATCTTCATCGCCCGGGCTTCGGTCAGGTAATCCGTAATGACGTGCTTAGTGAGTGCCACTTTCGATACAGACCTTCTTTTCCTATTGTGTGAAAAGGAGGAATTGCGGCAAAGAAGTTACACACTTTCAACATGAATCTGAAGCATATAACATGATTCTTTCCTTTAGTATATATTCCATTATATGAGAATGGAAATACATGTATGCAAGGTCATATTTGTGCTTCTTTTTCTAGTAACTGCACGTGTATGTATAACATGTATATGAACTACAGTTTAGTATATGAACTACAGTTTAGTATGATGGATCCAGTCAACGAATTACAAAAATCAGATCTTAATTACATAAAAGCTAGCTCTTCCTAAGCAAGTTCCAGCTCCATACAACAGATGCATTAACTGTTAAAAAATCAACACAGATATGTTCGTAATTATATAGTACATCTAACAAAAGAAGGACATTAAAACTAACCAAGCAGAAACAAATGAAGAAAACCGCCTAAGAGGTTAACTTGAGCATATGATTGTTTTGATCTCCCGTGTCACTTGAAATAGATACTGTTATGGTGTCACCTTCTTGACCTCCTGAATGCATATACCTCCAAGTCTGCAACAACACTATCAAATAAATTCCATCAGAACAGAGAAGTTTCTGCTTCTAAGATGTGGATCAGTGGGTGAGCATAAAATTGAAAGAACAGATTGTCGGTTCTAAATCTGGCATATCTCGTAGTAGGGGTCCTAAGCTAGGCGTCTTGGAGCGATGGTAACATGGACACAGGATTTTAACCAGGTTCGGGCTCTCTCGAAGAGATAATACCCTACGTCCTGCTTTTGATTGTATTCATATGAGGTGTAGTACATAGTACATGTATCTACCACGAGATTGTTCTAATGAATATGACATGATCTATCGACTAGTCTGCCCTCGGTTTATATATGCACCGGAGGCCTAGGGTTTAGAAGAGTCCTCGTCTTGTGCGCCAAGTCATGTGGAGTCTTCCTTGTATACGTCATGGGCTACCCGAAGTGGCCCATGAGTGAACCGCCATGAGGGTCCTCGGCTCAACCCACCTGGTCGGGAGACGATGTGGTGAGTACCCCCTAGTTCAGGACACCGTCAGTAGCCCCCTGAACCGGTCTTCAAGTTGGGGACGCTCCTCGGTTCTTCCGAACTGTTCTTCGTCTTCAGTCGTCGGTCTTGAAAACTGGTTCAACAAATCTTCCCATTTCCGATCTTGAGGATCACCGAGGTGTATCCGAAGAGTTCATACGTCGGGTATCCGAGGAGTCCTTTAAATTCTCGGCCTTTATCAATGCCTTGTTATTTTTTACGCCACACCTCGGATTCGAAGTGTTTCCCGTGCGGCGGTGTCCTCTCGCATCCGAGCTCCAACGCCGGACTGCATCTGAGGTGTCTTTTGCAGCCGAGCTCCAACGCCGGTCTGCATCCGAGGTACATTTTAGCAGCCGAGCTCCAACGCCGGTCTGTATCCGAGCTCCAGCGCCGGACTGCATCCGAGGAGGCATAGAGTACCTCGTTTTTTAAAAAGTTTGAAGGAGGTTATCCGAGCTTAACGCCGAAAAAGTTCTCTATGGAGCCAGCCACTCACAGCCGAGTTTTATGCCGGACTGCTTCTGAGGTGGTGCACCACCTCAGCCGTGGGCTGATGTTTTATAGAATTATTTCCGATTGTTGCAATTTATTCTCTGCCGAGATGTATAACCAGTAGCCCTCAAGGTGTGTGCCGACATAAAATCCGGGATGCACCTGAAGGATAAAATAAAACCGCTGATCCCAGTAGCCCATGAGACTCAGGTCGATTTGCGAAATCGGCCTGAGGATCAATTCCTTGCTCGGCAGCATACTTAAAAACAGAAACGCGGTGTGCATAGTTCCCGAGACTCAGGTTGGGTGCGGTCGACCAACCCAAGGATCGTAATCTCCTCGGAAACTGTTTTGCACTTTGAATTTTCTGCATTGAATCATCAATGCAGTAGCCCCCGAGCCACTGGTCGGGTGGCAACACCAGATCAGGAGATCGATGTAACCCGTTAATGACTTTTAAGTGAGAAGCGCGAAGCCCAGTAGCCCCCGAGCCTTAAGTTGGACAGTGGTGGCCGAATTAATGATCGATATCCGGGGTAAATTGATTTTAATCACAATTTATGTGTAATGATTCTATGTATCCAAGTACTTTACATCATTAATATTCGGATCCGCATTGTACAAAACTTTGTTGACCGACCATCGGCTTCAACCTCCTCGGCCAGTAGACAAGGAGTGTTTTTCTACTTTATAAAGTTTTTATAAGGGCAAAGATTTATGAAAAACAAGGCAATCCGGCCATACGGTTTTATAAACAAAGGTACGCGGAGAGATATGTTATATTACTATTTAACGTAAGAAACATCTTCTGGGAAAATTAGTTCCTTTATAGGTTTCTTTTTGCAGGTTATCATGCTAATCATGATTATGTAACTTCACCACCGATCTAAGTGGGAGAAAATATTGAAGATTAATTCGGGGAAAATTCCCGAAGTATTTGGCTTTAAAAAACCGAGATTTTCACTTCCGTCGTTGCCGACCAATTATAATCTTTAAGATAGCTAGCTTTTGGCTTCACCCAGTCTGAGATACTAACCCGGATGACCCGGTTGTAACAATCACAGAGGTGCTCCCTTTACCCCCTAGCCGAACAATCGGGAACGTAGGGGGTAAGCACAGGAGCCAGGTAACCCAGCTTGGCCAAAATCTTAAGTCAAATTGATGCATATTTATGGCTTTATAACGATTTATGGGAAGGCAGCATTCGTATATTAAATACAAATGCTGAGGATATGTTGGGCTCTCCAGAAGTCCCAAGGTAAATGTGCTGAGGTGCCTCAAGGATCCCCCAGTATGATTTATTAGACACTTTGATAGGTCCGATGTGTTTATTTTGACTCCTGTGCGATCGTTTATAATTTGAAAGTGGCCCATCATCGGCTTCCACCCCTTTGTAAATGCTACGCAGGATGTTTCCGCAATAACAAGACAACCCTTAGCCGACGTCTCGGTGACCAGAGGCGGTTGTGTTAGCGGAAACGAGGCAATCAGATATGTAGGCTTTATAACTTTCACTTAGTCATAGGAGCTTGACTGTGGGGGCAAGTAACTAGCTCCCGGTGTTTGGAGTGTTCGGGCGTGTCGAGGTGCAGCTCGGCAGGGAAGTTGCCGAACTACGAGTCAGAAAAGATTTCCTAAGCCGAATTATTATGCATGGCACCTCGGTCAAGAGGATGTCCCGCCTCCTGAAAAAAAAACATACAAATAACTTAAAAGTGCCATAACCTCGAAAAGCCAAAAAACTTTAGTAAAACTTTACGTCCGAACTAAATCAAGTTTTCAGGTGCCAATCCGAAATTGGTCCTAAAATTAATTTTGTGCTTCTGTCGTGCTTTAACATGATACGTCCGATCTCCAGACATCGAGCGGGTCAGCCTTTGGCTTCAGCCTCCTATACCGAAGGCGAAGTGTTTCTTAGGCCAGTTTAGCGAACTAAACTCGAACGGCTTTAGAGAGAAACCAGGCAACCCGGCTATTGACCACACACTCGCGTCGGAAAAAGGAGTAGTAGAAAAAGACTTTGCAACGACTTATAAGAAAACACATTTATTATAAAACGACTCATATAAATTTAAGAGCCCCCAATTAACATGGGTAAAGGGAGTGTTTTTAACAAACAGAGTTTGTAACAAACTAGGTGTTTAACTAATAACTTGTCTATTTAACACAAAAGTAAAACGCTTGGTTGAACCAAACAAAAATTGAAAATTGAAAAAAGCTAAGCATGAAAGCGACTTAGCTGGTTAATGTGCTCGGTGTTGATGACGTAGTCCGGGCTTGCAACGGGTCGAGATCTCAGCCCCCAAGCCGGTCCTGGGGTGGCCGAGCGAAGAGCTCGGCTGATGAAGTGGCAGCATAAAACTGCCGATGTGACAAGGCGAAGCCCCTGGTCCAGCCGAGGAGACAGAGTAGGTCGGCAGGGTGACGCCGGAGTAGGTCGATGAAGCGATGGCGAAGCCCCCGGTCCGGCCGAGGTGTCCGAGCGAAGAGCTCGGCTTGATGAAGTGGTAGTACAACACTGCCGACATGTTGAGGCGAAGCCCCCGGTCCGGCCGAGCTGACGAAACTGGTCGGCTGGTGACGCCGAAGTCCCCGGAGTAGGTTGATAAGGAGATGGCGAAGCCCCCGGTCTAGCCGAGGTGACGGAGCAGGTCGGTAAGGTGACGTTGCAGCCCTATGCCAGCCGAGGTGTCGAAGCAGGTCGGCGTGGTGGACATCGGCTTGAAGAAGCAACGGCGCGGCGATGCCGACGCAGGTCGGAACTTGTGACGCAGTCAATGCCGGCTTGAGAAGTGACCGCGCGACAATGCTGGCGCGCCCGACCCGTACAATCCGTAAGGTGACGATGTTATCTTGACGATCATTAGGGAGAGCGGTGCCGAACTCTTGGTCGGCTCGCCGAGGTGATGATCCGAGGTGGTTGTCATCGGCTCGATGAAGCGACGGCGCAGTCGATGCTGGCGCAGGTCGGCAGTCATGGAGAAACATGGCCGGGCTGGTTTGACACCGGCGCGACGACGAAGATCACCTCGGAAAAGGCTAAAAATTTGTGGGCACATGTTTGAGAACAACAAATAATACCTAGATAAGAATTTCCTTCAAAAAGGATGTCCAATATCCCGTTCACGAAAGAATATGAGCTCGGGTCGGATTCGTTTCCGCGCAGAAAATAGATCCGAAAATTGGCGCACTCCTCGGACTCGTCCTGGAGTTCGAACGGTCGGATCGAGCTGAAATTTTGAGAGGTGGTCGATATAGGAATTCCTGAGCCGATGAACGGTTGGATCTTCAAAACGACGTCCGATCTAACTGCTGGACTCCTCGCCCCAAACTCGTCCAGATTCCCGTCCAGATTCGACAGGGCTCCGGTAGATCGGAGTTCGCCGGAGATTCCTCCATCGGAACGCGATGAAATTTTACAAGGTTGTTTTACACTCAATTCCGCACAATTCCACCGAAGCAATCGTCAAACCGACGCTCGAGGAGGTGGGGACGGCGAATATGAATTTGTTGTCCAAAAAAACTGCACAATCACGCGAGGGCAATGTTGACGTTGAGCCCCCGAGCTCTATGGACGGTTTTTTCATGATCCCGGATGAGATCGGAGTTGATGATGACGAAGACATCCGTCTGATCTTGACAATCCGAAGACAAGCCTAGTCCTCGGCCTAGCCGAGGTGACCAGTCGAGTTGGCGACGAAAATGCCGACGTTGACGATGTAGCTCGGTTCCGACGCGTAGATCGCGGTGGAGCCAATCTGAATTCCCATCGCACCACGGCGACTACCCAGCAGGCTCTTAATGAAAGCACCAATGTCGGTTCTAAATCCGGCATATCTCGTAGTAGGGGTCCTAAGCTAGGCGTCTTGGAGCGATTGTAACATGGACACAGGATTTTACCCAGGTTCGGGCTCTCTCGAAGAGATAATACCCTACATCCTGCTTTTGATTGTATTCATATGAGGTGTAGTACAGAGTACATGTATCTACCACGAGATTGTTCTAATGAATATGAGATGATCTATAGACTAGTCTAGCCTCGGTTTATATATGCACCGGAGGCCTAGGGTTTAGAAGAGTCCTCGTCTTGTGTGCCAAGTCATATGGAGTCTTCCTTGTATACGTCATGAGCTATCCGAAGTGGCACATGAGTGAACCGTCATGGGGGTCCTCGGCTCAACCCACCTGGTCGGGAGACGATGTGGTGAGTACCCCTAGTCCAGCTAACCGTCACAGATCCAAGTAAACAAACCCGTACTTTTTGCATATGAGAAACGTAGAGAAGTATACTGAACAAATCGTCTAATGCTCCAAAACGACCTATCCAATTTCAAACAAAATTAGAAGTGGTGCTTGAGTTCGCTGTGCAGAAGTACGTCCACACGCCTTTGGTGAACTGAATCGCCTAATTTGATTTATATAGCATCTATAAATCTTCACCGTCCAAGTAATACGTATCTTGAGAGGTCTGGAACTACAAAAAGCACATCATCAGCATCCGCCAGAACGAAACTCTAAGCTGCACTTTCTCATTATATACAAAGTAGAGGTCTGAAACTAAATAAAGCACATCATCATCCCCCAAAGCGAAACTCTAGGCTGTACTTTCTTATTATATACCAAGTCTCAAATTTCAGTAGTGCAACACAATATAAAAATCCTCAAAAACGAAAACCTACTCTCTTCTTGCTCCTTGCATACCTGCGATCAGTGTGCCATAGTTCCTCCACCAACAATGGCAGCTGTCCAATCTGATACAAACTGCCTTCGATGCACTGCCTTCTCCACCGGATTGGATTAAAGTTTGGGCGGGCATGGAAGCTAAGTTTGGAAGGACGTCCTCCTCAACCAAGATGGCTTGCAGCATAGTTGAGGCGATGGAGATTAAAAGATTGCAGAGAAGGGATCACGGAGAGGCTGCCTAGATGGTTTTACATGATTGACACGTACGTGATGAGTGGAGAAGGATCAGGAGGAGGAGCACCATAGGAGGACGAACGAAGCTACAGATTTGGATGATGCGTTGTTGCCCGGAGGGACAGGATTGGCGGAGGAAGGAGTCTGCGAGGGATTTTCCTTTTCTTCACGGCGAGGAAGATATTTTCTGCGTACATTTAATAATCTACTAGCAAACATGCCCGTGCGTTGCAACGGGAGAAGAAAATTTATCATGAGCCCCAATAAGCATTGCTCAATTCCCGCAAAAAATTAATAATAATAAGCATTGCTCAAGACTGTTCTTGCTGCTTACCCTTCTTCCCACCTAAGCTGATGGTGCATGTGATAAATTTATGTGAATCAAGGTAGATGGCTCACCATCAAAGGTAGGGACCACATGGATGTTGAGGCCGCGGATCGAATGGCCTCAAACATCTCATCCATCGAAGGCATTTCCTCGGTCGGCGTCTACGTCCCATCGAGCAACCGCGTCTCCCTCGACCTTACCCGATCTGTCGTGACCGGCCGCCACGGGAGGAGCATCCATTGCGCTCTTTGGTGTGTCGCTTGAACGGCGTGAACGACGACTTCTGCCGCCTTGCGCTTGCCATTGCGGTGGTGGGGTTTAGTTGGCGTCATGTCGTCATGGGCTGCGGAAGGGCTTGGGCTCTTTTAGACTTCATTATAATTTTGTTTTTATTTAATCTACTGTCTTAGAGTTTGTTTTTAATTTTATTGCCCGATAGCAGATTAAGTTTGTATGGATTGAGCAATGATGATGTGAATGCATGTGCTAGCACAACTTTTTTTTCTTTTATATTACCAAGCAGTGTGGTTAGCTGGTTAGTTCACTCCAAAAAAAAATCCGCACACACATACACCGAATGACAAGATTCACAGAGATTTCAATGGTGGTGCGGTGAAAAAATGTGAGGTGGAGACGTATAGTAGTGCTGGTGGCTGATCAGTCAGAATTTCTGCTAGCTGATCGACGCCTGGCTTTGCCCGCCGCTGGTCTCAGCTGCATCCAGATCAAAATAAGATGAAACCCCAGCCCAGCCGGCCCAACAGCCAAGGCTCAGCCTGGCTGCCAGGCATCCTGACGGCAACCCCAGCGGGAGGTCCTATTCGGCGCTTTCAGCGCCGCTAAGCGCAACGCCTAATGGGCCTGCCCAGCAACCTGCTAAAAAAACAGACGGGAAGAGGAAAAAAGAAGCTAATAAATGGGCGACCTGGGATTCGAACCAACATGGGTCAGCTGAGGAATTGACGCGACAACCACTAGACCAAGATCACTTAGTTGTCCATAATCCGAAAACAGTGCTCTTCTTTTAGTACAAAACATTAACATATATTTTGGACCCATATAAATCATTTGAGAAAAAGAAAAACGTAAAACTGAAAAAAAACATAGAGTTGCTATAAAAAAGTTCACCAATATGGAAAAATAGTTTGAAATTTTGAAAAAGTTCATGGAATTCAAAAAAAGTTCATCGGTTTTGTAGAAAAGTTCACAAATTAGGAAATAAAGTTCATCGAATTTGGAAAAAAAATTCATCGATTCGAAAAAAGTTCGTCGATTTTGGAAAAAAGTTCATCGAATTTAAAAAAAAGTTCATCGATTTCGAAAAAAGTTCATCAAATTTGAAAAAAGTTCATCGATTTTGAAAAAAAGTTCATTGATTTTGTAAAAAGTTCATCGATTGTGAAAAAAAGTTCATTCAAATGAGCAAAAGAAAAAAGGAATAAAAAACCGAGCAAAACCGTTCCGGATAAAAAAGAAAAACGAAAAAAGTAAAAGAAAACGAAAAAGACATAAGAAGAAAAGATGTAGAAGACCACATGAGGTGAGGCAGTTGAGGTGGCTAGAGCAGATATCGAACGACCAGAAGGTCGTCGGTTCGAATACCCACAGACGCGCATGCCATTTTTTGTCTTACAAATCAGAAAAAAAAGGCAAGATGGGCCGAGCCCAATTAGAAACGCCTGCCGCCCGTTCGCAAACGGGCGCCAAATAGGATCCGCCAACCCCAGCCACACGCACGCGAGGGGATAAGCCCCAGGCCACACGCACGCGAAGGGATAAGCCCCAGGCCGCTCCTCTCCAACCTGTGGCCAAGACCCCTCTTGCCTCCCTCGATTCCCCTCTCCTCTCTCCTCTCGCTTGCAAGCCCCCCGTCGGCCAGCTCTCCCTTCCCCAGCGCTCCCTCTCTCTACACCCGCAAGTGTGCTCCGCCTTCCCACTCGCTGGGCTCTCTCCCCTCCCCAGCTCGACCTCGCCTCCAGCTGCAGCTCGTCGGCCACGCTCTCTGACTGATGCGCCTTCCCTCCCGGCCAGTAGCCGGGTCTCCATCTCCGGCCGCGACGCACACCGCCACGCTCGAGCTGGAGTAGTAGGGAAGTTGCGCCGTGATATCCGAATCCGCCGCCTTCCTGCCTCGCCTGCCGTCGGGAGGAGGACGACGGAGAGGAGCGCCCGTTCGTCCGCCGCGTGGGCCACGCAGCTGCCTCGGCCCAGCTCGGCCGCGAAGCCGTCGTCGGCCATCTCTCTGCCCTGCTCGAGTGGAGGTTCTGCAGGTCTTTGGTGAGCGTGGGCCAGCGAGATTCCAAGACCCCTCTCTGCTCTCTATTGTCCCTCTTTTTGTTTCCTTCGTCGCACCGCCCTCGTGTGCCCCTCCCGGATTAACAGCACTAGCAACCAACGGATCAATCTGTTCTGAGCCTCACTTCCTGTTAGGATCGACGTCTTCCATGCTCGCATTAGGGTCCTCTTCATCCACAGAATAATCATCTGTTGGAAATATACATGTGATGCTACTTGCCTTCTGGGAATGTGGATTAATTAGACAAAATGTTGTCACATCAATATTTTTATAAAATACTGTCAACAATTACTAGTGGCATGGTCGAGAAGTGCCATGTCACTAGTAAATTATTTACTAATGGCGAGTATATGTAGGCGACGCCACTAATTGACAACTTATCTGTGGCGTTTGGAGGACTACACCACCGGTTCGTTAGTTATTAGTGACGTTTGGTCCCAACGCCACTAATCTTTTTCTACTAGCGGCATCCGCAGCCGACTTCACTAGTGACCTCTCATAAGTGGCGTCATACTAGTGGCATAGGACATAGGCGCCACTAACGACGTTTTCTGAACGGCGCTAGTAGGTTTTCCTGTACTCGTGATTGGTGGAGACCAGTTCGTGAAAGCCACACAGACTCAGCCAATAATTCTCGAGACGGAAGCCCCTAAACTTTCTGTGTACGTACAACCTGGGCAAACAGAAGGAAGGCACAGCGACCAGACAGAGATTATGTGATCGTGGCGAGGTGGCATTGCGGGAAAATGACATTCAAATCACCGGAGCAGAAAGCATAATTAATTTTCATGTGCGTTTGTTAGTGGCAAATGTTCGTCCACGTGAAAGTGAAACGGTGGTGGTGCAAACGGAGCTCAGAAAGCTACAGCAGGTTGATAGCATCCCTGAAGGAGTTGAGTAGCATGAAATTGATGTTGTTGTTACTCTTGTCAGAAGCACGATACAACGAACTGAAATCCCCAACAAAATATCGCTAACCGCCCTAAGATTTCGTGAATGGACGTTGCAAATTCATCACAGGGTACCATAAAAGAGCTCAACTGCGCTCGCCCCGTCCGGCCGTCCCTCACCTCCGCTCCCTCTCTCCACGCCACCGCCGCCAGCCAGAACCTCCTGGGAAAAGTCCATCGTGGTGGCTGGCGGAGGGCACCCCCTCCTTCCCACGCGGATGGTTGGCGTGGGGTGGCACATCCGAGTGGGGGCCCCGAGCTAGAGCGGGGCTCAGTGGTGCGGCACGAGCTGTCGTCTCAATGGTGTGCATGCTTGCAACGCAACGGCGGTTGACAGGCTGGTGGCGGCACTCTGATGCGTGGTCCTGCTAGGAGGATCTGATGTAGGCAGTTCTCGGAGGTGGCCGTGCGGCGACCCCGCGTTCATACAGGGTGGCGGGTGGTGGCTAGGTTGGGCTCAATGGCGGCAATGGATTGTGGGGTTCCTCACGGTGGTGCTGCGGGGGAGCTCCTGTGTGCTCGTGCTAGGGTCGGCACCAGATCTGCCATGACCTCCCCTCCGACGGCCGTGTGGCTCCGTCTAGTGTGCTGGCGTAGGCGGGCGGTGCATGGGGACTCTCCTCGCCGAGTCGGAGCAGGGGTGCTCGAGCTAGGCTATAGCCGGCGACGGCCGTCCAGGCGTGCAGGGTTCCCGGTGGCCGGTGGTGTGGTAGATCTTGGGTTAGGTTACTCCGGGCCTCGTGGGCTAGACCAATTCTGGCTCACGGATGCCCGTCACTCCGGTGGCCCATCTTTGAGGACTGGCCCCAATGATCCACGCCCAAAACCAGGCGGGGTTCCCAGCGTATGGGCCGGTATCGAGGATGACCGGCCCAACCAAAGGCGGTTCCGCTCTGTCGTTGTCCATTTCCTGGTGCTAGGTTCTCAGATGTTTTGTTGTTCGGGTGGTGGTGGGAGGTCCGTCTTGGATGTTGGGGCGATGGCCCTGGGTGGTGTGTCTAAACAGTTGGCTCTGTGGCGGGCAGTGTGGCAACGGTGGTGGCGTCGCCACTTGGCTATGTGTGTAACAAGGGGAGGGCAATGGATAACTCTGGTGTCATCATTGCTTCGGCGGTGGAGGCCTCTAGTCAGGAGCTGGAGGTCTTGAGCGGGCGACCGTGACCCCCCCCCCACCCTCCTTCGGGGTGGATTGGCAACTTTGAGTCCGCTGGTGGTACTTGTGTGGGTTCGATCCAAAGCTCTGTGCTCCGGCACCGACAACGGCAACACCTACAGTTATTGCTTCCCTCTTGGGGGTGTTGTTGTGGGTTCCTTCACGGTGCAAGTGCTCCGTGGTGAAAACCATAGTCCATCCTCTCGGGCCCGGCGGTGGCGCATCTGACGCCATGACCCTCTTGAGGGAGTCGTTGTTGAGCCTCGGCCTCGGTTGCAGATGGTGTGCAACGTCGGATTTGCTTTTCCTTGGCATGTTGCACCCTCGACTCTTGCGATGAGTGGTTTCGGTGTTCGCCTATCTTATGATGTGTCCCCGTGGTCTCCATTCTCGGTCCTTGCTATCTCTTGGTCGGAGCGGTGCCCCATGACCCGGAGCGAGGGGGCTGCCTCAACAGTGAGTCGGCCCTTTCCGGAGATGGTTTGGTGTATTCGGTACCACGGTGACCAGTGGTTGCTCGAGGTGGTTTGGCTCCTAGTTGGTCTCATGTGTTAGGGATTGTGTGCGACGTCGGGTTTGCTTTTCCCTTGCTTGGTGTTGGGTTATTGGTACTTGTGCCACTATTTCGAAGTTGTTTTATTTTCTCTTTCGACCTTCTTGTATGACGGTTTCATCATCACTTTGTATCGGTTCGGTCGTTTGTAACTTTATCTATAAAGAGGAAGAAAACTTGTTTCAAATAAGCTGAACCGTCAGCGGTTGCGCATCATCAATCAGACAACAACCGCTCAAAAAATCAATCACACAACAGGGGAAACAACACACTAAACTAAACTGAAAACTGAAAGACACAGATACATCTGCGGACTCAGGATGTTGACCCGCGCCTTGCCGAAGGTGGCAAACATGGATAGGTGGAGCTCGGAGTGAGGCCGACAAGATTCAGGCATGTGCCCTACGCCCCCTAGCCCGGTGGAACGCCGGAGTGCGCTTGGGTGGAGGCGGAGCCGCCTTGGAGAGCTTGAAGGACCTTGATGGTGTTGATCTCCGCGGCCGCTAGCGGGTCCTTGAAAAGGGCAAAGAAACACTATAGCAGCTCCCCCTCAGAGGCTCCATCGCCACCGCAGTCAGGGATCCCCTATTTCTTGTGCAGCGCCACCCTAGCGTGCTCGATGGTAGGTGTAGTTTGGCAATGCAACTCTCGATGTTGATCGGGTGCACAACGCACGTATATATGTACAAGGGTAGCCCACGGCCTCATCTATACAAGGAAACTAGAGGCGGGGCCGTTAGGATAATATCCTAACCATATACATGCGAATAGAGCCTACACAATATATTCAACACCCCCCCCCCCCCCCCCCCGCAGTCGAAACGTCACTGGTGACGCATAGACTGGACCGGAACTCCTCGAATGTAGGCGTCGGTAACCCCTTGGTCATGACATCGGCAAACTGCTGAGCGGTGGGAACATGGAGAACGCGAATGCGCCCAAGAGCCACCTGCTCACGCACGAAATGAATGTCGAGCTCAATATGCTTCGTGAGACGATGATGAACGGGGTTGGCGGAGAGGTAGACAGCAGAGACGTTGTCGCAGTAGACGATGGTGGCCTTGGACACGTCAAGAAGCAACTCCTGGAGTAGTTGGCGTAGCCATGAACACTCGGCAACGGCGTTCGCCACGGCGCGATACTCGGCCTCGGCGCTGGAGCGGGATACCGTGGGTTGTCGTTTAGACGACCACGATATGAGTGAAGGCCCGAGGTAGACACAGTAGCCGGAGGTGGAGCGCCGTGTGTCGGGGCAGCCAGCCCAATCGGCATCAGAGTAGGCCACAAGGTCGGTGGAGGGCGAAGCCGTCAACGTAAGACCAAGAGCCGTAGTGCCACGGATGTACCGAAGAATCCGCTTCACTAGGTTCCAGTGAGCATCACGGGGGGCATGCATATGAAGACACACCTGCTGGACAGCGTACTGCAAGTCAGGCCGAGTAAGCGTCAAGTACTGAAGAGCACCGACGATGGAGCGGTAGAAGGCGGCATCCGGTGCCGGCGAGCCATCAAGTGCGGAGACCTTGGCCTTCGTGTCAATGGGCGTGAGGACAGGCTTGCAATTAAGCATGCCGGCCCGCTCGAGCAGCTCCTGCGCGTACTGCTGCTGATGAAGGAAGAACCCATCGGCACGCCGCACCACCTCGATCCCGAGGAAGTAGTGCAAAGGACCAAGATCCTTGATAGCAAACTCGGCGCTGAGGCGCGCGGTGAGCTGACGAAGAAGCTCAGTCGAGGAAGCCGTCAGGATGATGTCGTCGACGTAGAGGAGCAGGTAGGCAGTCGCATGGCCCTAGTGATACACAAACAGCGAGGCGTCGGAGCGAGTAGCTCGAAACCCAAGCTGCTGAAGAAAGGCGGCGATGCGCTGGTACCACGCTCATGGTGCCTGCTTCAACCCGTACAAAGAGCGGGAGAGCAAACACACATGATCCGGATGAGCAGCATCGACGAACCCAGTGGGCTGCTGACAGTAAACCTGCTCGGCAAGGTGGCCATGCAGAAAGGCGTTCGAAACGTCCATCTGATGTACCGGCCAGGCGCGAGACACAGCAAGCTGTAGAACGGCACGGATCGTGCCCGGTTTCACAACCGGAGCAAAGATGTCGGTGAAGTCGACTCCAGCCCGCTGACGAAAGCCACGGACCACCCAACGAGCCTTATACCGCTCGAGAGACCCGTCGGGACCAGTCTTGTGGCGAAAGACCCAGTTGCCACTGATGACGTTTGCATGAGGAGGCCGAGGAACGAGCTGCCAGGTGCGATTGCGCTGAAGCGCATCAAACTCCTCCTGCATCGCAGCGAGCCAGTGAGGATCACGGAGAGCGGCTCGAGCTGACGATGGGAGAGGTGACGGCGCAGAGGTCGAGGCAGTGAGAAGGTACTCATCCGTGGAGTAGCGCGTGCTGGGGCGATGAATGCCTGCTCGGGCACGAGTCATCATGCGTGGTGGCGGGGCCGGCGGATCAACCGAGGGCGAGGTCGAGGAAGAGCCAGTCGGGATCGCGTCTGAGTCAGTCGAGGAGCCAGTGTCAGTGGCGGGAACCGCACTAACTGACGGGGCTGCAGACTCGACGGGTGAAGAGGGCGCTGTAGCGGCAGAGCCAGCCGCCGGGGAGGATGGCGGCGAAGAGCTGGCCATGCCAGCTGAAGAGCCCGACGGGGCAGCCGCCGAAGAGCCCGACGGGGCGGCCGCGGTAGCCGAGCTGGGTGCCGGGGACCCCGCGGAGACCACGGGGCTGGGCGACGGAGGGGTCGCCGAAGGGGCCCGACCCGCGGCATAGGTGGGCGCCTCGAAGCCAGGAGGCGGCCCAAGTGCAGCGCGGGAGCGCCCGCCGTGGGGAGCCGGCGGAGGGCCACTGGAGGCCGGCGTCGAGGTCGGCGAGGCATCAGCTGGAGGTACCTGGTGAAACGGAAAAACCCTCTCATCAAAGTAAACGTGCCGTGATGTGAACACGCGGTGGGAAACTGGATCATAACAATGGTAACCTTTGGTGTTTGGTGGGTATCCGAGAAAGATGCATGCCAGGGAGCGAGGTGCGAGTTTGTGAGGAGTAGTGGAAGCGATGCTAGGATAGCAGAGACACCCAAAAACACGTAGGTCGTCGTAGGAAGGAGGGACACCGAAAAGAAGATGATGTGGTGCATAGTTCCCTCGAGCACGACATGGTCGAATGTTAAGAAGAAGTGATGCGGTGACAAGGGCGTCCGGCCAAAAACGTGGTGGCACGTTAGCATGGAAAAGGAGGGTGCGAACGCAATCATTTAGAGTGCGGAGGACACGTTCGGCACGCCCGTTTTGTTGCGAAGTGTAGGGGCAGGTAAGACGAAAGATCGTACCATGTGTGGTGAGGAGAGTACAGACAGCTAAGTTGTCAAACTCCTTCCCGTTGTCAGTCTGAAGCGCCTGAATGGGTCGACCAAACTGCGTGGAGACATAGGAATAGAAGGCAGTGAGAGTGGATGTGACATCGGATTTGCGCCGCAACGGGAAGGTCCACACATAATGCGAGAAATCATCAAGAATAACAAGATAGTAAATATATCCCGTATTACTTGCAACTGGAGAGGTCCACACATCACTATGAATTAACTCAAACGGGTATGAAGCAACATGAGACGACGCACTAAAGGGAAGACGAACATGTTTGCCGAGGCGACAAGCATGACAAGTATGATCGTCGATCTTATTACAAGTGAAAGAGAAACTCCTAAGAATATGACGAAGGGTGGCGGGGTTAGGATGACCCAAACGAGCGTGCCAAAGATCCACACGAGCGGAGAAGGCAACTGGAGCGGTGCCGGAGGAGGAGGATGGGTGTACTGGGTAGAGCTCATCGGGGCTGTCACATCGGTGGAGCACCATCCGGGTACGGGCGTCCTTTACAGAAAAGCCGCACTCGTCAAACTCAACAGTAATAGGATTTTCGCGAGTGAGAGATCGAACGGAAACAAGATTCTTAATGAGTTCGGGCGAAACAAGTATGTTAGACATAGACAATGGCATGGATGACGAGGGAAAGAATGCATGTCCCACATGTGTAATAGGTAGAGAGGAGCCATCACCGACGGTGATGCGAGTGGAGGTGTTGACGGGGTGGAAAGTGTGGGGGTTAAAGGGATAAGCGGCCATGTGAGCAGAGGCACCCGTATCCATATACCAATCACCGCCACCGGGGTAGTTAGTCAGTGAGGGAGCCGAAGGAAGGGCCGCAAAGAGGGCCGGATCCCACGGCGCCGGAGGCGGCGGAGGCACCATGTTGGTGGTGTAGTAGGCACCGGCCGGCTGCATCGGGGGAGACGGCAGCATGGGGTAGGCATCATGCGGCTGCAGATGGGCGGATCTAGGGGAGGCCATAGCAGCGGCGGCTAGGTGGGGCGGCGGCGGCGAGGTCAAGAAAAGGCAGCGGCGGCGGCTAACAAGCACAAGGACACGTACAAGCTAGCAAGCACACAGCTGGATGGATTCGGCTAGCGATCGGGCGGGCTAGCTAGCTAGCGATCGATCGGGCTGGCTAGCGAGGGTTGGTGGCGCTGACGAGCGAAGGAAGCAGCAGCAGTCCGGGAGGTAGGGCAGCGGCGGCGGCGGCTTGGGTAAGCGGCAGCGGCGGCGGCTAACAAGCACACGGGCACGTACAAGCTAGCAAGCACACGGGCACACAGCTGGATGGATGAACAGTGCCTATACGCCTCGTCGTATACTGCGCGTACGTGAGCCTGGGCTGCAACTGAAGGAAGGAGAAGGGCAGCGGCAGAAAAAGATGGGGTCGGCTGCGTGGGGATGGAGAAGAAGTGCAGCGGCGGCACGAGGTGCGGCGGCTACGGAGGAAGGAGAGATGTGGCGGCGGCAGGGGGTGCGGCGGCGGCGCGAGAAGGATGGCGCGGCGGCGGCAAGGACTTGCGGCGGCGGCGCGAGGAGGATAGGGCGCGGGGGCGGCGGCAAGGACCTGTGGCGGCGGGGCGAGGACGGAAGCTAGGGCTAGGATCGGAACCTATCTGATACCATGTAGTTTGGCAATGCAACTCTCGATGTTGATCGGGTGCACAACGCACGTATATATGTACAAGGGTAGCCCACGGCCTCATCTATACAAGGAAACTAGAGGCAGGGCCGTTAGGATAATATCCTAACCATATACATGCGAATAGAGCCTACACAATATATTCAACAGTAGGGAATTTTGCATTGCATCGTCTTCTGCCGGTTGCATCACTCTAATTTGATATCACAGCCGGCCAGCCGTGCCACTTCATCTCACGCATGCTGGCAAGCAACTATATCTGGGATCCCATCTACTAGCTGGTTCTTTCCCAATGCCTACAATTCCAACAAATCTGACCACAATCATGCATCAACCTCCGCATACGCTGTCTAACAATTGTTCCATCTATAACTTTACTAGTGACTTGTATACAGTAGCTACTTGATACTCCCTCTGTAAAGAAATATAAGAGTGTTTAGATCACTACTTTTGTGATCCAAACGCTCTTATATATATTTTTTTTCGAGAAAACTTCCAATCTATTCATCAATTGTCAAGGTAGTACAAAGAACACTAGAAGTAAAATTTACATCTAGGTCCGTAGACCACTTAACGACGACTACAAGCACTGGAGCGAGCCGAAGGCGCGCCGCCGTCATCGCCCCTCCCTCCTCGGAGCCGGGCAAACATTGTTGTAGTAGACAATCGGGAAGTCGTCGTGCTAAAGCTCCATAGGACCAGCGCACCAGAACAGCAACCGTCGCCGATGAAGAGAAGCGTTGATCGAAAGGATCCAACCTGCAGACACATAGACGTAGACGAACGAAGACCGGATCCACCGAAGACAAACGCCGACCGGATCCCACAAGATCCGCCGGAGACACACCTCCACATGCCCTCCGACGACGCTTGAAGCATCACCGGGACGGAGGCTAGGCGGGGAGAACCTTATTCCATCTCCAAGAAGCCGCCGCCGCCTCGTCTTCTTGATCATGGCACAAACGCTAACAAAACTCGGAAAAACACCTAAAAACGGAGCCCTCCCGCCGGCAAGGGCTGGGATCCACCGCGCCTCCATGGTCCAAGGACCATAGGAGATGAGGCGGACCGGCGACGGTGCCGGCGAGAGGCAAGGAAACCCTAGATGGGAGTATTTCTTTACGGAGGGAGTACTTTTATAGTGTGGATGTCCCTGATATATATTGACCGATTAAGACAAAGCTACATTGCTCTAAATGCTCGTGGTGGTGTATGGTGCGATATGGGTGGTGTTTTACTCTATGAAAGTACAGTTTTGTACAAAAGTGGGAAAAATACCACAGATACGATTCACAGATTCAGTAGCCATGTACTCCCTCTGTAACAAAATATAAGACGTTTTTGGGAGAGGGAGTAACAAAATATAAGACGTTTTTGGGAGTACATGATAATGTGATCCCTCGGTCCCTCCACTAATTAGTTTCTGTGCCCCTTCTCATTCAAGCATGTCATCTCCTACTAGCTCTCCACATTCGGCCACAGCATCTCCATAACTATATCCCTTGCCGCCAAATTAAACTACTTCGTATATATTCGACGCGTTGGTGTGTGCAGAACGAAGGCGGAGAGGGGGTGCACGATAGCGTCAGACAGGTGCGATGCATACTCCCCAAGCACTGTGCTGTCCTTGACATGACGGATGTTGTGGTAACAGAGCACACAATATAGGTTAGCATGTCAGAGACGAGCACGTACCAGCGGGGACTTACAGTCGGCACGGCCTTAGATCACCACGGCCGACCAGGAGGTATCGGAGGAGGCATCTGCTGCCGAACAGGAGGAACACAGAGGCAACCCCAAGCATCGTTTGCGTGCCAAGACCAATAGGCAGTGAGCAATGGGATCATTGGGAACACCCGGTGAGAAAGGCCGGAGGTGGCGGCCATGGACAGAGTGGTGGCATTGGCGTCGGGCAAGCAACAGATGAGATCGTCACCCGACATGTGGACATAACTGATGGCATCAGTCACGAACAGGGCACTCTTCTGCTGTTTTTTCTTCGCGAATACGCGCGGTGCGTATCATCACTGAATAGGCTAGGGGGCAAGCAGCCGACGCCACGGCCCACCAGTCGTACAGGGACAAAATCCCGTCTAGTGGCACGATGGTCAAGTGGCACCAAGCCAAAATTTGATGCCAAACCTGCCGGGAGAACCTATAGTGGATGTGGAGGTGGTGGATTGTCTCGAGATCCTAATCACACAGCACACAGCTAGCAGGATGGGGAATCCCACGATGAGCCAGGCGCTTGGCCGTCCAGCATCTGTCCAGGTGAGCCAGCCAGAGAGAAAATTGACGCTCATCGGGGGTGAGGAATCGAACCATGGAAAAGGGCGAGATAGCACGAGTGTGCCATGACCCATGAAGATGCCACTCTCAGTCCATCACCAACGGATGGAACCTGGCTCGGTCAAAAGATCAACATGGCGAAGTTGCCACCAGAGGGAGACGTATTCCACAGTGGCAACGGCCCCAAGTGCACCGCGGGTATCACGGATCAAGCATGCAACTAAAGCAGTGAGTGAACTAGTACAAACCAGCTGATGCCATGAGATTAAGTTTGAACAGATTTTTTCGATTTTGAGTACGAGGTGGGGGGACGTGCGGTGTGCCGCTTCTAACCCTGATAAAGTTAGCTCACGGTCAAACCATGGGCACACCGCAAACTGAAGTACTCTACTTTTGGATTTCCAAAAAAAAACACAAGTGTCACACATTTAGATAAAATGCAATGTGAATATGCAAACATGGGAGACGATAATAGACAACTCCTAAACTTATGGAATTTTTGTCCAAAAGGACCACCTGCCGAGTCGAATTGTCAAAAGAGACCACCTGCGAATGAAATTGCCGGATCAGACCCCCTGCCGCCACCAGCGCAGGCGGCCGGCCAGGCGGCTGGGCCCTGCCGCCACCAGCGCTGGCGGCCGGCCGCGATTCCCGTTGCAGCGCCACGCGACGGAACGGACTGCAGGCGCGGGCCCTGCCGCCACCAGCCGAGGCGGCAGCGCGGGCCTGGCCGCCACCAGCCCCGGCGGCAGCTACTGTGCCCCGCCTGCAGGAGCCAGCACGCGCACGCGGCGTAGCTAGCTAGCGCGCCAGCCGCAGCTCGCTACCTAGCTAGTGTGCTCGCACACGCGCATGCGGGGCTGGCTAGCTAGCAAGCAAGCACGTCCAGCCGCGCTGCACAGTAGCTGCCGCCGGGGCTGGTGGCGGCCGGGCCCGCGCTGCCGCCTCGGCTGGTGGCGGCAGGGCCCGCGCCTGCAGTCCGTTCCGTCGCGTGGCGCTGCAACTGGAATCGCGGCCGGCCGCCAGCGCTGGTGGCGGCAGGGCCCAGCCGCCTGCCTGCGCTGGTGGCGGCAGGCCCCAGCCGCCTGCGCTGGTGGCGGCAGGGGGGTCTGATCCGGCAATTTCATTCGCAGGTGGTCTCTTTTGGTCCTTTTGGACAAAAATTCAAACTTATGGGTCTTGCCGTGGTTACACTTGTTGTGAATTTATCGTGTTATCAACAAAAAAAATATCTATTCTGAAATTTAAACAAGTCAAAATGGAATTGGAATCAACCAATGTTCAATTGCAGAAATTTCGATAATTACAAAGAATGGATCACATAGTTGTCGCGTGCTGCCAATGCCCCTCGTCATTACCAGTGCCCTGCTGTTTGCTCTCTCGAGATCCTGGCTTGCTATATCTCTGTGCAGGTTGGGCAGCTGTCGGTGCCACCGTAGCAGCCATTGCTCCCACACTTGTGCTTCCGGTTATCACCTCATTGTCCGTCGAAAGTCATGGCCTAATTAGAGCAGTGGCACTGTTGCAGTGCCACCTCTTCGCCTGTCCCTCACCGGTGGGTTCTCCGTCTCGGCGCATAGGCGCATGCCGCACACACTTGCTATCTTGCGGTCGTGGTCTGGAGCAGACCAACGGGTGAGCGATCCGTTCTCCCCCTTCACCCCTGCCTTTTCTATTTATCGGTGCCTGCTGTGGACTGTGGAGTACTTTGGCTCTTGTATTCTAGATAATCATCACCTGGAGCCAGATCAGTAACTCTTTCAACAGGTGTTTTGTGTTACGCCCATTCTATGAACATTAACACCACTCAATCCCGAACGCATGCATGCTAGAAACTACGTCAAGACATACATAGACAGGCTAGCTAGTTCCCAGTGTGCCTACAATTCCAAAATATCAGTTGACATCCACTGGTAGAAAACAGGGCATTAGTCCCGGTTCCTAAGGGCCTTTAGTCCCGGTTCTGCAACCGGGACTAAGCAATCGGGACTAAAGGCCCCCACTTTAAAGGAGTTCCACGTGACCGTTGTGGGGCGCCTAGGTAGGAGGACATTTAGTCCCGGTTGGTAACACCGACCGGGACTAAAGAGTCTCCACGTGGCCGCTGCGCAGCGCTCAGGCAGGAGGACCTTTAGTCCCGGTTGGTAACACCAACCGGGACTAAAAGGCCGCCACGCGTCAGCCCCTGCCAAGCGCTGTTTTTTTTTTAAAGGAGGGGTTTAGGGTTTTGGGGTTTTGGGGTTTTGGAGGGTTTAGGGGTTTCATATTGTGTTCCCCCTTTTCTTTTTGTGTTTACCAATCAATTCTTTTACATTTAGGGTTTTCGTTTTTATTTTACGTTTTCCATTCAACTCGACGCTAGCTACTACATATAGCAATGAAGGAACCATTACACGAATCGTCATGAATATAGAGAGAAGTGACCTCTCTTTCTCCGTGCTTGGTCGAACAACAAGTTTTCGTATATCTATTCGACGCAACTACGTATAGTACACGTTCATGCATATATACAATGTAACATCTCTTACGATCCCTAATATCTAATTACCAACATTCACATCCAATTCTCGATGGTATACTCCGGTTTTAGCTATGATCTCTTGAAGGAAGAATCCCGCCAATTCCTCTTGAATTGCTCGTATGCGAGCCTTTGGTACGAGTTTGTCCCGCATCCGTTGGATCTAATTTAAAGAAGGGGGTCAATATATATGAATGAAACTCAACACAATTGATGGTAATAAAATAAAATTATGAATATTGTTTACGTACTTCAAGTTGATGTAAATTTCTGCCAGTCTCACTGGTCGTCATGCGAATGAACTCGCAAACGATGTATCCACATAAATTAGTCCCCCTTTCCTGCCTCAAGCACTTTATGAGAGTAGAGTTCAATCAAAATAATAATCAAGCATGATAATGGTATTGAAATTAACTAGAATCAAAGAGATGCGCGGACCTAGCTAGTACTACTTACAGTGAGTTGTCGAAATTGTAGCTCCTCTTTCCATTCACCCCTAGCCTTCTTGGTGAACCGTTTCCAAACCCTGCCCGGCAAAGAAAATAAATAAAGGAGTTATTAATTACTTGATATCAGGAAATGAAAGAAAGTTGCCGATATAGTGCGATAATGATTGAAATTATCTCTGGAGCATATCACGCAGGTCTGCCCACATCTGAGGGTCATTACGTAGCGAGTCCATGACAAGTACGCTTCTTGAGTCAACCCGAATGACTAGCAGAATAAAGTGGAACCTGCGCACGCAGCATAACTCATCAATTACACTTAACATCAAGTAAGCGAAACAGAATGATGTGTACAAGACAGTATAACACTCACTTGAAGTTGTAAGGAAATAGTATTTCCCTTTTGGTTTGTTGTTGAATTAATGCCCTTAGCAAGATCTTCTCTGTATCCTTGGCGTTCCAATTTACCGTACCTTCATGAATAGTATTTGGGTTAATGAACCCAATGTCATAGATTTGTCGTCTTTTGCATTCGAGGATCTTTATTCTGCATAATATATATAGTGAGGATAATTATACATGCAATGAACGAGCTGAGCTAGAGACTTAATTACAGAAATGATACTTACAAACAATAGCAACTGACGATAGATTTATCGATGGCGTCTTGATTGTATAACTGAAATAATTCTTCAAATTCAATGAAAATCTGCTCGTCTCCATTGAAGTAATGCTCAGCTTTAATTCCCGCAATGATATAGTTGATCCCTTGCTTTGAGGCTTTCAAGTACCAGTCATGCAATCTTCGCATCATCGTTGATAGATGCGGGAGCTCCTCAGGTCTGACGAGAGGCTTCCCGTGCTCGAATTTAAAGGCTAACTCAGTCATTTCGAACTGTACCTCATCACCTAAGTAATCAGCAAAGAGTGAAACCAGCATCAGCGGCCGCTACCCCCGGATCATTAGCGATATCGGTAAACACCTTGAGCGGGGGGCACGATTGGTTTTTCTGTTTGCCGAGCTGGGGAATTATTTTCCCCCTTGCACTACTGCTACTTCCCGACCGCTGCTGTGGATCTCTATATGACTTTACAATAGAGCGGTCATAGTTTGATAGCAGCGGAGGCGGCGGTGGTTTTGTAAGGTTTTCCAGCAAGCGCCTCGCTTTTACCGGATCTATTTTCTCCGTTGGATCTGGAGGGGTCGGTGCAAGCTGGCGTTTCACGTCGGCAGCCACGGTCTCCTTGGTTTCCTCCTCAGTCATGTCGTATGGTAACTTGGCAGGAGCCTTCTGGACGCTACCTGCTCTGGATTTCTTCGCTCTTGTACTACTAGCCGCCGGAGCGGCGGCGGATCTATTCCGCCGGTGCTGATCAGGTGGCGGAGGAAGTGGAGTCAGCTGACACGGCGGATTCTGCTGAGGGGCCTCCTCCAGCGGAGTCCGCTGACGCGGCGGAGTTGAGGCGACGGAGTGTGCTGACGCGGCGGAGACGGCTGAGGCAGCGGAGATAGAGCTGGACTGTGAGGAGTCTGCTGAGGGGCCTCCTCCGGCTGAGTCTGCTAACGCGGCGTCCAGTATGGAAGCACGATGTGTTCCTTTCTCCATAGAATGGTAGTCCTTATGGCATCTCCCAGATGAGTCTCCCCTTCACCTGTAGGGTACTCAAGCTCCAGCTGCTCAAATCCGTTGGTAACTTCATCCACCCCGACAACAGCATAGCCATCTGGAATCGGAGAGCAATGGTAAGTTCCATCAAGTACACGAGGTAAGGCATAGCCGACGGCCACCTTCAAGGTTATGTTCATGCATTTCGCATGTAGATCACAATGTTCCCTCTCCGTGATATCATCCACGGGGTAGCGATCAGGAGCCGTGATATCATCTATGGGCGGCCGATCGAGCAAACTGGAAGCCACGCTGCTTTTCCGCTGAGATGGTGGGGTAGCTCCGTGGGAAGTATCGAATGAAGGATCTTCGTGCCGCTGAGATGATGGGCCGGTAGCTCGCTGGCTGTTAAGTGCCTCTATCAACGCTAATCTTTCTTCTACCTTCCGCAGCCGGTCTGCATCCTCTTTCTTCTTTCTCCCTCGGCTTCTGTAAGTGTCTCTGCTGTCGGGAAACCCATCCTTCCACGGAACGGAGCCTGATGTGCCTCGTGTTCGTCCAGGGTGTTCAGGATTCCCGAGGGCGCATGACAGCTCGTCCTTGTCTCTGTCGGGATGGAACTTCCCTTCCTGCACGGCCTGGATTGCATCCTGAATGTTTTTGACGGGTGTTGCAAGTTGAGCTTTCGTATAAACACACTTCCCTGTTTCTGGGTGCAAAGTTCCCCCATGCCCGAAGAACCAAGTCCTTGCCCATTCGGGCCAGTCCAATGTCTCTGGATGGATCCCTTTATCAAGCAGGTCGTTCTCAGCTTTCTCCCACTTAGGCCGGGCAGCCTTGTAGCCACCTGACCCCGTAACATGGTGATATTCCTTCTTTGCAGCATTTTCCTTATTTATCAGTGACCTTTTCTTATCATTCTCCGATGTCTTGTACGCCACAAATGCGGGCCAGTGATCTTTCATCTTCTCATATTGACCAGTGAATGTTGGAGTCTTCTCTTTCAGGACAAACTTTTCGTGCAATCTTTTCTTCCAGTTCTTGAATTGTTCGACCATCTTCTTAAGAGCCCACTCCTTGACTTTTCGCTCTACAACATTGCTATTTGGATCCACCTCTGGCGGTAGGCTGAAATTTGTCATGAGCGTATTCCAAAGCTCATCTTTGGATCTATCGTCGACATAAGAAACTCCATCGTCCGCCTTTGGCTTATTCCATTCTTGAATGCTGATCGGGATGCTGTCCCTAACAACAACTCCGCACTGACTTATAAATCGGTCTGCGGTCCGCTTGGGAGCAGTCGGTTTGCCATCTGCAGCGATTTCTTCGATCGTGAACCTTTCATTCTCGCACAACCTTTTCTTCGGGCCTCGTCTCTTTACAGAAGGTTGGCTCGATCCGGAGGGCTAAAAGAAGAAACAAACGTTAATATATGTACATACAAATCAATTAATGCATCTAGTCAGCAGGCTTAATTAATATACCTCACCGGACTTTGCAACAGTTAAGGCTCCAACACCGCCGAAGCTGTCATCTTCTCCCTCCATTCGATCACCGGAGCCGTCATCCTCTCTTCCCTCACCCATCGGAGTCGTTGAGAAACTGTGAGGTGCTATCATCACCTCCGTCGCGGATTATATCCCCCAACATCTCTTCTTGTTCTAAGTCTCTGTCGTGTTCCATAGTTTCTGCAAATATTACAACATGGCAATATACAACCATGAGAGATAAGCTGTTTTTCAGACTTAATGAAATCTGGGAATGCAAAACAGTAACATTATGATGACAACTTGAGAGCAAGATTGAGTCATGCTACAGCAACTTTACATGGCAACCAAGGGCATGGCATAAAAGTACACATTACATAGACCAAATCACAAGAAGGAATCATATGCATATGAGCAATGGATTAGTGGCAAACATCATGCAAAGTTGACAAGTTTTATAACAGTCAGTTACACATCTCGAATAATCCAGTTAATGTAACAATAATATCACATAATATCACTAAACATCTCGCCCAATCAAACTGGACGTCGACTCCCGGTTCCTGAGCCGCGGGCGGTGAACACCCAAAGAGAAGGAACCATCACAGGATCATAGCTCGGGTGAGATCCCTGAAGAAACTGCCAGGTATTGGAGAAGTTGTCGTCCAACGCAACCATGTAGTGACGGACGTGCTCGTCCTCCTCCCTGACACGGCGACGTACCACCCTCTCGGGGGCCGGCTCCCTCTGCACCGATAGTGGCCCACGCGACCGCCACCAAAGAAGCTCCGGGTCGACGACGAGACCCCGATTCCTCACCAAGCTGCGCGCCCCAGAAGGTAGCACCTCCCAGTGCCAACCCGGCGGAGCCCAGTCCCGGACATGGCGTCTCTCAAACTGGTTGTCGCCGCTGAGTTGACGACGAGGATGCGGGCCGGGCATCGTCGCCGAGAACAAATTCCTATGAAAACAAATCAGATCTATTTCTCGTTCATTATGAGACGTTGCTCCGGCTCGCCTTTATTTCATTGTTTGCATCAGATTTCTTTAATTTTTACCCCTAGATGAGGATGATACCGTAGAGGAGGATGATAGTCGAGCTCACCCCTAGATGACCGTAGAGGAGGTAGTGGATGGCAACGGCAACGGGACCGACGGTGCTCCTAGAGGTGAAAAGATCGATCCCTGCACATCAAAAGCACCGGCACAACCAACATCAGCATTCATGATGCAACCTTTGAGGCAAGTAAAATATATGCTACAGCAGTTTTTCATGGCAACAAAGAGCATGGCAAGCATGTACTAATTACCCTCAACAAAACACCCTTACTGATCATGATCCAAAGATGCACAGATTTGTTGCAAACCTCAAGGCAAAATGCAAAGTATTAATACTGCCAGTTTCAAACTTAGAGAAAGATAGCATGGCATATATGGCAGAAATGAATAGATAGCAAGTTTACAAGCTTGTAGCACTCACTACAGGTCCTAACATGGCATGAACTAAAATCTACTAGCAAGATGACATCAAAATGCTCCTACTTCATGTTCAAAGATTGCCCAAAAGATGCTTGCATTAAAACATACAAAAAAGACAAAATGAACTCTAATGCAAAAAATGTGTTCTTCAATTTGTTTATATGCTCACTGGATTTCTATCACCATTTCTATGAACAAAAATTCCACACTAATTTCTATGACCTAGTTTATATGCTCACTGGATTTCTATCACCATTAATTTCACACTAATTTCTATGACAAAAAATACAAAATGAACACTAATTTCTATCAACAAAAATTTCACAAAATTTTCTATGACTAATTTCTATCACCATTAAGATCACTCCTTCTTCAACATTGATAATATGCTCACTGGAAATCACATTAACAAAAATAACAAAAAGAGGGGCGGAGAGGCCGGAGCGCGGGCAGCGCCGGCGTCGGGGCGGGCAGCGGCGTCGGGGCGCGGGGGGGAAGGAGGAGGAGGGGAACGGCGCGGCGGCTCACAGTGTGTTGCAGGCGAGCGGGGGACGGCGTCGGGGCAGGGCTCGGCGACGGCGGCGTCGGGGCAGGGCTCGGCGACGGCGACGTCGGGGCAGGGCGCGGCGAGGGCGTCGGGGCAGGGCGCGGCGAGGGCGTCGGCGAGGGGGGCGGCTCGGAGGCGACGGCGATCTCTGGCGCAGCAGCCTGGCGGCGGCGTGCTGTGGTTCGGCGTCGGGGGAGAGAATGGGAGAAAAATTCTTAAGTGCTGCTTATATACCCAACCCTTTAGTCCCGGTTGGAGCCACCAACCGGGACTAAAGGGTTGGTCCTGGCACAGCCGAGGGGCGGTGGGAGTTTAGTCCCACCTCGCCAAGCGAGAGGCGCTCGCAACGGTTTATAAGCCCGCCTGCGGCTACCGTTGCAAGTTCCTCTCAAAGCACAGACAGCTCATCGTCTAACCTGTCCCCTCTCTGCCCTGTGGGTCCTACTGACAACAGAAATTCGTGCCCCGCGGGCCTGCATCCTGGCCCATATATAGTTGGGTTTCTAGTCGTATGCAGGCCGTGGTGTGTGAATTCTCCTGCTAGTAGGCGGGCATTTTTTTTATTTTTTTTATTTTCTGCATATGTTATGTCAATGTTTTGACCTTCTTCAAATCACATCCTAATTTTTATACATACTCACTTATGTGTAATACGCATGATTATCAAATAATTTCAACAAAATATATGAAATTCTAAAAAATGTAAAACTTTCATATTCTTTCTGTGTTAATGAAAGAGATCATGGCTATTTTTCGTTTTAATTCTAAAGTTTTCTTTTAAACAGATGCATACATGCCTAGTTTTCATTTAATTCTTTTTGCTATTAAAGTTTTTAACAAAATATACTTTATGAAAATTTTAGTTGCATAAATTTTATATAATTTTAAGTTAATATTATTTTGATCATAACAAGAGTTTTATAAAAGCTTTTTAGTTGATTTTTTTGCTATTGAAGAATATTATAGTTTTGTTTTAGTTGATCATAACTAGAATTTTATATAACTTTATTTCATGATATAGATTTTCATAAGATAGTGACAAAATAGCTAGTTCTATCAAGTTATTTTCATATGTACCACTGCCGCAACATATTCACCATAAATTCCGATACTTTTTGTTAACCTAATTTATTTTGATGCATAGATACATAGTGATTCAAAAAAAGGCGACACCAATGTTCCCTATGTGAAGGAGATAGACCCTTACTATGAATCTTCTAGAAGATTCATAGTATTTTCTGTTAACCTAATAATGTTATATTTTCTTTATGTCATACAACGTTTCTCTCTTATCATCTCCGATCAGAGAAACCACATAGTACCTCCAACTTTATGTCATACAACGTTTCTCTCTTATCATCTCCGATGCTTCTGCTGTATTCATCTATGTCAAGACGTTTAAGCCATGTCTATATTAACCTTGTTATTTTATATGCAGCCACCAACCGGGACTAACCGCGTATGATCAACCTTGCAAAACATGGGACTGAAAGGATAGGAATAATTGAAATTTCATAAATTAATAAATAATTATTCTAAAATCATGTTTCAAATGCCAAAATGCCCTAGCTAGCTCTTACAAATATTCCCTCCGGTTTGTCCGAAGTGGCACTTTCCAGCTATAAGTCCGGAAACTCACACTAGAGAGAAAGTGATGGCGTCATTCGGTCACATCCCAGAGTGGGATCTTTTGGGGTATAAAACTATTTCTTCGCGTGTGTCCCTTGCTTATTGCGCCGTAACCATGGATAATCTTCACCATTTAACAGAATGCTTGGGTCAGTCTTCACTGTGAAGGGAGGAATTTCATGAAACTTTTCATAATCTTCTGACATGTCTGTCTTGTCCTCCATTCCCATGATGTTTCTTTTCCCTGAAAGAACTATGTGGCGCTTTGGCTCATCGTATGATGTATTCGCTTCCTTATCTTTTCTTTTTTTCGGTTTGGTAGACATGTCCTTCACATAGAAAACCTGCGCCACATCATTGGCTAGGACGAATGGTTCGTCTGTGTACCCAAGATTGTTGAGATTCACTGTTGTCATTCCGTACTGCGGGTCTACCTGTACCCCGCCTCCTGTCAGATTGACCCATTTGCACCGAAACAAAGGGACCTTAAAATCACGTCCATAGTCAAGTTCCCATATCTTCTCTATGTAACCATAATATGTGTCCTTTGCCCTATTGGTGTTTGCTGCATCAAAGCGGACACCACTGTTTTGGTTGGTGCTCTTTTTATCTTGGGCGATCGTGTAAAATATATTCCCATTTATCTCGTACCCTTGGAAAGTCAATACAGTCGAAGATGGTGTCCTGGCCAACAAGTACAGCTCATCTCCAATAGTGGTGTTACCCATGAGATGTGTTTGCAACCAACCGCCGAAAGTCCCCATGTGTTCACGTGTAATCCAGTCGTCAGACTGCTCCGGGTGTTTGGAGCGTAGAATATTCTTGTGTTCATTGATATATGGGGCCACCAAGGTAGAATTTTGTAGAACTGTGTAGTGTGCTTGCGCCCAAGAATGCCCGTCCCTACATATTATTGCTTTCGGCCCTAGCGTGCCTTTTCCACCCAGTCTCCCCTCATGCCGCGATTCAGGAACACCAATCGGCTTAAGGTCAGGAATAAAGTCAATACAAAACTCAATGACCTCCTCTGTTTCGTGGCCCTTGGAGATGTTTCCTTCTGGCCTAGCACGGTTATGAACATATTTCTTTAAGACTCCCATGAACCTTTCAAAGGGGAACATATTGTGTAGAAATACAGGACCCAGAATTGCAATCTCGTCGACTAGGTGAACTAGGACATGCGTCATAATATTGAAGAAGGATGGTGGGAACACCAACTCGAAACTGACAAGACATTGGACCAAATCATTATGTAACCTTGGTAGGATTTCTGGATCGATTACCTTCTGAGAAATTGCATTGAGGAATGCACATAGCTTCACAATGGTTAATCGAACATTTTCTGGTAGAAGTCCCCTCAATGCAACCGGAAGCAATTGCGTCATAATCACGTGGCAGTCATGAGACTTTAGGTTCTGGAATTTTTTTTCTCTGCCATATTTATTATTCCCTTTATATTCGACGAGAAGCCAGACGGGACCTTGATACTGAGCAGGCATTCAAAAAAGATTTCCTTCTCTGCTTTGGTAAGAGCGTAGCTGGCAGGACCTTCATACTGCTTTGGATGCATGCCATCTTTTTCGTTCATACGTTGCTGGTCCTCCCGTGCCTCCGGTGTATCTTTTGTCTTCCCATACACGCCCAAGAAGCCTAGCAGGTTCACGCAAAGATTCTTCGTCACGTGCATCACGTCGATTGCAGAGCAGACCTCTAGGACTTTCCAATAGGGTAGGTCCCAAAATATAGATTTCTTCTTCCACATGGGTGCGTGTCCGTCAGCGTCATTCGGAACAGATTGTCCGCCAGGACCCTTTCCAAAGATTGCTTTTAAATCCTTGACCATATCAAATATATCATCACCAGTACGGGGGACAGGCTTCTTCCGGTGATCTGCCTCACCTTTGAAATGCTTGCCTTTCTTTCTTAAGGCATGCTTGGTCGGAAGAAATCGACGATGTCCCAGGTACACATTCTTTTTACATTTGTCCAAATATATACTTTCAGTCTCATCTAAACAGTGCGTGCATGTGTTGTATCCCTTCTTTGTCTGTCCTGAAAGGTTACTAAGAGCAGGCCAATCATTGATGGTTACAAACAGCAACTCTCGTAGGTCAAATTCCTCCTATTTGTGCTCATCCCACACACGTACACCTTTTATATTCCACAGCTGTAAAAGTTCTTCAACTAATGGCCTTAGGTACACATCAATGTCGTTGACGGGTTGCTCAGGGCCTTGGATGAGCACTGGCATCATAATGAACTTCCGCTTCATGCACAACCAAGGAGGAAGGTTATAGATACATAGAGTCACAGGCCAGGTGCTATGATTGCTGCTCTGCTCCCCAAAAGGATTAATGTCATCTGCACTTATACCAAATCATAAGTTCCTTGCGTCACCTGCAAACTCCGGCCACTTTCTCTCGATTTTTCTTCACTGCGACCCATCAGCGGGTACTCTCAACATCCCGTCTTTCTTAAGGTCTTCTTTGTGCCAACACAACAACTTGGCATGCTCTTTGTTTCTGAACAGACGTTTCAACCGTGGTATTATAGGAGCATACCACATCACCTTGGCAGGAACCCTCTTCCTGGGGCGCACGCCCTCAACATCACCAGGGTCATCTCGTCTGATCTTATACCGCAATGCACCGCATACCGGGCATGCATTCAAATTCTCGTACTCCTCACCGCGGTAGAGGATGCAGTCATTAGGGCATGCATGTATCTTCTGCACCTCTAATCCTAGAGGGCAGAGAACCTTCTTTGCTTCGTACGTACTATCAGGCAATTCGTTATCCTTTGGAAGCTTCTTCTTCATTATTTACAGTAGCTTCCCAAATCCCTTGTCGGATAAACCATTCTCTGCCTTCCATTGCAGCAATTCCAGTGTGGTACCGAGCTTTGTGTTGCCATCTTCGCAATTGGGGTACAACCATTTTTTGTGATCCTCTAATATGCGATCGAACTTCAACTTCTCCCTTTCACTTTCGCATTCTCTCTGTGCATCAACAATGACCCGGCGAAGATCATCAGCGGGCACATCTGGTGCCTCTTGATCTTCAGCTTCCCCTGTTGCAGTATCACCGTATTCAGGGAACATAGGATAGTTTTCATCATCCTCTTCTTCTTCATTGTCTTCCATCATAACCCCTCTTTCTCCGTGCTTGGTCCAACAATTATAGTGGGGCATGAAACCCTTCTTAAGCAGGTGAAAGTGAAGGGTTTTCGAAGAAGAGTAATCATTCGTATTCTCACAGACAACACATGGACAGTACATAAAACCATTCTGCTTGTTTGCCTCAGCCACATCGATAAAATTATGCAGGCCCGTAATGTACTCGGAAGTGCGTCGGTCACTGTACATCCATTGCCGGTTCATCTGCATTATATAATTAAATATATCAAAAACCATTACAGAACATCATGAATAGAGAAATGACCAAATTAATACAAGTTCATCATCACATTAAAACCAAAGTACAGTAGTGATCAAATGTTATTACTGCAAAAATAAATACATAAAGTTCATACATAGTTCTCATAAAACAACATACAACTATGTAAAACATTTAAATGCAACAACAAATGCGATCAAAATCGCAACTAAGGTAACAATTGATCTAACAGCATAATGATACCAAGCCTCTTTATCAATGGCATATTTTATAATCTTTCTAATCTTCAAGCGCATTGCATCCATCTGGATCTTGTGTAGATCGATGACATCGGCAACATGCAACTCCAATTTCATCTTCTCTTCTTCAATTCTTTTCAATTTTTCTTTCAAATAATTGTTTTCTTTTTCAACTAAATTTAACCTCTCGACAAGAGGGTCGGTTGGAATTTCCGGTTCACATACCTCCTAGATAAAAACATCTATGTCAAGTTGGTCGGCATAATTGTCATAAACACTAAATGAAACAAATAGTTATAAAAGATAATATACCACATCCGAATCATAGACCGGACGAGAGCCGACGGGGGCGGATACCAAAACCATGGCACTATATAATAACAAACAATAATACAAGTAAGAAAATTATACAAGTAGCTATCTAAATCATACAAGTAAGAATTTGTTCTTTTAAAAAAAAGATAAGAACAAGAGGCTCACCACGGTGGTGCCGGCGACGAGATCGGCGCGGGCGATCGACGGCGGTGAGGACGGGGACGGGGACGGGACGGCACCCTACACATGTGCAAACTAAGAAGTTAATTTGAGCTCAAATTGTGCATCTAAATCAAATAAACTCCCACATACACTCATCCACTAAAACCCACAAACCACTCTACTTCTAAAGCATATGAAATGAGCTAAACTAGCAGTGAGAGATGAAATGATGAAGTTGCTAACCTTTTTAGAACACTTGGATAGTTGGTGCACCGCCAAACCTAGACAAATCTTGGGGAAAATGGAGCTTGGAGGTTGAGCTTGGAGGAAGAACAGAGGAGAAAGCTTAAGTGTGGCTCCGGCATTTCATCGAACACCTCATGTGCATATATAGGCAAAAAACAGAGTAGCCCACACCTCCACCCTTCCACGGCCAAAAAACAGAGGAGATGGGGGGGGGGGCGTGGATATATATAGGCAAAACTTTAGTCCCGGTTTGTGTCTAAAACCGGGACTAATGGCCTACCCTTTAGTCCCGGTTCCAGACACCAACCGGGACTAAAGGGCAGCATGCCCTTTAGTCCCGGTTGGTGTCTGGAACCGGGACTAAAGGTCCCAGCCGAACCGGGACTGATGCCTGCCGAGGCCCGGCCGGCGTCCTAGCCTCTCGAACCGGGACTGATGCTCCCATTAGTCCCGGTTCGTAACACGGCCGGGACTAATGCTCTGATCTGGCCAGGACCAAAGCCCTGTTTTCTACTAGTGATCCTGCATCCCGTACAACATTCATGCATCCATCTTAGTACACACCTTCTACAACCTATTCCATTTATATGTACTCATGTGATTCTTTAATACCACACACTACGAAGTGGATGTGTATACTGGATAGTGCAGATGTGCCTCGTATATATATATTGAACAAATGATATGAGAACATGTTATCCCTGAATGCTTTTTGATGGTGCAAGGTGTGGTAGGTGATGCTTGAGTCAATGCTCTGAGGTATTCCAAATTACAACTATATATCTGATGTTTGAGCCGATGACGTGACTGAATTAAACAAAGCAAAGTATGCATTGCACATTTCCATGCACGACCAACCATCAAGGCATGAATCCATACATGAGCATATATATTTATATATAGTTATATACTATTTGTATAAAAAGGTATGTTTTGTGAGTCATTAATTTGTATAATATTATTAATTTATTATGTCAGATTCAAATTCGCGTCAACTTTGGTTATTATGGTATATATCGAAACCATACCGAAATAATTTGGTATATGCCTAAACCAAACCGTATTTTAATTTCATACCGTATTTACCCAAGTATCAATACCGTACAAACCGAATAAAACGAATGCATAGAGTTACAAAAGGCATACATCAGAGTTGGACGTCCCATGTTGGAACCTCCTGTCATTCATGGCCAGCAGTTCCTGAAAGGCAAGCCAAAGGAACAACCGACACCGGTTTGGGCATAGTTCTTCCAATTTGCCACAGCTTTTCCCGTCATGATGAGGTGCTTTGTATTTTTGATGAATTTTTATAATACAAACTAAAGCAATGGCCATATACGCACCAACCCCCATATAACACCACAAGGACAACGAGGTTCTTTAACAGCAACGCCTTCAAGAAGGGAGCAACGCTCAAGCGTCGCCATCACCGGATCCAACCAGCAAAGGTCATAATCTAGGTTTTCACCCTAAAGAACCAGACCAAGCATATTCAAGCAATGCCTTCAACAAGGTGACGACGCGAAAACATCGCCATTGCCAGGTATAACCAATATGAGTCACACCTAGAATTTCACCCTAGAGCTTGTTGAAGCAATCAAGTGTTGTCGCCACCACTTTTTCATGGTCCCAGCAACTACATGTGCTAGCATAGAAAACCAAGTGTCGTTGCTACAAAACAATACCCTCTGCGTCAAGCCATCGTCCGTAGATTGCATCACACCGCCGAAGGCAACCACTAGATCTGAAGAGAGAAAACCTCACGAAAATCTTTCGGTGGCCACAACAATTCACAGCGGTGTTGTCGCCGCAGTCCGGAGTGGTCACCGATGCCGCTACAGACATCGGAGATGTAGAAGCCTCATTTGACAAATCAACCAGTACCAGCCGCCATCCGTGCAGACGCGTCCGCCACAGCACAGCCATGGAGCCTTCGAGCTCCCCCACGCCGAAGCCCCCAACCATCACCGCCGCCCGGTCCGTGGCCGCCAGATCGAGGCAGCTAACGCAACGACCAACAGCTTGCCCGATCTGATCTGGACGACGGGAAGCAGGAGACGCCGCTAGGAGGGCAATCAACAGGAGCCGATCTAAGCGAGCATCGGGTCACGCCGACGACCACGGGCCTGCCCGATCCAATCTGGACGACGTGACGCGGGAGACGCTGACGGGCTCCATAATAGAGTCGTGGAGAGAGGGGGGCGGCCTAGAGGCCCCGCCGCCACCAGCCAGTCGGCCGAAGGCGGCTGCCGGCAGCGGTGAGGAGAGAAGCTACAGAAGGAGGTTGTTTTAGTGGTTGTTCGCGTGTAGCTGTCCGGTTTACTGTAGGGACCTGGTTTATTGGCCTCCTTTTTTATTTCAAACATTTGGAAAATATATAATCATTTAAAACACAATGTTAGAAATTTCAAACATTTTAGGAAAAATACAAATAATTATTAAAAAAATCGAATATGTTTTGAAAACAAGAACAATTTTTAATACTCGCAACTTTTTTAAAAAAATTACATTTTTTCTAAAATAAGAAATAAAAAGAATAAACGGAGAAATAACAAAAACTACGGTCTTTTACATCAAGTAGTGTGCGCCTTTTATGTAAACACGAAGTCAATGGTGGCGTTGTGGCTAGCGGCTCCACGCACAATCAAAACGACCCGGGATGGAATCCCCTTGCGTCCTCGGTTTCTTTCTACTTTTTCTATTTTAGTATGTGCTAGTGGGCTGGGCCGATTAGTCGAGACACTTCAGTGAGAGAACCTTCTGTCCTGCTGAATGCGAGATATAGCGCTCATGCACTTTAAGCACCAGTTCATTGAAGCAGCGTACAGAGGCGCGCGTGCATGGGCCGGCCCATGACTCGCCGCTCTGCAGATCGCATTTTTTTTTCGTTCGTTCTCTATAAAATCGTTTGGTCCAGGAAGAAAAAACAGACCGGTTTTTTTTAGTATTACAAAATCTGGTAACAAAAATTGTTAGTGGGTTTGAAAAAGGCTCACAAATTAGGAAAAAGTTGTTCTATCTAGCAAATGGATGTGGATGTACCTTACTATATATTGAAGAATCGGTATGAGAGCATATTGCCCTAGATGTTAGTGATGATGAAGTTACGGCGGGTGTTGTTTCAATAAATGCGTTGCGGTTTCTCATAGTACAACCCTATAAAATATTGGCATTAGATATTATGGATACCATTTTGTAGCTTTTTAGAAGGTAACATGTAATATCACACATTCCATGGACCCATCAAGATCTTATAAAAATATGTAGTTGCCCTTTATCAAGAGAGAAAAAAGCCAAATTTATTTCTCATTCAAGCACGTACGTCATCCCCAAGTAGCTCCTCTCACATTCGGACATGTCACTTCCTCTTAGTAACTATTTTCCTTTTCTTCATATTAAGCCACTTCGTATATGTTGGCGAGTTGGTGATGCTGATGGAAAGTCGAGGAGCGGGCGCACGGTTGCAGCTGCAAAAACGTCTCCTGTCGCTCCCAGCCCTGCACCCTGATCGATTTCAAGAAAACGTCAGGACAAGGACGAACACCCACACAGAGAGTTGGATTCGCCAACCAGCCTCTAATCTGGACAGACCAACACTCGAATTGGACAATGAAAACACAATATACCAAGAAAAAAAATCCACCTTTCTTTATTCTTTTTCACAAACAGTACACCAGCATCTTACCCTATACGTGCAATTTTACACAAATCGTTTTTGTTAGTTGGGGTATGAGAGCATATCTCACTTTACTATGTAATTGACTCTTGAAGCATCATCCTGGTTGCACTTTTACAACAAAAAAATGTCCAATGTGCATCTCCATCACTACTTTTAACAAATGTTCCAGAACAAACGCGGCATATTGATCCTAGTATTACCACGATTTTGTTCAAAATGCGAAGCAAAGTAAAAAAAATAAGATTTATTTTTGTAAGTGCAATATATCAAATGTAAAATAAAGAGAAAAATGTCTAAGCCCAGGTTCGAACTGGGGACCTTTAGTGTGTGAGACTAACGTGATAACCAACTACACCACCCAGACTTGTTTGGCTGAAGCCTTCACGATTAATTATTTAAACACTGATTCCCGTAGGTTGGCAGAGAATAATCAGGCGTCGATGATTTTTCTGACAGCAAACGTACTGTTGTGAAATTACGGAGCACAATTCCAGTGAGATCTTTCCTGTTGAGAAATTATTTTTCCCGTACCTCCTGATGTAAGGAGGGAAAGACACTCCTACCCATACTTTGCTCGGCAAATTGGAGCAATCACCTTCTAGAGGCAAGTTGGGGGATGTTCTTTGCAGCATTGCGGGGAGTGTTGTGCAATTTGAAGAGGTTTCCTAGTAGGATAACACGGCATTTCGGAAGAGCTCGTGGTTCTAAGTTTAACTCTAGGTTACAACAACTGATCGCATACCTTCCTTACTAGTGATGTGGTGTGGTGTGCAACTTATGCAGACATACAAAGGCCACATACGAACAAAAATATGTTTGTTTCTGGTGTGGAGCAAAGAGGACTTTGATCGAAAAAATTATTGTGCGGTCATCCATCTTCAATACATGGCCGGGGGTTATCCTCCTTTCAAAACAAAACAAAAAAAAAATCTTCAATACATGGAATGCCATATTGTATATACCCTAACTAACGTGGTCATATGTGGCTGCATACTCTGCCTGCCTTCGTCTGCACGCCGCCGACTGGCTATGTCGCAGGCTCACATCTGATCTCTTTGGACTTCGCTCGCTCGGAAAACAACGACCCTAGAATCAGGAACGACTCATATGACAAGGAAACCAAAATGACGCTAGCTTTTCCCCACAAAGGGATGACTCGGGAGGACAAGGCGGGGCAATACCGATCTGGACTAGTAGAGGCTTGAGCGCTGACTTTTTCACAAACCGTACATCCAGGCCGATCCAAATTCCCAGGGTGGTCCATGGACCACCCTGGCCACCCATCAGCTACGCCAATGAGGTTATCCCACACTAGCTAGCTCTTTCCCGGTGCCTACAATTCCAATAAACTAATTGACATCCTACATGTACATCTATACATCCATTTCGGTACCCACCATCTAACACTTATTCCATTTGTAATTATTCTAGTGGATTTTCAGCAACACACGTTGTATGGTGGATGTGCATATACTAGCTACTCTGGGTCCGCCATTGTTACCGGTAGAGTGTGGATGTGACTGATATATATTGAAAGTTTGAAACATAGAGACATGTACTTGTTCCCTAAATGTTAGTGATGGTGTAAGGTGCGTGGGTTTTAATATATTCTCCAAAGTTTCTAGTACATTTTCCCATAAAAATAAAATAACATGAGATATATGGATAAAATTCAGTAGCCATGTCAAGTTAATTTGCACATAGGTCATGTACATATTGTATCGATGACTGGAAACCATGTATCAACCATTCAGTTTGAATAGGTTTTCGAACAAGATAGTAATATAACATTCAAAATAGCATGTGGTTCTAAGTTTAACTCTGGTTGCCATAAACGATCGTGCCCCTTTCTTATTAGCAACATAGCGATACCGTTGCATTGTCGTAGTGGTCAAGACAAACCTTGATACGTTAACGCGTGGCTTGATGTCATTACTACGAGTTAAACGTGGAAGTGGGCAGGGGCGGAGGAGCCGGTAGGGCGAGGTTGGGCGGCCGCCCCACCTTGATTTTTTGCAAAATCGTGTATACAGGTATACGCTGTGTATACGTCGTGGCCGGCTGGGTTGATTTCTTCGAGCGAGTCGAGGTCTCTCGCCGGGAAAAAAGAGATAGACGGACAAGCAACCTTATTTGGGCCGTCAGCCCACTGTATGAACTCTCTCGCTGCTGGGTTGTTGGCCATTGATTTAGAGCATACAGCTTAGCGAAGAGCTGAAGTGGCCGCAAACTCAGCCACGCACGGTAGTGGGCATGCGGTTTTTGTAAGCGCCTGTTCCATTGCATTTACTCAAACAACATCAGAGTACTCCCTAAAAAAATGTGTACAACGCATTAGTTATAAGCACAATCGAGCTCTATCGTTGTCCGGCGCCCCGACAAACCTTAGTCTCTGGGTCCGCCATTGTTACCGGTAGTGATGGCAACTTTTTATGCTAGAGTTCGCCCTACCTCGAATTTTTTTCGTCCTCCGCCACTGGAAGTGGGTGTATGGCAGTACGGGTGTACCATCGTAGGCAACAGACAACAGTGATAAGCAATTGACGTGTAAAAACATACATTAGCAGCTTATCAACTTTCAACCACAAAAGAGAAATAGGTCACAAAAAGTGGAGACTTCTCTACTGTGTATAAAGTTTAAGGTCACAAAGTGGTGTTCGCTAAAGGCCGCTAAAGCCATTAACTAGTACAACCGAACTAGCACCACGAAATTAAGTTTGAACCGACTCTTGTGATTTTGAGTATGAGGTGGGTACATGTGTCGTGCCACTTGTAACCCAAGTAAAGTTAGATCATGGTTGCAATCGCTGGACGAGCGGGTTGTGAAATATTAATTTTCGTGGAGGAGCTAGTAAAATGGTTAAACCATGGGGGCACCGCAAACTAAAGTACTATACTTTTGGATTACAAAAAAAAACTACAAGCATCTCACATTTAAATAAACTAGTCATCAACCTGTGCTTCCGCACGGGCTAGTCATTTTAAAAACACATAGATAGTAAAACAATTCTTTAGATAAATGGTAAATTGTTTTTACAGTATTTATTATATGTGAAGTATGGCATTTTAGAAAAATTGGACTCCCTTTTGTAATACTACTAAAAAGACATGCAAATATACTTTTTGTCATAACTTGTAGAGCAAAAACAAAGTATGTTCACCTGTAATGTTTATTTTAGGCGCTTTGCATATATAACTTTTTTTTAAAACCACCTCATATATTAATTAACCAATAGAGTTATTACAATCACTCATTACAAAATTCACCACATTAGGCGGAACATCATTAACAAGAATACCATCCGATCTATTGTCAAAACTATACTTAGCAATTAAATGGGCCACCACGTTGGCTGAGCGTGTGTATGTTTTTCCAGTTATGTTAAACAACGATTTGCCTTCATTTTTGTATGCACTTTCTTGTTTTTGTATCATGTGTCTGCCGCTAGATCTGTGGTTCGATAAGTAATTTAATCTTAGTCAAATATGTGTTTCATCCTCCATCAGATTCTAGTAAACATCAGTATTAATTTTGCAAGTACCTCTGAATTGAATATGATCGAAATTCCACACGTTAATAAATAGAATATCAATCTGCTAACATATTGTATTTTTAAAAGATCTTTTTGAAAAACTTTGACAAAATGATTTCCAGAGTTTTTACCATAACTTGGTTTCAACTGATATGCTCTTCAGATCTAGTTGAACGCGTGGATGTATGTTACTACTGTAACACGTGAATAGTTCCTCAAACGACATATGCAAACATACTTCTATGTGTAATTACAGAATTAATACTTATGTTTACTATCTATGTAATTACAGAATTACACATAACTCCCTCCGTCCGGAAATACTTGTCGGAGAAATGGATGACAAGTATTTCCGGACGGAGGGAGTAGTAATTATAGAATTCTTTATGAGAACAAATCTCTATGGACATCCACGAACAACTGGCAGCAGCGAGTGTGAGCATTGTTCAGTCATGATCCCTGCAGTTGAATTTCCAGTTATCTCCAATTGGTTTCTCATTTCTGAATGCTGAAAATGCATATGGGAGAGACACACACGAGTACCAACCTAGGTTTAGAATGTCGAGAGAAGACACTGCTTAAGGAGGCTGATGGATCCGCTATCTGCCAAGGTATCATTCTGCCATTACTTCATGACAGTGGAATGGTCATCCTTCTATAGAATGCGGTGTAGTTATTGATTCCCACAGAAGTCGAGCGACCCCTTCACCAGACAGGTCTCTTTAGTCATGAACCTGGGCAGCCTTCCTCCAACCCTCGATCTCATCATCGTCGGGTAATTGCTGAAGAAGGGATCGACAAAACTTTTAACAAAATATGTGTTTATACCAACAATTGCAGTAACTGAATGTAGTTCAGAACCTACTGCTAGCTATGGTCATTATCACCGTGTAATCATGCAACAGAGCTGATAGCAATTAACAGTTAACGGAGTTACGTGAGTGAGGCTCACTGGCCATCCTAGCGGGAACCTGTTGTTATATAGAGCTCTTTGGCTCAGATGCTCAGATGCTGGTAGAGTACATGTAGTTGTGATAGACAAACTGGGAAAGCAGAGTTAACAGTTTGGTAGATCAACAATACACTGAACAGTTGGGACATGGCAAGAAGAGCTATCAAATCTCTGGGAGTAGAAATCACAAACATGAAAATATTTGTCATCACTAACAACCCTTATGAAGACACGTATGCTTCTCAGGTATGCATGTGTGACCTGCACCAGCAATGTTAACAACAGAAAACATGAGGTACCTACCTAACAGTCAGTTCAGATGGATACCACCAATAACAGAAACTCATGACGGGCACACAAGGAAAGACAAACAGAGGAGCTGAGCAGACACACAAGGAAACACAAAAGGACAAGCTCGGCTCAGCTGCACTGCAACTTCAGCTCAGCTCAAATTTACTGCAAGTGAGAGGACTGTTCAGATAACCGCTAGAAATTGCCTACAATGCTATACAACTCATGTTCTAACACTACCTGCTGCTCTGCTTAATCACCTGGGAAACAGTCAACATGTTAAAAGCATCCATGGCTTCAGCTTAGGAGGCCGACAGCGGGATTGGTCTCACAGCACCCTGTATGCGACGGAACGCAGTCTTGATCCTCTCTTTCAGCGCAGCGTTCTCGCACTCAACGTCACCGCTCCTCCCATCCAAGTGAGCAACATCTCCATCCACAGTTATAACAAGCTTCCCTTCCTCCGCGACTTTAACATCGCCGAAGAGCGACACCATGAGGGCATACACAACCTTCCGCGCCACCATCTCCGTTTCCTCTTCCGTCTTTGCCGCTTCTTCGATCGGAACGACCTTTGGCCCCTCCCGCCCTATGTTCAAGATCATGGCCACCACGGAATCGGACACCATGTCGCTTATGGGATCAGAGGACCACTGCAGCGTCACGTAGCTCTCTGACTCCATGCCGATGGTCACCCTCTCGTGAACAACCAGTGTTGGAACACCGGCTTCTTCGGTTGATGATTCCACGCTCTTGTATATTTGCCTCAGTCTGTACTTGATGACTTCAAAAGAACCAGAATACGGGACAGCGAGCCGCTGAGTAATGTTGGCAGTAGATAGCTGTGTGTACACCCGGAGATCCTCGGGAGCCATAATCTGGTACGTGAAGCCCTTCTTCACGAGCAAGCCACTGACCGATTCTCCCACTTCTGGCACCTTTCCTGCCAATCTGCCAATTGCCTTGGCCATCTTCTGAGAGCTGAAATACAACTCCACTGACTGGCAGTTCTTGGGAGACACGATTTTTGTGGCTGTTCCATTGAACTGAGTGATAAGTTTCTGTCTGAGCCTCCCCATCTCATTTGGAGTAAATTGCAAAAAACCACCACAATTGTGGACCCTAAATCAAAAAACCACCACCATTCGTTTTTTTTTTGCAAAAACCACCAGGTATTCAGTAATCCTTTTGCAAAAAACACTAATCGATCAATAAGCAGCTTTTAACGCAGAATCTGACGGATGGGACCCAGTTGTAAGTGCTGACGTGGCAGTCAAATGTCACACCGTTAGCCTATACTGTTAAGTCGATAGGGGCTTTGATTCGCGCGGCAGCGCCAGCCACGGTAGCTGGGTCTGCCCGCACGCGCGCCCGCCGGTGTAGCAGGGTCCCCCTCGCCCACCGCCCGAGCCCTGCGCCACCGTCGGACATGGCGCACCGCCCGCCGCTGCAGCTCCTGCCCGCCATGCATGGACGCCGCTCCGGACGACGCTCGGCTCGTCGGAAGCCAACCAGCGCCGGCACTGGACCACGGAGTTCTTATGCTGCTGCACCTCGTGCAAGCTGTGCACGCGCCTACATGCTCAAATGGATTAGCAGTAGCCCGGACGCCTCCTTTCCGCCATGGTCGAGCTCTCAGAGACCCTCCTCTGTCTCCTTGCATTTGATCGAACACCTAGCAGGCAGCGTGGCAAGAGGCGGCCGCGCCGCCGGGGCAGTGCGCCACTGGGTCTTCAAGGTCCTTGACAACGTCCACGGCCACCCCATGCTCCTCTTCCTCCCTGATCACGGGCATCGCCGTGCTGGCCGCATACTTCGGCCGAGCTGTCGACGCCACCGTGCGCGTGGTGGCCACCACCGCGCCGCCTCTGCGTCCGAGCCGCTGTGCATGCGTACTTTACGCCGTGCAGGCCCGAGACCCCGGCTCACGCCCTGGCCATCGTGCTGCTCCGGGCCGCTGCACGCGTCCGAGCGCCGGGCTCGCCGTTCGCCATGCGCACGGGTGCTCCCGGAGGTGGTCAGGTCGTTCAATCCATCCGCCAGTACATAGCTGGCTAGCCTCCGTATGAATCAATCAAGCAGCTTGTTGTACACCTGTACGTGCGTATGTATTCGCGCGCGAACGACGACGGGTTTCGGCGTTGATGAGGCTCACCTCGACGGCTTCGCTCCACGGCTCGGTGCTCGTCGTCGCCAAGCTCCCGATCTTGCCCAGCTCGGTGCGGCACCTGACGAACCTCCTGGAGACGCGAGGAAGCAAAGAATGTGGTCCGGGGCTAATCGGAGCTTGAGATCGTGCGGCATAAGATCCACCGGCTTTGACCTCCGACCGAGCCATGGCCGCAGCTATGGGGCTTGCGGACGCGCACAGAGAGAGGAGAGGATGAGGAAAAGAGGGTGGCGGGCGGCGGGCGCAAGGAGCAGCGGCGGCGGTGCGAGCTGCGCAGACGTGGCGGCGGGGCCGGCCGGCGTGCACGAGGGCGGCGCTGCGGGCAACGGTGACTGTAGTGGGGTGGGTCCTAAGTCAACCTAACGGGTGATTCAAACCATAGTTTTAAATAGCCGGCTATAGCCCGCTATAGATAGCCTTTTCAGCAGGGTGCCGCTAAATGGTCGCCTTCACAAATAGCCCGCTATAACTGATTTGGAGGCCCGCCGCTATTTTTCATAGCCCGCTATTTAAAACATTGATTCAAACGGTGTGACGAGCGCCGTCTTCACCAGCGCCACGTGGCACTTGACAGTGGGACCTACTCGTCAGATTTTCAATCAAATTGCTCTAATTGACCGATCAGCGTTTTTCGCAAACTGTCAGCACAATAGTGGTGGGTTTTTGCAAAAAAAAACGAATGGCGATGGTTTTTTGATTTAGGGTCCACAATTGTGGTGGTTTTTTGCAATTTACTCTCTCATTTGCTTCCCCATGTGAATAATGTTGGGTGGGCAAAGCTCGTCCAAGAAGCCGCTCGTATGTGGGAAATCAGCGTGAGCTGAAAAGGAGATGTAGAAGATCTGCATATTGAGAGGAGCAGTGAGCCCATTTGCTAGCGGCACTTCTCTCGGCTCAGTGATGATGGTCTTTGCAAGTGAGCCTGCAACAGCATAACCTGGAGTAACACATGTGTTCTTCTTATCTGTGCACCACTTGTCAAAGAGCTGCCTGGAGAGGCCACTTTGGAGGCTGCCTGGACTTGCCATCACCACTGACGGACCCACATCATGGAAGTTGTCTATGCTATTCAAAGGGTCAATATGATTGAAATGGAAGGGATTGGACCGTGCAAACTGGTTCCGGATCCTGTCATTCATGGAGTTTATGTATGTCTGGTAGACAGACATACACTTCTTCGCAAGAGGGGAGGCGTAATAGATTGGAATCTTATGGAGCTCTGGGTGGTTGGACCAATACTCATCTAGGATAAGCAGCAGTTCCTGTGCTCTACCAAGAGCAAATGCCGGGATAAGAACACGGCCCCCTTGAGAAACAGTGTTGTGGATGGCATCAGTGAAGCGCTTCTCTCTGACATGGCGGGGTTGGTGTTCTTGCACACCGTAAGTTGACTCGATAATGCAAATATCAGGGGAGAACTGGGGGATCTCAGCAGCTTTCAGGTGCCGGTCTTCTTCACGGGAGTAGTCACCAGTGTAAAGAATGCGAACGCCAGCAATATCCACCATGAACATGGCAGCACCAAGTACATGGCCAGCAGTATAGCACCAGAAGCGTATGCCATTAACTTCCAATGTCTGGTGGAAGTCTATAACCTGCATGACAATTATAAGTTAAAGCACAATGTCCATTATCCTTTGGTAAATTAAGACTTTCATTCAATCCTCACAAGCAGAATCGTGAATTAGCTGTAAAGGGTAAAAAATTCCTGGTATCTGGAAAGCAATGGACAGATATTATAGGGTTCTTAATTTTAACCAACAGTCCAATGACATTTAAATATTTGACTATGCAGAATCAATGATTAAAAGAAGGATGCTAGGCATGCGCTTAAGCGTGCCTAGGCTTTAGCCAATATGAAAACGCCTAGCCTTAAACACTGTAGGCGTGCGGCTAAGTGTGCCGAGGTGTGTGCTTAGGCAAGATAGGCACTGAGCAGAGGCAAAACTAGGAATTTACTGATAACGCCTTTTGGAACCATGTTCAGAATTGTACCAACACATAAGCATTGCAAGCAGGAGCTACCAAGATGGGGGAAACTGGATCTAAGTACACTTCTTATATCAAACCAGACATATACCAACGTCTGGTGGAAGTCTATGACCTGCATAACAAAATCTGCTGAAAAGAAAGGGACAAGAGAAAAGAAGGTACTACCTCAATTTTGTCCATGGAGCGAATGATGTCCTGCTCGTCGAAGAGCATGTCGTCGACGGAAACCTTGCTGACTTTGACGTAATCGGAGAGCAGCAGCCTGTAGATGGCCTTGGTGGCGTGGGTCATGAACACTCGGCCCTTGAAAGTGGTCTGCAAAGCAGAGCAGAGCAAATTCAGGCATCAAACACATGTGCGTCGCCGCACTTGCAGTCTAAATCAGCGAGCAGCCGAGCATTGCTTACCTTCTCCAGGAAGTATGGCAGCGAGGCCGCGTGGTCCAGGTGAAAACTGCAATACAAATCCAAGGCAGAATAAGCAGGATGGAGTTGACACGGGGAGAAGGAAGGTGGGGATCAAGAGAGAGAGGGCGATTGGTTGCTTACTGCGTGATGAGGAGGACGTCGACGGCGGCGGGGTCGATCTCGTCAAAAAAGGGCAGCGATGCCATGCCGGAGTAGGCCGGGTGGATGCCGCAGTCGAACTGGACCAAGCAGGAGCAAGGAGTGAGTCAGATTCCCCGGACAAGCGGGAGCAAAGCGAAAGGTAGGGTTTTGGGGAGGGGGGATGCTTACGAGGACGGTGCGGCCCTTGAAGGTCATGTGGACGCAGGAGCGGCCGACCTCGCTGCCGGCGCCGAGCGGCGTCACCACCATCTTGTCGCCCTCCCGCCCGACCGACGCCGGCGGCGCCGTCGCCGTCGCCACGGACGCCATTTCTTTTCCCCTTCCCTTCCTTCCTAAGAGCGAGTAGAGACGGCTTTACTCTCTCTTCTTCCTTTTTTATCGTTTCCCCTGGGCCTGCTTGCTTTCCCCCCGTTACGGCCTTCCAGGCCCGGTCTAGCTGCCGAGAACGTCGCGAGGCCTTGGGCCTTCTGCACTTTTAAATACTACATGACTTTTTACATTGTATAAACATTTTCTAAAATGTCAGAAACATATTTTTAAATACATAAACATTTTCTAAAATTTAAATATGGATTGAACATTTAAAAATTAAATGATCTTTTTTGTAATATATGTATTTAATTTTTTTTTCAAAATATAAAAAAAAAACATGTGTGTGTTGTTAGCGTGACGAAACCACATTGCTACTAATCCAGCCCACTACAGTCTCTCGGTAGGCGAGAAGAGCATAGCCGAGCCCCCTGATTCCCTATAAGATTCTTATTGTGTCTAACTGTCGTTGATTCGCACAGAAGTGACGCACCATCCAGCGAGTACGTGCGCCTGCCCATTTTCTCGTTCCGGGTGTTTTACTGGTTTTGGAAACATTCTACAAGGTTCCCAAACTGGTTGTTCTTTTTTTTACTGGTTTTTCTTTTTTTTCTTTACTTTTATTTCCTTTTGTTTTTTCAAAAAATCATATTCAAAAAAGTTCACTATCTTCAAAACTTGTTTGAAATTTAAAAATTTATTGGCTTTAAAAAAATAGTATCTCAAAACTTTTTCTTGTTTTTCAAAAATTATTCATGTTCTAAAAATATTCACAATTTCAAAAATGTTCTTATTTTTAAAAATATGATTTCAGAAAAAATTCCTGGCTTCCATAAAATGTCTGGTAATTTAAAATATTGTTCATGGTTTAAAAATTGTTCCCATTTTCAAAAAAATGTTCGCTCTTTGAAGAAATGTTTGTGCTTTTTTTAGAAATTTCCTTTCAAAAAAACTGTTTCGCATTCTTCAAAATTTGTGTTGAAAAAATCCACATGCTACAGTGTCGCTAAGTCGCTACAGTACATGCAGATTACATGTCACAATCCTCCTCTGGGACTAACTGCAGTCCAAAACATCATGGGGGTATAATGCACACTGGTAGGATTCCTGAGCTATCTAGTATTTGGGAAACACTCCCTATCATATGTATTAGAGCCAATGGTCGGACGTATCGAGCGTTGTTGATTTCCTTGTGCATCTTATACAGCCAAGAGACATCAGCGAATTCTTTTTCCAGCCTCCCTTTTTTGGATGCATTCACCTCTCCCATAATTACTCGTCCTATTTATTTATTTTTTAGAAAAGGAGGCGTATCCCGGCCTCTGCATCACCATGATGCACACAGCCATTTTATTAATAATCCAAGAGGTCCAAAAGTCTCCTCAAACATTCTCGAAAATAACATAAAGAACCAATGCCACACGCGGCCAAAAATGAAAAAAGCCACAACCGGCTATAATAGATGAAGATGCCTACACATCTAACCTATTACTGGACCGCCATCCATATCGGTTGTATGTATCCCGTGCAACCGTTTCCCATCGGTTGCACCCAGTAGCCATATGTGCCCTGTGGTCCGTATGGCTCAGCAAGGACCACGTACGGATCCAAGTAGACGCTCTGAAGATGACCTGCAAGAAATTAATCACATGTTGTCTGTTAAAAGCCATGTCATTCCGACAATTCCATATAGCCCAAAGCAACGCACATGCCCCGACTCTTATTTGTGCTGCTGTCTGAGGTGGCACCCCATTCAGCCAATTGTGAAAGAATTGTGATATTGAAATTGGCGGACTGACATTAAAAGCCACATGTATAGTTCTCCATAGTAACCTGGCGAGCGGACATTTAATGAACAAATGTTCAATTGTTTCGTTTTGATCACAGAAGCAACATCTTGAACTCCCTACCCAATTACGTTTGGCTAGATTATCTTTGGTTAAGATGACACCTTTGTGAACAAACCACATAAATACTTTTATTTTCAATGGCACTTTAATTCTCCAAATGGGGCCCGTCCTTGGTACGTCTCCGGTATTGATTAACTCCGTATACATAGATTTAACCGTGAAGACGCCTGACACCGTTAACTTCCAGACTATCTTGTCAGTGGCATCTGACAGATTAATATCCATTAATCTACGCACGAGATGCAACCATGTATCCCAACGTGGACCCACAAGTGCCCGTCTAAACTGAATATTTAGCGGACTGGACTGTAACACTGAAGCAACCGAAACATCCTTTCGTTGTGCAATGTTATATAGACTCGGATACTGCAACGCTAATGGAGTGTCCCCTAACCAGGTATCCTCCCAGAATCTAGTCCCTTGCCCATTCCCTACTCGAAATTTTACTCTGTTAAAGAAAGCAACTTTCGTCCGCATGAGTCCTTTCCAAAACGGTGAGTCGGTAGGTTGCGCCGTTACGTGAGTCAAAGACTTCGCATATAAGTATTTGTTACGTAATAGCTGCAACCATACACCCTCATTCTCTACAGAAATACGATGTAACCATTTGCTCAGCAAGCACCTGTTCTTAACCTCTAAATTCTCAACACCTAAGCCACCCTGGTCCTTCGGTCTACAAATTATATCCCATCTGGCAAGCCTATATTTAACTTTATTCTCATCTATTTGCCAAAAGAATCTGGATCGGTAAAAGTCCAATCTTTTCCGTACTCCTACGGGTACTTCAAAGAAGGACAGGAGGAACATCGACATACTAGTCAGAACCGAGTTGATAAGAATCAATCTTCCTCCATAAGATAAAAGTTTGCCCTTCCAGCAACTTAGTTTCTTCTCAAACCGATCCTCAATACATTTCCATTCTTTGTTTGTTAGTTTGCGATGGTGAATTGGTATCCCTAGATACGTAAAGGGAAGCGCACCTAATTCACATCCGAACAACTGTTTATAACTTTCTTGTTCCTCCTTGGCGCGTCCAAAGCAAAACAATTCGCTCTTATTAAAATTAATCTTAAGACCGGACAGTTGTTCGAATAAGCATAACACTAACTTCATGTTCCTTGCTTTCGCAATGTCATGCTCCATAAATATAATTGTGTCATCCGCATATTGTAGGATGGAAACCCCACCATCCACCAGATGTGGGATTAAGCCCCCTACTTGACCTTCTTGTTTCGCCCTATTAACAAGAACAGTCAGCATGTCTACAACAACATTGAACATGATTGGAGACATGGGATCACCTTGTCTTAATCCCTTAAGCGTCTGAAAGTAATTGCCAATATCATCATTTACTTTAATACCGACGCTGCCTCCCTGCACAAAGGATTCAACCTGGTTTCTCCAGGCTTCATCAAACCCTTTCATGCGCAAAGCCTGTTGTAGAAAAGGCCATTTGACTTTATCGTAAGCCTTTTCAAAATCCACCTTGAAAATCACTCCATCAAGTTTCTTCGAGTGGATTTCATGAAGGGTCTCATGTAGGACAACCACTCCTTCTAGAATATGTCGTCCTGGCATGAAAGCAGTTTGTGTTGGTTGAACCACCTTATACGCAATCTGAGTAAGACGGTTCGTGCCCACTTTCGTGAAGATTTTAAAACTCACATTGAGCAGACGTATCGGTCTAAATTGCTCAATGCGGACTGCTTCCTCCTTCTTAGGCAATAAAGTGATAGTCCCAAAATTTAATTTGAAGAGTTGTAAGTGTCCATTGAAGAGATCATGGAACATAGGCATCAAATCTCCTTTAATTATACTCCAACACTTCTTATAGAATTCAGCTGGAAAACCATCCGGACCAGGTGCTTTGTTGTTTTTCATTTGAGTAATCGCCTCAAAAACCTCCTTCTCCGTGAAAGGGGCCGTGAGGATCTCATTCTCATCATTCCGCAGTTGTGGAATATCATCAACCCTTGCCTCATCCAGGCTGAGAAAATTCTCAACTGGATCTCCGAACAATTGTTTATAGTAGTTGGTGATGTACAATTTTAGGTTCTCATGGCCTACAATAGTACCCTCATCCTGTTCAAGTTGAATAATCTTCTTTTTCCTATGTTTTCCATTGGCAATCATATGAAAAAATTGCGTATTGTTGTCCCCTTGCACAACGCTACGCACTTTTGCTCTAAGAGCCCATTTCATTTCTTCCTCTCTAAGAAGCTTTGCCAGACTGACCTCAGCTTCTCTCTTAGCTACCCGATCATTGATGTCTAGAATCATAGTTTCTGCCTTAATGTCTAGATCATCAATCAACTTGAGTAGTCTTTCCTTCTCAAGACTATAAACTCCATTAATATTCTTAGCCCAGCCTCTCAAGAACTGTCTAAGATGCCTAATTTTGTGTTGCCATCTATCAATATTAGAAGAGCCTCGTTGCACAACCTCCCACTCCCTCTGAATCAATTCCATGAAATCCTCTCGCTCAAACCATGCAGTTTCAAACGAGAAGACACTCTTGTTACCCAAGTGACTTGCCTCACCTGAGTCTACAAGAAGCGGTGTGTGATCAGAAACCCCTCTAGGCATTGCCATCACAGAAACTAGAGGAAATTTTTGTTCCCATTCAGTGCTCATGAGAACCCGATCAAGCTTTTCATACGTAGGAATGGGAAGATTGTTTGCCCAAGTGAATTGTCTACCAGTGAGATCAATTTCACGCAGGTCCAAGCTTTCAATAATCGCATTGAACATGAAGGACCAGCGGGCGTCAAAATTATCGTTATTTTTCTCCTCACGCCTTCTAATAATGTTAAAGTCCCCGCCTACCAGAATTGGTAGAGTCTCCCCTCCACAAATTCTAGCTAAATCGGTAAGGAAGTCTGGTTTGAGCTCTGGCTGTGCCGCACCATACACAGCCACCAGAACCCATCTGAATCCATCAGCCTTAGATCGGACGTGGAATTTAACAGCAAACTCTCCCATGAACACATTTAATACCTCAAGAGTCTCGCAATTGACTCCAAGGAGGATCCCTCCGGATCTTCCCCGAGGTGGCAGGCAGTGCCAATCAAACTCTAGCCCACCTGACATCGTCCCCAAAAATTGGGAGGTGAAATTGTCACGCCCCGTCTCGAGCAACGCGACAAAGTCAAGCTTGTGCTCCCTAGATGCATCTGCTAGAAATCTGCGTTTAGCCAAGTCCCTTAGACCTCTGCTATTCCAGAAGATGCCTCTCGTCCTATTACCCCGCTCGATTAATCGAGTGATAGGGTTCATCTCTCCTGCTCCCGACCCACCTCATCAACGAGCTTTCCATCCATGCGCCGCCCCAATTCTATCTCCTGTGCCGCCAAGTTTTGATCCCCTACATCGCCCCGGTTCTTCTCCAGCGATTCATCCCGATTGGCCACCCGTTTCACCCATGGCTGGTCCTGACAAGTCAGGGGCCCTGGTGCAAGTTGATAAACTAGGGCCTCAACATGCAACCATGCATGGGAAAAGACTCACCACCACGTGATAAAAATAGAAGAAATCTCCGTTGGACAGAGCAAGGAGAATTTGTACTGATAGAGAGCTGCCGCACTTAACCGACCAGCCTCTGCTCTGGAAAGAGCAACAAACGAGTTGGACAAAAAAAATGACAGGATACTAAAAAAAACATCTCTGTTTATTCACACTTGGAACGTCTTGTAATTCTGTAGAATTCAGCCTGCGAGAGGAAGAGGTGGACTTATGGGCAGTAGGCTAGTGCCATAAGCTTTTGAACAAGAACCACCAACTATGCTAAATTAATGATGATGAATTTGTCATTCTGGATGAGAAATGGCTCATAGAAAGTTAACACACATTTTTAGTCTTTCTTGTTTTGGTCTGGACTCCAAATAATGCATTGTAGTAGCCAGATCAACGACTCTTTCAAGTCGGTGTAGTTTGTTTTGTGCCTCCAAACATTAACACCAGTCAATCCCAAACATGCTAACATGCGTACATGCGAGCAACTACCTCTCTTTTCTGACTTACTGGCTAGCTAGTTCCCAATGCCTATAATTCCAACAAAATGAATTGACGCCCTACCCCTGACACCAAATCCATACATCCATCTTAGTGCACACCTTCTAAAACTTGCTCCAGCTATATTTGTTCTAGTGATCTTTTTACACCGCACATTGAAAAGGGGATGTGTGTATACTGGATAGTGTAGATGTGCCTGCTATATATTGAAGCTCAATACAAGGACGTGTAACTCTATGTTAATGATCATCGCAAAAACAAAAAAACAAAAAACAAAAAAAACTCACTCTATGTTAATGATAGTGTAAGGTGTGGTAGGTGATGTTTAAATCAATGCCCTGCGGGTTTCAGAATTACAGTTTTCTAAAAAAAATGTGTATTCAAGGTTTTCCAAATAACAGTTTTCTATCAAAAAATGGAATAAATGCCATGGACACAATTTAATAGCCCTGCCTAGGTTAATGTGAATATCACACACACATCAAATATTGCAAGGAAGCGTCAAAATTCTATATAATTGTACAATTGAACCTTAGTAATTGTTTTTTGTTATTTTTTCATTGAGACAAGCCATCTCCTACTAACTCCTCGGCATCCAATGCCGTGCCAGGGTAAATCCCCCCTCCCGCACACCTTCTCCCACCCCTATGGATACTGCTCCTCTCGGCCAACGGTGGGTGCTCGTGACCGCGTCACCCCATATCCTACGATGGAGGACGCCGAATCAAAGGCGCGCGCCGCACACCGTGAGAGGCAGCCGACGAGGGAGAGGGCGGCGGCGGCGGTGGCGCAAGTTGCTCAGTTCCTCCCGCAGGTCACACGCGTTCGCGCTCCCGCCGGCCGATCCGAAGGAGGAGAAGCTCTTGCATGAGGTCCTCTGCCGGTCGCTGACCACGGCAGAGACGGACGCGAGGCGCCTCTGCCGGAAAGAACACGAAGGCGCTCTGGCTCAGCATCGAGGAGTCCGAGCGCCTGGTGGCGGAGAGGGCATCCAACGACGACGCCGCCGCCTCTCCAGCCGACGACGCCTACGCGGAGGGCTACTACAGCCGCTCATGTGACCGCAAAGGGAAGGGACCGGCGAGAAAATGGTAAAGTACTGCGCCTCCCCCTCCGCATAGTTTAGTTTATATAATGTACTTCCTCCGTCCCAAAATAAGTGACTCAAAAATGACTCAACTTTGTACTAAAGTTAGTACAAACTTGAATCATTTTTGAGTCACTTAATTTGGGACGGAGGGAGTATCATTTAGGCTTCGTCCACTTGATAAACATTTTGTGTCCGGTGATGTGATGAACATGCGATCCCCCAAGAAATACACAAATATCAAACATTTACATAAATGGTTATCGCCCCATTGTCCCTTGATGTCGCGGCCTAACGGGAGCAGTGGTCGTGCCATCTCTTCTCCTCTCCCTCATCAGCCGGTGATGTTCTTGCATCGTCACCTTGTTGAAGGCGTTGCTCGGATATGCTCGGACTTATTCTTCAGGGTGAAAACCTCGAGCCTAACCTTTGCTGGTTGGATCCCGTGACGGTGGCGCTTGAGCGCCGTTTCCTTCTTGAAGGCGTTGCTGTTGAAGAATCTCGTTGTCCATGTGGTGTCAAGAGATGGTTGGTGCAGATATGGTTGTTTTCGTAGTTTGTCGACCGTTGTTTTGATCAATTCAGGTTTCTTTTTTTTCTCGCTAAGGCATAGCTTTGGTCTTGTATACTTTGCTATTCGTCGGCGTGTTTTCTTGTGTCTGCGTTGATGTTGACTGTATGCATCCTAACTATGCAAAGGCCGGGTGTGTACTCATTGTGTTTTGTATCTGCTTGATGCTTCACTTTGATCAATAAAATCCACCCTTTATCGAAAATCAGCCGGTGCTCCGTCTCCGAGGTCCGAGCACGGACAGGCCGCACGCACTTTTTTTTTTTTGAGAAACGGCCGCACGCATTTTCTTTTTCTTTTTGAGACATACAGCCGCACGCACTTGAAGCAGACGAACAGGAGAGCGATCCATCATGGCAAACCCTAAACGGCGCCTTAAGCGCCCGTTAATGCGTTATTCCCAAACAGCGCACACCCTCTGCTTCGTTTCGATCTAAATGGGCCGGCCCATCTACGGTTTTTTTTCTGTATTTAAAATAAAAGGGAAAAAGAAATAGAGGGGCAGCGTGAATCGAACTTGCAACCTCCCCCTTCAAGGTTAGCTACACTGACCACACCGCCACACAACCTCATGTGACTACGTACATATTTATTTTAATTTTGTTCATCTACTTTCCTTTTTATTTTTTTTCTTCTTCCTAGTTCAGTGAACATTTTAATCTTTTCGTGAACTTTTTCCGCAAAATCAATGAACTTGTTCTCAAAATTAGATGAAATATTTTCAAATTCAATGAACTTTTTCTTAATTTTTGATGATTTTTTTTCAAATATGATGAACTTTTTTTTCTTCGATGAACTTTTTTCGAAATTGATGAACTTTTTTCCAAATTTGTGAACTTTCTTTGAAAATCGATGAACTTTTTTGAAAATCATTGAACTTTTTTTCAAATCGATGAACTTTTTTTCAAATTTGTGAACTTTTTTTGAAAATCGATGAACTTTTTTCAAAATGGATGTACTTTCTTTCAACATCAGTGATTTGTTTTCAAATTTTTGGACTTGTTTAAAAATGGTGAACATTTTTCATAATCGATGAAGTTTTCTAATTATTGAATTTTTTTGGATACATGAACTTATTTCTAATTCGTGTTTTTTTTTGTTCACATTTTTTTAATACATTAACTTTTTTTAAAGTCAATGAACTTTTTTTTTATCGAAATTTTTCCAGAATTGATGAACCTTTTATTCAAAATCAATGAACTTTTTTCAAAGTCGATTTTTTCAAATGTGTGAACTTTACTGAAAATCGATGAACTTTTTTATAATTTGTGAACTTTTTTTATTACATAAACCTTTTTTTTCTAATTCATGATGTTTTTGAAATCTGTGGACATTCAAATTGTGTTTACATTTTTTTCAAAAGAAATCACGATTTTTCTAAATAGCGTTGACAGTTTACTTCTTAAGCTTTTCGCGTTGCATTCTATGACAAGAGCCCAGTTGTTCTACTGGTTAGCTAACCTTCCACTTGAGCTACATGGCGCAGGTTCGAGTCCTCACGATAGCTGGTTTTCGGTGGTTTTTCTGCGCCGTCATTTTTGCACTGCCCTGCGTGTGCATGGGCCGGCCCACTAGCGTTCGGCGGTGGGCGCCAGATGCATCAACCGGCGCATAAGGCGCCCTATAGGAGCTCCCATCCATCATTCTCCTCCTCTCCTCTCGTCTTGGCCAGCGATCGGTGGCCCAAACAGGAAAGAAAATGGGCCCGACCTGCTGCTGGTTACTTGCTAAGGAACGTAAGGAGAAACGCCCAATAGGCATAGCTGGCCCAATTAGATAGCGCATCGTCATTGTCTCAAAAAAAAAAAAAAATAGCGCATCGTCACTTTCATTCGTACATCGTTGTTCCTCTCAGTCTCAGTTTCCAGCGATTTTGGTCGTACCGGAAGCCCGCGAGATACGCGGCGGCACGAAGCCCGGACACGTACCCAGGATGCAGGTCAGGTAAATTCATTGACACAAAAAAATCAGATGAAACCTCCTCTGGAAGAAACCCAACTCTCATTCGCACTTTTGAAAATTACATCAGTCCCCTTATAATTTTGTAGACATTCAGTTTGTGAAACATAGAGGTGGACTTATGGACACTAAGCTAGTATGTGAATTGATACAGTGAACCACTTTTGTCCCCCTCCCCCCCAACTCTCTAGATGAATTATTTGCTGGAGCAGATCAGCAATTCTATCAACGTACATTTTGAGTTGCGCTCACTCTCTAAACATTAACAACAGTCGGTCCCGAACATGCTAACTTGCATGCATGCGAGAAACTACTTCAGCGCCGCTGCCGACTGGCTAGTGAGTTCCCAGTGCCTACAATTCCAACAAATCAATTGGCAACCTACATCTTGTATGACATCCGTGCATCCCTCTTAGCTCACACCTACAATATTCCAGTGATTCTTTAACACCACACACTACGAAGTGGATGTGTGCATACTGGATAGTATATATATACATATATACATATATACATATATATAGAACGAAAGATATGAGAACATGTTATCCCTGAATGCTTTTTGATGGTGTAAGGTGTGGTGGGTGATGTTTGAATCAATGCTATGAGGTGTTCCAACTTACATATTTCTATATAAATAGAATAAATATCATGGATATGGTTAAATAGCTTGTGCAGGTTAGCATCAATATGGGTGCATCAAAATCATATTTTACCAACTGCTTTTCTTTTTTGATGGAGACTACAGCAGGCCATGTCATCCCTCTCATCCTTGTTGAGCAACTCGATCAACAACGCGTTATTCTTCTCCTCGAGCAAGCTCTAGCTGCTACCTCGCGAGCTAGAGTCGTCGTTGTTGTTGTTGGTAGCGGTGCCGACGGCGACATTGAGCAGGACCAAGAGGTTGTTGATGCTTTTGATCTCCTCCACGTGGTCACCAATGCCGCTGCATGTGGTGTCTTTCGGCAATGACAACTCCTTACTATTCATCTCCTACTCCTTTAAGTAAATTTTAATCGATGAATCTCAATCTAGTATCAGATCATCTTACTAATTTATGTTCCCTCAAAAGAAAAACAAATTAAAATCAAATTAACTGATCTTATGGTCTGCTTGGAGACCAGTTTAAAATCAAAGTAAATTGTTAGGTCCACATCAAAGTAAATTACGAAATAAGTGCTCCAGTGTATTAGTATGTCGTCTCTACAATTTGGTTTGGTAAAATGGTAGATCAAGAGTTGCTTTGTTGTGATCATACTAGTACATTGAACGGAACACGGTGCTGCCCTTGACCCATAGTTTACTTCTATAGACGTTTTGTATGTAAATTTATTTCCACCAAGTTTCTTCTTACTCGGTGTATTGGGTGACCGAAGTACGCATATTTTTTGTATGTAAAATTGACTCATAATGTAATCATTGGATCCGATTATGTTTTGTAGCATAAAAATTCTATTAGTCGTGTGTTTCACTTCTAGGAACAACATATGCTCTTACAAAACCACTATCCCTAGGCAAACACGTAGCTTAAGAATCATAGCAGCATGATTTACACGTTGCGATGTCTTAAACTTAGTTAGTCAAATGAGGAGGGCTGCGGTATGTAATCTGCATGCATATGACCCGTCATCCGCAACTTATGCAAGAAATCGTACACCATGCACAAATGCAATGCAAGCATCTATGTTACTCCTTGCAGACACTAGTTATCTCTTTTCCGATGCCTACTATTCCTACAATTAATATGCAGGTCAACTATCTGCGGTAAATGATCAACAATCGCTGGTCACGGATCAACGGTCGCAGACCCACCAGTTAACCATTTGAAAACAAAACGCAGCTGGGCCAGCCCATATGCTCCTGAGTATGCGCTCCAATTATCTTAGTTGGCGCCAATTAGGACCTCTCGAGAGCAACTAGTTGACGAGCGCTCTTTCGGGAGCCTCTCAACGATCACTTGGGGGTGGGTTGAGAGCGTGCCACTTGGCGCGCTCTCAGCCGCCGTCATGTGTCGCGCTCTGGGTGCTCCCTCTGGAATTTTTTATTTATTTTTCCGCACGCGTTTTTGGCTTTTTAGACGGTGTTTTCCAGGTTTTTTCGTCCTTTTGGTTTTCCACCAGTCTTTCTTAGCTTTTGCGCGGAAAAAAAAATGCACGAAAAACGCATTTTTTTTGCTTCCCGGGAGGCACGGTTTTGCTTCCGCGAGAGACACGGTTTTGCTTCTGCTAGAGGCACGGCCGTGCCTCTCGGAAAAGGGAAAAAACGTGTTTTTTTTCCTTCCGCGAGAGGCACGGCCGTGCCTCTCGGAAACGAAAAAAACGCGTTTTCTTATTTTTATTTTTTTTGCTTCCGCGAGAGGCACGGTTTTGCTTCCGTGAGAAGCACGGATTTGCTTACGCGAGAGACACGGTTGCTTCCGCGAGAGGCATGGATTTGCTTTCGCGAAAGGCACGGCCATGCCTCTTGGAAAACGGAAAAAAAACGTGTTTTTTCCCCTTCCGCGAGAGGCACGGGTTTACTTCTCGTGGAGGCACGGATTTGCTTCCGCGAGAGGCACAGTCATGCCTCTTTCGGAAAGGGAAAAAAACGTGCTCCTGCTCGGGTTTTTTCGTGAAAAAAAAGTTCGTCAAAACCTATCAACATGCGATCTAGTTTTGAAAATCTCGACGTGAGGAATCCAATGGTGAAAACGGTTCAAGATTTGGACGGACAGTTTAAGAGATAAAACGTTTTGAAAACGAATCTACGAAAAAAGGGAAAACTCCCAGGTTGCGACAAGTGGCGCACATCCAGTGCGCCACTTGTCGCAACCTGGGAAGGTGGGAGTGATCTTTGAAACGAGTACTCCTCAATTAGTGATTTTGGGACCTCTCTCATTCGTTTTCGAACATGGCGCAGACGCGTCCCTATTTGGGCCGGTCCATATAGCCATATGCAAATTCCGGTTTTTGAAGCTACTAGAAGCATTCATCAAAGGAAAAACTAATAGAAGCTTTCTCTTCTTTTTCTCCTATCTTTTCCTGCTCCGATTTTCTACCGGCTTTTGTTCTTTTTTCCTTCTTTTTTTATTTTTTTTGTTTCCAATATTTTTGAACCTTTCTCAAATCCATGAACATTTTGAAGTTCTTATTTTTTTTCAAATTCATGAATGTTTTCAAATATGCGCTTTTTATCAAATTCTAAAACCTTTTTTAAACCAATAGACTTTATTCAAGTCCATAAATGTTTTCCAAATCAATGAACATTCTTAAAACTTGTGAACTTATTTCAAATTCATGAACGATTCTCAAATTTTTAAACATTTTTCAAATCCATGAACTTTTTCCAAATCAGCGAGCATATTTTTTTCAAATTCATGAACTTTTTTTCAAATCCATGAACTTTTCCAAATTTTTGACTTTTTAAAATTTATGTATTTAGTTTCTAATTTGCAAAAAAATTGGATCCATATTTTTTCCTATAAAAGTCAACGGTCCAGGATCTATGGTTAACGGTCAAGGGAGTGAGTCAACTGGTTAAAAACACAAAATGGAACGAGGCAGCTAGCGCGAGCAAGCGCAGGGAGTGTTAATGGGCATTCCCCAAGGATATCGGTTTGTTAGCGTCGCTTAAGGCGCTGCTTAGGCGCAGATCCTATTCCCGGACTACCACAAGGGATAGCGTACCCCCAGGTCGCTGCCGTTCTTGTATGGTCGGCCTATTTTTGCTTTTATCCATGGGTTCAGGGAACGTTCTAGAACCTTCCGTAAACCTGTTTTTCTTTTATTTTTGTATTTCTTCTGGTTTTTTCTTTCTTTCCTTTTTATTCATTTTCCTTTTCTTTCTATATTTTTCTTTTTATTTTTATTCCTTTTACATTTTGTGAATATTTTAAAATTTTGCAACAAAAAATGAAATCATGAACATATTTGAAATCTTGAATATGTTTTGAATTGTGATTTTTGAATACGTGAACATGTTTTAAATCCGTGAACATTTTGTGATTTTCTGAACATTTTATAAATACATGAAAATTTTCAAATCACGAATATTTTCCTAATCTGCAAAAAAATTACCATTTCCTGAACATTTTCTAAAATCATGAACATTTTTCGAATTCACAAACATTTTTGAAAAATCACGATCATTTTCAGAATACACGAACATTTTTTGAATCCATGAACACTTCTTGATTTCCTGATCATTTTTGCAAAATCCGCGATCATTTTTTGAATACCGGAATGTTTTTCAAAATCTGAACATTTTTTGAATCCCTGAATTTTTTTTACTTCGAGAATATTTTTCAAAATCGTGAACTCTTTTTAGAATTTGAACATTTTTTCGTATTCCTGAACATTTTAAATTTTGAAACTTTTTTTGAAATCATCAACATTTTTTTATTTTGTGGATTTTTGAAGTGCCAAACAAAAAAAACAGGGGCGCCCCTCCCCGCACTTAGGCAGCCCAAATCGTGCGCAGGAGGGACGGGGGTACGGGTTGCGTGCCTATTCGGACCTCCCGTGCTTAGGAGGTCTCGCTTATAGGTAGGTCATCGTTACTTTCAGCCATGGATCGTTGTTCCTGTGAGTTTCCAGCGATTTTGATCGTTTCGGGAGCTCGCCGGAGTAAAGATACGCGGCTGAACCCAGCCCAAACACGTAGCCGAGGGTTCAAGTTATGTAAGTTTAACACCATAGCAGAATAAGATGAAACCTCCGTTGGGCAAAGCATAGAGCTGATCGTACTTAACCAACCACAGCAACACATGAGTAGGACAAGAAAAAAAAAACATGATACTGGAAGAAACCCAACTTTGTTCATTTGCACTCAGAGCATTATATCAGTCACTTTATAATCGGAGAGATTCAGTCCGCGAGACGTAGACATGGACTTGTGGGCAGAAACCTACTTCGTGATAAGCTTTTCAACTTATCTTTTAGAGTACAAGACTCTGAATTTAACATTCTGGGTGAGAAATGGCTCACAAGTAGTTAACATACACTCGGAGTACTTTTGCTCCAGAACTCTAGATCATTATTAGAGTGAATTTCACTGTTTTTACCTCCTAGTTTAACGTTTGTGATAGTAATTGCCCATTTAGCCAATTTTCGTCATTTTCAATAAATTTAGGCAAACTTGTGCCACAAATTACCCCTTTTAATATATTTTTGCAATCTAGCAAGACAAACCCACAAATCAGTCCTTACTTGGCTCTCCACGTAGACTGCGCAAATTTTAGCTAACTAGTTTTTGTTTGATTGGTTTGTTTTGGTTTTTATTTATGCATGAGCACTTCTTCAAACACCTGGTGTGTGTCAAGCGCAGGGATCCTCTATCGAGTAGCCTGCTGCGGGTCGATGTAGCGATGGTAGTGGCGAGGCCAACGAAGACCAGAGGTACGGCGGTGGGGCCACGCTGCCATTGACCCGGTGTGTGGCTGAGGTCCAAGAACATAAGGTGGTGTGGAACCTGATGCCGGTCTTCTCGAAATCAAGCTCGTTCAACGACGGGTATATCGTGGGCACCAGGTTCGTATTGTCAAACAGGAACGGCGACAGGTGGCCGACGAGCCGATTGCGGGAGATGTCAAGTGACCCGGTTGTTGGCCAGGATCAGGCACCAGAAGGTCCCGCACAGCAGCACCAGCGGGATGGCGCCCATGAGTCCGCGCTTGGGAGCCCGGGATTGTTTCGACACATATTTTGTGTTGCAACCATTCTCTAAACATTAACAACACTCAATTTCGAACATGCTAACATGCATGCATGTGAGAATCTACTTGGGCGAACCCGTCTGGCTAATGAGTTCCCGGTACCTACAAATCAATTGACACCCTACATCATGTACGACATCCATGCATCCATCTTAGCACACACCTTCTACAACCTATTCCATCTATATAGTCCAGTGACTCTTTAATACCACACACTGCAACGTGTATGTTGCATATGTGCCTCATATATTGAACGAACGATATGAGAACATGTTATCCCTAAATGTTTTCTGATGGTGTAACATGTGGTGGGTGATGTTTGATTCAATGCTCTGAGGTGTTCCTAAATGCAGTTTTATATATAAATAGAATAAACATTATGGATATAGTTAAATAGCTTCTGCAAGTTAGCGAGTGAATATGGGTACATCAAAATCATATGTAGCTGTATTATTCTACCAAGTGCTTTTCCATCAAGATGCGTCATCTCCTACTAACTTCTTCATGTCCACCATGTCATTCTTTACAAAATATGTTCTCGCATCCGTGGGGCCACATCGTTGGAGAATGTGCAGCATTTTCTCTCTAATAAGTTCTTTTTTTTTCTTGCATACAACATGTAGCGCCTTGATCATATATCTCCAATACATCAAATGCTATATTTAGTAATATCATTCATTAGGCACTGTATACATAATATGAGTTCCGGACTTCATTTTCTTTGATCTTCATGAATTTGTCTACTCAACTTAAATCTTTTAATTCTAAATGATTCAAATTTACAACATCTATAACATTCAACTTGCATGATTTATCCATGGATGGAAGTGAGACTTGGTACCTAAAAGTGTAAGTGCGTTTGGGTAGCTCCTTACTAGACCAAACCTTGCGTGATTCAGCAAACTAATTTATGCACCAATCTACCAAATATCATAATCTATTAATATCTTACCTTGTAATCCTGCAATTTTACTCAATCATGTTCATACTCGGTGGGAACGAATGATGGAGCATGACAAGAAATAGAGGGCGGAGCAATGGATTACAATGCTGATACGTCAGCGGCCTGGATGGTTACAAATCTTTTTAGAGGAAGCTAAACAATTCTAGAGGTTAGCAGTTCCTCCAGTGACATCTTCCCACACAGAGCAAAGTGGCAGTATGTAACATGTGTTGGATCCTTCCACAAACAGGTCCAGGACTTAGTAACACACATGCTATAATGCATGCAAACAATCAGCTACTACTATTCTATTGCGACTTGCACGCTAGCTAGCTCTTTCGCCGTGCCTAAAATTCTTGCAAACTAAATGACATCCTACATGCATCCATCTCGGCACGCTTTGTCTAATACTTGTCCCATCTATATCTACTCTAATGTTTTCCAACAACACACTTCGTAGAGTAGATGTATATATACTAGATAATGAATAGCGTGGATGTGCATAGTATATATTCAAGGATCTGTACGAGAACTTATTCCTTTTTATATTAGTGGTGGTGAAGTTATGGTGAGTGATGTTTAGTCAATTCTCTGAGGTTTCTCATTGTACAACTTCATATAAAAAGGGAATATATATTATGTATAAGGCTCAGTAGACATGTACAAGTTAATGCAAAACATCTCACTTATATTATGTATTCCATGGGTGCATGGAAATTTTATACAAATATGTAATTGTCCTCCACTAACTATTTTTTATTTCCTCATTCAAGCACGTCTTCTCTTACTAGCTCCCCATATTCACCATGTCACCACCTCCTAGTAACTATTTTCGGTTTTGTCAAATTAAACCATTTCATATATGTTTGGCAAGTTGGTGGCCCTGGTGGAAGGAGAGGAGCGGGCACATGACTGCAATTGCAAAACCTCTTCTACTGTACGGCTCGCAGTGTCGTGATTGATTGCGAGCAAACATCTGTTGCTTCTAGCCATAAGTACAAGCTCCTTGTGCACCACACCTTTGATGAGAAACCTCCGGGTGTTGGATCGGGCACATCGATGAGATGACCTAGGTCCAAAAGTGGAAGTGGAAGAGGACGGCAAGCTCAACTACAACTTCATCATCAATGGCCCCTCGTTCTCCATGCATATATATTTCACCTGAGCTCATCGGCACGTTTTGTATGTAGCATGTCTGAAAAAGAGATGTGCCACTTGAGGGATATCCATATTCATCCTCTGTTTACAAAGTTCACCCTACATCCCTACCCTTAGATGAGTGGGACATGGAAATCAGTTGACATCATAACATGATCAGATAATTAAAAACCACTCTATGTTTGTTGGGTGGGGAACAAGGACAAATACTCCCACGGAGAGTTTTATTCACCGACCAGACTAGTTTGAAGTTTGGACAGATCACTCGAGTTGGACAAAGAAACGACAATATACTGAGAAAACGGAGAAACCCTTTTAGCAGCGTAAACAGCTTAATGGAAAATGTTTACGTAGGCTAACACCCCCCATAGACATTTCCCAACAAAAAGATGCATGGTGTGTTAGGCTAACTGCTTAATAGGCCATAGCAGGCCATGCTTGCTTGACTCCTTTCTCAATAAAAAATAGACTCCTAAAGCATCATCTTGGTTGCACTTTCGAAAACTACAACCATCGAGTATATTCCATTTAAACGTTACAAATTCTATTAGCCTTGTGTTTTACTTCAATATGGTATGTTCTTACAAAAACACTCTTCCTATACATACGTAGCTTAAGAATCCTCGCGGTGTGCATTACACCCCGAGATATTTTCCGCTTCAAATACTCATCTGAGAAGGACCGCGGTATGTAATCTGCATTGGACCAGTGTTCTACAAGTTGTGCAACTATATATATTGAAGGATTGGCACGAATGCATACTGTTGTAAGTGTTAGTGATTTTGTATGGTGTGGTGGATGATGTTGAATTCAAATTTCTAAGGTTTCTCATATTACGATTTCATATAAAATGGGATAAATATCATGGGTGTGGTCCAGTGGCCTTGTAGAAGTAACATGTGTCAATATATTCCATGGATGAAATGATAATCCTATAACTTTTTTTTTTGCATCCACAATGACGCAAGTCATATTTACTAATTCCTCCATATTCAACCAGGTCATGAAAGAAATGTGTCACTTCTATTTGACAAAAACGTAGCACTTTTAAGCATGCAAAATTCACTACTATGTATTACACGTATCAAGAACTATATTCAGTATGTGAGATCAATTGTCTCTTTTCGACATGTTGGCCGGTGAACATAATTTTTAAAAAATTTAAGTGACTCCCACTTGCTTAAAAAGAACAGATGGTTCCATCTTCACAGAAGTATTAGTGAAGTCAGGTGTAACTTTCAATCATAATTTAACTGCATGTGTATCCTGCCTCATAAATAATAAATATAATCTCACTTGCAAGGGTTGATGGCCGAGTTTATCTCTCATTGTACTGTGTTGCTGTAGCAGGTAAATAATTAATGCCCCCACCCCATATAGTCTTTTAATGGCAAAAGAGGTTTAAGATATAAATTACTGTTGCAAGCAACAAATACTACGAAACAGTTATTTACCATCAGTTGTGGTATTTTACAATTTTTTTGGTCCAATGCGCATCTCCAATTCTCCATCACTACTTTTAACAAATGTTTCGAAACAAATGCAGAATATCAAATAGCATTACCACATTTTTTTTCTTGACAGTATCATTACCACATTTTTTGTTCCACATAAAAGCACAGGTCCACTAGACCAGAGTCGAGTCAGATTAAAAAAAACACGAGAGGCGAAAAGAAAACCGCCCAAATCTCTTGCTCCGCTGACAGTTCGATCAGCGGTTCCCTCCCTCTTCGGTCGTCCTTGGGCGGCGGGAGAGTGGAGGGACCTTGATTCTGTGCGGGAAGTGTGTAGATAGTAGGGTTAGGTTCCCGATGGCGCTGGCAAGGTGGTGGTGGCGGTGGAGCTATGGAATAATGGTGTTGGAGCTTGTTCCTCATCTCGGCAAGGTCACTTGTGGCGGCATCGACAAGCTTCCGGCGTTGTCTTCTCCCGGATCCGTCGATTCGGTGGGCATTGGTTTCTTTAGACGCGGTCTTCGCAGCGGAGGCGATGGCCGACTAGATGAGATTTTGTCCCTCGATCCCGACTTCGCCATGGCAAGGTGGCTCTTGTTCTTGTTGTGGGGTGATGCGGTGTGATGTTGGAGGATGCCGCCGGTGGATTTCGCCGCTTTTAAAGGAGCTCTTCATGGACTTCAGAGTTGTGTTGTTGTCGGCCTGATGAAGTGATGGTTGTCCTTCCTTTCGCTCTGGCGTGCTGGTCCCCTTGGACAGAGGCTGAAGACTTCCGTCCGCGTTCAATCTGGCTGCAGATTCCAAGGTCACGCCGGCTTTGGGTGTGAGTGCGGCAGCGGTAGCATCGCGCACCGTCAACCCGCGATGGTACACATACAAAACAACATGATACGAGATTTACCGAAAATAAAGAAAAGGAAATAAATGCCCAAAAACAAAAAATAAATGCCCAGGCCTCGGTTTGAATGTTAAAAACATGAAGCAAAATATGCTGGAAGTTGAAACAAATATGTCTATACGTAAAATATACAAACCAACACAAAAATTGGAAAAAAATAAAAGGGAAAAGCGTTAGAAATTTGTTGAATGTGAAGCAAAATCTAATGGAAGTAAAAAATAAAAAATGACTATTGGAAATTATGCATACACATACAAAACAAAATTATACTAAATTTACAGAAAATAAGAAAAAGGAAATAAATGCCCAAAAGCAAGGAAAAAAATGGCCAAGCCTAGATTCTAATGTTAGAAACATGAAGCAAAATATGCTGCAAGTTAAAACATATATATATATATATATATATATATATATATATATATATATATATATATATATATATATATATATATATATATATATATATATATATGTGTGTGTGTGTGTGTGTGTGTGTGTGTGTGTGTATAATGTACAAACCAACACAAAATTTGAAAAAAAAAAAAGAGAGGCAAAAGCATGTCTGAGCCCAGGTTCGAACTGATACGAAATTTAACCGAAAATAAGGAAAATGAAATAAATGCCCAAAAACAAGAACAAAAAATGGCCAAGCCTAGATCCGAATGTTAGAAACATGAAGCAAAATATGCTGCAAGTTAAAACAAATATATCTTGTATGTAAAATGTACAAACCAAGACAAAATTTGAAAGAAAAAAGAGCCAAAAAGAAATTGTTGTCTGAGCCCAGGTTCGAACTGGGGACCTTTAGTGTGTGAGACTAACGTGATAACCAACTACACCACCCAGACGTTTTTGTAAAAAGCTTCGACAAGATTTATATTACCTTTCGTTCTAGCCCTTCTGTAGAAGCCAACGGCCTGAATTTCGGTCGCTCCCTTTGGCGACGGAATATGCCGTGGCATATTGTGGTTCTCCTTGCACCTCTTGTCTGCCTAATCCAACGGTTGATCAAACACCAGTAGTAAATTCCTTCACTCAGAGCATACGGTCCTCATGTGAAATCACAGAGCAAGCTCTCTATGCAAGCAAACCGTGCATCCGGTGAGATTATTTCGAGAAACCAAGAGCGAAACTCCTCTGCCGATATAAGAACCCTCACTCGTGCAGTGGTGCTACAATCCGCTCGGCAAGTCAAGTCGGGGTAATCACCGTGCATCTTCTAACAAGAGCGTGTGGTTTTGTCTAAGCACCAATTGCTTATAAGTTATAACAAAGGACAGATGCTTAACTAGTATCCTACTATGAACATGCACCTAGTGCTAAAGAATCGATTCATTTTACCACGCACCTTTCTAAGAGCATCTATAGCCGAACGTCTTAAACCCGTCTCAAACGCACGGGCAGACGGCCTGGTCAGTGACCAGTCACAAAAAAGCGACCCAAACGGGTTCCTCAAACGGGCCTCAAACGCCTGGTCTGACCGACACCCCTCATATAATCATATCCAACCCAAATCTGGGCCGGATATGGGTGCGCCCGGACGCGTCTGTCACGTCGGACCCGACAGCCCTACCCCACCACAAATTGCACCAAATCCACCCCCTCGACCTACCAGATCCATTTGCTTTCTTCTCTCTTCTTCCTCCTCCGCGACGGACGTCTCGCAGCTTCGCCGCCCCCATTGCTCCGCAGTCATTCCGAGCCTCTGCGCCGCCAGCACCGGCACAACAGTCCTCCTCTGCGGGGAATGTATCAAGGTCACCCAAAGAGGCCACCACCATACTTGAATCAGTGGCATCACATGACATATGGATTTAGCATGTTTTTTTGGAATGTCGGGTTCTCACAATGACATCAGCATGCTTCAACGATCTCCGGTGTTCAGGAGGCTTTGTAACGAGGAATCGCCGCCGTGCAACTACACTGTCAACGGCCATGACTACAACATGCGATACTATCTTGCCGATGGCATCTATCCTTAGTGGTCGGCGTTTGTGAAGACCATATCAGATCCTTGGCTGGGAATGATCAGTACATGATGCTAACATTCTCAGTGACAACATGAATTGTCCTGATGGCATCAACATCCCAGATGGCAAGTTCTACCTAGGAGATGATGACGCATGCCGGCTAGGTGTTCTTCCACCCTTCAGGAAAACCAGGTACCATCTGAACGAGTTCGTTGGTAGGAACTATCATAGGACTCCACATGAGCTGTTTAATCAGGCACTCCAGGCTTAGAGTTACTGTTGAGAGGGCATTTGGAGCTCTGAAGAACATGGTTAAGATCCTGGATCAGAAGTCATTCCACACTTTCCCCACACAGGTTAAGTTTGTTCTTGCTTGTTGCATTCTGCATAACTGGATCCTGCAATGGGGTTGTGATGGACTGGTGCCTGAGGAGGAAGATGTGACGCCTGACGATGTTGTCAGCTTCGGCCATGGTGTGGAGGCATTTGACAACGAAGTCTGGAAGAACAAAAGGATGAAATGAGCACATGGAATGTGGAATAACAGAGGTCGGACAAGGATCTGAAGAAGAAAAAGAGCAAGAGCAGCAACAGAAGAGAAGAAGCAGCAGGATAGAAGAAGAAGAAGAAACAACAACATCAGAAGAAGAAGAAAAAAAGAGAGGAAGAGGACGGACTTCCACCTAGTTAGCATCGATGAACTTTCCCCTATTCAACCATATGGCTCTTGATAATTTGTATTGCCATTTGATAGTAGATAGGAAGAACTGCGATTTGTTTCCTAGCTAGGGACTGAAACTATGTTCAGATCGTGTGTGGTAAGATCACCACTAGTAAGAAGTGGTGACAACACCTTATGCACTTTACAACCAAACAACGCGTGATATGTGCGCCTACTGCAACGCACCCAACCAAACGGTGGGTCAATACTAGTTCCCTCATGTAGCCAGCCCAGATGCGGGCAACCAAACTACGTGCAAATGCTGATTCTGGGTTGTTTTACCTCAGCCAGACCCATCAAAGAAACACATCAAATGCAGGCAAAATCGATGCAGACAACCAAACACGTCCATACTACCTTACCTTGGCCATCTGCGTTCTCGAAGGAAACACACATGGCAACCATGGCGCACACCTCCCAGAAGACGTGAGAATCCCTATCTTCCTTTGAATGGACGTGTCAAACCCCAGAATAGAGAAAAATTCACCGTAGGTCCTTAAACTTGCGCCGGTGGTCATTTTAGTCCCCATAGTTCAAAATACCCAAAATACCATCCCTAAACTTGTCCTAGGGGTTCACATACGGCCCATTATACTGTTTGGCCTACGTATTCGCTGATTTGGCAGCGGTCAACTCGTGCCACGCGGGCGCTGACTGCCACGTTGTCTCCAGCCGCTTGAATACGCAGGAAAGCAGGGGGTCTTTTGCAAATTACGCACATAAAACAGCTGCCCTCTCACCTGGTCGGACCGCGCCACCTGTAGGGTAACGCAGTAGAAAACAAAAAAAAGTCGACCTACGCACCAGCCCAGGGCCACTATGGAGACTGCATACAAGGTTTGATCTTTTTCGTTACCGACTCGTAGCGCAGCGGAAGTAGAGTCGATGACGAATGGCGGTGCAGATCCCCGCAGCTAGGATTTTACAACCTCCCAACCGCGAGGATGTATACCCTCATCTGCCCCGCGGACAGCCCTCCGGGAGGCGGTCGCACAGTCCCCCGGACGGTGTCGCGGACAGCCCTTCGGGAGGACCTCCGAAACTCGGACAGCCCTTCGGGAGGACCTCCAAAACTCGGACGGTCACACGGACAGCCCTTCGGGAGGCACTCTCGAACTAAGACCGAAACTACGATCTCTCTACAGAGTTGCACACATACGGTGTCATCTATCCGGCAGGGCTTCGCCGTCCAGAACTAGTTCCCACCGGAACCCAGACAGCCTTTCGGCTCTACGAAACTATTTCGTGGGAGGGAGAGAAGAAAGGCAGATCATGCATGCCATGTGTGTGAGAGTTAGAGTGAGTATGGAGAGCTCCTCTCCACCTCCTTATATAGTGGTGGAAGGGGTGAGGGGGGGGGGCTGAAATTTTAGCCCACAAAACAAGCACCCACCAAACAAGGAAACATGTTCCCACCAAACATGGAGAAAACATGTTCCCTTGTCCATGGTGTTCCCCCATGGGGCCCCACCTTCCTCCCAACACTCTCCACCATTTGTGGGGGCTGCCCCCCACCATGGGGGGGCCCCCCAACACTTTGTCCAGCCACAAGGGGGCTGTCCCCTAAAGGGGGCGCCCCCAAAAACAGCCCAAAAACAGCCCCCACGATCCGTGGGATCTTGTCCCCTCTCGCTGGGACAAGATGTTTTTCGAAACTATTTCTTCTGAAAAATTCCGGAAGGTCCCAGAACATTTCCGGCACCCTCTAAAATTATCTGGACGCGCTCCGGAACATTTCCGGTATGGTGGTTTAATTTAAAACCATCTTCGTTTACCCGGTAAACAATTCCGGCAGCTCCGAAAACCTTTTTCGGTTTTTTCTCCGGAAAAATTCCAGAAATTACCAGACCAATCTGGCAACCTGCAAAACATTCCCGGTGCTTGCCGAAACCTTTTTGGATCAATGGTTTTATCCGAAACAACTTTTCGGTTTTACCGAAACTTTTTCGGTGTTCTCTCCGGAACTTTTCCATCGTCTCTGAAACCTTTCCAGTGACTTTCTCTCGGACTCCTCGTCTAGTATTCAGCAGATAGATGACCCTTAAGCGTGTGACCCTATAGGTTCGGTGAAGTATAGACATGACCGGAACACTTTCCGATCAATGATCAGCATCGGAGCCGTGGACACCCATATTGACCCCTATACCCACACGAATGAATATTCGAGTGAACCTCCAGTTGCCGTGTGCTATTCCTGTTGCTTCGCGATATGTTACAATTACCCAAGGTGAGAAACATCGGCATCCTCGTGGATCAACACTTGTCCACAATGCCAGTTACCTCGTTGCCGGTATTGTTCTCTTTTCTCGTTCCCGTGTTCCGGCATCCCTGTGATCAAATCACCCTGTGTCTGGCCAGACGATGATGGATACCGTAACACCGAGAGGGCCCAGAGATATCTCTCCATCGTCGGAGGAGCAAATCCCAATCTTGAGCTATCAAGTTACTTGACATACTTTTCCATGAACCCGTAAGCCGCCGTAATAGCCACCCATTTACGGATGACGTTTAACAAACCCCAAAGTTCATGAAGCAAGCATGAAGAAACTCGATACTCTCATGGTCTAAGGAATTATGCAAACATTAACTTCCTGTGTTATTAACCATTAACTTATGACGAATGTATCTCATAGCATAACATCAATATTGGGTCGATTCAACACAAGTGTTCTACCAACAATTGTGCCCTCAAAATTGCCGGCATAGCCATGCCCATGATCAGGAAAACAGGATCATCATGCAATACTTGAGCCAGTCATAGAGGCTTGACTAGGAATACATTTTACCGTTTATTATCCCACACGTGCAAATGAGTCTTCCTCCGAGCCTCGTGGTTATTGCAGACTCGAGAACCACAGCAGTTATAGCATGGAACATAAACCTAATTATGAACAGGGAGATAATCAATAACATTTATTATTGCCTCTAGGGCATATCTCCTACAGACTCCCACTTGCACTAGAGTCAATAATCTAGTCAATGCTAATGCACTTTACACCTATGGCATACTGGTGTAAAATATGCTTCGCATGTGGTATAGCCTGATGTCCAACGGATCTGACGACTTCAGCTCCGTGTGTAACTTTGCATATCCTCGCGTTTTCACGCTTTCACAAACTTCATATTTTGTGTGGACTTGGCTTTGCATATGTGTGAATCATTGGTCGAAATCTGATTCCTCAGACTGAGCTATGGAGCAACTATCTGCAATAGTGTCCCATAGACAAAAGCCATCTTGGAACCATACTAAGTTCATGAATGAACTATATGATTCAACAACTTCTTTGTCGCTTCTTAAGCGTCAACATACTTAGCCTCTGTTATAGAATTCGCCACAGTATCTTGTTTGGAACAATTTCCAACTACCGTGCCACCATATTATGTATTACACAAAACCCTTAACTTAAATCGAAAATCGCATGGAGCATTGATGAAGACTGTATCGATGTAATTACTTACAACGAGCACTTCATAATCTCTGCTTGCGAGAAAACATGTCATCACTACTACTCTAGTACTTTAATGACATCTTTCACTGTTGTCCTACGATCAGTACTTTGATCACTTTGGTATCCATACTCTCAACAACTTTGGAGTATCGGACATATCTGGTTGTTTTACATACCATGGAATACATGATTAATCCAAACACAAGAGTGTGTGGAATCTCCATCATGTATTTTACTCATCAGTGTTTTGGGACACCGAGTCTTGCAAAACTCTTTCCTTGTGACTTCGGCAAGAATCACTTCTTGGCATTTTAAATGCTAAAAGGTTTTAGCATCTTGTCAATATGTATTCATCGCTTAGCCCTATTAGGTAAATCTATCTCCATAGATCATCATGCCTAATATTGAGGCTATTTAGCCCAAGCACTTCATCAAAAAACTATTTTCAAATGAAGTCCTTAATTCGTGTCAAGAAATTTATTTCCAATTAACAATGTGTCAAGCACACAACATTTTTAGAAATATTATTATGCTCCCACTTAATTTCTTGAATTACAAGCATCTTCGTTACCCATTGATGAAGTCAAACCCCTTTGGCCATTTCATCAAAACACGAAGATTCCAACTCCACTTTGCTCTCTTCTGTCCATCGCTGGAACTCTGAAGTTTGCATACTTGCTAGCATCTTCTGGATTGACAAATTACTTTGGACTGTATCACATACAAGTCCTAGGTTTCATTTCCATGAGATGGAAATCCTTTTGTCATCCATGTTTCATATCTCATGATTGATATATGAATTAATTGCTAGTTCAACCCGAACCGACCTCAAGCATCGCTATGGTGAAACAACCTCATCGTAGTCAACTCCTTGAACTTGTTATTTCAACAAGTCGAGCTTTATGGATAAAACATTTTTATCCGTATCAGTTTTTAGTTCCATAAATATTCGTTTAGACTCTAAGTCTTCCGAAAGGTGTATCAAGGTTCTAATCTTGAATTACTTATATGTAAACTATCTCGGATTGTATTGGCATTTAGCCAATTCCGGAGTCAGGGCCCATCATCGCTTCCTTGTGTATCGTAGGTATACTGTTGTCCAACAACAATATCTCGTTTGCGCACCTGAGAGGTTTGCACGAGCCTTGCCTACGAGGTTCAGCTGCAAGTTCGACTGAAGTCCATACATTTTATTGTAGAGACTTCCGTATCAGTCGCAGTAGGAAACTCCGGAATCACTTCCAAGGTTCCTTTCCTTTGACCTGATGACGAAGATACCGGTTATCTCGTCGAGTTGCATTGTCCTCCCACTCACCTTTTGTAAGAACTATTCTCTTTAAAAGCATACCGTTTTGTGGCAATCCTATTTGCCTCGGTATAGTGAGGGAGGAATACCCAATGACTTGGGATAACCTTACAAAGTAGCATTTGTCTGATTTGGAATAGGTTTGTAATCTTTTACACAAGCCCCATATTCCAAATGTTAAGAAAAGATATAACATGGTTGGGCGTACCATACCATGGCATCATTTCAACAGACCCGATGGAGCTCTTTTCAGTGTAAAAGCCGTAGTCTCTAAAGCATCACCTTAAAAGGGATAATGGCAAATTTATTTATGTCATCTTTGATCTTACCATGTCATAAATGGTTTGATTACATCTTCACGGACTTTCCACTTGCAGTGGTGTTCCAGGAGGTGCAAGTTATGAAACCCCTTTCATAACTCATCAGACATTCGCTAAAGTTGTAACTCAAATATTCCTTTCTGCAATCGAATTGTAGAAACATAATTTTCTTGTTACAATAACTTCTACTTCATTTTTGAAAACCTTATGAATGAATTCAAAAGATCCAGACTTACGTCTCAACAAGTAAATATCCATATATCTACTTGAGTCATTTCTGAAGATAGACAAATCCACTACTTGCAACAACATTTGTTGGACTTTCACACATCATAATGTATGATCACCAATATGTTCTTTGCTCGTTCCTTATGGTCTGTGAACGGTATTTCAGTCACTTCACTTTTCAGAGGAAAGTTGCAAGTGTCAGATGATTCAAAATCAAATGACTTCAAAAATCCATCATAATGGAATTTTCCATGCGGGTTTCTCCAATGTGACCAAATGCAGTGCCACACTTGTGTGGTATTCTTTTAGTCTTGCGACATTTAGCGTCAGTGTTATGGATGTATCATATTACCATCAATATTCATAGCATACATCCCATCCTGTATGGAAGCATGGCCCTTCATGTTATTCATAACACCGAACATCAAAAGTTCTCTTATGAATAACCTTCTTGCAAAATACCTTATGCAAAGGGCTAGAGTGTATGAAACTCTAAATGAATTATGAAAGTAAATACAGAGGCAATGTATTAATATCAATATTCATAACATACATCTCATTCATAATGAAAGTATGGCCCTTATGTTATTCATAACACCGAACATCAAAAGTTCTCTTATGAACAACCTTCTTGCAAGATACCTTATGCAAAGGGCTAGAGTGTGAAACTCTAAAATGAATTATGAAAGTAAATACATAGGGAATACACCTATGGAAGGCATAGTAACATTTACTATGTTCCCTGCGCGTATCTAAACCTCATTCCTGGCTAGTCTTTCAGACCATAGTAGTTCTTACATCGAGCTGCAACAGAATGCAATCGAGCGGGTATCTTTGTGATTAACTCACAATACCCAAGAATTAGTGATTAACATGTTTAACCATAATTGCCAAGAACTATATCTTTGACCAGCCTTCTATACATCAAAAACTTGTATGACATTCATACATGAGCTGGATATTCCAGTCTTCTTTCCTTTTGCCATTATACTTCTAACAGTTTAACTTTCAGTATTTCTCCTACTCTCAGAAGAAGCACCCAACTTTAGAGTGGCGTTAGCCCCGGATTTCCTAGGCGTGAAAGTTTCACTAACACCCTTCGGACACTTCCTTTCTCTTTAAGTTGTTGTTTTATTCACCATCATCATATGACAGGCGTTCTTCTGGATCCCTCTTTTATCAGTCTAATGCATAGTAAACTCCTTTACTAATAGTTTGCAAACAAACATTGCTTTGGATATCTCATATCTTTTAGCCTTTATTTGTCTCTGAAAATGATTTTCAGATTCCATGAATATCACATAACTATCCAAACTTTTGAAGTTCGGGTCTCATGGAAGCAAACGTATTGCACTTGACTGAAACAGAATTCTAGCTTTTGGATCGAAGGAAGAGAGTCACATGATCCATAGCATTAGCGGGAGAATACCGAAAGTATGCGATAGGACAAAGTCCTTCTCGGCACTCTAGAGGACAATCCTCACATTACGTTACCAACCGTAAAGATTTAACCAGATATTTAACAGCTATTCAATTTTTAATAGGGAAGGTGGAAACGCGAGCCATTATCCTACAACTATTATGCAAATCACACTTAGACAGAGTTCATAATTAATTGCACTGAGAATTAAACAAGGTAATTCTACAGTGCGCTCCCACTCAAATCAATATCTCTCATAATTGATTGTGAGTGATGCAAGATCCAACTTTCAATTCAGCGTCAAGGATGTAACCATCTCAAGTGACGAGAATTTCAATTGGTAGGCCAACTTGCCAATCACATCTCTATGTGACTCTTGTTCATCTTTCGATGCTTGTGTTCCGAGCTCATGACTTTCATGCCTGAACGTCAAGACAACCAAGTGATCTTGTTGCGAGGTCTCAACTCACCCGCCTCACACTTCTCTAATCGTTCGTACCCATGTAACCATGTGATACCCCGAAGAGATAGGTGCCGTGACGGTGCTACACTTGGGAGAACACTAACTACTTGATATTTTTTGTGAGAGATCACCCTAATAAAAAGCGACTACCGCGCAATCAAGAAGGGTGCATCATAAGGGATAAACATCTCAGGCAATTCATAATAGCAAGATATGGTATAGCCCTTTCTGACGGAGAAGTCTTTCATTTCTTCGTCTTCGGCATTCGCGTCGGTGTTCACCTTCGCGAAGATTGCCACCACCTTGTCGATGCACCAAATAATATTGCTATCTCTATAGCTAATAAAATAAGTGCATTACATAAGGTTGACACGCAGGTCATTAAAGTGCAATCATATGGCTCCAGCCATCATGCCGAATCATGACACGCAGGTCATGTTAATCAATTTACATCATATAGTCATCTCATACATAATCAAATTATTATGAACACTGCTATACCACATCACATGCACATGCAAACCATCCTGCAAAACCAAGTTAGACGCCTCTAATCGGTTCATGCGAAATTTTATTTTACGTGGCTTCTAAGGTTTCGAAACAAACCGAAGCTACCAACGTCCATCATCAAGCATGATAATCCAAGTCGCTAGATTAACATTCCAGGGTGTATGAAACACGAGATAATAAAATCTCGAGCCCCATACTAAACTTCGTCATACGCGTGACCCCCGTGCAGATCACATCTGCATTGCCCTTTCGTCTGCAAAATTTCATCTTTCTTTTTAACTACGGTGGAATTCAATGAACTGTTAGCACTTCGTTGATCAATCAGGATCGCGGATTGCCAGAACATTGAAACTCCACCATACTGTTATCAAGATCAGAAATATGCAAATTCGAGGGAAGCAACAAGAACATTGGGTAACAGACTTCATCTGCTACCCGCACAAATAATTTTCAGCAATAGATCTCATCTACTACCTAATTATATTGTGCAACACCCATACATCTCTATGTATTCTCGATCGCAACCTGCATCTACGCATAGCACGGCTCTTGATGCCACTGTAGGGTAACGCAGTAGAAAACAAAAAAAATTCGACCTATGCACCAGCCCAGGACCACTATGGAGACTGCATACAAGGTTTGATCTTTTTCGTTACCGACTCGTAGCGCAGCGGAAGTAGAGTCGATGACGAATGGCGGTGCAGATCCCCGCAGCTAGGATTTTACAACCTCCCAACCGCGAGGATGTATACCCTCATCTGCCCCGCGGACAGCCCTCCGGGAGGCGGTCGCACAGTCCCCCGGACGGTGTCGCGGACAGCCCTTCGGGAGGACCTCCGAAACTCGGACAGCCCTTCGGGAGGACCTCCAAAACTCGGACGGTCACACGGACAGCCCTTCGGGAGGCACTCTCGAACTAAGACCGAAACTACGATCTCTCTACAGAGTTGCACACATACGGTGTCATCTATCCGGCAGGGCTTCTCCGTCCAGAACTAGTTCCCACCGGAACCCAGACAGCCTTTCGGCTCTACGAAACTATTTCGTGGGAGGGAGAGAAGAAAGGCAGATCATGCATGCCATGTGTGTGAGAGTTAGAGTGAGTATGGAGAGCTCCTCTCCACCTCCTTATATAGTGGTGGAAGGGGTGAGGGGGGGGGGCTGAAATTTCAGCCCACAAAACAAGCACCCACCAAACAAGGAAACATGTTCCCACCAAACATGGAGAAAACATGTTCCCTTGTCCATGGTGTTCCCCCATGGGGCCCCACCTTCCTCCCAACACTCTCCACCATTTGTGGGGGCTGCCCCCCACCATGGGGGGGGGGCCCAACACTTTGTCCAGCCACAAGGGGGCTGTCCCCTAAAGGAGGCGCCCCCAAAAACAGCCCAAAAACAGCCCCCACGATCCGTGGGATCTTGTCCCCTCTCGCTGGGACAAGATGTTTTTCGAAACTATTTCTTCTGAAAAATTCCGGAAGGTCCCAGAACATTTCCGGCACCCTCTAAAATTATCTGGACGCGCTCCGGAACATTTCCGGTATGGTGGTTTAATTTAAAACCATCTTCGTTTACCCGGTAAACAATTCCGGCAGCTCCGAAAACCTTTTTCGGTTTTTTCTCCGGAAAAATTCCAGAAATTATCAGACCAATCTGGCAACCTGCAAAACATTCCCGGTGCTTGCCGAAACCTTTTTGGATCAATGGTTTTATCCGAAACAACTTTTCGGTTTTACCGAAACTTTTCCGGTGTTCTCTCCGGAACTTTTCCATCGTCTCTGAAACCTTTCCAGTGACTTTCTCTCGGACTCCTCGTCTAGTATTCAGCAGATAGATGACCCTTAAGCGTGTGACCCTATAGGTTCGGTGAAGTATAGACATGACCGGAACACTTTCCGATCAATGATCAGCATCGGAGCCGTGGACACCCATATTGACCCCTATACCCACACGAATGAATATTCGAGTGAACCTCCAGTTGCCGTGTGCTATTCCTGTTGCTTCGCGATATGTTACAATTACCCGAGGTGAGAAACATCGGCATCCTCGTGGATCAACACTTGTCCACAATGCCAGTTACCTCGTTGCCGGTATTGTTCTCTTTTCTCGTTCCCGTGTTCCGGCATCCCTGTGATCAAATCACCCTGTGTCTGGCCAGACGATGATGGATACCGTAACACCGAGAGGGCCCAGAGATATCTCTCCATCGTCGGAGGAGCAAATCCCAATCTTGAGCTATCAAGTTACTTGACATACTTTTCCATGAACCCGTAAGCCGCCGTAATAGCCACCCATTTACGGATGACGTTTAACAAACCCCAAAGTTCATGAAGCAAGCATGAAGAAACTCGATACTCTCATGGTCTAAGGAATTATGCAAACATTAACTTCCTGTGTTATTAACCATTAACTTATGACGAATGTATCTCATAGCATAACATCAATATTGGGTCGATTCAACACAAGTGTTCTACCAACAATTGTGCCCTCAAAACTGCCGGCATAGCCATGCCCATGATCAGGAAAACAGGATCATCATGCAATACTTGAGCCAGTCATAGAGGCTTGACTAGGAATACATTTTACCGTTTATTATCCCACACGTGCAAATGAGTCTTCCTCCGAGCCTCGTGGTTATTGTAGACTCGAGAACCACAGCAGTTATAGCATGGAACATAAACCTAATTATGAACAGGGAGATAATCAATAACATTTATTATTGCCTCTAGGGCATATCTCCTACACCACCCTCGCTCTCTTCCCCCAACCCTAGTCCGTCCCCGCCGCCACCTCCCTCCGTCGCCCTCCGCTGTCGCCGCCTGCTGCCATCTGTGGAGAGAGAGAGAGAGAGAGAGAGAGAGAGAGAGAGAGAGAGAGAGAGAGAGAGAGAGAGAGAGAGACCATGGCTTCCGCCGTCGCTTGCAAGGGTGCCGTGCCAGCCAGCCTCCTCAAGCATAAAATTTTCATGGAAGCCCGCCGGCGGTGAGAGAAGGCGGAGAGCACGCAAGGCCAAATGTCGAACAGGTGGCGGGCACCACCCTGGCCGAAGCAGAGGCGAGCGCTGGCAGGGAAGGCGGGGGTTGTGACAGGATAGGCGGATTGGGAGCTCGGGACGGCGACCGGGCAGGAGGAGGAGCCGTGGAGGGGTGAGGGGTGGGCGCTGCGGCCGGCGATAGCCAGCTAGGAGGACGGCCATTCGGGCGCAGCCGGTCCTCATGTCTTGGACGACCATTATGCATCTCTCTAGTCTAAATTTTTAGCCTGCTGTAGTTATTGATTTTCAGCCTATGCTTCTACTGTATTTGCTTGTTGAAAATTTCGGCATTTTTGGATTGGCTTCTCTATCCCTCACCCCTCCACAGGAACAAACATGGATCAGAAACTACATACTCAGCACAAATCAGTTCATGGCGTCAAAGTCGAGGAAATCAACAAAATGCTCCAGGAAATGCCTATCTCATATGGTTGTTCACACAAAAACACTACAGCTACGAACTCCAAGAATTACTGTTCTAACAAGAACAGAGGATAAACATAATTTATTTTTTACGGAACGGTGGGGAACAAACATGGATCAGAGACTACACACTCGGCACAAATCAGTTCATCACGTCAAACTTGAGGAGATCAACATATTTCCAAGACCAATCTCACCACCAAAGTAGTTAATCAAGCCAAACTTTAGACAATCAACAAAGTCCATGATCAATTTCACCACTAAATTAGTGCAGCACGCCAAACTTAGGAGATCAACAAGGTTTCACGACCAAATTCACCACCAAATCAGTTCACCATATGCCAAACTTGAGGAAATCAACATAGTTTCATGACCAATTTCACCACCAAAGTAAGTTAAGCATACGCCAAACTTGAGGAAATTAACAGAGTTCCCAACCAACTTCACCACTAGACCACGATCCAAGACGATCAACGAAGCAAAACGAAGAAAGAAAGACACCAAACATCACCAAATCAACAAGGCGTCTCTCATACTCTCGCACCGGCCATCTTTATGAGCACTACCACTAAGGACTACTTGACTCGCCTCTCTACTCGACATTGACGTGGAAGACGTTCTTGCGCTCCTCCTCCTTCACCTTGAGCAGGGTCACCCAGAGGACGCCATTCTTCATCTCGGCCTTGATCTTGTCCATCTTGTACGCATCAGCGGGCATCTCCATGCGGCGGTTGTACCTCGGCACCGCAGAGTCGTCGTCGCCGTCCCAGGGCTGCTTCTCGTCCTCGCCCTTGATCACCAGGATGTTCTTCTCCGCGCTCACCTTCACGTACTCCTTCGTCAGCCCCGGCATTGGCACCTTGAGGTACACCGCGTCGTCGTCCTCCTTCGCCACCCACCGTCCGAGCCGCGACGCCCCAGAAGTGGAGGAGAGGCCGGTCTCCATCAGAGACAGCAGACGGGCCATGCTGGTCGGCGCGCTGTGCGGGTCGAGCACGTCTGTAGAATCAACATCAAGGACGGCAAAAGCTGATCAGAACGATTTGACTTCAGAACGAACGCAAAGAAACGGCGCACCACAGGTGGGGAAGCAAAGCATACCCTGCGAGAAGAAGCTGGGGATGACGAGGTCGCGGCCGCTGTAGTAGTCGTCGTCGTCGTCGTAGCGGCTGACCTCCTTGACCTGGGTGTTGTACGGGCGGCGGTCGGCGGTGACGGCGGGGGAGTGGAGCGCGCAGAAGGCCACAGGAGCACCGGACTTGAGGAGGCTGGCCGGCGCGGCACCCTTGCAAGTGACGGCGGAAGCCATGGTCTCTCTCTCTCTCTCTTCTCTCTCTCTCCGCAGATGGCAGCAGGCGGCGACAGCGGAGGACGGCGGCGGCGGCGGCGAAGGGAGGTGGCGGCGGGGACGGACTAGGATTTGGGGAAGAGAGCGAGGGTGGCGCGGTCCGACCAGGTGGGGAGGGTGGCGCGGTCCAATCAGGTGGGAGGGCAGCTGTTTTATGTGCGTAATTTGCAAAAAGACCCCCTACTTTCCTGCGTATTCAAGCGGCTGGAGACGACGTGGCAGTCAGCGCCCGCGTGGCACGAGTTGACCGCTGCCAAATCAGCGAATACGTAGGCCAAACAGTATAATGGACCGATATGTGACCCCTAGGACAAGTTTAGTGATGGTATTTCAGGTATTTTGAACTACGGGGACTAAAATGACCACTGACGCAAGTTTAAGGACCTACCGTAAATTTTTCTCCCCAGAATACTACAGTCATCAGCGCAAGATAGATACAGTAGAAAAACTGGGATCCCATTCCGTGGAATTCGAATCAAACCTACCCCGCAAAAAAAAAAAAAGAATTCGAATCAAACCAAATCAAATCCAGCGTCCATGCGAACCAACCTGTGGTTGGATGGTTAGAGGGACTGTCGTATCCCCAGCCCACCAGGGTTCAAATCCTGGTGCTCGCATTTATTCCTGGATTTATTTCAGGATTTCCGGCGATGCGCATTCAGTGGGAGGAGACGTTCCCGTCGATGACGAGGTGCCTACGGTGACTTCGTAAATTTCAAGATGATATGCCGGCTCAGTCTCTCGGAGGTGCTCATAGGGGTAGGGTGTGCGTGCGTACGTTCATAGGGGTGAGTGTATGCGCGTGTATATGAGCGCTTGCGTCTGTACTGTGTTCAAAAATAAAAAATAAAAAAAATCCAGCGTCCATGAAAATTCCCCACGGATCGCGCATTCACTCGGGCAATAAACAAGAGGCGCGTAAACCACGGGTCGTCAAGCGCACGACGAAGCGCGACGGCACGGCACGGGACGACATTTTCAAACCCGCTCGCTCGCTCGCTGCCCTTTTTCCCTTTGGCGTCCACGGTTGGTTGGTGTACCTAGCGGCAGCGCGGGCGCACGGCCCCACCGCCAAATGACCACCCTGCCCCCCGGCGCGCTTATCCGCTCGGCCCGCCCCCCGCCACGAGCCCCGCCGGCTCCGCCCGTGATTCCTCGCGCCACCCGGGGGACACCACGGCCATTGGCCGCGCGTCGCCCCTGATTCGCACTGCCGCGTCGCGATATCTTCTCTCCCTTTTTTTTCTTCCCCCTTTTTCCTCCGCAGCTCAGCTCGTCCCTCTCTCTCCCGTTCGTTTCCCCACCTTTGCCAAGTTTATCGTCCCCCCCCCCCCCCCCCCCCCCCCCCTTCCCTCCTTCCCTCCCAAGTTTCGCCCGCCCGCGATCCCCAACGGGAGGCTCCGCCGCGGTTCCCCCGCAAATGCTGCCGCCGATCATGGTGAATTGCTCTCCCCCTCCCCCCTCCTCCCCGTACCCCCGGCCGCGTTCTCCCGTGATTTAGCAGGTCCCGCCGCGTGTTGTTCCTCCGCCCCGAATCGTCTGAAGCGAATTGAGTTTGTAGCTGGTGCGGGGGGATTGCGCGAATTTTTCCAGGGGTTTCCGCTGCGATTCCTCTCGTTCGAGGCGGGCCAGTGTGGGTTGCGTTTCGGTTCGATTATTATTAAAAATCTCTGGTGCTGTTCAGATCGGTTTTTCGGCGGAGTTGGGGATTTTTTTTTTCTTCTGGCTGCAATCCTAGAGGTGGCGTGCGGAATGGGAGAATGTGGCGTCCGCGCCAGAGCTTTTCGGTTGTGATCTCGCGGCGTTCAATCGCTGTGATCTGCGGGTTTGTTAGAGCTTGCCTCGTTTGAGGTTGCCTCCGCGTCGGCGTTCGGTTTGGGGATTTCGTCGCGATTCAACTGATTTCGGCGCAAATTGCGTAGGGGATAATATCTCTCTGCGTGCGGATTACCCTTCCGCAGCTCTGCCTGTTTTAAATGTGTTGATTGGTACCTAATTTGTAGCTTTCTCCTCGAATCTTCCAGAGTAGATCTCTGGGCCTGTGCGCCAGAATGACTGTTCATGGCGCGTAGATTTCTAGTACCTTTCGCGCGAAAGTCATCTCCACCATTATTTTGTTTTGATGAGTGCGTAATTGATTTGTTTCTCCAGGATCCGTTTCACTTTTGTCTGATAGTGGCCACTGTTCCATCCTTTATTTGTTGCGTCCATCACGTGTTTGTTTGTTACTTCAGTTGGTTGGGAAATGGTTAGTCGCTTCTGTCAAGTCTGTTGGTGATTGATTGATATCTAACAGAGAAACTCTGCTGGCTCCAAAAAGGATAAACAACCTATTTTCCACGGCATGGTACAGGCTATTATTTGTGTGGTGGATTTACTTTCTTGGCTAGTTGGCTGTATCTGTTAATACATGACCGCATGGTTATATTGCTAGCTTAGGGATGCAAAATTTCCTACAGTCTGACAGTCAGATATTGAGGCAAAAGTTTTTTTTTATCTCTTGCAGATTTTTCGATGAACATGCTGGGGGTCTGAAGATGGCTTCAGCGTATCCACACCGATGCATTGGATAATGCGTTGCTGAGTTTTACTGAAGCTGCAACAAGCATGTCAGTTGTGCAAATAATGATGCATAACCATTCATGCTCTGACACCCCCGTCTGGACCTTTCTTCTTCTTATGCAACCCTGTACAAGCGAACCTACTACCGTGATGAGTTTCAAAGGTGGTGCGGGTTCTACAGCGCTCAGTTTTATTAGTGCTCAGTGATTGCTGCTGAAACCTCTGTCAGTGAAGTTAACGACCATGGAAAGGTGAGCCGTAATTTTCCCCCCCAATTATATATTTTGTGGCGCATGAACTAGTTTTTGACGAGGCTTCCGAAGTTTTGCAGGTATAAAGTAATAAGGGAGATTGGTGATGGGACTTGTGGAAACGTTTTTAGGGCTTACAATATAGAAACAAATGAAATTGTAAGTGCATGCTTGTCAAGCGACTCTGCTCTCTTGTAACTTTTATATTAGCCTTATTTTTCTTCTCTTTATCTATCCTGTGACTTTTATGCTTGTAACCATCAGAGATTAGCAATTTTAATTTATTGTTTTACTACATTCAGGTTGCTGTTAAAAAGATGAAGAGAAAGTTTTACCACTGGGAAGAGTGCATCAGTCTGCGAGAAGTAAAGGTAATATTCTTCAGTAATGGGTATATCATGGTATCTGATCAAACAACACTATTTTGCATTTTGTGTTAATGGAGAACCATCATCGTGCAGGCCCTCCAGAAACTAAATCACCCTAACATAGTGCAATTGAAGGAGGTGACGATGGAAAATCATGAGTTGTTCTTCATTTTTGAACACATGGTATTACGTTATTCTTGGCATCAGTTTTACTGTTTAACTTACGGAAGCAAAACATTAATAGCAATTCCTACCTGCGCTCTGCTATGTTCTTCTAGATGTTTGTACCAACTGTTATGAGTACATGTATCTCAGGGATAATCACTAGTCTTGTAGTGTGTATGCTCGTTGGCATGACCATTAGACTTGTTAAGAATTTTGATCACTGGTTCGATCATTAATGTCCCTGTATTTACTTGGGTTCACATTTCTTATTTTGTTTGTGAGAAATTCGTCTTATGTTGGCTGGAGCCTTTTGAGTTTTAAAACTTCCTTTCCTCTCTTGGACTTCTGTACTACTCAAATGTAACTTATTTCTCCCTTCCAGGACTGTAATTTATACGATGTGATAAGAGAAAGGAGTGCTCCTTTCTCTGAAGAAGAGATACAGAAGTTTATGCTCCAAATACTGCAAGGCCTTGTGTACATGCATAATAATGGATATTTTCATCGTGACCTGAAACCTGGTAATTAGGTGCACTATATTCTGTTTTGAATGATGCTGCCTCTGTACCAGTAAAATGACTATAATCTAAGGGGAATTCTGTTCTTTCAGAAAATCTTCTGGTGACAAATGGTATTGTTAAAATTGCCGACTTTGGGTTGGCAAGAGAAGTATGCTCCAGTCCTCCTTACACAGATTATGTCTCTACCAGATGGTGAGTTTCTGTATGAAAAGGCCATGTTACTCTATTGGGCATGTACCTAAACCTTACCTGTTATTTTCAAGGTACCGGGCTCCAGAGGTGCTGCTGCAAGCTTCAGCTTACACACCTTCTATAGGTGATGATTTTATCCTTGGTTTAAGTTTCTATGCATAAAAAGGATTCAGTTTATTATTGTAAAATTATTTCCGTTTTATTTGTGCTTACTCCTTATAGTTTGTTGATTCAATCTAATTGTCTTATGCATAGTAAATTCCATCTAATACGAGAAATAAATGACACCTTGTCATATTTCTGCATATGAAATCATTTGTTCGTTTAATCTTGTTGTGTCATTATAGCTTCCCCTTATGAGCCTTTACCCCTGAATGATATTGTCTTTAATAAATAAATGTGCTCTTTCACAGACATGTGGGCCATTGGTGCAATTCTGGCTGAGCTTTTTACACTGTCTCCACTTTTCCCTGGTGAAACGTATGTATTGACCTCTACTTTTCATAGCACAAATCTAGACCAGATTACTTCTATTTCTCTTTACATTATGATGGTCTGCATTGCTTCTATTCTTCTAATATTTTATTTTTATTTTATCTCAGTGAGACAGATCAGCTATACAAGATATGCACTGTGCTTGGGACCCCAGATCACTCTCTCTGGCCAGAGGGAATGAACCTGCCTCGTTCAAGTAGCTTCCAGTTTTTTCAGGTGAAACTAGTTCTGTCTACATTCATTGGATGAAATGCTTTTGTGGCACTAATATTTTTCATCTGTTCAAAAGATTCCGCCAAGAAATCTGTGGGAGCTTATTCCTAATGCTTCCCTGGAAGCTTTAGACTTGATCAAGGTACAGCAATGAACTCATCTGTTTTTTTGTTTGGTCTTGGAGCAAAGTTGTCCTTTGCATGTGTAAAATTATAGATGCCCCAGTTGATGTCTGTTCATTCTACTTACACCTGGCATATAAGTATTAGTACTAAGACTTCTGTTGTGATGTTTCTCTGTAAACTATATTGCATTGTTACATAGATTGTTTTCTCGAAACGGAGGCATAAGATTTGCCTCATCAATTAAATAAGGAGAGAATAGAGTTTAGAGTTTTGCAAAGCACCCACAAACACGGCATGACAATTACTCACGCATTGTTATATAGATTGTGATTGCTAGGAGTTTGAATGCTGTGAATAATCCAGCTTTTGTCCTTGATGTTATTTATGTGGTAATAATTTTCCTTATTAACATGCTACTCTTTTCTCGTCATTTTAATAGCAACTTTGCTCCTGGGATCCACGAAGAAGGCCAACTGCTGAGCAAGCACTACAACATCCATTCTTTAATGTAATTATTTACACATTGAGTTGTCTACGGGTACTTTGCTTTGCTTTTCTCTGTACCTTAGACTTTTGAGTGGTCTAGGTGCGCAAGTGGGTACCAAGACCTCTCCATGATGCTTCCTACTCAAAGATGAATGAGCCTAGTGAGTTCTCTAATCACAATTCATTTGCTAGTAATTTGATTACAGAAATCTAATACATTAAGGTTTTTCTGATCGAGCTCTCACTTCCTTCTGTAGGAGCAACACCAAGGTTGGAACTGGACCTTTGGGGTTTCGGTACAGAATCTGATGACCTTGATCTAACTCTCAGCCTAAAGCCAAGTTCTGTATCAGGTGCCTAAATATTTCACCCCTGTTGAATTCCTTGGGTTATTATCTTGCGTGTACCATTGTTCGAAAACAGTAATTGATCTCATTGAACCTGCACATGGAACTTGGAAGGAATACCTTAGCCTGCACTCCTGTACTGTTGTTCTTGGGTGTTAATAGTTGAAACCGTATTAGCTGGAAACAACCGTACTAGTCAGAACATGTTGATTACTGGCTTCAGAGTTTCTGTACTGCAAAACGGGACAAGATATTATGCTAGACTAACTCATGTTCTGAGAGGGCTGTGAATATGTCCAGTTAATGCCGTGAGATATAAACAAATTGATGTTGAAACAGCTTAAACGCATTCATGTGACAGATTTTTCTTTTCAAAGTTAAAAAAATATATGTGTTTAACGTGTTGTTTCCTCTGACTTATGTTTTATATTGTTCTCTTTCTTGTAGATCTTGGTAAGCATGTTCCAGAACGCAGAGAAGAGGTGAGGGTTACTATCTCTTTGTGATATGGAGTTACATACCCGAGTGAAAATCTAGTGTTTATGCTAAAGTTTGTTATCCTAACACGCAGGAAAATCTTCTATACCCGGGTTATGGGAATCCTCCTGTACAGCCAGGTACATTATTTTCCTCTGTTGCGGAATCTAGATTTGGAACTATTTTGATACTTTCTCTATCGCTTACATCCCCGTGAGAGAAATATATGCATAATATAGAAGTGCGTCATCTATCAAACATTTGTGAACCACTACAACACAAAAATAAAAGTGTAAACAGTGTAAAAGAGGAAACAGCCAACGGATGCGATAACTGATCTGTTTGATTTCCCATTATAAGAAACCACCAAAGTCATATTCTTCACTAATCCAACTTTCTTGAAATGTCTAGATGCTTTCTAATGATTACAATCAATCAGTTGTTTTAGGGGATGATATGCAATTAATCATGGTTCCGTGTTGCTCAAACGTGGGTTGTTGTTTGTGAAACAGGGCTGTGGCCACTCATGTCATCATCGCATCGCCCCTTGGGGGAAGCCCCGGCCATGCCATCCTGGCAGCAGGCGTACATGGCTGACAGGTAAGCAGCTCACATGTCTAAATCCACAAATGCGTCCCAAAACCAGACCAGATTCCATGCCCGCTCCACTAATCATTGCCTCCATTGTTTCTTGCTTTGCTCAGCCAAGCCACCACGCTGCCAGCTGCTGCCGGAGGAGGATTCCCGGGCTCTTCTCCGTTCGGTCTGTTCCCTCTGCAGCCGAACCTCATGGAGAAGCGGTCGCTGGCGCCGGCGCCCATCCGGCAGGTCAATTTCTTCTGACCCGATGAATAATGATGATGATCCCCCGGGTTTAACAAGAGCAGCAGATCATCATCATCCAGCTTGCGTGGAGTTATTTTTTATACGAGTGCTAGACTCGGACAATAAGCCGCGGCGAGGCGACAACAGCAGCAGCAGCAGACCAAAAAAAAAAGATGTACATACATATTCGTAGTAGGTTCACAGGTCATCCCCGTATTTGAGATTCTGTTACCCTGTACATACCATTCATCAAGCAGTTTTGTACGAACGACCATGGTTTTTCTCGATATATATTTTATTACGGATTTGCTAACTCACATCTAGATGAAAATTAACTATGTCACATCTAACCTCTCCACCACATGATCTGAAGGCTCTAAGATTCGTACTGCACTTGTTTTTTTCTTGGCGATCCACTTAAGCGTTGCTGTTGTCCCTTTTTTTTTAAAATATATAAGTAGCGCCGCTGTTGTCTTTGCACGGCCGTGGTTTGTTTGTGTGCGGGCTGCGTGTGTGCTGCTCTATGCTGCTGTCGGCCTGTTCCTGTTGCACGGTGCCGTTGTTGCCCCTGTTGGCCTGCTGTATGCTGCTCTTTGGCATCTCTACGTGGGCTGCAGGCGTGTTTTTTTTTGCCCTCTCTTGTGTGTTTTAGGCTTGGCTTTTCCCTTTTTGTTTTTAGGCTGTGATGTTCATTTTTTTTCTTTTTTTCCTCTCTCTCTATATATGCAATTTCCAAGATTCATATTTTTTTTAGCATGGCTCACGTGTTGTTGTTGTCCCGGTACGAGTGATCTGCGCATCCTTGTCCATGTGTTTTTCTGTCATTTCCGTGTTTGTGTTTCTTTTTTTAGTTTTTTTGAGCGGGATTGCTAAAACACATCTAGATGAAATTTAGTGATCTCACATCTAGATGTCCAGCCGTCCGATCTATTGTGTCTTTGTTTTTCGCGCTCGAGTGATTGCCCGTGTCGTGATCGATCCGCGCCGCGTTGTAGAGTCTGTCGGCCCGGGAGGCCTACAGCTGAGCGGGACTGTTTTGCCTTTTTTCTTTTTTGTTGGGCCGGCATTGCCTTTGTTTGTGTTGGGCTTTTTTTAGAATACAAAGAGTCTAGCCGAGAGTATATTACATCGATACGGCAGCCTCCCTCGAGTCGTCACTCCCCTCCCCTGTTCTTCCATTTCTATTTTTTGTTTCGAATCCGAAGAAGGAGACGACCTGACCTGGCGGGTCTGTGGCTCACAGATGGCAGGGAACGTTGTTTTTTTGTTTTCCCCTACTTGTTTCATGCACTCTTTTTCCATGTCAAATTTTGTTGTATACTGCATATGCAAGTGTTTGCCTAGTTGTTTTTTCACAAAAATATTTTTTTCCCGATTTTAGTTTGTATGTAAACCCCTCAACTCCGGAATAGAGCTATTTGTAGTTTTTGTAGTCGCCTCATTTGCAAGTAGTCATCTCGAAAATAATTTTTTTTGTAGTTGCCCCAGTTGCAAGTCAACCATCGACTCGCAACTAGGGGGTAACGTATGTTTGTAGTTGCACCAGTTGCAAGTCAACCATCGAGTCGCAACTAGGGGGGAAATATGTTTGTATGGCCCCCAGTTGCAAGTCAACCATCGACTCGCAACTAGGGGGGGCGTATGTTTGTAGGGGCCCAGTTGCAAGTCAACCATCGACTCGCAACTAGGACGCGTCATACTTTTTTTGTAGTGGCCCAGTTACATGTCAACCATCGACTCGCAACTAGGGAGGGGGGACGCATGTTTGTAGGGGCCCAGTTACAAGTCAACCATCGACTCACAACTAGGACGAGTCGTACTTTTTTGTAGTGGCCCTAGTTGCATGTCAACCATCGACTTGCAACCAGGGGGCGTATGTTTGTAGCGGCCCAGTTGCAAGTCAACCATCGACTCGCAACTAGGGGGGACGTATGTTTGTAGGGGCCTAGTTACAAGTCAACCATCGACTCGCAACTGGGACGAGTCGTACTTTTTTGTAGTGGCCCTAGTTACATGTCAACCATCGACTTGCAACCAGGGAGCGTATGTTTGTAGCGGCCCAATTGCAAGTCAACCATCGACTCGCAACTAGGGGGGACGTATGTTTGTATGGGCCTAGTTACAAGTCAACCATCGACTCGCAACTGGGACGCGTCATACTTTTTTGTAGTTGGCCCAGTTGCATGTCAACCATCGACTCGCAACTAGGGGGAACGTATGTTTGTAGGGGCCCAATTGCAACTCAACCATCGACTCGCAACAGGGACGCGTCATACTTTTTTATAGTTGCCCCAGTTGCAAGTCAACCATCGACTTGCAACTAGGGGGGGGCGTATATTTGTAGCAGCCCAGTTGTAAGTCAACCATCGACTCGCAACTAGGACGTGTCGTACTTTTTTATAGTGGCCCCAGTTGCTTGTCAACCATCGACAAGCAATTAGGGGGGACGTATGTTTGTAGGGGCCTAGTTGCAAGTCAACCATCGACTGGCAACTGGGACACGTCGTACTTTTTTGTAGTTGCCCCAGTTGCAAGTCAACCACCGACTCACAACTGGAGGGGCGTATATTTGTAGGGGCCTATTTGCAAGTCAACTATCGACTCGCAACTAGGGGGGCGTATGTTTGTAGGGGCCCAGTTGCAAGTCAACCATCGACTCGGAACTAGGACGTGTTGTACTTTTTTGTAGTGGCCCCAGTTGCATGTCAACCATCGACTCGCAACTGGGGGGGGGGATATGTTTGTAGGGGCCCAGTTGCGTGTCAACCATCGACTCGCAACTAGGACGCGTCGTACTTTTTTGTAGTGGCCCCAGTTGCATGTCGGACGGCTTTTCCCTTTTGTTTTTTAGGTTGTGATGTTCATTTTTCTTGCTTTTTCCCCCTCTCTCTACATATGCAATTTCCAAGATTCATATTTTTTTAGAACGGCTCACGTGTTGTTGTTGTCCCACCATGAGTGATCTCCGCATCCTTGTCCATGTGTTTTTCGGTCGTTTCGGTGTTTGTGTTTCTTTTTTTTAGTTTTTTTGAGCAGGATTGCTAAAACACATCTAGATGAAATTTAGTGATCTCACATCTAGATGTCCAGCCGTCCGATCTATTGTGTCTTTATTTTTCGCGCTCGAGTGATCGCCCGTGTCGTGATCGATCCGCGCCGCGTTGTAGAGTATATTACATCGATACGGCAGCCTCCCTCGAGTCGTCACTCCCCACCCCTGTTCTTCCATTTCTATTGTTTTGTTTCGAATCCGAAGAAGGAGACGACCTGACCTGGCAGGTCTGTGGCTCAGAGATGGCAGGGAACGCTGTTTTTTTGTTTTCCCCTATTTGTTTCATGCACTCTTTTTTCCATGTCAATTTTTTTTGCATACTGCATATGCAAGTGTTTGCCTAGTTGTTTTTTCACAAAAATAAAATTTCCCAATTTTAGTTTGTATGTAAACCCCTGGACTCCGGAATAGAGCTATTTGTAGTTTTTGTAGTCGCCTCATTTGCAAGTAGTCATCTCGAAAATCGATTTTGTTGTAGTTGCCCCAGTTGCAAGTCAACCATCGAATCGCAACTAGGGGGGGGGGGGGGGCGTAGGTTTGTAGGGGGCCCAGTTGCAAGTCAACCATCGACTCGCAACTAGGGGGCGTATGTTTGTAGGGCCCCCAGTTGCAAGTCAACCATCGACTCGCAACTAGGGGGTTGTATCTTTGTAGGGGGCTAGTTGCAAGTCAACCAACGACTCGGAACTAGGACGCGTCATACTTTTTTGTAGTGGCCCAGTTGCATGTCAACCATCGACTCGCAACTAGGGGGGTGTATGTTTGTAGGGGCCCAGTTGCAAGTCAACCATCGACTCGTAACTAGGACGCGTCGTACTTTTTTGTAGTGGCCCCAGTTGCATGTCAACCATCGACTCGCAACTAGGGGGGCGTATGTGTTGTAGGGGCCCAGTTGCAAGTCAACCATCGACTCGCAACTAGGATGCGTCCTACTTTTTGTAGTGGCCCCTTTTGCATGTCAACCATCGACTCGCAACTAGGGGGACGTATGTTTGTAGGAGCCCAGTTGCAAATCAACCATCGACTCGCAACTGGGATACGTCGTACTTTTTTGTAGTTACCCCAGTTGCATGTCAACCATCGACTCGCAACTAGGGGGCGTATGTTTGTAGGGGCCCAGTTGCAAGTCAACCATCGACTCGCAACTAGGGGGACCTATGTTTGTAGGCGCCCAGTTGCAAGTCAACCATCGACTCGCAACTAGGGTGGGCGTATGTTTGTAGGGGCCCAGTTGCAAGTCAACCATCGACTCGCAAGTAGTACGTGTCGTAGTTTTTTGTAGTGGCCCGAGTTGCATGTCAACCATTGACTCGCAACTAGGGGGACGTATGTTTGTAGGGGCCTAGTTGCAAGTCAACCATCGACTCGCAACAAGGGGGCGTATGTTTGTAGGGGCCCAGTTGCAAGTCAACCATCGACTCGCAACTAGGCGGGGGACGTATGTTTGTAAGGGCCCAGTTGCAAGTCAACCATCGACTCGCAACTAGGAAGCGTCGTACTTTTTTGTAGTGGCCCCAGTTGCATGTCAACCATCGACTCGCAACTAGGGGGGACGTATGTTTGTAGGGGCCCAGTTGCAAGTCAACCATCGACTTGCAACTACGCGTCATACTTTTTTGTAGTGGCCCCAGTTGCATGTCAACCATTGACTCGCAACTAGGGAGGGGGGCGTATGTTTGTAGGGGCCCAGTTGCATGTTAACCATCGACTCGCAACTAGGACGTGTTGTACTTTTTTGTAGGGGCCCCAGTTGCATGTCAACCATCGACTCGCAATGAGGGGGGTGGCGTATGTGTTGTAGGGGCCCAGTTGCAAGTCAACCATCAATTCTCAACTAGGACGCGTCCTACTTTTTGTAGTGGCCCCATTTGCATGTCAACCATCGACTCGCAACTAGGGGGGCGTATGTTTGTAGGGGCCCAGTTGCAAATCAACCATCGACTCGCAACTGGGACACGTCGTACTTTTTTGTAGTTATCCCAGTTGCATGTCAACCATCGACTCGCAACTAGGGAGGAACATATGTTAGTAGGGGCCCAGTTGCAAGTCAACCATCGACTCGCAACTAGGGGGGCCTATGTTTGTAGGCGCCCAGTTGCAAGTCAACCATCGACTCGCAACTAGGGTGGGCGTATGTTTGTAGGGGCCCAGTTGCAAGTCAACCATCGACTCGCAAGTAGTACGCATCGTAGTTTTTTGTAGTGGCCCGAGTTGCATGTCAACCAGCAAGTCGCAACTAGGGGGGGACGTATGTTTGTAGGGGCCTAGTTGCAAGTCCACCATCGACTCGCAACAAGGGGGCGTATGTTTGTAGGGGCCCAGTTGCAAGTCAACCATCGACTCGCAACTAGGCGGGGGACGTATGTTTGTAAGGGCCCAGTTGCAAGTCAACCATCGACTCGCAACTAGGAAGCGTCGTACTTTTTTGTAGTGGCCCCAGTTGCATGTCAACCATCGACTCGCAACTAGGGGGGACGTATGTTTGTAGGGGCCCAGTTGCAAGTCAACCATCGACTCGCAACTACGCGTCGTACTTTTTTGTAGTGGCCCCAGTTGCATGTCAACCATCGACTCGCAACTAGGGAGGGGGCATATGTTTGTAGGGGCCCAGTTGCATGTTAACCATCGACTCGCAACTACGACGCGTTGTACTTTTTTGTAGGGGCCCCAGTTGCATGTCAACCATGGACTCGCAACTAGGGGGTGGCGTATGTGTTGTAGGGGAACAGTTGCAAGTCAACCATCGATTCGCAACTAGGACACGTCCTACTTTTTTGTCGTGGCCCCATTTGCATGTCCACCATCGACTCGCAACTAGGACGCGTCCTACTTTTTTGTAGTGGCCCCATTTGCATGTCAACCATTGACTCGCAACTAGGGAGACATATGTTTGTAGGGGCCTAGTTGCAAGTCAACCATCGACTCACAACTGGGACACTTCGTACTTTTTTGTAGTTACCCTAGTTGCATGTCAACCATCGACTCGCAATGAGGGGGGACGTATGTTTGTAGGGGTCCAGTTGCAAGTCAACCATCGACTCGCAATTAGGGGGGACCTATGTTTGTAGGCGCCCAGTTGCAAGTCAACCATCGACTCGCAACTAGGGTGGGCGTATGTTTGTAGGGGCCCAGTTGCAAGTCAACCATCGACTCGCAACTAGTATGCGTTGTACTTTTTTGTAGTGGCCCCATTTGCATGTCAACCATCGACTCGCAACTAGGGGGGACGTATGTTTGTAGGGGCCTAGTTGCAAGTCAACCATCGACTCGCAACTAGGGGGGTGTATGTTTTTTCTAGGGGCCCAGTTGCATGTCAACCATTGACTCGCAACTAGGCGGGGGACGTATGTTTGTAGGGGCCCTGTTGCAAGTCAACCCTCGACTCGCAACTAGGACGCGTCGTACTTTTTTGTAGTGGTCCCAGTTGCATGTCAACCATCGACTCGTAACTAGGGGCGATGTATGTTTGTAGGGGCCCAGTTGCAAGTCAACCATCGACTCGCAACTAGGGGGGACGTATGTTTGTAGGGGCCCAGTTGCAAGTCAACCATCGACTCGCAACTAGGTGGGACGTATGTTTGTAGGGGCCCAGTTGCAAGTCAACCATCGACTCGCAACTAGGTGGGACGTATGTTTGTAGGGGCCCAGTGTTGGGGAACGCAGCAGAAAACAAAAATTTTCCGACCTACGTACCAGCCCAGGATCACTATGGAGACTGCATACAAGGTTTGATCTGTTTCGTTACCGACTCGTAGCGCAGCGGAAGTAGAGTCGATGACGATCGGCGGTGCAGATCCCCGCAGCTAGGATTTTACAACCTCCCAACCGCGAGGATGTACTCCCTCGTCAGCTCACCGGACGGATCTCCGGGCAGCCCTTCGGGAGGCATCGGGACAGTCCCTCGGATAGTCCCACCGGACGGATCCTCGGACAGCCCTTCGGGAGGCCTCTGGACAGTCCCTCGGATAGTCCCACCGGACGGATCCTCGGACAGCCCTCCGGGAGGCCTCTGGACAGTCCTTCGGATAGTCCCACCGGACGGATCCTCGGACAGCCCTCCGGGAGGCCTCACGGACAGCCCTTCGGGCGGGTCACTCGGACAGCCCTTCGGGAGGACCCCCGAAACATGGACAGTAACTCGGACAGCCCTTCGGGAGGCACTCTCGAACTAAGACCGAAACTACGATCTCTCTACAGAGTTGCACACATACGGTGTCATCTATCCGGCAGGGCTTCGCCGTCCAGAACTAGTTCCCACCGGAACCCAGACAGCCTTTCGGCTCTACGAAACTATTTCGCTGGGAGGGAGAGAGAAGCCAGACAAGTCAATGGCATGTGTATGTGAGAGCAAGCATGAAGCATATGGGGCTGCCTCCTCCCCTCTATTTATAGGAAAAACAAGGGGTAGGATGGGCATATCCAAAATGCCATGTCATCCCAAAATATCTTGGGAAGATATTTGTGGAAAGCCAACTTCCAACCATATCCATAAATCTGATTTCACTATTCACGACGACATTTTTCAGCGTCTGATCGAACTGAAAATATTCATGTGGGCTTAGAACATTTCCAGTACCCACCAAAATAATTTTCAACGCGAGCCGGAACAATTCCGGTTTAGTGATTTTCATCTGCGAAAAGCATCTGAAGCGGTTCCGGCAGCTCCGGAACATTTCCGGTTTTCATCCCGGAAAATTCCAGAAAGTTTCCAGAACGATTCTGGCACCCTCCAAGAATTATCAGGCATGTGCCGAAACTAATCTGACTTTATGGTATCCTCTGAAACAACTTTTCAGTTTTACCGGAACTATTCCGATATCCTCTCCGGAACGTTTCCGTTTCGTCCGAAACTTTTTCGGTGAATTTCTCTCAGACTCCCCGTCTAGTATTCAGCAGATAGATGACCCTTAAGCGTGTGACCCTATAGGTTCGGTGAAGCATAGACATGACCCGGAACCCCTTCCGATCAATGATCAACATCGGAGCCGTGGACACCCATATTGACCCCTATACCCACACGAATAAATATTCGAGTGAACCTCCAGTTGCTGTGAGCTATTCCTGTTGCTTCGCGATATGTTACAATTACCCGAGGTGAGAAACATCGGCATCCTCGTGGATCAACACTTGTCCACAATGCCAGTTACCTCGTTGCCGGTATTGTTCTCTTTTCTCGTTCCCGTGTTCCGGCATCCCTGTGATCAAATCACCCTGTGTCTGGCCAGACGATGATGGATACCGTAACACCGAGAGGGCCCAGAGATATCTCTCCATCGTCGGAGGAGCAAATCCCAATCTTGAGCTATCAAGTCCCTTGACATACTTTTCCATGAACCCGTAAGCCGCCGTAATAGCCACCCATTTACGGATGACGTTTAACAAACCCCAAAGTTCATGAAGCAAGCATGAAGAAACTCGACACTCTCATGGTCTAAGGAATTATGCAAACATTAACTTCTCTGTGTTATTAACCATAAACTTATGACGAATGTATCTCATAGCATAACATCAATCGGGTCGATTCAACACAAGTGTTCTACCAACAATTGTGCCCTCAAAATTGCCGGCATAGCCATGCCCATGATCAGGAAAACAGGATCATCATGCAATACTTGAGCCAGTCATAGAGGCTTGACTAGGAATACATTTTACCGTTTATTATCCCACACGTGCATATGAGTCTTCCTCCGAGCCTCGTGGTTATTGTAGACTCGAGAACCATAGCAGTTATAGCATGGAACATAAACATAATTATGAACAGGGAGATAATCAATAACATTTATTATTGCCTCTAGGGCATATCTCCTACAGACTCCCACTTGCACTAGAGTCAATAATCTAGTCAATGCTAATGCACTTTACACCTATGGCATACTGGTGTAAAATATGCTTCGCATGTGGTATAGCCTGATGTCCAACGGATCTGACAACTTCAGCTCCGTGTGTAACTTTGCATATCCTCGCGTTTTCACGCTTTCACAAAATTCATATTTTGTGTGGACTTGGCTTTGCATATGTGTGAATCATTGGTCGAAACCTGATTCCTCAGACTGAGCTATGGAGCAACTATCTGCTATAGTGTCCCATAGACCAAAGCCTTCTTGGAACCATACTAAGTTCATGAATGAACTATATGATTCAACAACTTCTTTGTCGCTTCTTAAGCATCAACATACTTAGCCTTTGTTATAGAATTCGCCACAGTATCTTGTTTGGAACAATTTCCAACTACCGTGCCACCATATTGTGTATTACACAAAACCCTCAAATTAAATCGAAAATCGCATGGAGAAATGATGAAGACTGTATCGATGTAACCTTTTACAACGAACTCTTCATAATCTCCGCTTGCGAGAAAACATGTCATTAGTGCTACTTTAGTACTCAATGACCATTTTTCACTGTTGTCCCATGATCAGTACTTTTGATCACTTTGGTATCTATACTCACAACAACTTTGGAGTATTGGACATATCTGGTTGTTTTACATACCATGGAATACATGATCAATCCAAACACGAAAGTGTGTGGAATCTCCATCATGTATTTCGCTCATCAGTGTTTTGAGACACCGAGTTTTGCAAAACTCTATCCATGTGACTTCGGCAAGAATCACTCCTTGGCGTTTTAAATGCTAAAAAGTTTTAGCATCTTGTCAATATGTATTTTTGGCTTTAGCCCCATTAGGTAAATCTATCTCCATAGATCATCATGCCTAATATCAAGGCTGTTTTAGCCCAAGCACTTCATCGAAAAACTATTTTTAAATGAAGTCCTAATTCGTGTCAAGAAATTTCCAATTTAACAATGTGTCAGGTACACAAGGTTTTTAGAAATATCATTATGCTCCCACTTACTTTCTTGAATCACAAGCATCTTCGATACCCATTTGATGAAGTCAAACCCCTTTGACCATTCCATCAAAAACGAAGATTCCAACTCCACTTTGCTCTCTTCTGTCCATGGCTGGAACTCTGAAGTTTGCATACTTACTAGCATCCTCTGGATCGACAAATTACTTTGGACTGTATCACATACAAGTCCTAGGTTTCATTTCCATTAGATGGAAATCTTTTTGTCATCCATGTTTCATATCTCATGATTGAAATATGTATTAATTGCTAGTTCAACCCGAACCGACTTTAAGCATCGCTACGGTGAGACAATCTCATCGTAGTCAACTCTTTGAACTTGTTATTGCAACAAGTCGAGCTTTATGGATAAAACATTTTATCCGTATCAGTTTTTAGTTCCATAAATATTCGTTAGACTCTAAGTCTTCCGAAAGGTGTATCAAGATTTTAATCTCGAATCACTTATATGGAAACTATCTCGGATTGTATTGGCATTTAGCCAATTCTGGAGTCAGGGCCCATCAACGCTTCCTTGTGTATTGTAGGTATACTGTTGTCTAACAACAATATCTCGTTTGCGCACCTGATAGGTTTGCACGAGCTTTGCCTACGTGGTTTAGCTACAAGTTCGACCGAAGTCCATACATTTTATTGTAGAGACTTCCGTATCAGTCGCAGTAGGAAACTCCGGAATCACTTCCAAGGTTCCTTTCCTTTGATCTGATGACGAAGATACTGTTTATCTCGTCGAGTTGCACTGTCCTCCCACTCACCTTTTTGCAAGAAACATTTTCTTTCAAAATTATACCGTTCTTTGTGGCAAACCTTTTGCCTCGGTATCGTGGTGGAGGAATTCCCAATTACTTGGGATAACCTACAAAATAGTTCTTGTCTGATTTGGAATAGGTTTGTAACCTTTTACACAAGCCCCATATTCCAAATGTTAAGGAAAGACCAAGCATGGTTGGGCGTACCATACCATGGCGTCATTTCAACAGACCTGATGGCGCTCTTTTCAGTGTAAAACCCGTAGTCTCTAAAGCATTACTTTAAAAGAGATAATGGCAAATTGATTTATGTCATTTTTGATCTTACCATATCAAAAATGGTTTGATTACATCTTCACGGACGTACCACTCTCAGTGGAGTTCCGGGAGGTGTAAGTTATGAAACTCTTTTCACAACTCATCAGACATTCGCTAAACTTGTAACTCAAAAATTCCTTTCCGCAATCCAATTGTAGAAACATAATTTCCTTGTTACAATAATTTCTACTTCATTTTTGAAAACCTTATGAATGAATTCAAAAGATCCAGACTTACGTCTCATCAAGTAAATATCCATATATCCACTTGAGTCATTTCTGAAGATAGATAAATCCACTGCCAGCAACAACATTTATTGGACTACACACATCAAAATGTATGATCACCAATAAGTTTGTTGCTCGTTCCTTATGACCTGTGAACGGTATTTCAGTCACTTCACTTTTCGGAGGAAAGTTGCAAGTGTCAGATGATTCAAAATCAAACGACTTTCAAAATCCATCATAATGGAATTTTCCATGCGGGTTTCTCCAATGTGACCAAACGCAGTGCCACACTTGTGTGGTATTCTCTTTAGTCTTGTGACATTTAGCGTCAGTGTTATGGATGTATCATATTACCATCAATATTCATAACATACGTTCCATCCACTATGGAAGCATGGCCCTTATGTTATTCATGATTCCGAACAACAATTGTTCTTTCATGAACAACACTTTTGCAACAAACATTATGCAAATGGGCTAGAGTGTATAAAACTCTAAAATGATTTATGAAAGTAAATACAGAGGTAAAGTATTATTATCAATATTCATAACATACATCTCATTCATAATGAAAGTATGGCCCTTATGTTATTCATAACACCGAACATCAAAAGTTCTCTTATGAACAACCTTCTTGCAAGATACCTTATGCAAAGGGCTAGAGTGTGTAAAACTCTATAATGAATTATGAAAAATAAATACATAGGTAATACACCGATGGAAGGTATAGTAACTTTTACTAAGTTCCCAGCGTGTATTAAGACCTCATTCCTGGCTAGTCTTTCAGGCCATAGTAGTTCTTGCATCGAGTCGCAACAGAGTGCAATCGAGCGGGTATCTCTGTGATCAACTCACAATACCCAAGAATTGGTGATTAACATGTTTAATCATAATTCTCAAGAACTATTTCTTTGACCAGCCTTCTATACATAAAAAACTTGTATGACATTCATACATGAGCTGGATATTCCAGTCTTCTTTCTTTTTGCCTTTATACTTCTAACAGTTTTAACTTTTAGTATTTCTTCTATCTCAGAAGAAGCATCCAACTTAAGAGTGGCGTTAGCCCCGGATTTCCTAGGCGTGGAAGTCTTACTAACACCCTTCGGACATTTCCTTTAAGTTGTTTGTTTTATTCACCTTCATCATATGACAGGCGTTCTACTGGATCCCTCTGTTATTAGTCAAATGCATAGTAAACACCTTTTACTAACAGTTTGCAAAACAAACCTTGCTTTGGATATCCCATATCTTTTAGCCTTTGTTTGTGTCTGAAAAATGATTTTCAGTTCCATGAATATCACATAGCTATCCCAAACTTTTGAAGTTCGGGTCTCATGGAAACAAACATATTGCACTTGACCGTAACGAAATTCTAGCTTTTGGATCAAAGGACGAGTCTCATTATCCATAGCATCAGCGGGAGAATACTAAAAGCATGCGATAGGACAAAATCCTTCTCGACACTCTTGAGGACAATCCTCATATTACGTTTACCAATCGTAAAGTTTTAACCAGATATTTAACAGCTTATTCAATTTTAATAGGGAAGGTGGAAACGCGAGCCATTCTTCTACAACTATTATGCAATTTTCACTTAGACAAAGTTCATAATTAATTGCACTAAGAATTAAAAGAATTAATTCTAAAGGGCGCTCCCACTCAAATCAATATCTCTCATAATTGATTTTGAGTGATTCAAGACCCGCATTTAATTTCAACGCCACGGTTCGAGATGAACTCAAATGGCGCGAACTTCAATCGGTAGGCAAACTTGCCGATCACATCTCTATGTGATTCTTGTTCATCTTTCGATGCGTGTGTTCCGAGCTCATGACTTTCATGCCTGAACGTCAAGACAACCAAGTGATCTCGCTGCGAGGTCTCAACTCACCCGCCTCACACATCCCTAATCGTTCGCACCCATGGAGATCATGCAATGCCCCGAAAAGTTAGGTGCCGTGACGGTGCTACACTTGGGAGAACACTAACTACTTGATATTTAAGTGAGAGATCACCCTAATAAAAAGCGACTACTGCGCAATCAAAAGGGTGCATCATAAGGGATAAACATCTTAGGCAATTCATAATAGCATGATATGGTATAGCCCTTTCTGACGGAGAAGTCTTTCATTTCTTCGTCTCCGGCATTCGCGTCGGTGTTCACCTTCGCGAAGATTGCCACCACCTTGTCGATGCACCAGATAATATTGCTATCTCTATAGCTAATAAAATAAGTGCATTACATAAGGTTGACACGCAGGTCATTAAAGTGCAATCATATGGCTCCAGCCATCATGCCGAATCATGACACGCAGGTCATGTTAATCAATTTACATCATATAGTCATCTCATACATAATCAAATTATTATGAACACTGCTATACCACATCATATGCACATGCAAACCATCCTGCAAAACCAAGTTAGACGCCTCTAATCGGTTTATGCAAAATTTCATTTTACGTGGCTTCTAAGGTTTCGAAACAAAACCGCAGCTACCAACGTTTTATCATCAAGTATGATAATTCAAAATTGCTAGATTAACATCTCGGGGTGTATGAAACACGAGATAATTAAATCTCGAGCCCCATACTAAACTTCGTCATACGCGTGACCCCCGTGCAGATCATATCTGCAATGCCCATTCATCTGCGAATTTCATCTTTCTTTTGACTATGGCGGAACCCAAAGAACTGATAGCACTTCGTTGATCAATCAGGATCGCGGATTGCCAGAACTTTGTGAAATTCCACCATGCTGTCTCGAGATTGAGCAAACGCAAATTCCAGGGAAGCAACAAGAACATCGGGTAACAGATTTCATCTGCTACCCGCACAAATAATTTTCAGTAATAGATCTCATCTACTACCTAATTATATTGTGCAATACCCATACATCTCTATGTATTCTAGATCGCAACCTGCATCTACGCATAGCCTGGCTCTTGATGCCACTGTTGGGGAACGCAGCAGAAAACAAAAATTTTCCGACCTACGTACCAGCCCAGGATCACTATGGAGACTGCATACAAGGTTTGATCTGTTTCGTTACCGACTCGTAGCGCAGCGGAAGTAGAGTCGATGACGATCGGCGGTGCAGATCCCCGCAGCTAGGATTTTACAACCTCCCAACCGCGAGGATGTACTCCCTCGTCAGCTCACCGGACGGATCTCCGGGCAGCCCTTCGGGAGGCATCGGGACAGTCCCTCGGATAGTCCCACCGGACGGATCCTCGGACAGCCCTTCGGGAGGCCTCTGGACAGTCCCTCGGATAGTCCCACCGGACGGATCCTCGGACAGCCCTCCGGGAGGCCTCTGGACAGTCCTTCGGATAGTCCCACCGGACGGATCCTCGGACAGCCCTCCGGGAGGCCTCACGGACAGCCCTTCGGGCGGGTCACTCGGACAGCCCTTCGGGAGGACCCCCGAAACATGGACAGTAACTCGGACAGCCCTTCGGGAGGCACTCTCGAACTAAGACCGAAACTACGATCTCTCTACAGAGTTGCACACATACGGTGTCATCTATCCGGCAGGGCTTCGCCGTCCAGAACTAGTTCCCACCGGAACCCAGACAGCCTTTCGGCTCTACGAAACTATTTCGCTGGGAGGGAGAGAGAAGCCAGACAAGTCAATGGCATGTGTATGTGAGAGCAAGCATGAAGCATATGGGGCTGCCTCCTCCCCTCTATTTATAGGAAAAACAAGGGGTAGGATGGGCATATCCAAAATGCCATGTCATCCCAAAATATCTTGGGAAGATATTTGTGGAAAGCCAACTTCCAACCATATCCATAAATCTGATTTCACTATTCACGACGACATTTTTCAGCGTCTGATCGAACTGAAAATATTCATGTGGGCTTAGAACATTTCCAGTACCCACCAAAATAATTTTCAACGCGAGCCGGAACAATTCCGGTTTAGTGATTTTCATCTGCGAAAAGCATCTGAAGCGGTTCCGGCAGCTCCGGAACATTTCCGGTTTTCATCCCGGAAAATTCCAGAAAGTTTCCAGAACGATTCTGGCACCCTCCAAGAATTATCAGGCATGTGCCGAAACTAATCTGACTTTATGGTATCCTCTGAAACAACTTTTCAGTTTTACCGGAACTATTCCGATATCCTCTCCGGAACGTTTCCGTTTCGTCCGAAACTTTTTCGGTGAATTTCTCTCAGACTCCCCGTCTAGTATTCAGCAGATAGATGACCCTTAAGCGTGTGACCCTATAGGTTCGGTGAAGCATAGACATGACCCGGAACCCCTTCCGATCAATGATCAACATCGGAGCCGTGGACACCCATATTGACCCCTATACCCACACGAATAAATATTCGAGTGAACCTCCAGTTGCTGTGAGCTATTCCTGTTGCTTCGCGATATGTTACAATTACCCGAGGTGAGAAACATCGGCATCCTCGTGGATCAACACTTGTCCACAATGCCAGTTACCTCGTTGCCGGTATTGTTCTCTTTTCTCGTTCCCGTGTTCCGGCATCCCTGTGATCAAATCACCCTGTGTCTGGCCAGACGATGATGGATACCGTAACACCGAGAGGGCCCAGAGATATCTCTCCATCGTCGGAGGAGCAAATCCCAATCTTGAGCTATCAAGTCCCTTGACATACTTTTCCATGAACCCGTAAGCCGCCGTAATAGCCACCCATTTACGGATGACGTTTAACAAACCCCAAAGTTCATGAAGCAAGCATGAAGAAACTCGACACTCTCATGGTCTAAGGAATTATGCAAACATTAACTTCTCTGTGTTATTAACCATAAACTTATGACGAATGTATCTCATAGCATAACATCAATCGGGTCGATTCAACACAAGTGTTCTACCAACAATTGTGCCCTCAAAATTGCCGGCATAGCCATGCCCATGATCAGGAAAACAGGATCATCATGCAATACTTGAGCCAGTCATAGAGGCTTGACTAGGAATACATTTTACCGTTTATTATCCCACACGTGCATATGAGTCTTCCTCCGAGCCTCGTGGTTATTGTAGACTCGAGAACCATAGCAGTTATAGCATGGAACATAAACATAATTATGAACAGGGAGATAATCAATAACATTTATTATTGCCTCTAGGGCATATCTCCTACACCCAGTTGCATGTCAACCATCGACTGCAACTAGGGGGGACGTATGTTTGTAAGGGCCTAGTTGCAAGTCAACCATCGACTCGCAACTACGCGTCGTACTTTTTTGTAGTGGCCCTAGTTGCATGTCAACCATTGACTCGCAACTAGGGACCGGGGGGGACGTATGTCTGTAGGGGCCCAGTTGCAAGTCAACCATCGACTCGCAACTGGGACGCGTCGTACTTTTTTGTAGTTGCCCCAATTGCAAGTCAACGATCGACTCGCAACTAGCTAGTACGCGTCGTACTTTTTTGTAGTGGCCCCAGTTGCATGTCAACCATCGACTCGCAACTAGGGGGGGGGCGTATGTTTGTAGGGGCCCAGTTGCAAGTCAACCATCGACTCACAACTGGTACGCCATGTCAACCATCGACTCACAACTCTTTTATCTCCATGTTAAATTCAACCTTTTTTTTATTTCTCTCCAAGACAATCATTGATACAAAATATTGGAAAATAAAATGATTTTTTGTGCAACCATGATTGAGATTATCATGGCTCTCTCATTGAGGACTGAAAACAAACAACAAGCCATCCATCAGAAAATGTTCCTATTTTCAAATTAAAAAATGCTTGTGTTTCAAAAAATGTACGCAAATTTGAAAAAAAAATCATGTTCATGTTCATGGTTCTAAAAAAATTTGTACACAAATCCAAATAATGTTCGCATCTTTCAAATTTTGTTCGGAGTTTTTAAAGATGTTCATGGTTCTAAAAAATGTTCATGTTCATGTTCTGAAATTTTGTTCAAGTTTCAAAAAATGTTCCCATTTAAAAAAAATAATAATAATAAAGGTTGGCATTTTCATAAAATGTCTGAGCTTATACAAAGTATTTACAATTAAAGAAAGGTCCGTGTTTCAAAAATACTCACTTTTTCGAAAAAAAAGGTCGTGTTTTGTAGTTTCAAAAACCGATCTCTAATCTGTCGCTGCTGATGCTTTCTTAATGTTGCGCGTTCCACTTGGGACACGTAATCTAATTATGTCAAGCGGTTAGCGGGGAGCGCAGAGAAGTTGTTAGGTCCCTTGTTCGATCCATGGTGCCCTCACTTTTTCGTTATTTTTACTGTTCGACAAAAAAAAACAAATAAGAGGGCCACAAACAAAACTTAGATGTGACATAGTTACGTCACATCTAGATGTGTCCTAGACACACCCATTTTATTATATCGACGAGTGAGTTATCAAAGATTCAAGTCATATGGCCAGGCCTGCCACACATGTGCTTGTTTGATTACTGCATTTGGTGTCTTGATTGTTCCATGTGTTAATGGCCTTGATGTCGTGGTCGTGGTGGCGTACCGGCTGGAATGTAGCGGAAGCACGGCCACGGAGTAAAGGCATGGAAGGAAGGCCAGCCTTGAATTGAAGTGACGACGTACTAGCTTGTACGGGGCGGTGTGGCCGTGCAGGGCGTGGGCGCCTGCCTGCAGGACGTGACAGTGGAAAGAAAGGAGAGAGCAGAGCATTGCAGACAAGTAAAGGTTGGTTCTGACACTGATGTAATGTAGCCTCAAGGAGGAGGGCCGGAGGTTGCGTGGCGGTGGCGGTGCTACCGTTTTCGTCGTCGCTTTCTTGGGGGCTCCCAAAACAGCAGCTCACTGAGATTTGAGGCAAAAATCTCTGTTCTGACCTGTGGACGAAACAATATCACAAAATGAACCGTTGGCGAATTTTTTTCACCTGGCTGACTCTTTTGTGTAGCGCCCGACAGCTAGGCGCCACACTACACTGTGTAGCGCCTGGCTCTCAAGCGCTACACGCCTAGCCAGCGTCGCATCCCAAACTGCCTGAAAAATGCTAAGTCAGTGTGTAACGCCTGAGAGCTAGGCGCTACACTACAGTAGCGCCTAGCGTCTAGGCGTTGCACTAGTGGCTTCGCCACTCCGCCCCTGTCTCCACTGCCTCCTCCTCCTACTCATTCCCGCCTGTCTCCCTCACCGCTCGTCAGATTTAATCGACAGCGCCTTGCCTTGGTGCTACTAGTATTAGTAAACTCCTCTTATCCAGTGAGGTGCGACTACAAGGCACCCTGCTCTTGGAGTTCCCAATCGATCGCGTCGCGTCTCGTCTGCGCTTGGCGTGGGTTTAATAAATGGCGACGGAGGCGACCTGCCAGTGCAGCAGCAACTGAAGCCGCCGGGGTTCCCAGTTGAGATTCGCCATTCGCATGGTGAGTTCGCTTGCTCGGGACCACTAGTGCAACGCCTAGACGTATAGTGTAGCGCCTAGCTCTCAGGCGTTACACACTGACTTATCATTTTTCAGGCAGCCCGGGGTGCGACGCTGGCCAGGCGTGTAGCGTCTGAGAGTCAGATGCTGCACAGTGTAGTGTGGTGCCTAGCTGTCGGGTGCTACACAAAAGGGTCAGTCGGGTGAAATTTTTTCGCCAACGGTTCATTTTGTGATATTGTTTCGTCCACAGGTCAAATTTGTCGTTTTTGCCCTGCCGAGATTTGAGGCAAGGACGTGAGCTCAGTCCACACTCGTCATTGTGCCCATGTAAGCTTAAGATGGGCCTCATATGAGTGAGTGAGTACAATGTTCCCGACTAGTAATTCCATTCCTCTCTGCTTGTCACATTCGCATTAGGGCATGGCCAATGCTCCAGGCTGAACAGACAGCTGCCTCACGGACTCCACGTCGGAGAAGAGCCATCGTGGACAAGTCTGGGCAAGAAAATACCAGCAGCTTGCAAGAACTAGACCTATGTAGCTATGTTCTCTCGCCGGCAGCTGGGCTACATGTTTAAGTAAAGTCTGAGAAAGAAAAAAGAGAGAGAGAGAGAGAGAGAAAGCAAAGCTGTTTCCTGGCTGGCCCGGTCCAGTCTGGTCTGAATTGACCTGACTGGCCATCCAAGTCGACACCGGAAGAGGCTGCAGTAAAGTTAGAGCTGCTGTTGCTACCATTGATGAGCAGAGCAGGCACACCCTGGCGACGGCCAAATTTGCTGTTTTGACCTTTTTATAGTTTAACCGGATCTGACCCCGGTTGAGAAAATTTTCGGGATCTGACCCTTTTGCTACCGCCATAGGGCTTGGCGGTAGCCCAATACATGCTACCGCCAGGGGCTTAGGCGGTAGGCCTATGACGGCCGTTAACGGTCGCCTTACATGGCAAAGGGACCTACCGCCGTCTCCCCTGGCGGTAGGGTGCCTTAACCTACCGCCAAGGTCCCCGGCGGTAGGCCTCTGTACAGGATAAGGTGGTGGGGTGGGGGTTGTGCTCCCCCACCCACTCATTCACCCCCATTCCTCATTCTCCTTCGAGCTGAAGTCCTCTTCTCCCCTCTTCTCCCCACACAAGGCCCTCTCAAATCTCTCTCATTTGCTTGAGATTTGTCCGGTGGATCCGGAGCACTTTCATCACCCAAGGTACCTCCCTCACCCCCCCTCATTTTGGTTGGTTGGAATCATGTATTTTGGCTGCATTGCTCACTTTGTTGCAAACCCTAGTTCATGATTTTGTTGTGGTGAAATCAATGTATATGATGCATTTAGGGTAATGTTTGTGCTTTGACTATGTATTGTGTGACAAGCATCGACGGGTACCAAGATCTAGCATTTAGGGTTTTGTTAGGGGTTAGGGTTAAGGTTATGGTTAGGGTTATGGTTAAGGTTATGCCTATGATGACCGTTATAGTTACCCCTCGAATTGTAGGATGGGACCGATCGTCTTCTTTGAGACTTCTGCCGAGGCGGCGGCGAAGCTTGAACGCGAACTCATTGAGGAAAAGATGACGGAGTGGGTCGACTCCGTCGATGCGGTGAATGCGGCTTCAAGGGACTTTTCAAAGTACTATGTATGCGAGTACGACGATAGCGAGAAGGTGATCGAAGATAAAGAGAAAAACATAAACAAGCTCAGGAGAAAGGAGAAACGCCATAGACGTGATCTTTAAAGGCAAATTACATTGTGCACAACAAGGGACGAATATCCTCAACTGGACTTGAAAAACCCTGGCTAGATCATTGACTGGGTAGTTAGGCAGGCATCATCGCCGATACCGAGGCAAGGTTCCCGTTGGGGTTGGGTCCTTGAAAGAAGGGATGTCATTTCTTGCAACCCGGGACCGTACGACAGAGACATTGTGTTGATGGCCGAATAAAAGTGGTTTGAACTACATGATGTCATAGAGTCATTTGAACTATAATGGCGTGTACCCTTTATCATTTCCTTTGTACTTTAGTTGAACTCCTCCTTATGTTTTATGTTACCTTTGTTATTTGAACTCCTTGAGAACTTCGTCTCGTATGTCATTTTAAGTAATCTATCTTGTGTGTTTGTTGTATGTGTGACGCCCCCGACTTAATCGTGCACTAATCATACACGCAAATGCACACGATCAAGGCCAAGGACTCACGGGAAGATATCACAACACAACTCTAGACAAAAATAATAATAATACAAGCTTTATATTACAAGCCAGGGGCCTCGAGGGCTCGAATACATATACTCGAGTCATACAAGCATCAGCGGAAACAAAAGTATCTGAGTACAGACACGAAGTTACACAAGGGTGCCTTAAGAAGGCTAGCACAAATAGCGACACTGATCGAAAAGGCGAAGGCCTCCTGCCTAGGGCCTCCGAACTACTCCTGGTTGTCGGGGATCTCCACGTCGTAGTAGGCACCTCCGGGGATTTCCTGCTCCTGGACTCCGTCGACTGATTTCATCAAGCGGGTATGGGGAAAAGAAATAGCAAAGCAACCGTGAGTACTCATCCAAAATACTCGCAAGACTGACATCAGAACTATACTACATATGCTTTGGTATCAAAGGAATGGGGCTATATCTTTGGACTGAACTGCAGAATGCCAGAATAAAGGGGGAGAAGCCTAGCCTATCGAAGACTAACATCTTGAAGCATTTCTTGCAGCATCAGAAGAGAGTAGAGCAAGATAATATATAATCAAACATATTGTAGTAATGCCCTGAGATACTTCCTCGACTACCCTGCGAGAAAGTGATCCCGAGAGCGGTAGTAGCAGTTTATCTTTGAAACAGTATCCATTTGTAGTTGTAGCGGATGAAGATACAACTCCGAGCGTCCTGTTACCGTGGACACGGCTATTCGAATAGATCACTTCCCTGCAGGGGTGCACTACTGTTACCCAACACGCTCGATTAACTCTGGCCGGACACACTTTTCCGGGTCATGCCCGGCCTCGGCTGATCGACACACCGCAGCCCTACCTAGAGCTCAGCAGAGAGGTCCCCGCCGGTCTACATCCTAAGCGCTCAGGGGTCCTGGGCCCATCGCCCTTTGCACTCCGGGTCGTTGCGCACATGGCGGGTCCTGGCACCACCTCTGTCCTGGATGGTGCCGGCCCAACCGTGCCGCAATGCTGAACTGGACATCTGACAGAGCTTTCGGCTGATACATACGGTGTAGAGGGCCCAATTAAACCATTATCCCACGTGGTGGTAGTGCGTATAGGCCAGTGGCCAACTCAGATCAAATACCCAAATCCGTTAGGCATATTTAGTAACTCGCAGAGACGGACAGGGTTCCTGTCGCTCCGACTTGGTAACACAGGGCTCGCGGGTGCTCTTGGAGCCGACCCGTCTTTAATGTTATTCTCTCGCGGGCACCCTTGGGGCCGGCCCGACTTTAACAGTTTAAGTATTGCAATATGTAAACATTTCCGTGATCATCACCCAGAGTGATCACGGCCCGGTAACAAGCATGGCATACGGACAAGGGTGAAGGGCCACAAATGAATCAATAGCATAGTTAACTAGGCATTAAGGGACAACATGTAGGTATAAACAGTAAGCGACAAAATCAGGCTATGCATCAGAATAAGAGCTATCGGAATAACAACGGAAGCAATTCTAATGCAAGCATAAGAGAGGAGAAATGGGTGATATCTTATGATCAAGGGGGGTTTTGCTTGCCTGGAAGCTCTGCTGAAAGGGGAAGAAGGATCGTCGGTGACGTAGTCGATCACAGTGGCAGCATCGGTCTCGGGGTCTACCGGAGAGAAGAGGGGGAAGAAACAGGAAATATAAAGCAAACAAATGCACACAGATGCTTGGCATGGCAGCACGCTATTCGAGGAGTGCTCTATCGCAGTACTACGCAAGTTCCCCAGTTCCCCAGTTTTTGACCAATTCAGAGGGGTTCGACACTTATGTCCATAAAGAACTTCAAATGGTGCCATCTTCAGACTAGCCTGATAGCTATTGTTGTATGAGAATTCAGCATATGGGAGAGATTCCTCCCATTTTCTTACCGAATGAGATGACACAAGCTCGAAGCATATCTTCAAGCACTTGATTGACTCGTTCAACTTGTCCCTGGGACTGAGGGTGAAAGGTGGTGCTGAAGGACAGATGAGTTCCCATAGCTTCCTAGAAACTGTTCCAGAATCTTGAGGTAAAGAGGCTGCCACGGTCTGAACTGATCTCCAATGGAACACCGTGGAGTGACACGATTCTGGAAACATATAAGTCTGCTAACTGACTAGCAGTAATTGTCTCCTTGACCGGCAGAAAGTGAGCAACCTTGGAGAATCGGTCAATGACGACAAAGATAGCATCTTGACCCTTCTGCAATCTGGGAAAACCAGTAATGAAATCCATTTCGACTTTGTCCCATTTCCATTTAGGAATAGTAAGTGGTTGCAGAAGTCCAGCAGGCCTTTGATGTTCTGCCTTGATGCGACGGCAAACGTCACACTCGGCAACATAGCGAGCAATGTCCTGCTTCATATCAGGCCACCAGTACCGCTGACGAATGTCTTGGTACATTTTGGTGCTACCGGGGTGAATTGACAGAGGTGTATCATGTGCTTCTTTCATGACATCCGAACGAGAGTCCAGATTGTGTTTTCTGGGAACCACTAGGCGGCCTTTAAAGAACAAGGCACCATCATCATCAACATGGTAGAATGAAGAATTCCCCTTGGATAGGTATTTCTTAATCTTCTCGACTTCAGAGTCATATTTCTGCCTTGTCTTGATGTTGTGCTCGAGATCTGGTTCAACAACCAAGGTATTAAGATATCCTTGGGGAACTATCTCGATGTTCAGCTTTCGAAGCTCTTCATACAGAAGTGGTTGCTGTAGTTGAACCTCAAGTTCACAACAGTAGGATTTACGGCTCAAAGCATCAGCCATCACATTAGCCTTGCCAGGGGTGTATAAAATACCCAAATCATAGTCTGTAATGGCCTCCATCCATCTTTGCTGACGGAGGTTCAAAGATGGTTGGGTGAACAAGTATTTCAAATTTTATGATCCGTGTAGATCTCGCAACGATTACCAAGTAGGTAATGTCGCCATAACTTCAATGGATAAATAACTGCTGCCAATTCGAGATCATGCGTTGGATAGTTCTCTTCATGAGGACGCAACTGTCGAGAGCCATAAGCAATTACCTTGCGCTCTTGCATTAGGACACAGCCTAATCCTTGACGAGACGCGTCACAGTAAATCACGAAGTCCTTGCGTGAATCTGGAGGAGCAAGCACTGGTGCAGATGTCTGCTTGTCCTTGAGTGTTTGGAAACTTTCCTGACATTTTTCTGTCCACTCAAATTTAACGCCTTTGTGAAGTAGATCAGTCAGAGGCTTGGCAATCTTAGAGAAGTTCTCGACAAAACGGCGGCAATAACTTGCGAGTCCGAGAAAACTTCTGACTTGCTTGACATTCTTCGGAGGAGTCCATTCAAGAATAGCCTGAACTCGTTCTGGGTTAACAGCAATGCCATCTTTGGAAATCACATGACCTAGTGAGGGTGTCCCGGACTAGGGGGTACTCGGGCTGCTGGCCTATCTCTCATAGGCCGGGCTGGTGGGCCGCTCTCTACACATTGATAGAAGACCGGACTGAGGGCGACCCCGTGTGTCAGAAGGAAACCTCCGAAGACATGGCGTCTCCTCCAAGGAATAATTGGCGTAACCGACATGTTTATCCTCCGATGGTAACCGCCATGTGTAACCCTAGGGCCCTCTGGTGTCTATATAAACCGGAGGGCTTAGTCCGTAGAGGATAAGATCCATTACCTAGGGTTTAGCCCAGCCGATCTCGAGGTAGATCAACTCTGTAATCTTCATACAATCACATCAATACAATCAAGCATGACGTAGGGTATTACCTCTTCAAGAGGGCCCGAACCTGGGTAAATCGCTATCTCTACGTTCCATGTTATCATCGATTCCTTGACCCATAGTTCGGATCCCCTACCCGAGATCTGCCGGTTTTGGTACCGACATTGGTGCTTTCATTGAGAGTTCCGCCGTGGGTCATCAAGGATCAATGGCTCGTCTAATCATCAGCAACAGCGCTAGCCGCAGGGACACTTTCGTTCCCGGCCAGCTCTTCGCGTTCGGAAGCATCGTGCTACACGCCGATCCGGCCGGTCACCTTGGCCGGGTTGACAGCTTCACCCCCGACCAGGAGATCAGGTTCGGAAACTTAGAATTCGTCGCTGACTCCCGGGGTGATCTTATCCTCACAGGGTCCTCAGCTTCACCTGACGGACCTACAAATCCTGAAGCACCGACTTCGAGTACGGCCAAACCCACTGCCGAGACGGCCGCCGCTGCGGATCCAGCCTCGAGCCCGGACCTAATCTCCGCGCTCGGCTGCCGAAGACCAGCCTCGACCAAAAAAAACTACGGGGCGAATTCTGATACCCCCGTCATGGCCGTACTGCGGGTTGACCCAGCAAACTGCCAAAACCTGGAGCCAACGGACCTCTCGTCATTAAACGAGATACTAGATCGGATCCAGGCCCTGGGAATCACCGATGGCCAGTCCTCGGAGTACGATCAGATCGGGCTCAAAACCGACGCCAGGGAAATTTACGTCCCCGCCACCACTCACTTGGTCGCCACTATCGAAGGCCCCTCAGAGGGCTTACCCGTTCCCTCAGAACCTAAAGCGCATGAGGTGCAAGTTTCCGACCAGCAGGCTTCACCTTCCAGCTCGGCAGTCGAACCCCGCTTCGGAGAGGATTTAGAGCCGAAAGTATGGTTCAACATGCAAGTCCGGATCCATGCACCCGCGCCAGGTCAATTATCCAGAGCTCGGCGCACCGGATTCCATGACTGTCCAGGACGCGGCCGCCAAAACTCCGGACTCACACTCCGCTGGGATCAAATTTTTCATCCCGCCCACCCCCCATGTTGCGTACTGTCCAGATAACTCAGGACGGCCCGACATATGGGACCTAATGTATGTCAAGCAGCAGCCCGGAGAGTCAGTTCGGCACTTCTGGGCCAGATTCCTTATCGTCAAAAACAAGATGACGGACGGTTGCAACAAGGACATTCTGGAGATCTTCCGACAGAACTGCCGAGACGAGGGCGTCTTAAACGCCCTCGCTCGCCGTCACATCCAAAATTTCTCTGACTTATCGGATCTGGTGTCCAAATACTGCGCCATGGAGTATGCTTGGCAGGCTCAGCTCGAGCAAACGGAGTCAATCCGTACAGAGGAACTAAACCGAGCTCGGGCAAAACGCGCACACCCTTATCGGACACCCCAATACGAGCCATCCGAGAAAAGGATGAAACCCCTGACAAGATCCAGAACGGTCTTCGACGGAATGCTGGATAAACCATGCCCCATACACTCCACAAACCCAACCCACAGCCTTCGAGCTTGCTGGGTGGTCAGGCAAGTCGCCAAGAGCGGCGAAGTCATCCTCGGAGGCTCGTACTCAAATAAAAGTCCAGCGATGCCCCTTGATGATGACGCCGAGATTTTCACAATCTACGAGACGTACCCCTCGAAGAATCAGAGGAAGAGAGCCCTTCGAGAGCTCACCCAAATTCACCATGTGGCAGAGACAGACTCATGGACTGATACACCCATCACTTTTAGTGAACAAGACCAGTCGCGGTCCTGCCCAACTCGAGCTGCCGCCGCCCTTGTCCTGGATCCCATTGTGGATGGATTCCGACTACAAAAGGTGTTAATGGACGGCGGTAGAGGCCTCAACCTCATTTACAAGGACACCTTGGACAAAATGCAGTTTGACAAATCCCGCATCGAGCAAAGTCACACCACCTTTCGAGGGATCATCCCCGGGAAGGAGGCGCGTTGTAGTGGCCGAGTTGCTCTTGATCTGGTCTTCGGAACTCCCGAGAACTACCGATCTGAAGAACTGCTCTTCCACATCGTGCCCTTTCGCAGCGGCTACCACGCCTTATTAGGGCGCGATGCCTTCGCACGATTCCATGCCGTCCCACACTACGGGTACATGAAGCTTAAAATGCCAGGGTCAAACGGCGTAATCACAGTCATAAGTGATCCGGACAGAGCCCTTCATGCCGAGAATAAAACGGCATCGCTCACCCTCGAAGCACTGTCCGAAGCCCTCGCAGGCGAAGAACTGACCGCGCTCTGCTCAACGATGGATAAGGACGATGTGATCCTCAACAAAAGGCCCAAATCCACATCCTTTAAACCAGCGGATGAGATCGTCAAATTCCAAGTACACCCAACCGACCCCAACAAGACGGCCTCCATTGGAGCTCAGCTGGACCCTGCGGTCGACGAAGAGTTGCGCAGCTTTTTGTGTGCGAACTGGGATATATTCGCGTGGCACCCGTCAGACATGCCAGGGATCCCACGCAGATTAGCTGAGCACAGCCTGAATATAATTAAAAGTTTCAAGCCAGTCAAACAGACTCTCCGACGGTTTTTCGAACCCAAGCGTCAAGCTATGGGCGAGGAACTGGCAAAGCTGCTCGAAGCCGGATTCATCCGTGACATCAAACATCTCGAGTGGTTGGCTAATTTAGTCATGGTACCCAAGAAGGATAAATCCTGGCGGTTGTGTGTCGATTTCAAGGACTTGAACAAGGCTTGCCCTAAGGATCCTTTTCCCTTGCCCCACATAGATCAGATCATAGATGCCACCGCCGGGCATGACTCGCTGTGTTTTCTTGATGCCTACTCCGGATACCACCAAATCAAAATGAAGGAATCCGACCAGGCGGCCACATCATTCATCACTCCTTATGGACCATTCTATTTCAACACAATGCCCTTCGGGTTAAAGAACGCAGGGGCTACATACCAGCACATGATTCAAACATGTTTGGAAAAACAAATCGGCAAAACGGTTGACGCATATGTGGACGACGTGGTCATTAAGACCAAACACGTCACCCAGTTGGTGAACGATCTCCGGCAAACCTTCGATAGTCTTCGGACCTTCGATATACGGCTCAATCCGGAAAAATGCGTCTTCGGAGTACCGGCCGGTAAGCTGCTCGGATTCATTGTTTCCCATAGAGGAATAGAGGCCAACCCAGCGAAAATACGGGCACTGTCCGAGCTGGCGATCCCCACTGGGCTAGCGCACGTCCAGAAACTGGCCGGCTGCATTGCAGCCCTAAGCCGCTTCACCTCATGCCTCGGAGAGAAAGCCATACCGCTCTATAAATTGCTCAAACGGACGAATCACTTCGAGTGGACCAGTGATGCGGTGGCAGCTCTTGAGGAAATCAAAACTCTACTCACCAGCAATCCGATCTTAATAGCGCCCAGCCCGGGCGAGCCAATGCTGCTATACATCTCGGCCACGAATCAAGTCGTCAGCGCGGTTCTCGTCGTCGAACGAGAGACAGAGGGTCGCAAGCTCCGGGTGCAGAAACCTGTCTACTACGTATCCGAAGTGCTCACTCCGTGTAAAACGAGGTACCCGCACTATCAGAAGATCGCCTACGCAGTTTTCATGGCATCCCGAAAGCTCCGTCACTATTTTCAAGAGTGCTCGGTCACAGTAGCCTCCGAAGTACCACTGAACGACATAATCAACAACCGAGACGCCATCGGCCGTATAGCCAAATGGGCTATCGAACTCCTTCCCTTCGAAAGGTTTTGGCTGATTTTGTCGCGGAATGGACGGAAGCCGAACTCCCTCGAGAGTACAGTACGTACTTGCATTGGATGATGTATTTTGACAGCTCTAAAATGCTCGCCGGACTAGGGGCTGGCGTGGTTCTCACGTCCCCCACTGGCGATAATATTCGGTACATACTCCAGATCATGTACACCGATTCCAACAATGCAGCCAAATACGAAGCTCTGCTGCATGGACTTCGGATTGCGGTCCATGGGCATACAGCGGCTTGAGGTACGGGGAGATTCCAATCTCGCCATCTCTCAAGTGAACGGCGACTTCGACGCAAAGGACCCGAAAATGACAGCATACTGCAATGCCATCCTAAAGATCTCCGCCCGTTTTGAGGGACTAGAGTTTCACCATATACCCAGAGACAGCAATCAAGCTGCCGACGTTCTTGCTTGAATGGGCGCTAAACGCGACCGTGTCCCTGAGAACACCTTTTTAGAACGACTCTTCAAGCCGTCCGTGGTGTGGCAGGAGGACGCCCAGGGCTCGGACACCACTACTTCAGGAGAACTCGTCTCTCCGCCTATCGAACCAGACGGAGTAATTATCGGAGGATCGGCGTTGAAATGACATATTCGGCTCACGAAGTCATGGCAGTAATCGCGCCCTGGACCGAGTCCTTCCTCGCTTACCTCCTCCACCAAGAATTACCGGCCGACCAGACCGAGGCAAGGCGTATCATCCGATGATCTAAAGCCTATAAAGTCCACGAAGGAGAGCTATACAAGAAAAGCTCTACTAGCGTCCTCCAAAGATGTATATCCAAAGAGGAGGGAAGGGAGCTTCTGGCCGAGATTCACGCTGGCATGGGCGGTCACCACGCGGCAGCTCGGGCCCTGGTCAGCAAGGCTTTCCGAGCAGGGTTCTTCTGGCCCACTGCCCGAACAAACGCCCACACATTGGTCCAACATTGCGTTGGATGCCAGCTCTTCGCAAATCAAAGCCACATGCCTCCCACAGCCCTTCATACGATACCGATTACCTGGCCTTTCACAGTCTGGGGGCTGGACATGGTCGGACCACTTAAAGGGGGGACCAAGAAAAAGAAATATCTACTCGTCATGGTAGATAAATTCACTAAATGGATTGAGGCAAAACCGGTAACTTCTGCCAAGTCTAAACCGGTCATTGATTTTATATCCGGCGTCGTACACCGTTACGGTGTCCCTCATAGCATAATAACAGACAATGGATCCAATTTTGCCGCCCAGGAAGTCAAAGACTGGTGTGCTAATTTAGGCATTAAGCTCGACTATGCCTCGGTATATCACCCACAGTCTAATGGACAGGTCAAGAGAGCTAATGGATTGATCTTGAGTGGCATCAAGCCCCGATTGGTCCGATCTTTAAAAGAATCCGACTGCCATTCGGTCGAGGAGCTCGACTCCGTACTATGGGGCCTGCGCACCACTCCTAATCGATCCACGGGCTACACACCATTTTTTATGGTGTATGGGGCAGAAGCCGTCCTCCCCAGCGACCTTATTCACGACGCCCCTCGGGTGCGTATGTATGAAGAAAAGGAGGCCGAGTTAGATCGGCAAGATGACCTGGACGCCCTGGAGGGCGAGCGCGACGTAGCTCGCGCTCGTTCCACTTGTTATCAGCAGCAGGCCAGAGGTTATCAGAGCAGGGAAGTACGAGCAAAGGCCTACAACGTTGGCGATCTAGTCTTGCGTCTGCCGGAGAAGCAGAAGCATAAGCTGTCGCCCAAATGGGAGGGGCCCTTCATAATCCATCAGGTACTCGCGGGCGGAGCATATCGCCTCCCCGACCCGACGGACAACCGCCTCGAACCAAACCCATGGAATGCAGCTCGGCTACGACGCTTCTACGGTTAATTCCGCGACCTTACCTGGTCCGGTCTATCCCTCTAGGATTTACATTTTCTAGTGAATAGTCTTTCCCGGGTTGTGTTCGGTTACGCCGAATTACGTTAAGTTTTTCTTCGGCAAACATCTTTGAATGTACCACACGCTGTTACCTGGGGGCTTCTTTTACGAAGCCAATCATATTCTATTTATGCAACCGTTCGTTTTTTCAGGTTTGCAGCCTTCCTGTATCGTTTTCAAGCCACTATATGCATCAATTTGACTTAAGATTTGGCCAAGCTGGGTTGCCTCGCTCCTGTTTTTACCCCCTACGTTCCCGATTGTTCGGCTAGGGAGTAAAGGGAGCACCTCTGTGATTGTTACGTCCGGATTTCCCGAGTACGTGCCACAGACGGGTGAAGCTGAAAGCTAGGATTCTTAAGAACACAATTGGTCGGCCACGAGGGAAGTGAAAATAATTGGTCACAGTAGCCAAGATTCCGGGGTTATCTCCCCGAAGTAACCATCCCCATCTACTTCGGGTATCCGGTTATTCATCCACGGATAACGTGGCAACCCGACGAAAGGGACCCCTAGAGGAACTATTTTCGTCGGAAGATGTTTCTTACGTTAATCAGTAATATAACATAACTCCCCGAGTATGTTTGTCTGTTTGCACCACATGGCTAGATTGCCTAGTTCTTCGAACATGTTTTCCGTTGTTTTCGGATCACATAGTAGGGAACACTCCTCGGCTCTTGTCCGGGGAGGCGAAAGCCGATGGCCGGTTAAGACAATGTTTTATGCACGGTTTGGAGACTACTTGATGTAAAGTGCATAGATACATCGAATCAACCTGTTAATCTTGATCAAGACCGTCTATTATGGTCTCCAGAGTACAATCTGTTTGGGACAGCCGAGCTGCGGGCATAACCTGGTCATATACCAGATGAACGGGCACTTCATGCCCATCTGGCCCTACCGGCCCTACTCTAGCTAAATGCTCCGGTTCCAGCTTGGTGAAACGAGTCTTGATCATCGCCCACGCTTCTCGTGCTCCCTCACGACAAGCTGACATCTTCCATAACTCAAAGCGGCGCCGCGCTCCTTTGAAGCGATTCACGAGTTTGGCCATCCCTTCCGGAACCACTTCGCCAGGCCACAGTGCTTTGAACATGCTCTTCATGGCTTTCCGGGCCCGCTCGTGTACAGCGGATAGCTCCTTGAGCAGGTCCCGCCCGAAGGAACCGGCCTCTTCTTCGGGACGCTCGGTCAGCAGAACTACATCGAGACGTGGCATTGTTCATGTTGCTGCCTAATACATACAGTTTATGAACTGACGAATTAGAGTGCACTTACCGAACATGCCTGCTTTCAGTCTCTAGTTCTCCTCTTGGGATATAGCCAGTTGAACTTTTAAGCTTTCAATTTCTTGAACCTGCTGTTCGCCTTCCGCCTTCAGCCTATCCCTCTCCTCATGACTTCGGGATAGCACTCAGTAGCCAGCCTCTTGCTGTGACTCCGCATATCTTTGAGCTTCCCTGGCCATATCCAGGTCCTTCTGCAGCTGATTTATCGACTCGGCTGCTATGGAATCATCTTTCATTAGCGGAGGTATTCCATCAAAAAAATTCAACGAACTTTATGTTCGGCACTTACCATGTGCCTCTCTGGTGAATTTCTTCACCCCCTCTAGCTCGGCTTTCACAGTTTCTAACTCTGTTTGCGCCAGCTTGAGGTCCTCGGACAGCTTCTTGTTTTGCTCCCAAATAGTCTGCACCATAGCATGGCATCATGATATATCAGACCCTTAACTCGGCCATTCCGCCCAAATTAAGGCTTGGGGGCTACTGGGTTACATACTAGTTGTCAAAACTAATGTTATACCTGCACATTCGTTGACATGAGCTTCACTGCGCTTTCAAGTCCCGTTCGGGCAGCGCCGAGGTACGCGTCCACCGAACTAAGAGCACTAAACTCCTGATCGGAAAACGCGGAATGCCGAAGTGATGCCTTACGCCGCCGATGATTCATCACACTTTCAACCTCCGAGTTAGTAACCGAGACGCCGCCTGAGTCTTCGGGGCGTTGGTCCTCGGCAGGAGCTTCCGGAGTAACTCCGGTTCTAGCTGGCGATTTCGGGTTTGAGTCACCCCTCGGCACCTCTTCAATGTCCTCGGCCGCGGATAGTTTCACACATCGTCTACAGGACACCATGGAGTAAATCACTGGCATGATTGGTGGATGATGAAGATAGAGGCTAAGGTGGTACGGCAGATGCATTACCTCTTCGGGCGGGGCGCAGGCGAGGTAGCCCCCGTTACGGCCACGCGTCTGGTCACCCCGCGACTGCTCGTCGCTGGAGCTGCTGGTGCCGCCCTCGGGGTTGTTCGGCGCGTTGAGCAGCGACCCTTGGGAGTAGGTGTCAGTGTATTCGGGGCAGCAGAGGCTGAGTTTTTCTTTCGAGAGGAAGCCCGCTGGCCACTTACAGCGGAGGAGGGAAGCACCCCAGGATGATCGGCAAAAAGGGCCACCTTGGAACCGTCAAGGCTCTCCTGGTAGAAGACCCCCTCCTCGAAATTAATTGATGTTTCGGGGTCGTCGTGGAACCCAGGATCGTCATCCCGAGAGTAATTCTCCGGTTGAGGAGCAGGGCATCTTACCATCTCGATCCACCGCCTCCAACTCTGTTCGGACAAGGTGAAGACCCGATTATGAAAATTCTGGAGTGATATCCGAACTATAAAGAGTGGTCGAACTCACCATTTCGATGGGTTCATACATCGAGAAGCCTTTCTTGAGCTTTAGCCGAGCAAACTCTTGCTCTTCCCCCTTGAACAGATCGGCTAGTATGGCAGCTATCGCCGCCTGGTTGTCAGGCCCCTTCCTGGTGTACCGGGCTGCGTCGTCCTCCCCGTTATAGTTCCATAGCGGATGAATTCTCTGTTGGAGAGGCTGGACACATCGAGCGATAGCTATTGCCATCACGTCGACAATGGTTAGACCGTTATGGGATAACCACCTGACTTGAGCAGCCAGCCGAGCTACCTCGGCACCTTCCTCTTGGGAAGTACTCTTCGGGCGCCAGTTGAATCGCTTCGTTGGAGAAGCCGATGAAAATTTCGATAGACCCCTTCGAACTGAATCGAATAAAGGAACGTCTTCGATATAAAACCATTCCGAAGTCCACTCTTCGGCATCCTTCTTCGGAGTCCCAACAGGGTATCCGGTTCCGGCGATGCGCCATACTTCAGCTCCGCCGACCTCATAGATAACCCCTCCCCGGGTGCGGGGGACCAGGCAGAAGAATTTCCTCCACAACTCAAAGTGGGCCTCGCAGCCTTAGAACATCTCGCAGAGAGCAACGAAGCCCGATATATGAAGAATTGATCCTGGGGTCAGGTGGTGGAGTTGGATCCCGTAAAACTCTAGTAAACCCCTCAAGAAAGGATGAATGGGGAAACCTATCCCTCGTAATAGGAAGGGCACGAAGCACACCCTTTCCTCCCCGTTAGGGGCAGGAAAGTTCTCTGCGAAGGCCTTCCCGTCTGTGGAATTTAATCTGGGACGGGTGGATGCGAGATCTGAAGCGGGAAAGTATCCCTGCGTCTCGATTTTGCGTAAACGCATGAGGGATACGGAGCAGCTCGCCCAATCACCTTGACGGGGGCCGTGAGGGCGTGAGGAAGAGCCTGGGACGCTCGCCATTGTTTGCTGGTCGCGACCTCGCGAGGGTGTGAGGGAGAATGGTAAGGGGTGGGGCGCGTTAACCTCCGCACCCTTGGCCTATTGAAAAAGGCGTTAGCTCCCCCCGAGAGAGGGGTATTTTTGTAAAAACCTCTCGGACCACTCGCATTCCGTAGGTGCGCAGAAATCGAGGGTCGTCATAGGATTCTGGGCGGAGAAAAGTGGTGTGGCAGGCCCTGCGGGGCCTCGCCCTTTGGAGGAATCTTCGGCAACCGAGCTATTGGTGATCGAACTACTGTTGAACCGAACACAGGTAAAGGGAGGAACTCGCCACCCAAGCCGAAGACCATTGAAGCATGAAGCTGCCGAAGACTGTCAACCTAGGCATTGGAGGCTAGTTCGTGGCCTACTGAGGGTGTCCCGGACTAGGGGGTACTCGGGCTGCTAGCCTATCTCTCATAGGCTAGGCTGGTGGGCCACTCTCTACACGTTGATAGAAGACCGGACTGAGGGCAACCCCGTGTGTCAGAAGGAAACCTCCGAAGACTTGGCGTCTCCTCCAAGGAATAATTGGCGTAACCGACATGTTTATCCTCCGATGGTAACCGCCATGTGTAACCCTAGGGCCCTCTGGTGTCTATATAAACCGGAGGGCTTAGTCCGTAGAGGATAAGATCCATTACCTAGGGTTTAGCCCAGCCGATCTCGAGGTAGATCAACTCTGTAATCTTCATACAATAACATCAATACAATCAAGCAGGGCGTAGGGTATTACCTCTTCGAGAGGGCCCGGACCTGGGTAAATCGCTGTCTCTACGTTCCCTGTTACCATCGATTCCTTGACCCATAGTTCGGATCCCCTACTCGAGATCTGCCGGTTTTGGAACCGACACCTAGATAGGTCACTTCAGATAACCAGAACTCACATTTAGAATACTTGGCATACAGTTGATGTTCACGCAGCTTCTCCAGTACAAGCCAAAGATGTTCGGCATGTTCTTCTTCATTCTTGGAAAATATAAGGATATCATCCAAATAAACCACGACGAATTTGTCGAGATAATCCATGAAGATATAGTTCATCAATCGAGAGAAGGTTGCTGGAGCATTGGTTAATCCGAAGGACATGATGGTGTACTCATATGAACCATAGCGAGTAACAAAGGCTGTCTTCGGAATATCCTCTTTACGAACCCGGATCTGGTGGTATCCCAACCTCAAATCAAGTTTAGAGAATACTGAGGAACCAGCTAGCTGATCATACAGATCGTTGATTCTGGGAAGCGGATACTTGTTCTGAATTGTTGCTTGGTTGATAGGTCGGTAATCTTGGACCAGACGATTCGTACCATCCTTCTTTTTAACAAAGAGGGAAGGTGCTCCCCAAGCAGAAGAACTGGGGCGGATGAAACCCTTTTTAAGTGACTTGTCGATTTCCTCCTTAAGTTCAAGGAGTTCATGCGGCGGCATCTTATAGGGGCGCTTAGCAATCGGGGTAGTGCCTGGTTTCAAGTCGATGACGAACTCGACAGCTCTAACAGGGGGTATCCCTGGAAGTTCTTCTGGAAAGACGTCTGGAAAATCACGAACGACTGGAACGTTCTCAATTCCCTCAAGAGGTGAGGCATTCAATGCATTCAGAGCATATATCTGGCTTTCGGCATTTTGAACTGTTCGAGCTGAGTAACTGACTGTCTGACCGGAAGGGTGTGTGAGTCGGACTATTTCAGTGGCGCGGTCAATCAAAGCTTTATGAGGTTTCAACCAGTCCATACCCAGAATGATGTCTATGTCGGCAGTCTTGAGGGCAATGAGAGAAACGGGGAACACCAATCCTCGAATCACAATGTGGTTACCGTGGCTTACCATGTTAGTTTGCCACCTAGCCCCGGGTGACTGGATCACTAAAGGGGTGGACATCTCCTCGAAAGGTATATCATGGCTTCGCGCAAATCTTTCGGACATGAAGGAGTGCGATGCTCCAGAATCAAAGAGGACATAAGCTGGAATTGAATTCACTAGAAGGGTACCCACCACAATTTTGGTGTCCTAGCGAGCTTCTTCCATCTTGACATGGTTGACACGAACGAGTTGACTAGCGGGTGGTCTGGTATCAGCGTTGCTGGGATGATGATTTCGACGGCCCCTCTTACGGCCAACAGGAGGACGTGAGGCATTCTGCGGCTGACCCTGGCGACAGTTGAGAGCACGATGCCCTGGCTGTCCACACTTGAAGCAACTCACATCATTGGGGCGAGAAGCCATAGTATTGGCCTGTCCAGTTGAGATATTCAGTTGTCTTGGGGCTGGAGGCAGACGAGGGGCAACATAAGAAGGCCTCGGTGTAGGGGCAGGTCGATGATGTACATTATGCGGAATCCACACTTTGCGTTTCTGAGCAGGCTGACCTGAGGATGAGCCAACATCATGAGTACGCTTGAGCGACTCCTGGTACTCAATCAGACCCGTTTCAACCCGGAAAGCTTGACTGACAAGCGTTGCAAAGTCTGTAGCTTCATGAACAACAAGAGCGAGCTTCAGATCGGGATGCAGTCCTTCACGGAATTTCTCCTGCTTGCGTGTGTCGGTGCTGACGTCATCTTCAGCATAGCGGGATAATTCAAGGAATTTTCTCTGATAAGCATCCACAGTCATTTTGCCCTGAGTGAGTTTGCAGAATTCCTTCTTCTTCTGATGGATCAGACCTTGAAGAATGTGTCGTGCACGGAAGGCTGACTGAAATTCCTGCCAAGTGGTTACAGTTCCAGCAGGCAGCTTAGGCCTGTGGCTTTCCCACCATTGAGCAGCTGGACCCTTCATGTGAAATGCCGCAAAAGTGACGTAACTGTCAGGGGCAACTTTAGCGGACTCCATTTAAACAGGATGTCACGAAGCCAATCATCAGCATCCATAGGATTGGTGGAGTTGCGGTAAACAGACGGGTTGAGGCGCACGAATTCTTGAAGTGATATCGGACCAGGCTCCTGACGAGCATCGTTGCGTTCCAAACGGTTCACCAGACATTCGTTGAGCTGTCGGTTCAGTTCAAACTGCTGCATCATAGCGGCAATATAGGGTGGAGGGGGTGGATCGTCAGCCATCCTGCCAAATCAACAGGGGTAGTTTAGCAAGAACAACTGCAAGGGTAGGGAGTCATTCATGACGTAACATGAACGATGAATAAGAAGGGCATTAGATACATATTAGTAGTCGTTAAAGATATACAAATCTATGCACGGAGTTGGATACCAACGGCAGTAGGAGTTCGAAAACGCACGCAGCTAGACAAACTAGGCGGCGCGCAGGCTCGCGGTGAGGAATACAACAACGGGACATAGCAAAGGCTACATCAACGCCGGAGAAAACTATTGGAGCAAGGAATCTGCAAGTGACAACGCAGGGTGTCCTCGATAAAAGGATCATGTGGTCCGTGGGCATTGTGCAGCAGAACCTGGCCCTCATCTTGAAGAAAGGGGGGGTTTATTCAGAACTCCGGGTGGATGTGATCACGAGAACCTAATGTTAGAGTCATCAAAATCGTTAACCCGAATAGAAGAGAGAGCAGAGTCCGAGAGTAAGGAAGAGGAATAAAAGATTGTAATCCCACCCATTGGCGACGTGGGCCCATAACCCACTGGTCCCAAGATCGAATACATAAGCTCGAGTCATACAAGCATCAGCGGAAACAAAAGTATCTGAGTACAGACACGAAGTTACACAAGGGTGCCTTAAGAAGGCTAGCACAAACAGCGACACTGATCGAAAAGGCGAAGGCCTCCTGCCTAGGGCCTCCAAACTACTCCTGGTCGTCGGGGATCTCCACGTCGTAGTAGGCACCTCCGGGGATCTCCTGCTCCTAGACTCCGTCGACTGATTTCATCAAGCGGGTATGGGGAAAAGAAATAGCAAAGCAACCGTGAGTACTCATCCAAAGTACTCGCAAGACTGACATCAGAACTATACTACATATGCTTCGGTATCAAAGGAATGGGGCTATATCTTTGGACTGAACTGCAGAATGCCAGAATAAAGGGGGAGAAGCCATCGAAGACTAGCATCTTGAAGCATTTCTTGCAGCATCAGAAGAGAGTAGAGCAAGATAATATACAATCAAACATATTGTAGTAATGCCCTGAGATACTTCCTCGACTACCCCGCGAGAAAGTGATCCCAAGAGCGGTAGTAGCAGTTTATCTTTGAAACAGTATCCATTTGTAGTTGTAGCGGATCAAGATACAACTCCGAGCGTCCTGTTACCATGGACACGGCTATTCGAATAGATCACTTCCCTGCAGGGGTGCACTACTGTTACCCAACACGCTCGATTAACTCTGGCCGGACACACTTTTCCGGGTCATGCCCGGCCTCGGCTGATCGACACACCGCAGCCCTACCTAGAGCTCAGCAGAGAGGTCCCCACCGATCTACATCCTAAGCGCTCAGGGGTCCTGGGCCCATCGCCCTTTGCACTCCGGGTCGTTGCGCACATGGCGGGTCCAGGCACCACCTCTATCCTGGATGGCGCCGGCCCAACCGTGCCGCAATGCTGAACTGGACATCTGACAGAGCTTTCGGCTGATACATACGGCGTAGAGGGCCCAATTAAACCATTATCCCACGTGGTGGTAGTGCGTATAGGCCAGTGGCCAACTCAGATCAAATACCCAAATCCGTTAGGCGTATTTAGTAACTCGCAGAGACGGACAGGGTTCCTGTCGCTCCGACTTGGTAACACAGGGCTCGCGGGTGCTCTTGGAGCCGACCCGTCTTTAATGTTATTCTCTCGCGGGCACCCTTGGGACCGGCCCGACTTTAACAGTTTAAGTATTGCAATATGTAAACATTTCCGTGATCATCACCCAGAGTGATCACGTCCCGGTAACAAGCATGGCATACGGACAAGGGTGAAGGGCCACAAATGAATCAATAGCATAGTTAACTAGGCATTAAGGGACAACAGGTAGGTATAAACAGTAAGCGACAAAATCAGGCTATGCATCAGAATAGGAGCTATCGGAATAACAACGGAAGCAATTCTAATGCAAGCATAAGAGAGGAGAAATGGGTGATATCTTATGATCAAGGGGGGTTTTGCTTGCCTGGAAGCTCTGCTGAAACGGGAAGAAGGATCGTCGATCACAGTGGCAGCATCGGTCTCAGGGTCTACCGGAGAGAAGAGAGGGAAGAAATAGTAAATATAAAGCAAACAAATGCACACAAATGCTTGGAATGGTAGCACGCTATTCGAGGAGTGCTCTAACGCAGTACTACGCAAGTTAGTCGGAGCGGGAAACATCTGGAGGTGTTTTACCATCTCCGGGCAATTATTGGATAGATGAATCGGAGGGTAAACTTCCATGTTCACCATGTTAGGGAGGTGTGACCGACATGTGGGTGGCATATTCGGATTCGTCATATTTTTCTGATCGTTTTTCATATATAAATTATTTTCATCCGAGTTACGGATTATTTTATATGATTTTTCAAAGTTTTAATCATTTTCTGAAATTATTTAAATTGAATTATCCGAAACAGTGCAGGGTGACGTCATCATGACGTGGGTGTGACGTCAGCGGTCAACGGGGACTGTTGACTGGTCAACAGGACCAGTGGGTCCCACCTGTCAGTGAGTCATTAGGCTAACTAGTTAGTTAATTAGGCTAATTAAGTAACTAGTTAATTAAGCCAAATTAATTAAGTTAATTAACTTACTAATTAATTAACTAATTAATTAATTAATCATTTAAATTATTTATTTAATTATTTATTTATTTTAATACATTTTTTTACTTTTTACAGGGGCTGGGCCCCACCGGTCAATGGCCAGGCCGGACATGTCCGGGCCGTGCCCCTTTCGGGGGCCGGGCACGTCCGGGGACGGCGCGTGCGCGCGGGCACAGAGGGGGCGGACATGTCCGGAGGCGGCGCGGCGGACGAGGGGAATGGCGAGGCGGTGGCGGCCGGAGGCGGGCTCGGCCGGAGGCGGCAGCGGCGCGCGGCGAGGCGCGGTGCAGGCAGCGGCGGGCGAAGGCGGGCGTGGCCAGCGCACGCGCGGGCAGGCGCAGGGGCGCGGCTACGGGCGCATGCGGGCGACGGCGAATGGGGAGAGGGGCGCGTTGGCTGCGACGGCAGCAGGCGGAGCAGCAGCAGCGGAGCGGGTAGAGGCGGCGAGCGCGTGGCAGGGAGGCGGCGGGCGCGCGCGCGGCAGGGGCGCGGCGAGCGGCGTCGACAGAGGGGGAGAGGGGGGGATGGCCGGAGCTCACCCCCGTTGCAGGGGTTCAGGGCGGCGAGGCGCGAGGGAGTTTGGCGGGGAGGAGGTCGGGGACGGCGACGAGGCGAGGACGGGCGGCGACGATGGCGGCGTCGGGGACGAGGGGAGGAATGAGGAGGAGTGGGGATCGGGCTAGGGTTCGGGTGAGCGGGGGGGAATAAGTAGGGGGCGGCTGGGCCGGGCTGGTCGGCCTGTTGGCCTGCTGGGCCGAGGCCCAGTAGGGGGGGTTTCCTTTTCTTTTATTTTTGTTTTCAGTTTTCTATTTTCTATTTTGTGAAATGTTTGGACACCGTTTGACTTTTGAAAAATATGTGATCTGGTTCAAATAATACAGTGCATTATTACCTACCACCAGAAATTGGTTTGGACAAAATATGATTTCATTTGCAATTCTATTAAATAAAATGGTATTAAAATGCTGCTGTTAGCTACTGTTTTAGGTTGATAGAGTTACATAGTGAATTTTGGTTATGTTGTTTTCCTGAACATATTTAGTTTTGAATTCTCTGCTATTTAATGAACATTTTAGTTTCCAAATTGAAACAACTTTTATTTTCACTTTAAATTTGAATTTCAATTGAATTGGAATTTGAAATGAGATATGATGCAAATGGTGATCAAGACTAGTTAATCATACTGACTTGGCACTATCAAAAGGTGATCACTGTAGCCTAATGACATGGGGTGTTACAGTATGTCATTTGATTTAAGTTATCTTTTTGTGTATGCCATTTGAAGTTACCTAACATAACATTCATGTTGGATGGAAAACAAGTCGAGTTTACAGATATTATATGAGCAGTGTGAAGAAAACCGACGCCGTAGTATGATGAGGGAGCTTGAACAATGGATTAATAATTGTGAGGAGGCAAACGTGGTTATGAGGGATTTCAGCAAGTATCAGGTTTGTGTGTACCCTGAAGAGCTCGAGAAAGAAAAAGAGAAGATTCTTGATGAGGTGCAGAAGAAGGAAGATGATTGTAAACACTCTTTGGCAATGGAGATAGGGTTCTACGTAAGCATTGATAAATTCCACGAGCTCGACTTGTCAAGACCCGGGCAGGTTATTGGATGGGCAATCAAACAGGGAGTGTCTGAGAACCCGAACCGACGTGCTTGATGGGCGTGGTTCCGCAACGTGAAGGATGTGCTGATCCATTGGGCTGGATCCAATGATATTCGACTCAGGCCAAATCCAGAGTGTGATGCACAAATTGAGCGTATGAAAACGTTCAGGAGCTATTTCCCGGTGTAGAACACTTGTCATTTGGACCAATGCTCTAAGTCATTTAAATTTGGTAGATGAACTTGATGTAATGATGTGATGTTATTTATGCATGTCTTTGGTATTTGAACATGTCGGAGTTTGTTGATGTAATGATTTAATGGACATGTATGCTTAAGGTTCGCATGTATGTTCTACGGTTGAAAAATAAGGAAAATTGCTACCCTACCGCCAGGGACCTGGCGGTAGGGTAGCTAACCCAACCGCAGAAAACAGCTTGATTTTGGTTACAGAAATTTTTGCTACCCTACCGCCAGGGCCCTCGGCGGTAGGTTAGCTTACCCTACCATAGAAAACAGCTTGATTTTGGTTACAGAAATTTTTGCTACCCTACCGCCATGGCCCTCAGCGATAGGGTAGCTAACCCTACCGCAAAATGATAGTTTATTTTTGTTACAGTAAGTTTGCCACACCCTACTGCCAGGCACCTCGGCGGTAGGTTTGCTAATCCTACCACCGGATTCCTTGGCGGTAGGTGTGGAAACAGAGGATTGCTCTGTTTTTTTTGCCATCTAACCTCATCCACAAGAAATAAATAGTTGAGGACAAAGATTCACAACAAAATTCATCATAAACATGGGTCTACCTCATCACAAAGTTTGCAAATGAAATACATAGTTCATGACAAAGATTCGCAAATGAAATACATAGTTCGGTAATGCAAGACATGTTCTGAAACCGCCGCGAAAGTGAAGGCCCTATTGGGTCGTACGAGGCCATTTCCCTTTCTTGTCACGTGCCTCATCTTCTGCTTGAGCATCGCGAGCCCTTGCAAGCTTTCTTGCCCTCTCCTCTTCACGAGCAACCTTCTCTTTGCGTGCCCTCTCCTCCTCCCGCTTCTTCCGCTCCATCTTCTCCTTCTGCCGACGTTCTTCATCCTCGGCTCTTTGCAATGCTTCTTCAAACAGCCGCTGCCTCCTAAGACAATCTCGATATTGGTCCTTTTGAACATCTTCTGGAATATCTTGATCTATCCATGTGAAGTACTTGCAAAGAGGAGGCGGTGACTACTATGACGCCCTCGACTTAATCGTGCACTAATCATACACGCAAATGCACACGGTCAAGCCTAAGGACTCACGGGAAGATATCACAGCACAACTCTAAACACAAAATAAAATAATACAAGCTTTATATTACAAGCCAGGGGCCTCGAGGGCTCGAATACAAAAGCTTGAGAACAAGCGTTAGCGGAAACAATAACAGAATTTGAGTACAGACTCAAGTTAAACAAAGGTGCCTTAAGAAGGCGAAAACAAACAACGGCTCTGATCGAAAAGGCGCAGGCCTCCTGCCTGGGAATCTCCGATCTACTCCTGTTCTACGGTCTCCACGTAGAAGTAGATACCTCCGGGGATCTCCTGCTCCTGGGCTCCAGCGTCTGATGTATCATCAAATGGGTATGGGGAAAAAGAATAGCAGAGCAACCGTGAGTACTCATCCAAAGTACTCGCAAGACTGACATCAGAACTAGTCTAGTTATGCAACATTTTCAAGGAAGGCTGTATATGTGGACTTGACTGCAGAAAGCCAGAATAGAGAGAAAGGCCTAGCCTATCGAAGACTAGCATCTTCAGCGGTCTTGCAGCATAAGAAGAGAGCAGATTAGCATATTGTTAATTAACAAGCATGTTGAAGCAAAGCCCAGAGATCCTTCCTCAACTCCCTGCGAGAAAGCAATCCCGGAGCTTACAATTAATTATCATGTATCCAGTTCAAGTTGTAGTAGATCGGAATACAACACTGAGCGTCCTGTTACCGTGGACACGGCTATTCGAATAGATAATCTTCCTGCACGGGTGCACTACTGTTACCCAGCACTCTCGATTACATCTGGCCGGACACACTTGCTGGGTAATGCCCGGCCTCGGGTAATCGACACGACGTAGTCCTACCTAGGCTCAACAGAGAGGTCCCCGCCGGTCTACATCCTAAGTGCTCAGGGGTCTTGGGCCCATCGCCCTTTGCACTCCGGGTCGTTATGCGACGAGCCGAGACGAGCACCACCTCATCCTGGATGGCACTGGCCCGACAGGCCCACAATGCTGAACTGGACGTCTGACAGAGCTTTCGGCTGATACATATGACGTAGAGGGTCACATAACCATTATCCCACGTGGTGGTAGTGCGTATAGGGCCAACGACCCACTCAGATCAATACCCAAATCCGTTATCGCATTATTAGGAGCTCGCGATGACGATCAGTACTCCTGTCGTCCCGTCTCGAGGAAGTGCAACAAGGGCCAGGCCCATCCCTCTCTAGGGCGGTCTCTGCCTGCCCGACCGCGCCTCGTAATTATCTCGCGGGTGCCTCCCAGGTCAACCCGTCTTCCCAGGGGGCTGTCGGGAACTCAGGTCCACCTCTACCGGGGTGGTACCACCAGTCCCTTCAGTCCCGCAGTAACAGTACATGTGGGCAACATTTAAAGGAAACCGTGTGTTCCTGTCATCAAGGGGGAAATCCGAGGAATCACCCTCGAGGGATTCCCACTTGAGAGGTTGTACGACGGAAGCTTTTTCGGAAGTGATGAAAGAGGAATCACCCTCGGTAACACACATCCGGATAGCTATTCTACAGTGGCATCATCGGAAGTGAGATGAGAGGATTCACCCTCGGCACTCGATGCCAACTCTGCAGAGTCGAGCAACTTAGGGGGTGTGCGGTGATGTGCTATTCTCAGCCCGTTCGATCTCATCGATCGGGGCACAGGTACTAAGCGGAGCAACTACAGTAAGGGAGAGGGGCCTCAGATGCTTTTCCATCCAACCTACCCTAAGCAGTCTAGGATAACATGGAGGTTACAACAACAGTTACAAGGACAGGCTATGCATCAGAATAGGATAAAGCAAAACAGTAGCAGCAATTTCTATTGCAAGCAGGAGGGAGAAAGGAATAGGTGATTTAGGCATGCATCAATTAGGGTTGCTTGCCTGGAAGCTCTGCAGAGAGTGGCTGATCGTCGGTAGGCTGCTCGTCGGGGGTGTAGTCGAACTTAGCCGTGGCGGCGTCGGTCTCGGCGTCTATCGGGAGAGAAGGGGGAGGAAGACACAATAAATTCACGGCAAAAACGCAATCACTATGCATGACATGCCTAAATGACATGCAGAGGTGTTTTACTGCCTAACTAAATGATTTAGTTAATTTAGGAATTTATTTGGATTTATTTTATTAAGGTTGAGCACTATTCATTTATCGAAAGCAGTCAAAAAGTTCCATGTTCAGCTAGCTAGCAGTGTTGGACATGCATTTTGATTACATATTCAGAATCTTCATATTTTTCTGATCATTTTTCATATATAAATTATTTTCATCTGACTTACGGTTTAATTTATATGAATTTTCAAAGTTTTCTACATTTTCTAGAATTATTTTATTTATTTAAATTCGAATTATCCAGAATAGTAAAAGGTGACGTCATCATGACGTATTGCTGACGTCAGCGGTCAACAAAGGCTGACCAGAGTCAACCCTGACCAGTGGGTCCCACTGCAGTGTCTCATCTGACTAAACAGGGTTTATTTTAACTAATTAACCTAATTAACAGGTGGGCCCGCACTGTTTGTGTCTAATTAGCGTTTTAATTAATTAATTTAATTAATTAACAGATTATCTATTTATTTAAAATCGTTTAAATCGGCGGGACCCACATGTCAGTGACATGGGGCCAGCCACGTCAGCGTTGAAGGGGTCAATGGGCCCTGTGGGACCCAGGGTCAGTGGCTGACCGGTGGGGCCCGCGGTGCCACGCCGGACGCCGGCACCGGAGCACGCCTGCGAGCTCGCCCGTGGTGGCTCAACTCCGGCAAGCTCGGATTTCGTCTATAGTGCGTCATTTCGGTCGCGGTTTGTTGCTCTGGAACGACCACTTCACGCCGCGTCGAACGGCGGTGGTCTCGCGAGCTGCGGTGGTCGGAATCGACCGGTACAACGACGGCGGCGGCGGCGGTTTCGGGAGCTCTACGGGAACGGCGAGGCAGAGCGCGCGCGGGCGATCTAAACAGCGAGGCGAGGCCTACGCGCGCGGGCGAGACTAACGGCCACGAGTCCGAGACCATTTGGTCATCGGAGCCTCACCGGCGATGAGGCGGGCGGCGGATCGATCGGGCATCTCCAATGCGGCCACTACGGCAACGGGAAGAGACCGGGGAGAGGGGGAAGAAGATGGCGAAGCTCACCGGGAGGCTACGGTAAGCCGGTGGGGGGATTAGTAGCTGCAGCGGGGTCGGGGATGGCCGGAGCTCGCCGGCGCCCGAGAAGAAGTGTAAGGCTCGATCCGCCCAATGCCGAGCCCGTCGTCTCCAGTGGCTTGGCCCAGGCGACGCAGCGGAGGGCGGCGGAGCTTCACGATGTCTCGGCGAGACCGAACGGTGACGGTGGGCGCGGGATCGAGCGAGGACAGCGGCGACTTCGTCGGGACAGAGAGGGGAGGAGAGAGCCGAGCGAGGGAGAGGGGAATGGGGGCGCTAGGGTTTCGGGGAAGGGAGGTGAGCTCGGGCGCGGCCTTATCGGCGTCGGGGACGGCTCGGATGGTCGACACCGCGACGGACGCCGCCGTGTCAGTGCATGCGCGCGATAGCGACGCGAGGAGGACGACGAGCGGCTTAATGGGCTGGGCCGGCTACTGTATACTCACGGCCCAAACGCACAGTAAGTATCTACCGTTTTCTTTTTCGATTTCCTATATCTTTTCTAGTTTCTGTTTTGCAAATTGTTAGGCTACTAAAAGAGTTTTATAAATTAGGTGATTTGGTCCAAATATTACCATGCAATATTCTCTATCACCAAAAATTGGTTTTGCTAAAATATAATTTCATTTGTAAACTAGATTAAATAAAATGGATTAAAATGTTGTTGTTTACTACTGTTTAAGGTTGTTAGAATTACTTAGGCATTCTTAGTGAGGTTGTTTTCCTGAACATATTTAGTTATGGATTATTTGCTATTTAATGAACATTTTTATTTCTAATTTGAACAACTTTTATATTTCACTTTAAATTTGAATTTCAATTTGAATTGGAATTTGAATTGAGAGATGATGCAATGATGATCAAGACTAGTTAGTCATGCTGACTTGGCATTATCAAGAGGTGATCACTTTAGCTATTACATGGGGATGTTACAATTCTCCTCCTCTAACAAGAATTCTCATCCCGAGAATTTAAGAGGTAGGCTGAAAGGAAGAAGGGTATTCTTCACGAAGACGATCCTCACGTTCCCAAGTGGCTTCATCTTCAGAATGATTCGACCACTGAACTTTAAGGAACTTGATTGCCTTCTGTCGGGTCCGACATTCAGTTTGATCAAGAACGCGGATCGGATACTCTGGATAAGACAGATCTTCTCGCAATTTAAGCACCTCATGATCCACAGCTCGTATAGGATCCTTGAAGCAGCGTCGTAGTTGAGATACATGAAAGACATCATGCACTTGAGAAAGGTTCGGCGGCAATTCCAATTGATATGCCACTTCTCCTCGACGGGCGAGAATACGGAACGGGCCAATGTAGCGAGGAGCTAACTTTCCCTTGATTCCGAACCGATGAGTGCCTTTCATCGGAGTGACGCGAAGGTAAGCTTGCTCGCCAGGCTGATAGACCATTACCTTGTGCTTTCGGTCATAGTTGCTCTTCTAACGAGACTGAGCAGCTTTCAAGTGTTCACGGACAATGCGGACTTGTTCTTCAGCTTGCTGAATAATGTCCGGTCCAACGAGTGAACGTTCCCAAGTTTCTGACCAATTCAGAGGGGTTCGACACTTACGTCCATATAGAACTTCAAATGGTGCCATCTTCAGACTAGCTTGATAGCTATTGTTGTAAGAGAATTCGGCATACGGGAGAGATTCCTCCCATTTCTTACCGAATGAGATGACACAAGCTCGAAACATATCTTCAAGCACTTGATTGACTCGTTCAACTTGTCCCTGAGACTGAGGGTGAAAAGCAGTGCTAAAGGACAGATGAGTTCCCATAGCTTCTTGGAAACTGTTCCAGAATCTTGAGGTAAAGAGGCTGCCACGATCTGAGCTGATCTCCAATGGAACACCGTGGAGTGACACAATTCTAGAAACATACAAGTCTGCTAACTGACTAGCAGTGATCATCTCCTTGACAGGCAAAAAGTGAGCAACCTTTGAGAATCGGTCGATGACGACAAAGATAGCATCATGACCCTTCTGCGATCTGGGAAAACCAGTAATGAAATCCATTTCTACTTTGTCCCATTTCCATTCAGGAATCTCAAGGGGTTGCAGAGTTCCAGCGGGCCTTTGATGTTCAGCCTTGATGCGACGGCAAACGTCACACTCAGCAACATAGCGAGCAATGTCTCGCTTCATATCAGGCCACCAATATCTCTGTCGGATGTCTTGGTACATCTTCGTGCTACCAGGATGAATTGAGAGAGGCGTTTCATGTGCTTCTTTCATAACGTCCTTCCTCATATCCTGGTTGTGAGTTGTAGGGACCACTAAGCGACCGTTGAAGAACAAACCGTCTTGGTCATCTAGGTAGAAGTCTGAATACTTTCCTTCCCCAAGATATCGTTTAATCTTGTGGACTTTGGAGTCATACTTCTGCATACTTCTGATCATATGCTCGAGATTTGATTCAACAACCAGGGTATTGAGATGACCCTGTGGAACAATGTGAAGGTTCAACTTGCGAAGCTCTTCATAAAGCATAGGTTGCGCTTCCTGAACCATGAGGTTGTTGCAATAAGCCTTGCGACTCAAGGCATCGGCCATTACATTAGCCTTGTCAGGGGTATAAGAAATATTCATGTCTTAATCGGCTATTCTCTCGAGCCATCTTTGTTGACGAAGGTTCAGATCTGGCTGAGTATATAGATACTTCAGGCTTTGGTGATCCGTGTAGATCTCGCAACGATTACCAAGGAGGTAATGTCGCCACAGCTTCAGAGCATAAATAACTGCAGCAAGCTCGAGATCATGTACTGGATAATTTTCCTCGTGAGGACGCAATTGACGAGAGCCATAAGCAATTACTTTGCGCTCTTGCATTAGGACACAGCCTAATCCTTGACGGGATGCGTCGCAATATATGACAAAGTCCTTGCGAGTATCTGGGGGTGCTAGCACTGGAGCAGATGTCAACTTATCTTTGAGTGTCTGAAAGCTTTCCTGACATTTTTCTGTCCACTCAAACTTAACGCCTTTGTGAAGCAGATCAGTCAGAGGCTTAGCAATCTTGGAGAAGTTCTCGACAAAACGGCGGCACTAGCTGGCAAGTCCGAGAAAACTCCTGACTTGCTTGACATTCTTCGGAGGAGTCCATTCAAGAATAGCCTGAACTCGTTCCGGATTAACAGCAATGCCATCTTTGGAAATCACATGGCCGAGATATGTCACTTCGGATAACCAGAATTCACACTTAGAGTATTTGGCATATAGCTGGTGTTCTCGAAGTTTCTCCAATACAAGACGGAGATGTTCAGCATGTTCTTCTTCATTCTTGGAAAATATAAGGATATCATCCAAATACACCATGACAAATTTGTCGAGGTAGTCCATGAAGATATAGTTCATCAATCGAGAGAAAGTGGCCGGTGCATTGGTTAATCCGAAAGACATGACGGTGTACTCGTAAGAACCATATCGAGTAACAAAAGCGGTCTTCGGAATATCCTCCTTACGAACTCGGATCTGATGATAACCCAACCTCAAATCAAGTTTCGAGAACACTGAGGAACCAGGAAGCTGATCATACAGATCGTTGATTCTGGGAAGTGGATACTTGTTCTGAATTGTTGCCTGGTTGATAGGTCGGTAATCTTGGACCAACCGGTTTGTTCCATCCTTCTTCTTAACAAAGAGAGAAGGCGCTCCCCAAGCAGAAGAACTGGGGCGGATGAAACCCTTCTTAAGTGACTTGTCGATTTCCTCCTTAAGTTCAAGGAGTTCATGCGGCGGCATCTTGTATGGGCGCTTCGCAATAGGGGTAGTGCCAGGTTTCAAGTCGATGATGAACTCGACAGCTCTGACAGGGGGTATTCCTGGAAGTTCTTCTGGAAAGACGTCCGGAAAATCGCGAATGACTGGAACGTTCTCAATTCCCTCAAGAGGTGAAGCATTCAAAGCATTTAGAGCATATATCTGGCTCTCGGCATCCTGAGCAGTTCGGGTTGAGTATTTGACTGTCTGGCCAGAAGGGTGAGTGAGGTGAACTGATTCAGCAACACAATCAATCAGGGCTTGATGAGGACCCAACCAATTCATGCCCAGAATGACATCTATGGTAGAAACCTTGAGGGCCATGAGTGAAGCAGTGAATTTTAATCCTCCAATTTCAATGTGGTTGTTATGAGCTATCATCGAGGTATCCCATCTGGATCCTGGAGAGCTAACCACCAGTGTAGGGTACAAGTTTTCGAATGACAAGTCTTGCTTGCGTGCAAACGCTTCAGAAATGAAAGAATGCGATGCTCCTGAATCAAAAAGAACAGTAGCTGGGATTGAATTCACTAGGAGGGTACCCATCACAATTTTGGGGTCCCGTCGAGCTTCTTCAACCTTTACATGATTAACATGACCACGATTAAGTGCAGGCGGCCTGGCATTACGGTTTCTGGACCGACGAGCTCTTGTACTCTGCTTCTGGTTCGGGCGGCAGCTGGCAGCACGGTGCCCTAGCTGACCACACTTGCGACATAAACCATTGTTATGGGAAGTAGCCATAGTATTGGGCTGTCCACCCTGAATCGTTAGCTGTCTCGGCGGCAACTGCAGACGAGGTGCAACATAAGACGGCCTTGGTGTTGGAGCTAGTCGGTGATGTACATTGTGTGGAATCTAGACTCGACGTTTCTGAGCAGGCTGACCCGAAGATGAGCCAATGTCACGAGTGCGCTTGAGCGACTCCTGGTACTCATTCAAAGCAGTTTCAATTCGAAAAGACTGGCTGACAAGCGTTGCAAAGTCTGCAGCTTCATGAACAGCAAGTGCGAGCTTAATATCAGGATGCAATCCTTCACGGAATTTCTCCTGCTTGCGAGCGTCAGTGCAGACGTCATCTTCAGCATAGCGGGATAATTCGAGAAATTTCCTCTGATATTCATCCACAGTCATTTTGTCCTGTGTGAGTTTGCGGAATTCCTTCTTCTTCTGGTCCATCAGACCTTGAGGAATGTGCCGTGCACGAAAGGCTGACTGAAATTCTATCCAGGTGCTGACTGTTTCAGCAGACGTCATACGCCTGTGACTTTCCCACCATTGAGCAGCTGGGCCCCTTAGATGATACGTCGCAAAAGTGACGTAACTGCCAGGAGCAACTTTTGCCGACTCCATCTGAAAGGCAATGTCACGGAGCCAATCATCAGCCTCCATTGGATCGGTCGAGTTGCGGAAGGTGGACAGATTGAGGCGCACAAATTCTTGCAGTGAGATTGGTCCGGGCTCCTGACGAGCATCGTTGCGTTCCAAACGATTTACCAGACTCTCGTTGAGCTGACGGTTCAATTCAAACTGCTACATCATTGCAGCAATATAGGGTGGAGGGGGAGGATCATCAGCCATCCTGCCAAATCAGCAGGGGCAGTTTAGCAAGAACAATTGCATGTGTCAGAGATCATTTATGATGTATCATGAGTAATGAACAGGAAGTGCAATAGATACATATTAGTAGTCGTTAAAGACATACACATCCATGCACAGAGTAGGATATCAATGGACAGCGCGAGTTCGAAAACACACGTAGCTAGACAATCTAGGCGGCGCGCAGGCACGCAGTAAGGAATACACAACGGGACATAGCAAAGGCTACATCACGTCGGAGAAAACTGCGGGGCGTGGAATCTGCAAGGGACGACGCAGGGGGGTCCTCGATAAAAGGATCCTGTGGTCCATGAATATTGTGCAGCAGAATCCTGGCCCTCACCTTGAAGAAAGGGGGGAATAAATTCAGAACTCCGGGTGGATGTGATCACGAGAACCTAATGTTAGAGTTAGTAAAACTTTAACCCGAATAGGAGAGAGAGCAGAGTCCCAGAGTAAAGGAGAGGAATAAAAGATGCTAAACCCACCGATGTGCAACGTGGGCCCGTAAGCCACAGAGCACTGTTAGTAAAACAGTTTTTGAAAGATTAGACTCAACTTCGGCCAAGGAGTTGGAAAGGGGTTACCTACAGGCAGTCGGCTCTGATACCAACTTGTGACGCCCTCGACTTAATCGTGCACTAATCATACACGCAAATGCACACGATCAAGCCTAAGGACTCATGGGAAGATATCACAGCACAACTCTAAACACAAAATAAAATAATACAAGCTTTATATTACAAGCCAGGGGCCTCGAGGGCTCGAATACAAAAGCTTGAGAACAAGCGTTAGCGGAAACAATAACAGAATCTGAGTACAGACTGAAGTTAAACAAAGGTGCCTTAAGAAGGCGAAAACAAACAACGGCTCTGATCGAAAAGGCGCAGGCCTCCTGCCTGGGAACCTCCGATCTACTCCTGTTCTATGGTCTCCACGTAGAAGTAGATACCTCTGGGGATCTCCTGCTCCTGGGCTCCAGCGTCTGATGTATCATCAAATGGGTATGGGGAAAAAGAATAGCAGAGCAATCGTGAGTACTCATCCAAAGTACTCGCAAGACTGACATCAGAACTAGTCTAGTTATGCAACATTTTCAAGGAAGGCTGTATATGTGGACTTGACTGCAGAAAGCCAGAATAGAGAGAAAGGCCTAGCCTATCTAAGACTAGCATCTTCAGCGGTCTTGCAGCATAAGAAGAGAGCAGATTAGCATATTATTAATTAACAAGCTTGTTGAAGCAAAGCCCGGAGATCCTTCCTCGACTCCCTGCGAGAAAGCAATCCCGGAGCTTACAATTAATTATCATGTATCCAGTTCAAGTTGTAGTAGATCGGGATACAACATTGAGCGTCCTGTTACCGTGGACACGGCTATTCGAATAGATAATCTTCCCTGCAGGGGTGCACTACTGTTACCCAGCACGCTCGATTACATCTAGCCGGACACACTTGCTGGGTAATGCCCGACCTTGGGTAATCGACACGACGTAGTCCTACCTAGGCTCAACAGAGAGGTCCCCGCCGGTCTACATCCTAAGTGCTCAGGGGTCTTGGGCCCATCGCCCTTTGCACTCCGGGTCGTTATGCGACGAGCTGGGACGAGCACAACCTCATCCTGGATGGCACTGGCCCGACAGGCCCACAATGCTGAACTGGACGTCTGACAGAGCTTCCGGCTGATACATACGACGTAGAGGGTCCCATAACCATTATCCCACGTGGTGGTAGTGCGTATAGGGCCAACGACCCACTCAGATCAATACCCAAATCCGTTATCGCATTATTAGGAGCTCGCGATGACGATCAGTACTCCTGTCGTCCCGTCTCGAGGAAGGGCAACAAGGGCCAGGCCCATCCCTCTCTAGGGCGGTCTCTGCCTGCCCGGCCGCGCCTCGTAATTATCTCGCGGGTGCCTCCCAGGTCAACCCGTCTTCCCAGGGGGCTGTCGGGAACTCAGGTCCACCTCTACCGGGGTGGTACCGCCAGTCCCTTCAGTCCCGCAGTAACAGTACATGTGGGCAACATTTAAAGGAAACCGTGTGTTCCTGTCATCAAGGGGGAAATCCGAGGAATCACCCTCGAGGGATTCCCACTTGAGAGGTTGTACGACGGAAGCTTTTTCGGAAGTGATGAAAGAGGAATCACCCTCGGTAACACACATCCGGATAGCTATTCTACAGAGGCATCATCGGAAGTGAGATGAGAGGATTCACCCTCGGCACTTGATGCCAGCTCTGCAGAGTCGAGCAACTTAGGGGGTGTGCGGTGATGTGCTATTCTCAGCCCGTTCGATCTCATCGATCAGGGCACAGGTATTAAGCGGAGCAACTACAGTAAGGGAGAGGGGCCTCAGATGCTTTTCCATCCAACCTACCCTAAGCAGTCTAGGATAACAGGCAGGTTACAATAACAGTTACAAGGACAGGCTATGCATCAGAATAGGATAAAGCAAAACAGTAGCAGCAATTTCTAATGCAAGCAGGAGGGAGAAAGGAATAGGTGATTTAGGCATGCGTTAATGGGGGTTGCTTGCCTGGCAGCTCTGCAGAGAGTGGCTGATCGTCGGTAGGCTGCTCGTCGGGGGTGTAGTCAAACTCAGCCGCGGCGGCGTCGGTCTCGGCGTCTATCGGGAGAGAAGGGGGAGGAAGAAACAATAAATTCACGGCCAAAACGCAATCACTATGCATGACATGCCTAAATGACATGCAGAGGTGTTTTACTGCCTAACTAAATGATTTAGTTAATTTAGGAATTTATTTGGATTTATTTTATTAAGGTTGAGCACTTTTCATTTATCGGAAGCAGTCAAAAATTTCCATGTTCAGCTAGCTAGGAATGTTGGACAGGCATTTTGATTACATATTCAGAATCTTCATATTTTTCTGATCATTTTTCATATATAAATTATTTTCACCTGACTTACGGTTTAATTTATATGAATTTTCAAAGTTTTATACATTTTCTGGAATTATTTTATTTATTTAAATCCGAATTATCCAGAATAGTAAAAGGTGACGTCATCGTGACGTATTGCTGATGTCAGCGGTCAACAGAGGCTGACCGGAGTCAACCCTGACCAGTGGGTCCCACTGTCAGTGTCTCAGCTGACTAAACAGGGTTTATTTTAACTAATTAACCTAATTAACAGGTGGGCCCGCACTGTCAGTGTCTAATTAGCGTTTTAATTAATTAATTTAATTAATTAACAGATTATCTATTTATTTAAAATCGTTTAAATCGGCGGGACCCACATGTCAGTGACATGGGGCCAGCCACGTCAGCGTTAACGGGGTCAATGGGCCCAGTGGGACCCAGGGTCAGTGGCTGACCGGTGGGGCCCGCGGTGCCACGTCGGACGCCGGCACCGGAGCATGCCGGGGAGCTCGCCCACGGTGGCTCAACTCCGGCGAGCTCGGATTTCGTCTGTAGTGCGTCATTTCGGTCGCGGTTTGTTGGTCTGGAACGGCCACTTCACGCCGCGTCGAACGACCGTGGTCTCGCGAGCTGCGGTGGTCGGAATCGACCGGTACAACGACGGCGGCGGCGGCGGTTTCGGGAGCTCTACGGGAACGGCGAGGCAGAGCGCGCGCGGGCGATCTAAACAGCGAGGCGAGGCCTACACGCACGGGCGAGACTAACGGCAACGAGTCCGAGACCATTTGGTCATCGGAGCCTCGCCGGCGACGAGGCGGGCGGCGGATCGATCGGGCATCTCCAATGCGGCCACTACGGCAACGGGAAGAGACCGGGGAGAGGGGGAAGAAGATGGCGGAGCTCACCGGGAGGCTACGGTAAGCCGGTGGGGGGATTAGTAGCTGCAGCGGGGTCGGGGATGGCTGGAGCTCGCCGGCGCCCGAGAAGAAGTGTGCGGCTCGATCCGCCCAATGCCGAGCCCGTCGTATCCAGTGGCTTGGCCCAGGCGACGCAGCGGAGGGCGGCGGAGCTTCACGACGTCTCGGCGACACCGAACGGTGACGGTGGGCACAGGATCGAGCTAGGACGGCGGCGACGTCGTCGGGACAGAGAGGGGAGGAGAGAGTCGAGCGAGGGAGAGGGGAATGGGGGCGCTAGGGTTTCGGGGGAGGGAGGTGAGCTCGGGCGCAGCCTTATCGGCGTCGGGGACGGCTCGGATGGTCGACACCGCGACGGACGCCGCCGTGTCAGTGCGTGCCCGCGACAGCGGCGCGAGGAGGACGACGAGCGGTTTAACGGGCTGGGTCGGCTACTGTATACTCACGGCCCAGACGCACACTAAGTATCTACCGTTTTCTTTTTCGATTTCCTATTACTTTTCTAGTTTCTGTTTTGCAAATTGTTAGGCTACTAAAAGAGTTTTATAAATTAGGCGATTTGGTCCAAATATTACCATGCAATATTCTCTATCACCAAAAATTGGTTTGGCTAAAATATAATTTCATTTGTAAACTGGATTAAATAAAATTGATTAAAATGTTGCTGTTTACTACTGTTTAAGGTTGTTAGAATTACTTAGGCATTTTTAGTGAGGTTGTTTTCCTAAACATATTTAGTTATGGATTATTTGCTATTTAATAAACATTTTTATTTCTAATTTGAACAACTTTTATATTTCACTTTAAATTTGAATTTCAATTTGAATTGGAATTTGAATTGAGATATGATGCAATGATGATCAAGACTAGTTAGTCATGCTGACTTGGCATTATCAAGAGGTGATCACTGTAGCTATTACATGGGGATGTTACAACTACATAAGGAAAACATGTTTGTTGTTAGTAAAATATGAGTTGGAGTTCAAACAAAATGAGTTGGACTTCAAACAAATGAGTTGTAACACATACCGGTGGTAAGTCGTATGCGTTAGTTGGAAGCGCACGATCATGTGCATAATTTGGACACACAAAGAATCTTATCCCTTCCATCCATGACTTCTTCCGGTCCGTGGACACCTTCACCTTGCAAACATCTCCACACCAACATGATGGGGTTTTCACATTTTTCTCCTTCACCTTGTCCAAGGTTGTGTTCCCCCACTTGGTAGGCATGTCCTCTCGGTCAGCACAAGGCGGCCTCGTCATGGAACCGAATGAAGCCATGCCTACAAAAAGCAATAGTTAGTTGCTAGTAAAACATATGAAGAAATGAAAATGTATGGAGGCGGCAATAAGCAAAATACCATTCAACCATCCGGATTTAACAAAACGTCAATAGGCCTTTTCGTGCATCTTCTAACATTGTGTCCCGCGTCGTCACATTGTCCACAATTGTTGATGTCCGGTGGCTCCATGAAATGACCGCTACCAAATTGTTTCATTCCGGTGTATCCAGCAAGATCATCCATGTCACTTCTGAACCTCTTCTTTCTTCTTCTTCCCTTGGTAGGCACCATGAGTTCGGGATCGGGAATGATATGAGGGCCATCATACTCAAGCCACTGTGACTGATCGAGGAAAGGACGGAACCGAGGCGCCCATATCAACCTCGTTGTTTCCAATGTGAATTGATGCAACCGCATAGTAGTACCATCAGATACGTTCAAGTTTCTTGCCCTTGCCGTGGTCATCAAATGCGAACAAGGCCAATGGTACTTATGAGGCCTCTCGCACTGACACCACCGGTTTTTGAGGTGCACCTCGTACGCCACACCACCATACGTCACACCATCACGTGTCGTGCCACCCGGCTTGTCGACTTGATAGATCATTTCTTTTTCGTTGAAACTAATGATTTGTTGGTGTGAAGACTTGCGTGCCTGATGCTTCAACCAACCTTGAACCTTGAAAGGATAGTTCATCTTTTCACCTATCCAATCGGCGGTGGTTTGGGAATGCCTTAGGAAATACTCGTTGAGCTTGAAGAAAGTATATTTCACTATTGCAGTCACCAGTAATGAACGGACACCCTTGAGCACATTGTTGAAGCATTCCACCATGTTGCTCGTCATGTCTCCGTATCTCAAACCTCCTTCGTCGTAAGCACGTGCCCACTTATGCTTCTCCGGAAGATGCCTTGTCAAGAATTCTGCCCCCCCCCTTTGTTCTTATCCAACGCCTTCAAGAGTTTGTCATAGCGGCTTTTGAATGTGTCGGTGTTGAATGCCACGCAAACATGGGTAAGGTCTTTGCAAAACTCTTTGCTCTTGCATGCCCGGTAAAAGTTTGCCACGAAGTCCCTCATGCACCAACGGTGTTGGAGCTTTGGTAAGCCTGGAATATCAACATCTATTGCTTTGAGAATCCCATGATGCCGATCCGATATGATGCATACTTCTCTCTTGCCAATCACCTGGGTCCTAACATGGTGCATAAACCACTCCCAGTTGTCATCATGCTTGGAAGGAACCAAGGCAAATGCCACCGGCAACATGTTATCGTTCGATGAGTGGGCCATTGCAACCATCAATGTGCCCTTATATTTGCCGGTCAAGAAAGTGCCATCAATAGACAAGACAGGCCGACAATGCCTAAATGCCTCGATGCATTGGCCAAAGCTCCAGAAAGCATGGTGAAACACTCCGTCAATTGACTCCACCCTATGGCGCATGCCCGGGTTCCGATGAGCGATGGCACCCAACATTCTCGGAAGAATATTGTAAGCGGCCGCATAATCACCATGCAACATCCTAATAGCGTTCGCCTTGGCCATCCACACCTTCTCATACTTGACCTCGTACCCGAATCGTTCAAAGACCATACTCATGAGTAACTTCACCTTCACGGTTGGATCATGGGATATCTCATTCAACAATTTGTAGCCTAGATACTCAGACGTGAGTTGACGGTGTCCCTTGCTTCGGCCGGCTTTGTCCGGTGGTATGCACTCGTGAGTGGCCACACAACTCGACAACACCCATTGCCCGGTTTCAAGAATTTTTCTTCCACGGACCTTCCATGGGCAACCTTCTTTGTCACATTTGATTGTGTAGCGCAACTTTTGGTTGGAATGACCAACAACAAATGGCCGATGGTTCCTAATGGCGTAATCACTCAACCATATCTTGAACTCTTCCAAGCATCCAAACTTGATCCCTTTCTTCAAATGGGCATTCTCGTCCTCATTCTTGGGGACTGGATCACCAACCTTCTGGCAAGGTGATGGTTCAACCAACCCCAATCTCATGCCACCGTCAACAACGGCATTGTCGGCAAGACTAAGATCGCGAAACAATGAGGGTCCTCTTTCCTTGCCCGTCACCTTTTTGAAGATTTGATTTTCTTGCGCCGTGAATCCACCCTCGTCCAATTCTTTCTCCGGACCCTCGTCATCCAAGAAATACCGACACATACGGCTATAAGGGAGGTTACGGTCCATGTCTTGTTGGCACACAATGACATCCAAATTACCAATGGGATTGTAATGGATCTCTCCTTCTTCCGTGGAAGCATCATCTTGATCAATATCATCTTCATCAACATGAGCAATAGCATAATCATCAACATGAGCAATAGCATCATCTCGAACTACTATGGCTCTATCATTGATGTCCTCTTCATTTGGTTGGCTACTTGGTGGTTGGCTAGAAGAATTGTGGACATACACCCCGACACTACCATCATGTATTGGGGACGATGCATTTCGGTTCAAGTCAAGTTCTAGCCGCGTAACTTCAACCTTTGTGGCAAATAATTCAAGTGACTTGTCTTGTGATCCCTCTACTCTTTCCTTGTGCACATTCCAATGCAATTGGGAGGTGATTGGCATACTCTTTAATCGGGACTTTACTCCCACTCCAACATCATATCTCACAATAAGCTTAACCTCATCAATTGGGTCAACCCAATGTAAAACGCTTCTCACTTTGACGACAACATCCTCATAGCTCGGACTTGTTTCAAAAACCATGAGCTCTTCCCCTTCATCGGCATTTCCATTCATAAATGCCGCCTTGTCCAAATAATAAACATTAACGAGTTTATCCATCTAAGAACAATGGAAAAAACTAGTCATCCATGGGCCGGGCAATTCATACGGATTAACTATCAAAACTATGCATACTTTGGTATGAAGTGCATTCACACAACAAGACAAACATAGCATAGCCTTAACCCTAATCCTAACCCTAACCCTACCCCTAACAAAACCATTAACCCTAGCACAAGATCTTGCTTCCCCCAACTATGGTAGGCACACAATACATGTTCAAAGCACAAACATAGCCCTCAATGCATCATATTGATTGATTTGACAACAAACAAGAGCAAGAACTAGGGTTTGCAACAAAGTGAGCAAAGCAACCAAAATAGGTGATTCCAACCAATCAAATGAAGGGGGAGTGGAAGAGGTACCTTGAGTGATGAAAATGCTCCGGATCCACCGGACAAACCTCAAGCAAACAAGAAGGATTAAGTGGGTGCTTTGGTGGGGGGGAGAGATGGGGGAGAGGATGAGCTCGGGGAAAGAAGGTGATTGAGGGTGAATGGGTGGGTGTGGGGCCCACCAATTCACCCCCACCACCTTTTTCTCTATCTGGACCCTACCGCCGAGGTCCTTGGCGGTAGGATAGGTAAACCTACCGCCTGGGCCTTTGGCGGTAGGCCCCTTTGCCACGTAGGATAAAGCAGACGGCCGTCAAGTGACCGTCGAAGGCCTACCGCCAAAGGGGTCGGCGGTAAGGTGTGCTAGGCTACCGCCTAAGTGCCTGGCGGTAGCCAAAAGGGTCAGATCCCGAAATTTTTTCAGAGGGGGGTCAAATCCGGCTAAACTTCCCAAAAAGGGTCAAAACACGAAAATCGACCCCTCGCGACCGAGTAACTCGGCAGTGAATGTCACTAACACGAGGTAAAATAAGAGCACAGTGCACTTGGACTCATTCTTGAATGCCACGATTCCTCATCTGTTTTCCCCGGACAACAAAAGCAGGGTTTATTTAACAGTATCACATTATTTATTCCTTTCCTCTCATATTTTCCCCAGACTACTCACAAAAGAAGAGTTCATTTAAGATACCATTATTAATTTCCACTCTGGCAAGTAGGAGTACAGAGTACTATAGATATGTTGCCCCAAAAAACGTGATGTTGGGTACAGGCGGCCGGTAGTAACCGTACTGCCAAGCAAAGTACCGCGGGAAAGAAACGAGATACTAGTCCTAGTGGCGGGTCTCGACTCCGGTACGACCACCACCACCACCATCATCATCTCTTTGGTGTATGTTGGTTATAAAACATAGTGGAGGACCCTGCCTTGGGCATGTGTTCAACGTGGCCGAGTGCGACTACTCGTGCCAATTAATCTGTACGTGCCCAACTGCCCATATCCTCGACTTGTTGCAACGTTTCGTGCTACCGACCGTTTAGTATCTTGACCAAACTGTTTTTCCTATATTAAAAACACCTCAAAAATATCCCCAAAAATAATACTATTATACTAGTAGTAATTAATTTGTTAATAAAAATATTTACAAGAAAAAATATAGTGTGAGCTGAGAAATGTACACTTTATGCCTAACGAAGCAAGAAATAAATCCAAATTTAAGTAGGTCCGGGTGAGGGCGCTCAACGCGTGCCGGCGAGTGGCGTCGAGTGTGAGTGAAGCTCGCTCACTCGGCGTGTCGCCAGGCGAGGCCAGCTGCCAGCTGCCAGCCTGCCGCCACCAGAACCTTCCGTTACTTACCTGATTTTTTTATTTTATTTTTTGAAATATGTTACTTACCTGATTTGGACCGCTGTCATTATGATTAGCTAATCATAAAAACCGTTGTCATTATGATTAGCTAAGATAACAAGCTAACAATAAATTATCAACAGCTACTACTGCTTGCTTACTCACTCTGAGCCGGTGCACGCAACAGCCATAACCGTTCCAAATACTAATAAACAATAAACATCCATATATACCAAGTAAACCCTAATAATAAATAAATTTAAAATAAAAGGAAGACATCCATTCAAAACACTACTGCTCACGCGTTTCTCATTAACACAAGCATGAGAAGTTGTGCTAGGCGTGCGTTGTGGGAGAGTATTTATGTGGTACTAGTCTTTTTACGGGTGGTTCATGGCGGAGTCTATTCCATATTGCATAATGTATCACCATATTCGGCGGCCTCGGCATACAAAGCGGAATTGTTTGGAGACACCCTAACCCCATCCCCCCTCAGTCAAGTTCTTCGTTTGGCTCACAATTCAAAACCATGTGTGGACTCCCAGCCTTCTTGTGTGGAGAGATTGGCCATATTGTGGGTTGTCCTCTTTATGTAGGAGGGCGCACGAGTCGATGGACCATCTTCTTTTCAAATGATGTTTCACATTGAGAATTTGGAGGATGATCAAGGATTGGCTTGGCTTGGAGACGCTTGACATAACCCCGTGGCAAAGTGGGCGATTGAGCAATCCATTAAATCTTGGTGGAACAACACGACAAACCGCACGCCAGCCGGAAAGTTATGACCTCCCTTACTATGTTTGTGTGTTGGACAGTATGGAACATGAGGAATGCCCGTGTGTTTCGGAAAAAAAAAGCCACGCCGCCGCCATTCATCATAACCAACATCAAGGCAGAGGCTAAGTTATGGATAACTGTGGGAGCTAAGAATTTGAGTGATGTCATGCCGCGAGAGTGTTGAGTAAATAGGTAATTTTTCGATTAATTTAATGCAGGAAATAATCATAAACATGGCATTGACAGAATTAATGCCATACTGATTACGATCTAGACATGCACGTACTACGCAAACAGTAGACACATCTACACATAATGCTAGTATGGCTAACACAGAAATAAACAGGAGCGGGATAAACGAGTTATACCCTCCAGTAGGCCAGGCAGAGGCCGCGGCAGCGGCGGTGTCCTCGGCGGCCTTCTTCTCGGCCTCGAGCTTTTCGGCGGCGAGACGGTCGGCGTCGGTTGGCTGAGACATGGTGATGACGAAGACGTAGGGGAAGCAGTGGATCGGTGGCGAGCAGTCGCGTAGTCGCTCCCCAAAAACCTAATCGCCCCTCTCCCGTACAGGATCCGGAGAGGCGGGGTTTCGAAGGCCTGCTCTCCCGTCAACCGTGTACGCGGTGAACGGGATGGAGTCGCCGGCGGCAGCAGCAGCAATGGAACGGCAGTGGGCATGGAGGCAGAGATGCGATCTGTTTCGCGTGACGGCTAGGGTTCGCAGCGCCTCACATATATAGGCGCGGCTGCGTGGAGAGACGTGGGCTGAACCCACGTCCAAGTCGGTGACAGCCCATGATCTGACGTCTCAGATCGTGGCCCCATCTGTCAAAGACTCTCCGTTCCTGACCGGCAAAAAGAAGCGCATAGGTGTGAGCTCGGCTCGGCTCAATCCCGCAAACCGCGGCGCGTTGTGACGAGGCGGGCGGCGGCGGAGGAGCGCGCGGGAACCACTTCTCTTCTCAAGCTCCAATAGCATGTGGAAGAGAATCCCTTATAAGGAGGTCCAACTCCTTCTCCACTAGCGGTATGGGACTAAACTTCCCACCACACCTAGTGCCATATAATCCCACATGGGCCCTTAGAGATTAATCTGAAATTGTTAGATGGGCCCAAGGCCCAACTCATATTTCAACAATCCCCCACCAGATCTCAAGGGCCCATTTTGTCCTTTGTTCCAAACACTGTTTTGATATACCAGTATTTCAGTGAAGACCGGTTAAGGTTGAACTTCACCTAGAGCAAGTAGTTACACTCCTTCACAACTGAATAATGGACTATGCCTTGAATTGTCAGTTTGGCATAAAGAAGTTTCACCACATGTCTTACTAGTACAAGACTGCCAAAGGCTGACCCCTCGGGTGGAGCATATTAGTCACACTCCTGGCCTATTCATGAGCTTGCTAGAGATCACCCCAACTGTGACCAGCAGTCGGGCTCATATAGGTGTGTTCCTCCAAAGATCGCTCTGTAGGATAGCATCTTGCTTATATATATAAGCCTTGGAACACATTAAGACAATAGTCATCCTACCATACAGTTTTTCGAGAGTATTGCATCTCCAACGGAGTGGGTTAGTAAAATTACTCTCCTCAGTTCACCACTTGCTTGTTTTTTCCAGGTCCTACTTCACGGGATCTCCGATCACATAGGTTGGGTTACTACCATGGCAACTCATGTGGGTCTCATACCCATCTCCCTCGATGCACTATCTATCACAACACGTGATAGCCCTTTAGTAAAGGGATCTGCCAGATTCTTAGCCGTTTGGATATAATCCAACGCTATCACTCTGGAGTTTCTTAATTTTCTGACAGCTTTCAATCTCATTCTTATGTGTTTGTTGGACTTCATGTTGTCCTTTGAACTCTTCACCTTGACAATAACTGTTTGATTGTCACAGTTCATAAGGATGGCCGGAACCGGCTTCTAAACCATTGGTAAGTCCATCAAAAGATCTCGAAGCCATTTTGCTTCGCCACTAGATGTGTCTAATACTGTTAATTTTGCTTCCATTGTCGATCTCGTTAAGATCGTTTGCTTGCAAGACTTCCAGGAAACAGCACCACCTCCAAGAGTAAACACATACCCAGTTGTGGCCTTCATCTCATCAGCATCAGAGATCCAATTCGCATCACTATACCCTTCAAGTATCGACGGGTATCCGGTATAGTGAAGTCCATAGTTCATAGTAACTTTCAGATAGCGCATAACTCTTTCAATAGCATGCCAATGTACATCACCCGGTTTGGAAACAAACCGACTCAGTTTGCTCACAGCAAACGCGATGCCAGGCCTCGTTGCGCTCGCTAGATACATGAGTGAACCAATAATTTGAGAGTATCTCAATTGATCTTTAGGTATGCCTTCGAACTTTCGAATCAACACACTAGGATCATATGGTGTCTGAGATGGTTTGCAGTCCGAATATCCAAAACGACTCAACACCTTCTCAACATAATGGGATTGCAGAAGTGTAATCCCACCCTCATCATCTCTCAATAGCTTGATGTTCAAGATAACATCAGCCACTCCAAGGTCCTTCATCTCAAAGTTCTGAGATAAAAATGACTTAACTTCCTCAATCACTTTGAGGCTAGTTCCAAATAACAGTATGTCATCAACATACAAGCACAGTATAACTCCTTCGCCCCCACCATAGCGATAGTATACACATGTGTCAGCTTCATTAACAAAGAAGCCAACAGATGTCAAAGTTTCATTAAATTTCTCATGTCATTGCTTAGGTTCTTGTCTTGGACCATATAAAGATTTCAACAACTTACACACCTTTCCTTCCTGACCATCTATCACAAAGCCATCAGGCTGTTGCATGTAGATTTCCTCCTTTATCTCTCCGTTCAGGAAAGCCGTCTTAACATCCATCTGGTGGATGAGAAGGCCATGCGAGGCCGCCAACGAGAGTAATACTCGAATGGTGGTCAGTCTGGCCACAGGTGAATAAGTATCGAAGAAATCTTCTTCTTCTTTCTGGGCATAGCCCTTGGCCACAAGCCGAGCCTTGTACTTTTCAATCGTACCGTCGGGCCTAAGCTTCTTCTTGAACACCCACTTACATCCCAATGGTTTGCAACCATAGGGACGTTCAGTAATCTCCCAAGTCCCGTTAGTCATGATGGAATCCATCTCTCCACGGACCGCATCCTTCCAGTAGTCAGCTTCTGGAGATGCATAAGCTTCTGAAATAGAAGTGGGAGTATCATCCACGAGGTACACGAGGAAATCATCACCAAAGGTCTTTACAGTCCTTTGTCTCTTGCCCCTACCAAGGGCTTCCTCGTCATCCTCCTCAGGATTTTCATCATGTGTTTGTTCATAATATTCCATCGGAATAGCAGGTTCAGGAGTCTCCTCAGATTCATGTCTAGAAGTGCTTTGCATATCTCTCATAGGAAAAATATCCTCAAAGAATGTAGCATCCTTAGACTCCATAATTGTACCGACCTTCTGGTCAGGTACCTCAGATTTCACTACTAGAAATCTATAGCCAACGCTATTCTTAGCGTAGCCCAAATTAACGCAGTCCACGGTCTTTGGTCCAAGCTTACGCTTTTTGGGGATCGGCACGTTGACTTTCGCCAAACAGCCCCAAGTACGCAAGTATGAGAGTGTTGTCCTTCTCTTCGCCCATTTCTCATAGGGAGTGATCTCATTATCCTTTGTCGGAACTTTATTCAGGACATGACATGATGTCAATATAGCCTCCCCCCACCATGCCTTGGATAAACCCGATGTATGTAACATGGCGTTAACCAAATCAGTTAGAGTACGGTTTTTCCGTTCGGCAACCCCGTTTGACTGGGGTGAATAGGGAGGCGTCCTCTCATGAATAATACCTTGTTCCGCACAAAAGGAATCAAACTCACTCGAGAAGTACTCTCCACCACGATCTGACCGGACTCGTTTAATTTTCTTTTCAAGTTGATTCTCAACTTCTGCCTTATAGATTTTAAAGTAGTGTAGAGCCTCATCTTTAGTATTTAACAGATACACATAGCAATATCTAGTGGAATCATCTATCAATGTCATGAAGTATTTCTTTCCACCTTTAGTCAACACACCATTCATCTCATAAAGATCAGAATGTATGAGTTCTAATGGCGCCAAGTGTCTCTCCTCCGCAGCCTTGCGAGGCTTGCGAGGTTGCTTAGCTTGCACACACGTAAGGCACTTAGAACCTTTGGCTAAAGTGAAACTCGGGATTAAATTCAGTTTTGCTAGCCGCGTCATAACACCGAAACTAATGTGACAAAGACGTGAATGCCAAACTTCTAATTCATTAACACTCGAATGAATATTGTTCACGACTTTATTACAAAAATCAGTGAGAGAAAGGCGGAACATTCCTCCGCATTCATAACCCTTTCCAACAAATAGTCCATATTTCGTAACAACTACTTTATTAGACTCGAAGACCAACTTAAACCCTTCTCTACACATAAGGGAGCCACTAACAAGGTTCTTCTTGATGGCGGGGACATGCTGCACGTTCTTCAGCTGCACGATCCTTCCCGAAGTAAACTTCAGATCGACCGTGCCAACACCATGAACAGAAGCACTTGCGCCATTCCCCATCAATACGGACCCGTGACCTGTGGCCTGGTAAGAAGAAAATAATGAAATGTCAGCACACACATGAACACCTGCACCTGTGTCCACCCACCAATCGGTGGACTGACAAACTGAAAATACAGTAAATAAATTACCGTACCCAGATGCACCACTTTCATTGTTGCCCACAATCATATTGGCAGACTTGGAGTCCTGCACTGGCTTCTTGTACTTGTTTGGGCAGTTGTTGGCCCAATGTTCCTCCGAACCACAAGTAAAGCAGCCATCTCCCTTCTTGTTCTTCTTGAAGGTCTTCTTACCTTTCTTCTTAAAGTCGGTATTCTGTTGGACACCGTTCTTTCCTTTGGGCTTGTGGGAATTGAAGTTCTTCTGACGCACCATATTGGCCACAGAAGTTCCTTCGACCCCTTTTCCATGCGAGTCTTTTGCTCTTGAGTTCTGCTCAACACTCAGATGGCCGATGACATCCTCTATTGAGAATTCACGCCTCTGATGTTTCAGAGTGGTAGCAAAATTCCTCCAGGAATTAGGGAGCTTAGCGATTATACAACCCGCGACAAATTTGCCCGGTAAATCGCACTTCAGAAGCTCAAGCTCCTTAGCGATGCATATTATCTCATGAGCCTGTTCCAATACAGAACGGTTCTCAACCATTTTGTAATCATGGAACTGCTCTATAACATACATCTCGCTCCCAGCATCGGTGGCCCCGAATTTAGATTCGAGCGCCTCCCACAAGTCCTTGGCAACCCGCACATGTAAATATGCGTCAACCAACTTATCTCCGATCACACTCAGAACTGCTCCGAGGAATACGACGGTGGCCTCCCTGAACGCCTTCTCCTGTTCAGGAGCAATCGTTCCCGTGGAAGGGACACCGGCGACTCAGAACACGTTCATGGCCGTGAGCCATAAGGTGGTTTTGGTCTGCCAACGCTTAAAATACGTACCGGTGAACTTATCTGGTTTCAGTGTAGCGGCAAAACCACTAGCCGAAAAATGCCTACACAAATTATGTTTTTGGATTGTTGAGTAAATAGGCAATTTTTCGATTAATTTAATCCAAGAAATAATCATGAACATGGCATTGACAGAATTAATGCCATACTGATTACGATCTAGACATGCACGTACTACGCAAACAGTAGACACATCTACACATAATGCTAGTATGGCTAACACAGAAATAAACAGGAGCGGGATAAACGAGTTATACCCTCCAGTAGGCCAGGCAGAGGCCGCGGCAGCGACGGCGTCCTCGGCGGCCTTCTTCTCGGCCTCGAGCTTTTCGGCGGCGAGACGGTCGGCATCGGTTGGCTGAGACATGGTGATGACGAAGACGTAGGGGAAGCAGTGGATCGGTGGCGAGCAGTCGCGTAGTCGCTCCCCAAAAACCTAATCGCCCCTCTCCCGTACAGGATCCGGAGAGGCGGGATTTCGGAGGCCTGCTCTCCCGTCAACCGTGTACGCGGTGAACGGGATGGAGTCGCCGGCGGCAACAGCAGCAATGGAACGGCAGTGGACGTGGAGGCAGAGATGCGATCTGTTTCGCGTGACGGCTAGGGTTCGCAGCGCCTCACATATATAGGCGCGGCTGCGTGGAGAGACGTGGGCTGAACCCACGTCCAAGTCGGTGACAGCCCACGATCTGACGTCTCAGATCGTGGCCCCATCTGTCAAAGACTCTCCGTTCCTGACCGGCAAAAAGAAGCGCACAGGTGTGAGCTCGGCTCGGCTCAATCCCGCAACCCACGGCGCGGCGCGGCGCGGCGCGTCGTGATGAGGCGTGGCGTGGCGAGGCGGGCGGCGGAGGAGGAGCGCACGGGAACCACTTCTCTTCTCAAGCTCCAATAGCATGTGGAAGAGAATCCCTTATAAGGAGGTCCAACTCCTTCTCCACTAGCGGTATGGGACTAAACTTCCCACCACACCTAGTGCCATATAATCCCACATGGGCCCTTAGAGATTAATCTGAAATTGTTAGATGGGCCCAAGGCCCAACTCATATTTCAACAGAGAGTAACACCATATGTAATTTTTGTTTTCCCTTGTTTCGTGAACCTTTATCACCTCTCTCTTAATTAATCGACGAGTCAAATCTATTGCCTCCACTCACAAAAAAAGTAAAAATAATGAGTGAAAAATAGTGCTACATAACTATGGTGTCCAAATGGGAAGAGTGAAACTATGTGCTTCGGTTCAAGATTCTTTATTCTTTTTCCCCTCTCACAAGGCGATTAGGGCAAAGCCTTCGTCCCCTCGATCTTTGCCGAGGAGCCCCTTGATTTGTCTTCCCTCTACATGCCGCTCTGATGGCCGGTGGCGGGGAGGGGAATCCTGGTGCCCCGGCTTCGACTAGTAGATAGGTTACATGTTTAGTCCTCACAAGAGGCGGCCCTCAGATGGATGGTGGCGATTTTTCTTTGAGTTAGTCTTTTGGGCTCTGATCCTTCCCAAATTTGTCTATCGGGACGGATTAGACGAAGCTTCGGCGTAGATTCCCGCCAGCTCCCATGGTGGTGATGTTAGGGTTTCTCGTCATGCGTACATGACAACGATATTTGGTGTCAGGTTCTTCAGATTGATTTAAGGGTTCAACGATGACAATTGTGATTCTGGGGTGCTGGTCCTTACGGGCACATGCACGAAGACTTTCCTACTTTTATCGACAAGGTGAGGGCGACTCCGATATGAGAACGACATAACGACGCGTCAGCGGATTGTTCTGAGGGTGACAATGGTAAGGGGCTCAGTGCAATTTTTATTATGTTTGGGGTTTTTGTACTTTCGATGAACCTTTTTGATAGATACGAGTCCTTTGAAAAAACAATGCTGGATAATATTGTGTCCAAATGGGAGGAGTGAAACCATGTGCTTTGATTCAAGATATCCGGACATGTGCTACAAACAGGCATGTTTGTAAATTCTTTACCATACGAGATCATGCGTGTGTAAATGTGATATCAGATTTTGACACATTGGTAGATAAAAAGGTTGTACATACAATTATGACATTTGGTCGAGTAATGACACCCCACAATAATTCAGACCTTGTCCTTTTCGGCACGAGCTTTGACATCCATGTTCTGAGCCAAAATAATTTTCCAAATCAGAAGTACCACAAACTCATAGCAACCGACATGAGCTTTACGACATTAGGATCACTTTCATTCTTCCTATCCACTCTTCACATCTAGACATTGAGAATCCAAGAGCGTCGGATGAAAATGTGCTTCGAGGTCAGCATGTCAATCCACGTGCTGCCATCGACAATGGTCTCTAGGGCCATCCTATACCACGTTCCATCCCTATTCGTACTAAAACCTAGGTACTTGGCCCAAAAAGCGTCGGGCCACACGAGACAAGTTTCTTCTTTGGCCCATGCTAGTGCTCTGCGCCGAGCAAATCGACCCCTCTTATGTTGTCATGTTCCTCCATCGTGTGCCACGTGCAGACGCTCATAAAACCTCTATCTAGAATGTCAATGTGGATTGTACTTCGAACTCTGGTAGGTTGAACTATACGCTGCGATTACGACACTCATAACTCGGACAATCGTCCTTTCTTGCATCGGTGGGTTCGATAGGCATGTCACGAGTAAAAACAAAATGCCTGAAATGATGGCGCAGGGAACCCAGAGCAAGACGAGTGGGCCCACATGTGTCCCGAAGGGGTGGGGGGGTGGGGGGAAGACGAAACGTGATATATGATTAAAAATCTGGCCACTCCTATCGTGTCATGCTCATAAAAATTCTACTACACGTCACAGGTCGTTAATGCGGATCATACTTTGAACTCTGGTAGGTGAAACTATAGATTATGATTACTACATTCATATTTCGGATGCTGGTCCTTTCTGGCAGCGGTGGATTCGACACACACGCCACGAGTAAAAAGAAAACCCGCAAACTACGCCGATAACCGTGAGCAGGACGAACTAATGATGCAGATGACAAAAACTCACTTAAAGCATGAGCCTAACAAACTGGAATAATCCCAGCACAACAACAAAAATGAATGCATCACCACTTGTTTTCTTGATAATAATAATAAATAAAAATAATAACAATGTACTTGTAGCACCAGGAGTAAATAGCAAAGCACAAGAGAAACCATGTCCATAGGCTTGCTCTGGCAGGTGGGCCCCACCCCACCCCGGATCCAACCCAACCCAACCAGACCAGATGTGTCCCCAAGGGGGGGTGGTGGGGCTATATATACGGGCACCCGGTCTCCTCTCAGCGGTTTCCTCCTTCGTCTTCCTCCGTCGCTCCCCCCTCCCCACCTCAACCCTACTTCGCCCGCCCTCCATCCAAATCCAACCCGGCACCCCCCGCACAAAAGCGGCGAAACAGCGGAGCCGAGGAAAGAGAGAAAAATAACTAAAACGAAACAGAGCGGGAGGGCAGCGGGGGCAGATCGCCCCGGGATTGGCCGCGGCCCCGCGCCGATTCCCGATCGGGTGGGGGCCGGCTCCGCGGATCCCCGCGCCCGCCCAGATCCCCTCGCGATTCCGGCGCCGGCGGCCGCGGGGATGAGAGCCCCGGCCCCATGCTCCCCGCGGGCGGTGGAGGGCGGCGACCACTGAGCCTGCTGCAGCGGAGGGAGGATTTTTGGGGGCGGCGGCTGAGGAGGGGGAGGATTGAGGCGGAGGGCTCTGGTCTTGGTGGTGGGTTGATCCGGCGGGGCCCCAGGCGGCCGTGCCATGTCTCGCTGCTTCCCGTTTCCGCCCCCAGGATATGTCAAGACCGCGCGCCCCGACGGCCAGCTAGCCTCACCCCTGCTCGACAAGGTGGAAAACACACCACCCAATCCCATCCTCTCTTGCTCCGTCCATCGCTCCATTAGCCCGGGAGGAGGTTCTAGGACATTGTGTGCCGCCGCTATTTGGTTGGTTGCGGAATTTCTTGGGAGCCAGGCCTTTAGCTCACGTATCTGTGGTTAGGACTAGTTGCTTACAGCTGTGCTGTGATGAATTTTAGCAGCGTTTTGGTCCCTTGGGTTATGCCTGGGGTTTGTTCCACCACTGATTGGTCAAGAAGCTAGAGTACAAAGTAGGGCTGAACCAATGGTTTCCTAAAGAGTGCCTGTGGCAGCTTGAACCTGATACGGTAGGGCTGATCTTGCGGTTAGTTGCGTGCGCAAGGTGGGGGTTTCTATTGGGTGGATCAATGGGAGAACGGATGCGGGTTTATGTCGTTACTCATTGATTATTGTCGCTTAGGTCTTGCATGCTTCACACAAGTGTATTATAGGCAAAAGCAGATTTAGTATGTCGCCACTCGGGAGGCTTACTAGGGCGGAAAAGTTATTTAGGTCGGCGGAAAGAGGCAAATGTTTCTAATTTGTCGGTGTGCTGCTAAATGCGCGACTAAAGTTCTAGAGATGTTACTGCCACAAGCTATTGCTGGGAGTTTCGTTTGGCCTGTCACATGACTACTTTCTGCAAATATCCTCCTACTACAGTTAAAGTTCATGCTGTGCACTAAACTGGTTGACCACACGTTTACAAAGAATATTATTTTTCTATGCAACTCGTATGTGTCCTGGTCCCGGTGGGAGTTACCATCAGTTTTTGGTGTAGATTGGCATAAAGTTGTCCATCCGTGCAAGTATGAATCACTTAGTCAGGGTAAGTCCATGACCACACTGATGAAACAAAATTTCCTAATTGCCGGTCTCATGCAAGGTGTTCTAAATAAGTGGTACCTATGCTGTCTGGGCCATACAGGATGGTGGATTGGATCGATGTAGGATTTGTACTGTAAACATTTAGTTAGAGGTTTTTATTCATCTCAGTGCAGTTAGCTGTTGTTTATGTGAAACTACAATTCAGTATTTTTGTGATCTAAAGGCTATTATTGCTTGTTACTCCTTCTGTTAGGAAACTGATTATGCTTTAACGTAGATTTCTTGTTACATTTTTGATGATATCTTGTTGTTTTAGTGTAGCCCTTTTGAAGTGTGCCCCTATAACAATCATCATACTATCTAGTATCTACAATAAACACTAGTATCTATTGTGGTGTGGTTCAGAACTTGGGAGTACATCATAAGTGCGAAAGAGAACCACTATTTTTAGAGCATGAAGCTTATGAGAAAGATGGGAATGGGATATTAGGATGGACTGGTAATCTTGTATGATGATTTCTTAATGTGTGTGCATCTTGCTAAATGATCGTCTTTATGTGTCCATGCTTGTTCCCTACTTCAAGGCCTTTTTAGGAACAATTTGCTTGGTCTTTCATACCTGATTATGTGCTGTAGAAGCTCCAATTATGCCAATAGCTTGCTGGATTGTTTCATTCAGTTGCAATTTATCTGTGTCAAACGACCCGCTTAACAGCTCTGGTTCCATTCCACCACTACATATCTATTCCTGATATAATAATTTATATATGTTGGTGTTCCTGTGATCGATAGACTGTCAAATCGAACTAAAATGACATTTCATGATTCATCTGTCTGCTTATTTCCTGTTTTCTTCTGTTCCAGGGGAAAATTATTATGGGTTAACATGTATTCCAGTTTGTTGATAATGCATATAGAAAACATAAATACCTTGGCAGTTTAAAGGGCAATAGCATTTTCGTGGGCCTTTTGGCCCGGCCTGGCTGTAAAGCATGCCTGTCACATTGTTCTTAATATATGGATGATCATATATAGAGGACAAGTTCATCTAGTTCTATCATATTTGTTCCCTATACATGAAAAACTGGTAGCATAGCCAAAGATTATCAACTAGGTATGCTGTATCCTATAGATATATTATGCACTGTTAGAAAGCTGACCAGATGTATTCATTATTGTGACCTGAACTCTTCAGCAGATTTTTCTGTTATCTTTGTATAAGAATCATATCTGGACCTCCCTTAGGTGTCTTCTGACATCATGGGATTAAATATGTTTTGGTAACTGAACTCATGTTACGTTTCTGATATAAATATATTTTCCGCACAATCCTAATAAACTTTAAATTTTCAGTGCTAAAAATCTCGAGAGGGAAATTCAGAATTATGCTAGGCAGCCCTTACATTGCATAATAATAACTGTAACTCCGTGAATGGATATGTTTGATATTGTCACTTACAAACACCATAAATAAATGGTATAAATGCTATATAACGTATCAGAGGGACAAGCGTCGACTTAATGTTCTTGGTTAGTTTTAGCTGTCATGTTGTTTATCAATCTGATTATTGTGTGTTCTTGGTTATTATTGCTGTCATGTTGTGGTTAGCATTATTATTTTTGCCTGCGATCTGCGTTATCTTATTTACCCTTCGTATTTCAAAGTTGCTCAACGAGGAAAAACTACCGAGGCTCCATTCAAATACATGGTTTCTTATGAGATCTGGTCTGACTTAACTCTATTTAGGACATTCGAGGGTTTCATGGTTTATTCTTTTAAAACATGATAAGCAAAGAAAGTTTCACTAAGTATGGCAGATGCTCATGCAGTAACCCTGCCCTCATAGAACATGGCAATAAATTGTCATGCTTACAAGCATGTAAGCATGTCCTTAGAGTGCATCATAGGGAATTTTGGCAAGTTCACTGTAGTGACTTGCAGCATTGCTGCTTTACTTCATTGACTACCTGATGTGTTATGTTAGATTTGTAGAATATAGTCTCAATAAACTAGCTTACTTCTGTCCTGATATGTTGAAATGATTGTCTTACTGGCTTATATCCAATCTTATGTTACAACCTTAACTCTCTATGGTCCATAACATGGCTGTTCCATGGCACATGTTTAAATGTGGGGTGATTTAGACTTAGTTTGTTTCCTTACTAAATAGAGTACCTATCCTTCTAAATTTATGACTTATTTGGTCCTTGAATGAAACTGGTGCAAACTTTATTGCCAACTTGATTTCTGCAACCGATGGTCCATGTATAAAATATGTTGGTTAACTTCATCAATGAGGTTAGTGTCAAAAACAAAAGCTTTGACAACACATAAAGTAGTACTATTACTGGGTTTGCAGCTGAACAGAATTACTCAAGTCATTAAAGTTGTTAGCAAAAATATAGTCTCAATAAACTAGCTTACTTCTGTCCTGATGTGTTATGTTAGATTTGTAGAATATAGTCTCAATAAACTAGCTTACTTCTGTCCTGATATGTTGAAATGATTGTCTTACTGGCTTATATCCAATCTTATGTTACAACCTTAACTCTCTATGGTCCATAACATGGCTGTTCCATGGCACATGTTTAAATGTGGGGTGATTTAGACTTAGTTTGTTTCCTTACTAAATAGAGTACCTATCCTTCTAAATTTATGACTTATTTGGTCCTTGAATGAAACTGGTGCAAACTTTATTGCCAACTTGATTTCTGCAACCGATGGTCCATGTATAAAATATGTTGGTTAACTTCATCAATGAGGTTAGTGTCAAAAACAAAAGCTTTGACAACACATAAAATAGTACTATTACTGGGTTTGCAGCTGAACAGAATTACTCAAGTCATTAAAGTTGTTAGCAAAAATAAGTATAAGCTGCAATCAGAGAAGCAGATTGTTTCCCTGGGTGTTATTCAATGGTTATGTAGTGCTAGTTCATAAGTTTAAAAATAATATTTCAGATACAAACTCCACAAATCTGGAATACTGTATGCCATTTAGGTAGTGTATAAATATTCACTGGTCATTGTAGTTTCTAATTGTTTGTACTAGTGGCAGCTTCCCATGATAGTGATGTGCCGTAGATGTTTATATTGGCATGACCATTCTGGTAGATCAACAAACTCATTGTTTTTCTTACCAGTTTTTTTGGACTGTTCTTTGCAATATATTCATTCATAATGTTTATGCTTAGCATTTGCTAACTATTTATGTTCGACCTCTTCTTTTGAACTTTATTGACTTGGAATCAACCATCTTTCTTCAGGAGAAACACAAGGAGAAGAAGCATAAGAAGGACAAGAAGGACAAAGATAAAAAAGAAAAGAAGGATAAAGAAAGGAGTAAAGATAAGCACAGAGATAAAAAAGATCGAAAAGAGAAGCACAAAGACAAGAAAAAGGACAAGAGCAAAGATAAAAGCAGGGAATCTGAAGGGACTGAAAAACATGGTGAGGTTCTCCTCGGTCAGAAGTTTGGAGAGAGCAGCAGGAAATCCGAAGAAATTAAGGATCCCATCTTCAGGGAAGAACTGGTTAGAAAGGCACAGAACGAGAAAGGGGTGGAGAATCGAGTTGTCAACAACTTTACTATTTCAAATGAACGAAGTCGTGAAGGCCTTAGTGGTGCACCTGCATTGGAGAATGATAGGACTGCAGTTAACAAAATGCGTATTCACTCTATTGATGCGTCAAGGAAAAATGAGTGCTCGGGGCAACAGACCATCACTATCAATCAACAGAAGAATGGGACATCGATTCGACGCAGCGAGAACTTCAGCAGTTCATCTCAAGGGGTCCCTGATGGCTTTAGTACAGCACCTATGGTGGAGAAGGAAAGAGTCAAAGTCATGAGACCTCTCTCCAACTCTACTGATTCTGTGCCAAAGAAAGAGGGAATGGGGCAGCGTATCAGTAACATTAGCATACTGGTGCAGAAGAGAACTGAGAGCCCAAATAAAGAGATTGCAAAGAAAGAAATTGGCACCAACTCTCCGTTGCTTCGAAGCCCTGCTAATGCTATGCACAAGGGAAATGGTAAGGTTGGTCGGCCGGTGGATAGCGCACCAACATCCACGCAAAGGTTTGAGAGTCCATCAACATCTGGCGCAGCAACAGGGATGGATAGAGGTCTACCTAGGTCAACTATCCCAAGCCCAAGCATTACAATCCGAAGGCCAAATGGGATGGTTCGGCCAACTGAAAACATTTCCATTTCTGCTAGTAAGCCCAATGCTGGAGGTGTTTCACCTGCCATGGGCAAGGAAAAGGGACCAGGTGGAAGAATGCTACAGAATACTGTTTCAGCTGATCAGAAACTGGTTGGCGCTAAGCCCCCAGCTGTGGGCAAGGAAAAGGAACCAGGTGGAAGAGTGCTGCATCCTTGTGTTTCAACTGATCAGAAACAGGTTGATTCTAAACCCCCTGATGTGGAGAAAATTGCAGTTGGAAGAGCTGAAAGGGTGGAAAAGGTCAGAGATGGGGCATCTGATGATACAAAGAAAGAGGACAAAAAACGTGAACGGCATGAGAAAAAGAAGAGGAAAGAGAAACACAAAGAGAAGAAAAAGGAAAAGGAGGCAAAGAAGGAGAAACAGGAACATAATCACAAAGAGCATGATAAGTTAAGAGAAAACAGTATAGATTATCAGATAGACAGTCTGATAGATAGTCTTGACACGAAGCCCTTAACCCCTCCCTTAGCTCCTCCAGCTGATGATGCGAAAGTTATCCTAGCCGATGAAAACCTGAAGAAGCGAAAGAACCACGAGATGAATGGTTACCTACAAAGTGAGTTCCTAGCTTTGCTTTTTATTTTGCACCTACCAGTATTGCATAGTCTTCTAGAACACCATTATACCTTTTTATGGTGCTTTATGTTATAAGACTTCTGATGCTCTGTACAGACCATCATGAAATGCGGCCTACAAAGTTGCCGAGACCAGCCCCCTCCAACAATCATGTGGAGAATGGTACAGCATCTCATGTAGCCGCGCCACCCTCTTCCATGAAGCCAGATGCCATGAGAATCGAAAAGGCTGAACGGCTCCCTAAGAAGGAAGAGAAGGTCAATGGCAACAAGGAAGCTCAGCAGCGACCTTCACTCGATTCAGGGCTTCGAGATCCTCTCCCTAATAAGAAGGAAGAGAAGGTCAATGGCAACAAGGAAGCTCAGCAGCGACCTTTGGTCGATACAGGGCTTCGAGATCCTCTCCCTAAAAAGGAAGAGAAGGTGAATGTCAACAAGGAAGCTCAGCAGCGACCTCCGGTCGTTTCAGGGCTTCGAGATCCTCTCCCAAAGAAGGAAGAGAAGGTGAATGTCAGCAAGGAGGCTCAGCAGCGACCTGCGGTCGTTTCAGGGCTTCGGGATCCTGGGGCATCATCTGGGAATGGCGCACCTGCTAGGAAGTCGCCTCACCCGGATTGCAAGTATCTGGGGCAGATATACAGCATCCCTGAAGCTCCTAAGATCATGGAGTGCGATCATGGTGATCAGGACTGGCTGTTCGATCGATGTAGCACCCAGCCAGAGAAGCCCAAGATGGAGACCGAGGCCGACGGAGTGCCCCAAGTTTGGGCTGAGGCTATGAAAATCGACCCGGCTGACGTCATTGCTTTGCCATATGTCATTCCTTTCTGATACGACTCGTCCTGAACTACTGAGCAAAGATCCTGTGAAGCAACTGAGCACTCAGCACATCAAGTTTGCAACTAGTTTCTACTTTCTAGCACTGCTCTGCTACAGCTTGTGTAGCTCGGTGGCAGGAATGGGTGATTCATCCATTGGTGGGGTAGCTGTAGACCGGTGCGTGACAACTCAGCACTTGTGAGAGAGCTGGCAGGTGTAGAGTATCGATCCCGACGAGTGCTGTGCTGCCCGGAGAAGAAGAGAAGACATTGGTGTCCGTTGGTCGTCGTCGATCCCGTGACAGCGGGGTCATGATGAGCTAGCTATCCTTGCTGCATGCTGCTGCCGCTGCACAATTTTGATCTGTATGGTGTAAAAGCATTTTTATAACCAACATGTACATTAGAGAGACAGGAGGAGGGAGAGGGTGAAGAGGAAGAGACTTTGAGTGAGTGAGATATTCATTTATAGTTGGATTGGTTGGTGAGACATACACATAATCTGCTGCTCCTGCTGCTGCCTGATTTATTCTTGTTCCCAAAGTTGGCATGTCGTTTGTGTATATAACTCTCTCCTTTTTAGTGGTTTTACATAGATGATGGTGTTTTTGCTGAGGTTTTGTAACGAGCGCCATTCATGTTGAAAGAGTCGCCTCAGGGTATGAGGAGGTATCATCGGAAGTTAAAATTTTGCTACTTTTCTGCTTCAGTCGGCTGGCTCTTTAGAGGAGTTGGGATGCTAAAATTACAGTTGCTGTCACTTTTTTCAAGTGTTCTCGAGCCGTTGTTTTGTTGCAACATGTAGAAACACTTGTGTGCCGAACGAATATAAAACGTCTTCTATTTGTTTACAGAGGGAGTATATTCTACAATAGCAGTTAGTGGATGGATAATCGCAGCGTTCTGCAATGTATGTTTGAAATTAGGTGACATGTTCTACTGATGTTGAGAGAAACTGACACTAAATTAACACTAAATTCAGAACAAGGAAGAACTAAGAAAAGCATGAACTTCCCGTAAAAAAGAAAAGAAAAGAGTCAATTACACCGGTGGTGCTAGAACTTGGCGCAAACGGTCACTTTAGTGCTAGAACTTGTGGCATACATTGAAGTGGTGTAAAAACTTGGCTTTGGTGTGCAAATATAGTGCAAATCTCGTTTGTATACGGCCAAGACGCTGACGAGGCATGACAGCATGGCGTAGGGCCTGCTGTCAGTGGCTGCATGGTGAAGACAGGGCGTGTGGCTTTCTCTTTTTGCAAAAATCACCTTGGATTTTTATTTCTCACGAAAAGGCCTTTGCCAGGTGTACCGTTGGAGAGCCCCACCTATCAGTGATACATCACAAATTTTATTACAATGGAAAATAGGCCACCGTGGGGTTGGAACCAGTGACCTAGGGCTGACCAGCGTGCTCGGCTAACCAAGCCACACAGGTAACAGTTAATGTCCTGTTGCGATATTAAATCTTTATATATTTTGGCTAAATAACATAAAGTTAGAATTTTAATTCGGAAAAAGAGACGGCCTTTAAGTTTTGAATCAGCGACCTGAGAAGTTCAAATAATAGTGCCTGCCAACACAACCAATGCTATTTCGTGGCTACAAAGGATTGTCAACCTTTATGTTTTTTTGAGGCAATTGTCAACCTTTATGTAGACAACAGAATGCCTGCAGGGCTAAAACAGAATACAGTTAGTACGGCCCATTTTAAACATGTTAGTTTTTTTCTTTTCATGTTTCCAAATTTGTAAAACATATGTATATTATAATTATACATATAATTGTAAATATGTATTCATTTGAGAATCTGCAGTCCAAGGGCACAGTAGGGTCATTTTTTTCATACATATATTTATATTTATTTAAAAATACATATATATTTTTTAGAAAACACACAAACTTTATTAAAACGCATGAACAATTTTAAAACAACATAAAAATTAAAGCATGATCACTTCTATGTATAAAATGATTTTTTTTAACACAGTACAGACGCAAGCGCTCATAGATACGCGCATACACTCATCCCTATGAACGCACACACGCACACCCTACCCCTATGAGCACCTTCGAGAGACTGAGCCGGCATATCATTTTGAGATTTACGAAGTCACCATAGGCGCCTCGTCGTCGACGGGAACGTCTCCTCCCACCGAAAGCGCATCGCCGGAAATCCTGAAATAAATCCAGGAATAATGCGAGCACCAGGACTTGAACCCTGGTGGGCTGGGGATACCACTGTCCCTCTAACCATCCAACCACAGGTTGGTTGTGTATAAAATGAATATTTAATAGAAAAACTTGTAACTGTTTTGAACGTATATGATAATTTTTGAAAGTATACATATTTTCTAAAATTACTTTATTTTTTTATTATGTAAACACTTTTTAAAATTATACATATAATTCATAATTTAACTTGATGGTTTTTTTAAAATAACAGGTGAGCATTTTTTTGTCTAATTTATTTTATTTATATGTATATTAATCATAACTAAAATTTACATTTTTTTAAAAAATCGTAAAATGAAAAAAGAACTAATATAATTGCAGTCCACGAGCACGTATGTTATATCAAAACTGTAACAATTCTATATAGACATGAGACTCCATTAGTTGGAGTGGCAGTCCCTCCTGTTTGTTTTACTCTGCTCGCTGGTCTCCATGGGCATAGCTTTTTTCCCGGATTAAAATTCTCAATTTATGTTATTTAATCCAAAGCTATAAAATTTCGTATGCATATATGTCGTCAACTGAACTTTGGGCCGGTGGTAAGCAGCGCACGCGCCGAAGACAGGGGTCACCGGTTCAAATCCCTCGGCGGCCTATTTTTCATTATAATAAAATTTGTGATGTATCACTGACAGATGGGACCTTCCGAGTGTACACCTGGCAGGGGCCTTTTTGTGAGAAAAATAAAAATCTGAGGTGATTTTTGCAAAAAGAGCAAGCCACACGCCCCTGTCTCCACCATGCTGTCATGCCTTGTCAGCGTCTTGGCTGTATACAAACGAGATGTGCACTGTATTTGCACATCAAAGCCAAGTTTTTACACCACTTTAATGTATGCCACAAGTTCTAGCACTAAAGTGACCGTTTGATGCCAAGTTCTAGCACCACAGGTGTAATTGACTCAAAAGAAAAGCATGAACTTGGCTAGAAATTGTTGTTTGGTGTCGCTCAGAGACGATGGTTTAGGCACGACCACTCTAGGTGGCAGCTTGGGTTTAACCCCCTTACAACAATACAGCCATTACAAGACAAAAATGGGAGAGGAGAAAAGGTGAGCTGTTGTGCCGATGTCGGGCGGAAAACATCCGACCGTCGATTAATGACAGCGAGCTTTAGTGAAGCCGTATCAAGCGCTGTCAGCCATCCGATTGGAGATGAACGTCGTTACAATCGTCAGCTATTACGAGACGGTAAGTGAATGCGGGTGAAGAGTAAAAGTGTCTATTCGAGAGTACGCTAAAAGCGTACCATGCCCATATTTTTAAGAGATTTATTAAGAGGTTCAGGTCTGACATAGGCCACTTTAGTAGCACCGTCTCATGCATAGAGGTGCAATCCTCAGTAGAAAAAAAAAAACATCCATACAGGAAATTTGATGCCTCTACTGAGGATGTGGGGTGAAGTTTTGTGTCCAAGACGATGTTGCTGGACTGGACTGTACTTCCTTGCATGGCCTAAATGAAAGGACAGGAGAAACCGCAGCGCGGATATCATCAGGTGCAGCCCACAAAGGAATTCTGTCTGTGCACACCCACACCCACAAAGGAATAGAAGTGGTGGCGAGGCGGTGGTTACTGAGTGTCACGTCACCGGCTCAAGAATGATTTGTAGGAAGGAGTACGTGTTGTGTTGACCCCCACCACAACCACCGCTTTTCTTTTGGGCGATCGAATGACAGACACTCTGCTGCCTGCGTTCGTGCGTGCAGACATATAACGAAATCGTTGCTGCTACTGCTGACGACCCATTCCATTCCCGCTTTGGAACCGTGTCCTGCTCTTTTTTTTTTTTTTTTTTTTTTTTTGAGAATAACCGTGTCCTGCTCCTGCGACGTACGTACTATAAATTTTTTTTTTTGAGGGAGCGACGTACGTACTACATTACAAAAGAATGAGAACAGAGGGGAGACTCCCCCCGTCTTATTCTTATAGGAGATGAGAAGACTCGGACCCGGCAACGTACGTAGTACATTACTACAGTACTCCCTTCCGGTTTATAGAGCTCAATTCACAAATCTCACCAATCAAGGTAGATGGTGAGTGGTGGAATATTTTTGTAGTTTGGAAAAGTACTCAATTAATGCCCTTGTTTTTCCTCAAAAAATTGTGTTTACCAATGACCAAGAAGCTTTATATGGATTGGTGAGTTTTATCATATTCCTTGCATGTAGAGACTTAATGCACATTGAAATCTGAATATGTGATGAGAAGTAGTACAAATAAGACTAATAAAACGGAAAAACTGAAATTTTGAGATGAGCCCTATAAACCGGAAGAGAAATAGTATACTAGTATATACAAGCGAAGCGCAAAACCAATCAATCATCCATCCCTCGTGGCCCTGGGGACGGTGGCGCGCGTGCATCGTGGTGCTCCACGTGGCACCATACCATATACCTTAATGATGCACTAATGATAGATATAGATTGGTCCATCATCATCCATCCACCACTCAAATTAACGACTCTTCTGCTGTTGTACCACTGCAAGTTTGGAGGAGGGATCCTTCTACTGTTGACGTCCGGCTTGTGGGCTCATGCTCCGTTGCTCGTACTGCATCTACATGCCGGCCATCGGCGTCGGAGCATGCAGATGCAGATGCAGCGACCAACTCTGCTTCAGCCCATAGACGGACTGGAATTCTGTCTCATTTCTTCCATCACTCGCCTGTCTTGTGGGCTTCACCTCATCACATACTACATGTTGTCTTTTTTTTTTTTTGAAACAAGACATACTACATGTTGTCAATTCGGCAAAAGACGTTCACCATGCGTGTCCCAGGTGCGGTCGTTGGCTAGCTTGCATGCATTGCATGGGCACTGTCGTGTCGGCCGCATGCATGCGCGCGACCGGCCAGCTAACGCTCGTTGACATATCTAGCACTAGTAATATCTGGTCAGTGCGTGCTAGTTTTCACGCAAGAAAAGCTCCAAAACATTTCACTTTGATCGATCCATCGGCGTGGGTTGGATCTTTCATTTTTAGCTAGGGGTTCACATAACCCCGCAAAAAAAAAAGCTAGGGGTTCACATCTATATACCTTACCTACTAATAATAATATAATAATAATAATATAATAATATAATAATAATAATATATATTATATATATATATATTTTACTTATATATATATATATATATATATATATATATATATATATATATCTATATCTATATCTATACCTACTAATAAAGCAAGGTGATATTCTTGGTTTCGTCCCGCGATTAGTTTTTTTCCGGTTAGTTTTGGTCTCGTACGGCCGTCCATCCGTGCTATTTTGTTCACGTACGAGCAGCAACTTCACGTACGACAGCTTGATCACGTACGACGGTTGGACTATTGGGCTGATTTTCCTTATTGGGCTGATTTTTCTGCCGTACGTCGTCGTTCGATTTTCTGGTCGTTCGTCGCTCGTATGGGCCTGGCTAGGACCGCCTGGGCCTTCTCCACAAATTTCTAATTTACCAAATTATATATGCAGGTATATAGAATAGTCCCACATTGCTAATTTAAATCAAATCCTACCAACTTATATATGTTTGTCGGTTGCAAGAATCAAGCAAGCCAAGACACAAGGATGAGATATAGAAATATGAGATGAGAATGACAAATAATAGATGAATCCAAAAAAGCAAAGACCCAGGGACACTAGAGGCGGACGAACGGGTGGCGGGTTCCCTGGAGGACACACCAGAGCGGCGGACGGATGAGACGGAGAGGCGGCGACCTCCATGGCTCCCTGGAGGACACACCAGAGCGGCGGCCTGCGTGGCCCACGCGGCGGTGCAGCGGATCCGGCGGCGGACGGATGAGACGGAGAGGCGGCGGGCGACCTCCATGGCCCCCTGGAGGACACACCAGAGCGGCGGCCTGCGTGGCCCACGCGGCGGTGCAGCGGATCCGGCGGCGGACGGATGAGACGGAGAGGCGGCGACCTCCATGGCTCCCTGGACCTGGAGGACACCAGAGCGGCGGCGGACGGATGAGACGGAGAGGCGGCGGGCGACCTCCATGGCCCCCTGGAAGACACCAGAGCAGCGGCCTGCGGATCCAGCTGCTCTGGCGTGGATCCGGCGGCGACCTCCCTGGAGAAATGAGAGGACGGGGAAAGTTTGAGCTGGAGAAGGACGTGGTGGGATCTTGGAGTGGTGGGCTTCGTTATCTATCGTTATCTAATCTGAGGAAAGATGAGCACACGTCAACGATTGCTGGGTCCCACGCACCGCTACCAGCGTCCAATCTTTTTTCTTTCACATGCGTCCCACACACGAGTTTTCTCACCGTCACGCACACGAGTTTTCTTTTTGAACATGAAAACAGCCCCGGAAGCTGCATTAGAATATGACGGTAGTGAACTGGTGATACAAGTTAGGGTAACTCCGACCCATGTCTATTTGGTCTGGAATTTGTCAGTTTAGACAGCAAAATGAATGTCTGTGTCCCATATTTATCTGAGGTCGGTACATGCCCCCAACGCAGCTGCCCAACGCAAATTGTCCGCTCCCGCGCTCGGCCAGTCGCCATGCACGCTCGCACACCCGCCACTGCTCTTGCCCACCCGCCTGCCATCGCGCCGCTGCTCTCGCCTGCGCCTGCGGCTTCGTCAGCCCGCCGCACGCCCGCGTGCGTGCTCGCGCCCTCGCTCGCCTACTCGCAATCTCGTGCGCCCGCGGCCTCGCCTGCGCGCGCGCACACGCCCGACCGCCCCGCCGGAGGCCCGCGCGCTCGCGGCCGCCTGCCCCGCGCTCTCTCGCCCGCCTGCTCCCCGCGCGCCCCCTCTCCCGCTGCCCTCCGCGCGCTCGCGGCCGCCTGCGTCCGCATCCCCCTACCCCGCCGCAAGCCCACGCGCTCGTGCCCTCCCGCCCGCTCACGCTCGTACCAGTCACCCGTCCCGTGTGCGCCGCTATTCGACATTGACTTGCGATGGCGTGGTTCAATGTCAGTTGTGCGTGGAGTAGTCGAGATAATTAGTATGGGATTGACCACATCGAACACATTGCGTTCAGGTGGACACGACGACCATGGTCGATGAAGGCAGTAAGGAGGATAAGTGACAACACAGACAAGGCGCCATGTTCAAATAGATAACGTGCATCTGTGGAGAGGTCTTCGGTCGTGCTTATTGTGCTAGGAACATATGAATTTTTCCCGTTGCAACGCACGGGCATGTTTGCTAATAAAGAGGCTATTGCTTCTTACCACCGTAATTTTGTCCGTTTTGGTCCATCCGGTTTCGTACGTCATCCTCTCTCGTCGGTATATATGTCGCTTCGTAAGTCGTATATGGGCCAAAATTCAAATTTCTGTTATGGGCCCCTAAAAGAACGCTCGATGTGCTAAACTTTTGGACTTCTTTTGTAATTAATAGTCCCACCCTGCTTCTTTACATCAAATGCTACCAATTTATATATGTGCTGGAAGTGCAAGAATCAAACAAGCCAAGGCACAAAAAGAAGAAGGCACCAGAAAAAAGAGGGCGAGGCCTGCCGCATAATGCATCACAAATCTCAGCTACCAGCGAGTAAGGAACCAAAGAATAGAAATAGCCTGCCGGCTTGTGCAGCTGCGGAGCAGCATGAAGACCCGTGCGATGGTTGTGTGACAAAAGAGGGAATGGGAGAGTGGAAAGAGGAGCGGCATAGAACCGCCGCCGCCGCAACGACGACGGCACCAAAGCGACCGTCCTTGCCTTCCCTCTGGCGCCTGCACATTCCGGATCGGGAAACCTCCTCTCCGGCCCCAGTCCGCGCTGCAGGGAGGGGAGAAACTGGGGAGATGACACGACTTGCGAGCGAACGTGTACGACGCGTGGAGCACCAGCACTATGAGCAAAGCGGTTGGTTTCTAAGATAACGTGTCACACATGTCGACTGGTTTTCTATTGGGTTTATCTTCACGGGTAAATATCTCCGAGCACGTTGCATTTGATGCTAGATATTTTTGTTATCAAGTTGGATTTAGCTCTGTTTGTGTCCCTCAAGAACTAATACTGACTGACTACCTGAACCTGAAAACTGGAAGACTAATATATACAGCTTTCATATCGAAAGAAAATAAATTGTCTCCAGGCATCGGGTGATAAATCCGATCTCGCGTGAGGTCGGGGACGTCGCTCGATAGAGGCCGGGTGATGGCGGAGTCCGAGATGAAACCGACGACGTGCGTACGAGCTCGACGCGGCCGGAGCCAGCAGCCGTCGAGGCCGACACAGCCGGCCCGAGGCAACCGGCGAGGCCGACGCGGTCGGAGCCGGCAGCCGGCCCGAGGCAACCGACGCGGCTGGAGGCAGCAGCCGACCTCACACAGCCGACGAGGCCGACGCGGCCGGAGCCGGGAGCCGGCCCGATGCAACCGGTGCGTGACCGTACGAGGCGATTAAGGCGGGTGATGATGAAGAGGTCCCGGTCGGAGCAGGGCGGCAACGGCCGACGCAGGGCAACTGGCGAGCAGACGCGCGGGTGACGGCCGTAAGGGGCAGCCGCATCGCGCGACGGCCGTGATGATGCTATTTTTATTATTATATGCTAACCTAAAGATAGGGTTGTTCACCAAATTAGTTGACTAGGATTCATGTCCCATATTCTGAACTAGCATCATCAAACTTATCATGTACCTAGCCAATCTAATTTGGACAATAGGCATTTGCTTCGCAATGAAGTATGTCAACTTATTTTCTCCCGTTGCAACGCACGGGCATGTTTACTAGTTTACTAATAAAGCAAGGTGATATTCTTGGTTTCGTCCCGCTTAGGTGATATTCACGTACAGCGGGCCCACATCTTATGTGATTTTCACGTATAGCGAGCCCACGCGATGAGCACGTTGCCATATTCCAATACGAGAACTACTCCAGTGCCGTGTTTGTTTTCTCCATGTTACGACGTGTTGGATCCTAACTCCTAACATACTCAAACAAATACGTATATATTTATACAAGGTGCAAAGCCCTATTAGCTCATAAATCCGATCTATTTTTGTGATGGCGATGGTGCCTCGACGAGCGGCGAGGAGGCTTCGCCGGAATACGGAAGCGCGCTGAAGAGATAACACACCATCTACACGGCAGCCGTCGTCTCGCTGGAGCGGCAGCGGCTGCTCTACTTGCCTGCTGCCATTAATCTTCTAGGGCGATGGTGCTCCATGACTGCATCGCACTATACATCTACCTCTCCAAGTCTGGAGTCATAATACAAGGAAACACAGTAGATACACATACACGTGCGTGTGCTAAACTGCTAATATGTAGCACACGCTACATAAACCGTATGCCATTGACATCCACACGCTGCCGTCTCGCGGGGGCATCGGCGGCTGCTCTTGTTGCCGTCATCCATCTTCAACAACGATTATATCTATACCTCCTCCAGGTCCGGCGTTGCAGCACGAGGGAACACACAGATATGCAGTCCAAGTCGTGCCAGCCCACCATGGCCGCGGTGTTGGATGTGCAGGGCTTCCGCCCGCTGGATGAGACAGGGAACTCGGACTAACGCAGTCCATGCCCGCGGGCCGGCGGATCGGCTCCAGCCGCCTCCACTCTCATCTTCTCGTCCATGGCTCCATGACCTACACAGCCCGGACACGCGAGGTGACCGCGTGCTTTGTGTGCATGTTTATGTGTGTTCAGACTGCGTGCGTTTGCCTGCCGCTGCGTGCATACTTGGCTCGCGTGGGTGCGTCTCTGTGGTGCGTGCATGCTGATGGAAAGTACAACTTCCTGGACATCCCTCCATGACACTGATTGTTTTGCTACTGCCGCTGATTGCTATTGCTACTGCTACTGATTTTGCTGCTGCTTAGTACTTCCCTATGCAGTATATGGAAGATTGTCTGAATGTTGTAAATTTTTCCATATTGAACTGACTACTTGTTATCTCTTCTCTCTAGATCTGAGAAGATGTTACTGCCATCTGCCAGTTCTCCATCTGAGGTACCCCATCCTATAACATGTTTACTAGATATTTATATGACCAGATCATGAATAGCCTTGAAGTAGCACGCTCTCATGTAACTCTGTTCATGGACTCTCACTATTGTAGTATTGCTTGAAAATCTGATCTGGATTTCTGATAGGTCGTAACTATGTGATTTGTATTTATGTGGTGTTAGTTCGATCCAACTGGAACTTCGTACTGTTTGTAAACATGTTATATATGCGTGGCAGCCGTGAAGAGTCCAATCTGTGCACTCTTAATTTTCAGAAATATGATAGTAGTCCATACAAAGTACTCCCTCCGAAAAGAAATATAAAAGCGCTTAGATCACTACTTGGAGTATAAGAGCTCACTAATGTGGAGTTATGGAGCGGACTGACAATAGAGTACCCAGTCGCTCATGCTTTTATTCATATAGTCTAGCAGATGAAACTATCCCATGATGGTTGATGCAACGGAGTGGAAGGTATACGGAGTTTCAATTAGATTGGATGGCCACCGACATCCATGAGGCTCCAAATGACATGGTAGACTATTGGCACATCTGCTCACATCCTCGACATTGATTTGTTGTGAGTCGCCCATAGGCCCACTCAATAGGCAAGTGACTGCATGTCCTTAAATTCCCTGCCTTAGATGATTTGTATTCATATATTAATACCCTGGCCAAAACGTTGATGTTAGATGTAAACTTCATATAGCTAGATTTGTTGCGAGTGCGCATAGCGTATTGAAGTAAATTTGTATGGACTAACTTGAGTTCTTCCATCAAGTTATGTTGCTTCAAATCTTCAATAGAAATTTTACAACAACAATATGTAAATTTTGACAAGCATGTTGTTGTGTGCCGGCAAGAGTTCTGCCGCTGATTATGTTCTTTGGGATAATGATGTTATACGTTATATGCTTTTGTTATGTTGACAAAAATCTTCTGTACCTAACTGATTACCCATTATGTTCAAGTTTTTTTAAAAGTTCTAAGCATATATTGATTTATTTTCTCCCGTTGCAACGCACGGGCATGTTTCCTAGTACATACATACGTGAGATCGATCGGTATCTCCGTTGGCCGGGGATCGGATCGGCGTCGACATGCTCACTGCAACTACCTGCCTTGCGAGCAGAGCAGAGCAGCATGCATTACTCTGCGCTGCACTGCTGCTTCCTTTACGACAATCCTTCTGGCCCTGATGCTCCCTCTTGCACTAGTTTTTCAACTTTTTCTTTCCTTGCTTGTTTAGGGCTATCTCCAAGGTGGACCCGCAAACCGCACGTATACGTTTGGACCGCGCTGTCTGGACCGCGGAAGTCATCCAACGCGGGTCTGTATCGGTCCACGGCGCGGTCCGGATGCGTTTTCTCCCGCAAACCGGAGACAAAAGTGGGGAAGGTTTGCGGGAGTTCGGACCGATCCCAAGCCCACTTCTGACCACCCTGGCCCACCAAAAACCCGTTACCCGCCCCTCCCGCGGTTTCCTTCCGATGCACGCGCCGCTTACCGCGCCGCATTCATGCCGGTGCAGAGCACGCGGAGGCCGGCATTGATGCCGCGATGTGACCGGAGGGATGGAGGGCAGCACTGACTGACACGACCTCTCGGCAGCCGCCGCTTCAATGCGGACGCAGGTTCCCGAGGAACCAATTCCGGCCGCTGCGCCGCATTGAAGCAGCTGACCGGCCCTTCGCATGGCCTGACCGCGACTATTTAAGCCGCGCTCCGGCGCCGTCCACATCACATCCTCCTCCTCCTCCTCCCCTCCACGCCCATCTCCTTACACATCTCCGGCGATGGGCAAGTCCTGGGCGTCGGCGCTGGCAGGCGGTTCCGGGGCGGGATCTGGCGGATCGTGGCGACGCCACCCTCGAACTCTGGGGCCGTCGTCTTCATCGGCTGGCAGCGACTCGACGCGGGCGGAGATCGTCATCTCCTCCGGCGACGAGGAGGACCAGTAGCCGCCGCCGCCGCAGTCCGCGCCGGCGGTGCCTGGACAGGTCTAAGCCTGCACCAACGCGGAGTTCGAGGAGCATATGGAGATGATGCTCCGTCGCTCCTTCGTCCACACCAACGGCCCAGCTCCGCCACCGGGGGCGCTCCTCCCCGTGAAGCCGGAGCCGGCATCTCCTTCGGTGACGAGGAGGACCAGCAGCCGCCGCCGCAGTCCGCGCCGGCGGTGCCGGGCTAGGTCTACGCCGGCACCAACGTGGAGTTCGAGGAGCAGATGGAGCTGATGCTTCGACGCTCCGTCGTCCACATCAACGGCCCGGCTCCGCCACTAGGGGCGCTCCTCCCTGTGAAGCCGGAGCCGGCATCCCCTCCACGTTCTCCGCCGCCGCGCAGCTGCGGCGTCCAAATCAGATGTTGCGTGAAGGAAGAGCGGCTCTCGCCGCTGCCCCGACGCGTCGTGAAGGAGGAGCGCCCCTCGCCACCGCCCCGGCGCTTCGTGAAGGAGGAGCGCCCCTCGCCGCCGCCCCGGCGCTTCGTCGAGGAGAAGCGCCGCTCGCCGCCGCCCCTGCCGAAGGCGCGCGGTCGCATTCTCCGCTACCTCGGCAGTGGCAGTGTAACACCCCTCTGTAATGAGCAACGGTGATCCATCATGATTATGCTAGGCTACTGTGATTTGCAATGTTTAATCATGTTGGAATAATATCTCATTTCAAATTCCTCCACTGAATTCAATTCAAATTGAAAGTGAAATTTGAAGTTGCTCAAAAATTTCTGGAAAATAGTTCATGTTGTAGCAAAAATTCCAAAACAATTTCTTGTTCAGGAAAACAACATCACCTATTTTCCTAAATTTGGCTAGAGCATTAAAACAGTGAAAAAACAACAACTTTAATGCCATTTCCATTTAAAAAAAATTCAAATGGATTCCAAAATTGCCCAATCTTTTCGTGGCAGTGCAGAATAATGCCAACTATTTATGTGGACTAGTTTCACTTTTTTTACAAAAGCATTTGGCAGCTCATTTATTTTGTTAATCTTTTTGCAAAAAGAAAAACAGAAAAATAAAAGCAAAAAGGACTATTCTACTGTGAGCTGGGCCTAAGTGCACAGTGCACTCGGCCCAGCCCACCTTCCTCTTCTCTCACCTCTCGTCGCCGTGTCGCCCGCGCCGTGGCCAGAGCGCGGCGGCTCCGGCCACTAGCCGCCACCTGCCGTTGCGGGTGCCTGGAGAGGATAAGGCCGAGGCCACCCCTCCCCCCTGGACGCCTCGCCATTCTCCCCTCTCCTCTCCCTCGCTCGGTCGCCTCTCCTCCTCCTCCTCTCCAGTACGCCGCCGTCGCTGCGCCGCCGAGATCCCGTGGCCACCGGCCTCGCCTCGCCTCGCCGTCTAGTCCTTCGTTTCCGCTGTCGTCGTCTACCCCGTCACCGTCCACGAGCGCACGCCGGGAGCCACCGCAGCGAGCCCGGCGAGCTCTTCTTCTTCCTCGGGTCGCCACCGTTCTTCTCCGATTTCGGCCGCCGTGCTGCGCTACTAAACTTCCAACGGCCATCGTGCGCCTCGCGGTGAGCTCCTCTACCTCCTTCCCCTCTTCGTTTGCTCGCGCGCGCCCTATAGCTAGCTCGCTCGCCGTGCCCGAACGCGCTGCCGCCGACGAGCTCGCCACCGTGGCCTTAGCCGCTGTCACGCGCGGGCGAGACTCGCATCGAGCTCCTGGATCTCGTGCGAGTCCAACGCCACCGTTAGCTAGCTCCGCCGTGCCCCGCATCGCCGTTTCCGCCGTCACCCGAAACAGCTCCGCCGCTGACCTCGTCGCCGGCGTCAATTCCGGCCGACTCCGTCGACTCGTTCGAACAAGCCCAACCGCGCGTCGTTTGGCCGCCTGTAGCGCGTTTCCGTCGAGCTCCCGAGGACGCCGCCGTGTTTTGGCGTCGCCGGCGACGTGCCGCCGACGGCCGCTGAGCTGGCTGCCACGTGGGGCTCCCTGGTCGCTGACCAGTGGGCCCAGGGGCCCCAGTTGACCGCGCTGACCGGTCAACGCGCCGACGTGGCAGCACAGTGTCGCTGACGTGTGGGCCCCTGCGATTAATTTAACTAATTAGGTTTTAAAGTTAATCTAATAATTAGTTAGACACTGACATGTGGGGCCCATGTTCTAACTAACCCCCTAATTAGCTCTCTGTCACTGACCAATGGGACCCAGCTGTCAGGTTTGACCTGGAACAGCTAGGTTGACTTGCCGACATCATCCTAACGTCATGCTGACATCACACGTGCACTGTTCTAGATAATGCGAATTAGTTATTTAAAATAAATTCCAGGATTTTCAGAAAAGGGTTTAAATCTTTGAAAATTCGTAGAAATTCAACCGTAGCTCGGATCGAAAAGTTTTCAACATGAAAGTTGATCAGAAAAACGAGACGAATCCGAATATGTGGTCAAAATGCCTGACCATCACTCCTAACTATCTGAACATGTAACCTTCCCCTCCGGTTCAGTATACCGATAACCGCCTAAACGCCGGGAAAATATCCCAGATATTTTCCCGCTTCGTCCGCGACATGTAGCATTGCATTAGGTCACCACCAACACTGCATATCGTCATGCCATGCATTTGTGTTGCTTGTGTTTTCTTTTATTTATTGTTTCTTCCCCCTCTTCTTATCCGGTAGACCCCCAGACCGACGCAGCTCCGGAGTCCGACTACACTGCTGACGATCCCTGCTTTGCCGCAGAGCTTCCAGGCAAGCAAACCCCCTTGAACATGCCTATATCACCTACTCTTTCTCCCTCTTGCTTGTATTAGTATTTGCTACTGCTATTGATTGATCCTAATCTGATGCATAGCCTGTTTTTGTAAACTGCTATTGATACTTTACCTGATATCCTAAATGCTTAGTATAGGTTGGATGGTAATCCATCTGTGGCCCCTCTTACTCGTCCTAGTTGTCCCGCTTTAGTACCAGTGCCCTGACCGAGGTGATCGACGGGCTGAGACCAGCACGTCACCGCACACCCCCTAAGTTGCTCGACTCTGCAGAGCTACCATCGAGTGCCGAGGATGATACCTCTTATCTCACTCCCGATGTTGCCTCTGTAGGACAGCTAGTCGGTTGTGGGTTACCGAGGGTGATTCCTCTTTCACCACCTCCGATAAAGCTTCTGTCGTGCAACCCCGTAAGTGTGAATGCCATCGAGGGTGATTCCTCTGGATTCACCTTGACGGATACATCGAGTGGGAATCCAACGAGCTCGGGAGGGCCTTTAGTCCCGGTTGCCCAACCGGGACTGCGCAATCGGGACTAAAGGCCCACCCCTTTAGTCCCGGTTGTGTTGCGAACCGGGACTAAAGGCCCTCCATGTGGCCGCAGTCTGGAGCGGGGCTGGAGGACCTTTAGTCCCGGTTGGTATTACCAACCGGGACTAAAGGCACCAACCGGGACTAAAGGAATTTTTTTTTGATTTTTTTTTGAATTTTTTAAGTTTTTTCCGATTTTCAAATCTTTGAATTATTTGACAATTTAATCTCTAATCACCCCTCCTCACTGCTCCAGCGTGGAGCACTCATTCGAAATCGTCTAACTTCCCGGCCGGTCACCCATCCTCTCACTACTCCAGCCCCAGCACGCTTAACTTCCCAGTTCTATTTCCCCTAGTTTCCAAGTCTGCACTTATTGTTTTCCTGACAATAGTAAGCTATCAATCCTATTAACCCTTAGGTCTTGATGTCACATGATTTAATTTTTTGAATTCCAAACAATTATTAAAATAAAATAAGTAATAATAATATTGAATTTCAATGAAAATAAAATAAGTAATAATATTATTTTATTCATTTTTTGCCATTTATTCATTTAATATGGCATAATTAATATCTTTAAATCTGTAAATAGAAATTCGACAAATAATATATGCATTATTATCAGAAAAATGCGAGGAATCCAAATATGACATCATTTTTTTTTAAATAAAATTAATTTTTAAAATTATTTCTCATATGCTGGAATCAATTGCTTCTTGGTGATGTGATTAGGATGAGAACTAATGAGCTTTCTATGTTTGGCTAAGCACAAGTGCCTGATCTGGATTCATTGATAAAATGGTTATAATTTGTTGATCTGGTACTAGCTCAGGTATAAAATGGTGAATCCCTGAATCACTATATACAATGTCTGTCCAGTTGCAGCAACTGCTGTTATTTGATTTTAGGTGTTGAACTTGAGCATGATGTCACACGTTTCACCGTTTGAGTTTGAAACTATTATTCTAAAAAATAATAATTATTTAGTAACACTAATATTTATTGAATAAGTAGTTTGACCAGAGTTTGACCAAAAATTCAAAAAAACTTAAATTTGAGGATAGCTTTTTTTTCCTTTCAGAATTTGAGGATTCTAAAAATTTGCAAAACGGCCTATGGCCGTTGAAATCGGAACCGGCTTCTCGTGCTGAACATTTTGATATATTATACGTTTTTTTTTCGACATCGTATGCAAAAGTTATAGCCGTTTTACTTTTTCATAACACTTTTTTGCAAAACATGTCGAAATTTATGTTTTTTAATTTTCCTAACTAGTAGATGTAGTAACATAACTACATCTCGAAGGATTTTAATTTTTGAAGTTTTTATCATTTTCTTTTGTTTTTTTCAAAACTGAAATGGCGATACTGGGGGGGGGGTAGAGTTTGAAAATTTCAGAACCCCTTTAGTCCGGGTTGGTGTCCATCCAATCCTACCGTCGACTACATCTGCTAGCACCGTCCCAGTCAGAGTCACAACTAAGGTTAACCAAGCCAGAGTCACGTTCCCGGGCTTAGTAACATGGGTGTGGGTTCCTACCTCATGCTTCTACTCAACTACAAGATTCAATATACTACTGGAGGAAATTTGAAAAGGTGTCACTAAATGCAATAAAAACATAGGTATGAAAAGTATGGTCAAAGTGAACTTGCCTGGTATAGTTAATGAAGATAATATCGCTCTCAGAAATAACTTGATAGAACTATTCGTCACTCTCCGATGAAATCTATATTAATCAAACATTGCATTCACATAAGCATTTACTCTAGCAAGCAATTCTAACAATCATGTTAACAACCAATAAATAAAAAGCAATAAAGAAAACAATAAGAAAAACCAAATAGAAAGCAAAAGAAAACTTCAAGGAAATCCAAAGAAAAACTCCTAAGGAAACTACACACAAAAAAGAAAATAGTTTTTGTCCTAATTGAAACATAACAGAAAGGAAAATACTAAACTCATAAATAAACAGAAAGTATTTCACTACATTAATAACTAGCAAAAAGAACTAATAAAAAACTATTATAACAATCTAGTTATAATCATAAGAAATTAAAAACAACTAACATAGCAATAAAGCAATATTAACTAATTACAAAAACTAAATTATTGTCAAACAACAGAAACTAAAGTTAATTATATTAAATTGGCAAAACAAATTACTTTTTAATATAGCAAAACTAATTCTATCAACTATAATTAAAGGCTAAACAACTATTAATACAAAACAGTAGCAAAATTAATATTAATTAATTATAAAATTTTATCTACTGTTGTCTAACAGAAGCATACTACAACATGTTAAAATCTACAGAAAGAACTGACTAAAAATAATTAAAAACAACAATTAAATGACTAAAACAACTATATAAGCAAAACAGCACTGTTTTAATTAAAATCCTAATTTAAATTATTCTAAAAATATCCAAAAAAATCTTACTGTGACAACAATCTAACATGTGACTAGGAGCAAAAATAATTAAATTAAAAACTATGTTGAAACTCAAGTTATTCACAATCTAGGGTTTGAAGCAAATTTGAACAAATTCAAATTTAAACCATTCAAATTTGAAAACTAATGGCACAAACAGAAACTAGACAAATTTTTGAATCTAATGCAAAAAGAATCACTCAAAAACATCAAATATCCTAAAAGATATAAGCAATTTAAAACAAAAACTAAAAACAGAAAACAAATGAAAAAACAGAAAAGAAAATTTCAAAACCCCTTTAGTCCGGGTTGGTATCTCCAACCGGGACTAAAGGTCTAACCTTTAGTCCCGGTTGGAGACACCAACCAGGACTAAAGCCTCAACCCCTTTAGTCCGGGTTGGTGTCTCCAACCGGGACTAAAGGTCTAACCTTTAGTCCCGGTTGGAGACACCAACCGGGACTAAAGGGGTTCGCACCGGCCGCATCCTGCCGCAGCCCCTTTAGTCCCGGTTGGTATCTCCAACCGGGACTAAAGGTTGGGTTTGATCCAGGACTAAAGCTAGCCGAGCCCCGTCCGGCGTCCTAGCCGCTCGAACCGGGACTAATGCTCACATTAGTCCCGGTTCGTAACGTGACCGGGACTATTGATCCTTTCCGGCTAGAACGAAAGCCCTATTTTCTACTAGTGGAGGGTGATTCCTCGGGTTCCTTCTTGATGTCGTGGACACACGGATACTTTGATTTTACTACTATTGATACCTGATAAAGTCGGGTCGGCCCCGAGGGGTACCCGCGAGAGATGTGGAGTCCGGTTGACCTTGAGGGTACCCGAGAGATGATTACGTGGCACGGCCGGGCATTCTTAGCCCTTGCCGTAAGTCCACGAGACGGGGCGACGGGGTCACATGATCGTGAGTCTCTGCTTGTCACCGCGAGCTCCCAACACACTAATGGGTTAGGATATGTAATCTGAGTAGGCCTCGGGCCTTTTCGCACTAACCAGCACGTGGGAATAGTATGGGCACTCGGCGTCGTATGTATCAGCCAAAGTTCTTCAGATGTCAGTGGTTGAGCAGCACGCGCCCGGGTTGGACCGCGAAAGCCTGCGCTTGTATTAAGGGGGCTAGGTCTGCTCCCGGCCGTCCTCGCAATGCGCAGGAGTGCAAAGGGCGATGGGCCCAAGATCCCTGAGCGCTTAGGATGTAGACCGGCGTGCTGGCCTTTCTGTTGAACCTAGTAGGGCTACGACGTGTCGATCAGCTGAGGCCGGGCATGGACTGAGCAAGTGTGTCCGACCAGAGTTAATCGAGCGTGTTGGGTAAGTTGGTGCACCCCTGCAGGAAGTATATCTATTCGAATAGCCGTGTCCACGGTAACAGGACGCTCGGAAAATATCCCGATCTTCTACAACTAGAAATGGGTTGAATACGTTAGCTCCGGGATTGCTTTCTCGCAGAGAGTCGAGGAAGGATCTCTGGGCGTTGATGCCACTTGATGCTACTACTATATTTATGTACTAATCTACACTCTTCTAATGGTGCAAGACGCTGAAGATGCTAGTCTTGTAGGAGATATGCCCTAGAGGCAATAATAAATGTTATTGATTATCTCCCTGTTCATAATTAGGTTTATGTTCCATGCTATAACTGCTATGGTTCTCGAGTCTGCAATAACCACGAGGCTCGGAGGAAGACTCATATACACGTGTGGAATAATAAACGGTAAAATGTATTCCTAGTCTGGCCTCTAAGACTGGCTCAAGTATTGCATGATGATCCTGTTTTCCTGATCATGGGCATGGCTATGCCGGCAATTTTGAGGGCGCAATGTTGGTAGAACACTTGTGTTGAATCGACCCGAATTGATGTTATGCTATGAGATACATTCGTCACTAGTTAATGGTTTATAACATAGAGATAGTTAATGTTTGCATAATTCCTTAGACCATGAGAGTATCGAGTTCCTTCGTGCTTGCTTCGTGAACTTTGGGGTTTGTTAAACGTCATCCGTTACTGGGTGGCTATTACGGCGGCTTACGGGTTCACGGAAAAGTATGTCAAGTAACTTGATAGCTCAAGATTGGGATTTGCTCCTCCGACGATGGAGAGATATCTCTGGGCCCTCTTGGTGTTACAGTATCCATCATCGTCTGGCCAGACACTTTGTGATTTGATCACGGGGATGCCGGAACACGGGAACGAGAAAAGAGAACAATACCGGTAACAAGGTAACTGGCATAGTGGACAAGATGTTGATCCACGGGGATGCCAACATGTCTCACCTCGGGTATTTGTAACATATCGCGAAGCAACAGGAATAGCACACGGCAACTGGAGGTTCACTCGAATATTCATTCATGTGGGTATAGGGGTCAATATGGGTGTCCACGGCTCCGATGTTGATCATTGATCGGAAGGGGTTCCGGGTCATGTCTATACTTCACCGAACCTATAGGGTCACACGCTTAAGGGTCATCTATCTGCTGAATACTAGACGGGGAGTCTGAGAGAAAATCACCGAAAAAGTTTCGGACGAAACGGAAACGTTCCGGAGAGGATATCGGAATAGTTCCGGTGAAACTGAAAAGTTGTTTCAGGGTATTCCATAAAGTCAAATTGGTTTCGGCACATGCCTGGAAATTATTGGAAGGTACCAGAATTGTTCCGGTAACTTCTGAGATTTTTCAGAGACAAAAACCGGAAATGTTCCGGACTGCCGGAACCGCTTTAGTTGCTTTTCACAGATGAAAATCACTAAACCGAAAAGTTGTTTCGGAGTACACCATAAAGTCAAAATGGTTTCGGCACATGCCTGATAATTCTTGGAGGGTGCCAGAATCGTTCTGGAAACTTTCTGGAATTTTCCGGGATGAAAACCGGAAATGTTCCGGAGTTGCCGGAACCGCTTCAGATGCTTTTCGCAGATGAAAATCACTAAACCGGAATTGTGTCGGATCGCGTTGAAAATTATTTTAGTGGGTACTGGAAATGTTCTAAGCCCACATGAATATTTTCAGTTCGAACGGACGCTGAAATATGTCGTCGTGAATAGTGAAAGTGCTTTTTGGATTACTTTTTGGAAAGCCACCTTTTTGGGCTTTTGCTCCAAAATATCTTGGAGATGACATGGATGGATGTGGCTGAAACTTCAGCCCCTCCACCCCTCCTTCTCCTATAAATAGAGGTGGAGGGGGCATCCCAAATCTCATCCCTTCTCACATACAAGTGCCATGCATGATCTGGCTTTCTCTCTCCCTCCCAGCGAAATAGTTTCGTAGAGCCGAAAGGCTGTCTAGGTTCCGGTGGGAACTAGTTCTGGACGGCGAAGCCCTGCCAGATAGATGACACCGTATGTGTGCAACTCTGTAGAGAGATCGTAGTTTCGGTCTTAGTTCGAGAGTGCCTCCCGAAGGGCTGTCCGAGTGACTGTCCGAGTTTCGATGGTCCTCCCGAAGGGCTGTCCGAGTGACTGTCCGAGTTTCGATGGTCCTCCCGAAGGGCTGTCCGAGTGACTGTTCGAGTTTCGATGGTCCTCCCGAAGGGCTGTCCGTGACACCGTCCGGGGGACTGTCCGACCGCCTCCCAGAGGGCTGTCCGGGGGCGGATGAGGGTATTCATCCTCGCGGTTGGGAGGTTGTAAATCCTAGCTGCGGGGATCTGCACCGCCGATCGTCATCGACTCTACTTCCGCTGCGCTACGAGTCGGTAACGAAAATGATCAAACCTTGTATGCAGTCTCCATAGTGGTCTTGGGCTGGTACGTAGGTCGGAAATTTTTTGTTTTCTGCTGCGTTACCCTACAGTGGCATCAAGAGCCGTGCTATGCGTAGATGCAGGTTGCGATCTAGAATACATAGAGATGTATGGGTGTTGCACAATATAATTAGGTAGTAGATGAGATCTATTACTGAAAATTATTTGTGCGGGTCGCAGATGAAATCTGTTACCCGATGTTCTTGTTGCTTCCCTGGAATTTGCGTAGTCCTGATCTTGACGGCATGGTGGAATCTCACAAAGTTCTGGCAATCCGCGATCCTTTCATGCTGCTCCTGAGTATGCTGATTGACAGATCAATGAAGTGCTAACAGTTCTTTGGGTTCCACCATAGTTGAGAAAGATGGATGTTTCGCAGACGAAAGGGCAATGCAGATATGATCTGCTCGGGGGTCACGCGTATAACGAAGTTCAGTATGGGGCTCGAGATTTTATTATCTCGTATTTCATACACCCCGCAATGTTAATCTAGCAACTTGGATTATCATGCTTGATGATGGACGTTGGTAGCTTCGGTTTGTTTCGAAACCTTAGAAGCCACGTAAAATAAAATTTTGCATGAACCGATTAGAGGCGTCTAACTTGGTTTTGCAGGATGGTTTGCATGTGCATATGATGTGGTATAGCAGTGTTCATAATAATTTGATTATGTATGAGATGACTATATGATGTAAATTGATTAACATGACCTGCGTGTCATGATTCGGCATGATGGCTGGAGCCATATGATTGCACTTTAATGACCTGCGTGTCAACCTTATGTAATGCACTTATTTTATTAGCTATAGAGATAGCAATATTATCTGGTGCATCGACAAGGTGGTGGCAATCTTCGCGAAGGTGAACACCGACGCGAATGCCGAAGACGAAGAAATGAAAGACTTCTCCGTCAGAAAGGGCTATACCATATCATGCTATTATGAATTGCCTGAGATGTTTATCCCTTATGATGCACCCTTCTTGATTGCGCGGTAGTCGCTTTTTATTAGGGTGATCTCTCACAAAAATATCAAATAGTTAGTGTTCTCCCAAGTGTAGCACCGTCACGGCACCTAACTTTTCGGGGTGCGCCATGGATGCATGGGTACGAACGATTAGGGATGTGTGAGGCGGGTGAGGTCAGACCTCGCAGCAAGATCACTTGGTTGTCTTGACGTTCATGGCAGGATCGTCCTGAGCTCGGAACACACGCATCGAAAGATGAACAAGAGTCACATAGAGATGTGATCGGCAAGTTGGCCTACCGATTAAAATTTCCGTCATGAGATGATGATTCTATGGCGATGAATTGAAGTCTGGATCTTGTATCACTCAAAATCAATTATGAGAGATATTGATTTGAGTGGGAGCGCACTATAGAATTAACTTGTTTAATTCTCAGTGCAATTAATTTTGAACACTGTCTAAGTGTGGTTTGCATAATAGTTGTAGAATAATGGCTCGCGTTTCCACCTTCCCTATTAAAATTGAATAGCTGTTAAATATCTGGTTAAAACTTTACGGTTGGTAACGTAATGTGAGGATTGTCCTCTAGTGTGCCGAGAAGGATTTTGTCCTATCGCATACTTTCGGTATTCTCCCGCTAATGCTATGGATCATGTGACTCTCGTCCTTCGATCCAAAAGCTAGAATTCCTTTTCAGTCAAAGTGCAATATGTTTGCTTCCATGAGACCCGAACTTCGAAAGTTTGGATAGTTATGTGATATTCATGGAATCTGAAAATCATTTTCAGAGACAGACAAAGACTAAAAGATATGAGATATCCAAAGCAATGTTTGTTTGCAAACTGTTAGTAAAGGAGTTTACTATGCATTAGACTGATAAGAGAGGGATCCAGGAGAACGCCTATCATATGATGAAAGGTGAATAAAACAACAACTTAAAGAGAAAGGAAGTGTCCGAAGGGTGTGAGTAAGACTTTCACGCCTAGGAAGTCCGGGGCTAACGCCACTCTTAAGTTGGATGCTTCTTCTGAGAGTAGGAGAAATACTAAAAGTTAAACTGTTAGAAGTATAAAGGCAAAAGGAAAGAAGACTGGAAGATCCAGCTCATGTATGAATGTCATACAAGTTTTTGATGTATAGAAGGCTGGTCAAAGATATAGTTCTTGGGAATTATGGTTAAACATGTTAATCACTAATTCTTGGGTATTGTGAGTTAATCACAAAGATACCCGCTCGATTGCATTCTGTTGCAACTCGATGAAAGAACTACTGTGGCCTGAAAGACTAGCCAGGGATGAGGTTTAGATACACGCAGGGAACATAGTAAATGTTACTATGCCTTCCATCGGTGTATTCCCTATGTATTTACTTTCATAATTCATTTTAGAGTTTCACACTCTAGCCCTTTGCATAAGGTATCTTGCAAGAAGGTTGTTCATAAGAGAACTTTTGATGTTCGGTGTTATGAATAACATAAGGGCCATACTTTCATTATGAATGAGACGTATGTCATGAATATTGATAATAATACATTACCTCTGGGTTTACTTTCATAATTCATTTTAGAGTTTCATACACTCTAGCCCATTGCACAATGTTTGTTGCAAAAGAGTTGTTCATAAAAACAACAATTGTTGTTCAGTATTATGAATAACATGAAGGGCCATGCTTCCATCCTAGATGGGATGTATGTTATGAATATCGATGGAAATATGATACATACATAACACTGACGCTAAAAGTCGCAAGACTAAAAGAATACCACACAAGTGTGGCACTGCATTTAGTCACATTAGAGAAACCCGCATGGAAAATACCATTATGATGGATTTTGAAGTCATTTGATTTTGAATCATCTGACACTTGCAACTTTCCTCTGAAAAGTGAAGTGACTGAAATACCGTTCACAGGCCATAAGGAACGAGCAAAGAACATATTGGTGATCATACATTATGATGTGTGTAGTCCAATAAATGTTGTTGCAAGTAGTGGATTTATCTATCTTCAGAAATGACTCAAGTAGATATATGGATATTTACTTGTTGAGACGTAAGTCTGGATCTTTTGAATTCATTCATAAGGTTTTCAAAAATGAAGTAGAAGTTATTGTAACAAGAAAATTATGTTTCTACAATTCGATTGCAGAAAGGAATATTTGAGTTACAAGTTTAGCGAATGTCTGATGAGTTATGAAAGGGGTTTCATAACTTGCACCTCCCGGAACACCACTGCAAGTGAAAAGTCCGTGAAGATGTAATCGAACCATTTATGACATGGTAAGATCAAAGATGACATAAATAAATTTGCCATTATCCCTTTTATAGAGTGATGCTTTAGAGACTGCGGCTTTTACACTGAAAAGAGCTCCATCAGGTCTGTTGAAATGACGCCATGGTGTGGTACACCCAACCATGTTATATCTTTTCTTAACATTTGGAATATGGGGCTTGTGTAAAAGGTTACAAACCTATTCCAAATCAGACAAGTGCTACTTTGTAAGGTTATCCCAAGTCATTGGGTATTCCCCCACCACTATACCGAGGCAAAGGGTTTTGCCGCAAAACGGTATGCTTTTAAAGAGAATAGTTCTTTCAAAAGGTGAGTGGGAGGACAGTGCAACTCGACGAGATAACCAGTATCTTCGTCATCAGATCAAAGGAAAGAAACCTTGGAAGTGATTCCGGAGTTTTATACTGCGACTGATACGGAAGTCTCTACAATAAAATGTATGGACTTCGGTCGAACTTGCAGCTGAACCACGTAGGCAAAGCTCGTGCAAACCTATCAGGTGCGCAAACGAGATATTGTTGTTAGACAATAGTATACCTACAATACACAAGGAAGCGTTGATGGGCCCTGACTCTGGAATTGGCTAAATGCCAATACAATCCGAGATAGTTTCCATATAAGTGATTCGAGATTAAAATCTTGATACACCTTTCGGAAGACTTAGAGTCTAACGAATAATTATGGAACTAAAAACTGGTACGGATAAAATGTTTTATCCATAAAGCTCGACTTGTTGCCATAACAAGTTCAAGGAGTTGACTACGATGAGATTGTCTCACCGTAGCGATGCTTGAAGTCGGTTCGGGTTGAACTAGCAATTAATACATATTTCAATCATGAGATATGAAACATGGATGACAAAAGGATTTCCATCTGATGGAAATGAAACCTAGGACTTGTATGTGATACAGTCCAAAGTTATTTGTCGATCCAGAGGATGCTAGTAAGTATGCAAACTTCAGAGTTCCAGCGATGAACAGAAGAGAGCAAAGTGGAGTTGGAATCTTCATTTTTGATGGAATGGTCAAAGGGGTTTGACTTCATCAAATGGGTATCGAAGATGCTTGTGATTCAAGAAAGTAAGTGGGAGCATGATAATATTTCTAAAAACCTTGTGTACTTGACACATTGTTAATTGGAAATAAATTTCTTGACACGAATTAAGGACTTCATTTGAAAATAGTTTTTTGATGAAGTGCTTGGGCTAAATAGCCTCAATATTAGGCATGATGATCTATGGAGATAGATTTACCTAATAGGGCTAAGCAATGAATACATATTGACAAGATGATAAAACCTTTTAGCATTTAAAACGCCAAGGAGTAATTCTTGCCGAAGTCACATGGAAAGAGTTTTTGCAAGACTCAGTGTCCCAAAACACTGATGAGTGAAATACATGATGGAGATTCCACACACTCTTGTGTTTGGATTAATCATGTATTCCATGGTATGTAAAACAACCAGATATGTCTGATACTCCAAAGTTGTTGCGAGTATGGATACCAAAGTGATCAAAGTACTGATCATAGGACAACAGTGAAAGATGTCATTAAAGTACTAGAGTAGTAGTGATGACATGTTTTCTCGCAAGCAGAGATTATGAAGTGCTCGTTGTAAGTAATTACATCGATACAGTCTTCATCAATGCTCCATGCGATTTTCGATTTAAGTTAAGGGTTTTGTGTAATACATAATATGGTGGCACGGTAGTTGGAAATTGTTCCAAACAAGATACTGTGGCGAATTCTATAACAAAGGCTAAGTATGTTGACGCTTAAGAAGCGACAAACAAGTTGTTGAATCATATAGTTCATTCATGAACTTAGTATGGTTCCAAGATGGCTTTGGTCTATGGGACACTATTGCAGATAGTTGCTCCATAGCTCAGTCTGAGGAATCAGGTTTCGACCAATGATTCACACATATGCAAAGCCAAGTCCACACAAAATATGAATTTTGTGAAAGCGTGAAAACGCGAGGATATGCAAAGTTACACACGGAGCTGAAGTCGTCAGATCCGTTGGACATCAGGCTATACCACATGCGAAGCATATTTTACACCAGTATGCCATAGGTGTAAAGTGCATTAGCATTGACTAGATTATTGACTCTAGTGCAAGTGGGAGTCTATAGGAGATATGCCCTAGAGGCAATAATAAATGTTATTGATTATCTCCCTGTTCATAATTAGGTTTATGTTCCATGCTATAACTGCTATGGTTCTCGAGTCTGCAATAACCACGAGGCTCGGAGGAAGACTCATATACACGTGTGGAATAATAAACGGTAAAATGTATTCCTAGTCTGGCCTCTAAGACTGGCTCAAGTATTGCATGATGATCCTGTTTTCCTGATCATGGGCATGGCTATGCCGGCAATTTTGAGGGCGCAATGTTGGTAGAACACTTGTGTTGAATCGACCCGAATTGATGTTATGCTATGAGATACATTCGTCACTAGTTAATGGTTTATAACACAGAGATAGTTAATGTTTGCATAATTCCTTAGACCATGAGAGTATCGAGTTCCTTCGTGCTTGCTTCGTGAACTTTGGGGTTTGTTAAACGTCATCCGTTACTGGGTGGCTATTACGGCGGCTTACGGGTTCACGGAAAAGTATGTCAAGTAACTTGATAGCTCAAGATTGGGATTTGCTCCTCCGACGATGGAGAGATATCTCTGGGCCCTCTTGGTGTTACGGTATCCAAGTCTGGCCAGACACTTTGTGATTTGATCACGGGGATGCCGGAACACGGGAACGAGAAAAGAGAACAATACCGGTAACGAGGTAACTGGCATAGTGGACAAGATGTTGATCCACGGGGATGCCAACATGTCTCACCTCGGGTATTTGTAACATATCGCGAAGCAACAGGAATAGCACACGGCAACTGGAGGTTCACTCGAATATTCATTCATGTGGGTATAGGGGTCAATGGGTGTCCACGGCTCCGATGTTGATCATTGATCGGAAGGGGTTCCGGGTCATGTCTATACTTCACCGAACCTATAGGGTCACACGCTTAAGGGTCATCTATCTGCTGAATACTAGACGGGGAGTCTGAGAGAAAATCACCGAAAAAGTTTCGGACGAAACGGAAACGTTCCGGAGAGGATATCGGAATAGTTCCGGTGAAACTGAAAAGTTGTTTCAGGGTATTCCATAAAGTCAAATTGGTTTCGGCACATGCCTGGAAATTATTGGAAGGTACCAGAATTGTTCCGGTAACTTCTGAGATTTTTCAGAGACAAAAACCGGAAATGTTCCGGACTGCCGGAACCGCTTTAGTTGCTTTTCACAGATGAAAATCACTAAACCGAAAAGTTGTTTCGGAGTACACCATAAAGTCAAAATGGTTTTGGCACATGCCTGATAATTCTTGGAGGGTGCCAGAATCGTTTTGGAAACTTTCTGGAATTTTCCGGGATGAAAACCGGAAATGTTCCGGAGCTGCCGGAACCGCTTCAGATGCTTTTCGCAGATGAAAATCACTAAACCGGAATTGTTTCGGATCGCGTTGAAAATTATTTTAGTGGGTACTGGAAATGTTCTAAGCCCACATGAATATTTTCAGTTCGAACGGACGCTGAAATATGTCGTCGTGAATAGTGAAAGTGCTTTTTGGATTACTTTTTGGAAAGCCACCTTTTTGGGCTTTTGCTCCAAAATATCTTGGAGATGACATGGATGGATGTGGCTGAAATTTCAGCCCCTCCACCCCTCCTTCTCCTATAAATAGAGGTGGAGGGGGCAGCCCAAATCTCATCCCTTCTCACATACAAGTGACATGCATGATCTGGCTTTCTCTCTCCCTCCCAGCGAAATAGTTTCGTAGAGCCGAAAGGCTGTCTAGGTTCCGGTGGGAACTAGTTCTGGACGGCGAAGCCCTGCCGGATAGATGACACCGTATGTGTGCAACTCTATAGAGAGATCGTAGTTTCGGTCTTAGTTCGAGAGTGCCTCCCGAAGGGCTGTCCGAGTGACTGTCCGAGTTTCGATGGTCCTCCCGAAGGGCTGTCCGAGTGACTGTCCGAGTTTCGATGGTCCTCCCAAAGGGCTGTCCGAGTGACTGTTCGAGTTTCGATGGTCCTCCCGAAGGGCTGTTCGTGACACCGTCCGGGGGACTGTCCGACCGCCTCCCGGAGGGCTGTCCGGGGGCGGATGAGGGTATTCATCCTCGCGGTTGGGAGGTTGTAAATCCTAGCTGCGGGGATCTGCACCGCCGATCGTCATCGACTCTACTTCCGCTGCGCTACGAGTCGGTAACGAAAATGATCAAACCTTGTATGCAGTCTCCATAGTGGTCCTGGGCTGGTACGTAGGTCGGAAAATTTTTGTTTTCTGCTGCGTTACCCTACAAGTCTTCGATAGGCTAGGCCTTTCTCTCTATTCTGGCATTGCTGCAGTTCAGTCCACTGATACAGCCCTTCTTTGATACCGATGCATACTTAGAATAGATCTGATGTAAGTCTTGCGAGTACTTTGGATGAGTACTCACGGTTGCTCTGCTTCCCCTTTTTCCCCCATACCCGATTGATGCGACCAGATGACGGAGCCCCAGAGACAGCTGCGCCAGCCGACGACTACTACCACTACCCCTCTGGTGGAAAGTACTACTACGTGGAGACCGCCGACGACCAGGAGTAGATAGGAGGCACCCAGGCAGAAGGCCTGCGCCTTTCGATCTTTGTCGTTGTTTTGCCCCGCCTTCTTATGGCCTATCTGTTTAACTTTTATGTCTGTACTCAGATATCTGATGCTTCCGCTGATGCTTGTATGACTCAAACTTATGTATTCGAGCTCTCGAGGCCCCTGGCTTGTAATATAAAGCTTGTATGACTTTTATTTGTGTTTAGAGTTGTGTTGTTATATCTTCAAGTGAGTTCTTAGGCTTGATCATGTGCATTTGCGTGTATGATTAGTGCACGATTAAGTCGGGGGCGTCACAAGTTGGTATCAGAGCCGACTACCTGTAGGAACCCCCTTTCCAACTCCTTGGCCGAAGTTGAGTCTAGTCTTTGCAAAACTGTTTTACTAACATGGTTGTGTGTCTTACGAGCCCACGTCGCCAATGGGTGGTTTTAGGATCTTTTATTCCTCTTCCATACTCTGGGACTCTGATCTCTCTTCTTTTCGGGTTAAATGATTTTACTAACTCTGACATTAGGTTCTCGTGTTCACATTCATCCGGAGAGCTGGATTATCTGCAACATTTCTTTCTAATGCTATCTTATGCTACTCACACTGTCGTTTGACTTCTTGCACTCCTTGTTTCAGATGCGTCCCGCAAGACAGCTTGTGCGCCAGACTATGGCTCTGGATGCGATTCGGTTTCCTGGTATCTTGGTCGACCTCTTGACCAGGCTTGATATCGCTGGTACTCCGAGTACACTGTTTACGAGGATTAACGCGAGTTTAACCAGGAGCAGTACCACGCTGTGGTTCGCATCTTTGATCGGCAGGACATCTCCATCACTGAGTTGCACACCTTTCATGGTGTTGGAGTGACTGTCGACATGGCCGTCCATGATGCTGCCTATACTGCTATTGCCCGTCTCCGTGGAGAGCACAACAGTCGCTTGGAGGAGACTGCCTTCAGATATATCCCTTATGCCCCCGCTGGGGATGAGAGTGGATACTACACTGCTGTCTGTACTCCTTACGTGCCGCGTCGCTATGACCCGCAGGTTTTGGTTCAGTACACTCAGACTCTGGATCGCACTGCTCGAGCTCTTGCTGTCGAGTTGTACGCCACTCGTCCTCGTCTTTACGACGCTCTGACACAGTTGCTACCAGCAGTCAGTGCACGGATGCACCCAGAGTACATTCTTTACCCGCGCAGGACGGAGATGCCACCAGGTCTTGAGTGGCCTGCTGTTGGAGGTCTTACCCCTCCACGTGGTCCTCTTCTTCCAGTTCGGGATCAGGTTCTGCACCAGAGTGTTCACGAAGCGCAGGATCCTTATATCGAGGGTACCCTGCGTCGTCACTGCAGCTGCCTGCCTTCAGTGGTTTTCTCCGACGTTGATGTAGCATATCGCTATGTCGCGTTGTTGTATCCCTCCACCGCGTGCCTGCGTGCCGCCTAGTTGTCTAGCTTTTCGTTTCGTTGTTGTAACGCTGGCCTGTAACCGAACCTATGTATGGATCTGTATGTCATGTTGACTATGTTGATGTATCTATTGCACTTCCTTTTGTTGTGCATGTTACTTCACGAATGATTCCATATAACTGCAAATGCTCGTTGCTAAACTACCCCTGTTGAATTTTAGCAGGATGGTTAGACCCGCAGGTCGTGGCCGTGGTGCCAACAATCCATCACCGTCCGACTATATGGCTGCAATGATGCAACAATTCGAAATGCACCGTCAATTCATGCAAGGACTCATGGATCAGTTTCCTAAAATTTCTATATGTACACTTTTCACCGGACGGAGGGAGTAAACCGGAAAGGAGGTAGTATTTCTTTCGGTACTAGTATTGTGCTACTACTTCATTATTAACAGCCTTCATTTAATTTGATCGATTCTCCCCGTTTTCTTCTCCTAATTAAAGTACTACATATGAAGGATCTCCTTTTCCTGTGTCTTTCGTTGAGCAGCAGATCGATACATACATAGGCGGACTTGTTAACCTCACTAAAATCCATTCTTATTACTGTAGTATCTAATTGCTGGTGCAGATTTCTGATCACGAGTTCAGCTTTTCATCATCATCAGAAATATAAAAAGAAATAGTCAAAAGTGGATGCCTGATCCAAGAAAGAATCTCAAAAGCAACAGCGACAGACTTATCGTTTCCGTTTCATTCCCAGGTTTTTCTAGGAAGGATGGTGCGTACGAATTATTCGACCTGCAGCTAGCAAACGGTTGTTTGTACGCGTGCTATGAGAGGCCACGCCACATCCTGCTAACCGGCAATCCATTCGAAAACGTGCATTTTTTTTTCTCTCGACGAATTTGTTTGCCGTTTTTTTTTCCCGGTTAGTCGGAACTTTGTGGTTACCTTTGAGTGTGTCCAGTCTCGGATGCAGTGACTGAAAAAGTTTCTCCTTGGGTATAAAAAGCCACAATTCGAATTCCCCTAAAAAGACATATTTCGAATACATATATCCTCACACCTACTCGAATTTCTCTAAAAACATCTTACATTAGTGTACAAGAGGGGAGTACGCCTAAATCGTTCCTGCCCAAAAGCATGCATGACGCGACGGAAGAGCCGGAGAGATCAACTAGCCGATGATGGCGCCAAAGAGCATCTACAGCCGGGCGCCGCCTCAAACCCGCCTCATACGTCCGGGCGGGCCGCCCGGTCATGAAATTTCGATCCAGACGGACTCCTCAAACGCTCGGGCTGAGCGGCATCCCTCATATCCAGCCCAAATATGGGGCGGATATGGGGGCGCCCGGGCACGCCCGTCACGTCGGACCCGACAGCCCGACCCCATCCCAAATTGCACCAAATCCACCCTCAGAACTTGCCGGATCCATTTGCTCTCTCGTCTCTTCTTCCTTCTCCGCGTCGTCCGTCTCGCAGCTCCGCCGCCACGCCCGCTCCGCAGCCGTTCGTAGCCTCTGCGCCGCCAGCTCTGGCAGAGCAGTTCTCTGTCCCGTCGTCACCGGCCCGGACGCCACCGCGGTATGTCCAGCAACTCTCTAGCTCCGCCTTGCGCTTCATGTGTTCGACACATCGTCAGGATGGGGGAGAGCACATGCCTGAAGACTACTGTCAAGTTTGCCCGCGCCGTGGTGGAGGTGTTTCGACCTGAGTATCTCAGAGAACCAAATGCGCAGGACACGGAGAAGTTGTTGGCTATTGGAGAGGCCAGGGGGTTTCCAGGAATGATCGGATCAATTGACTGTATGCATTGGCAATGGAAGAACTGCCCCAAAGGTTTGCGGGAATGTATCATGGTCACACCAAAGAGGCCACGCCTCTCAGATGGCAGCCCATGGTGCGCGCATGGAACAGTGGGACCAGTCTCAATGCCCATGTAGTCTTGGTCATCAATGCTAGCAGGGATCTACAGGAGCAAAATGAACCAAAACCCCCATCAAAGATCAAATCCCCAAAGCAGAAACCCTAACCCTAAACCTAGCTCCACCACTCACCTGGTACATCATGCCGTTGGAGGAGGAGCTGATGTACTGCAGGTTGGAGTAGTCCTCGCTGCTCTCATCCTCGTACACCATGGCGCGGCGGCGGCGGCGGCGGCGAATCGGAGGGCGAGAGCTCGACCGGGGCGGGGCCTAGGGTTTGAGGGGAGTTGGGTCCGACCCAGGCGTATACATCGACCGAGCCGGCCTCGTCCTAGTCAGCCGAGCGGCACGCGCCTGTGGGCCAGCGTGTCACCTGACAGGTGGGGCCGGGAGGTCAGATACATCGTCAATACAGTGTTACACGACGCTTAGACCGTTTTGCAACGATTAGCCTCAGACATGGTACTGACATGCAAAAAAACGAATAGTGATACTGACTTACGTTTTCATCTGCCGTTGGGAGTGACTGCCCCATGTGTGGTACTTTCGTGCAATTAACTCGGCCGTTGTGCTCCAGGTCCGGCGCTCTCCTCACCCGTCCAATCCCCCTCCGGCCCCTGCTCGTCCTGGCCAGCGCCACCGCCGAGACGGACGCCCGAATCGGAGGCGTGGGCCGTGTAGAGACCGGCCGAGGCAGGTTCTAGTCGCTCCGGCTGCAGGTCTGCATGTTTGTGCCCGCCGATTCGGAGGACGAACGTGTCCGCAACGTCATCCACCGGTCATTGACCTCGGCGGAACGGACGCCGGACACCGCCGCAAGAATGCCAACACTCCGGCTCAACATCGAGGAGTCCGAGCGGCTCGCCAAGAAGAAGAAGGCCACCGCGGTGAAAGCCGCCCACCTCGTCGTAGAGCATGCCCGCGCCGCTCGGCGTCTTGCCGGGATCTGGTGGTCCTTGTCGCCCGACCGTGTTTAAAAAGTATCATTTACTACAGTACGCGCATGCATGCATGGCGAAAGGTACGATTAAGCCACAACAAAAATGATGGAGGAGAAATTGCCGTGCTCCATCTACTACCCAAATAATGGAGCCAAATGGAGCTCTACTCACCAGCACCCGCCACCCTTCCGAAAGGAATTTTAACGCAATTGATGTGCATGTCTCAGCCCCGGCACCAACAGAAAACAAGGAAAGACCAAAGGAAAAAGCAATTAGTCTACACGAAGATCGTTCCTGATTGATCGCCGCGGCACCATATATGCTACCAAAATTAACCTATTTGATGATGCCCTGTATCCGTCTCTCTGCTTTCTGTGTTTCTCTCACACCAAACATTGCCTTGCTTTCACTTGTTCCTCGTGGTTATAAGACACGCCGAGCCAACAACGCAATACCATTCTCATTCTGCCTGCATCTTTCTTCCCCCTCGTCCAACCCTCTGTACCCTCCGTCAGAACCTCTGTCCTCTCAGTATCAATCGTCTCCGGCTCCGATGAAGGACCGCCGCGGCGGCGCCGGTTTCCCCTTCTCCATCGGCTGCATGTCGCAGTCCGCCGTGGCCATCGTCGACCCGCTCGACAAGAAGCCGCCGGCACCGGCGCAGCAGCAGGCCGACAACCCCTCCTCCTCCTCCACCACGACGACGACCACCACACAGGGTAAGTGACCGGTCTCGTATCGCAATTCATATCACGGTCGATGCCACACGTACGTGCACATACTAACAGCAGCATCACATCTATCGCTGGCCCATTTCAGATAGAGTCCCCCGAGAGGAAGGGACCGGCGGCGAGGAGAAGGCGAAAGAGAGGATCGTCTCCGCGGGGGTGCAGCGGCTGCTCAAGGGGATCAAGACCTTCTTCGCGGCATACGACGGCGAGGAAGAAGATGAAGAGGAGCGAGAGATCGTGATCGGGTACCCCACCGACGTGCAGCACGTCGGGCACATAGGCTGGGACGGACTCAACAAGGTGGGCGGCATGGGCGTGGGCATGGTCGGCGCCTTCTCCCTGTCCTCCTCGCTCTCCCTCCACCAGCTCGAGATCGCCATGGACCCCGGCGCCGCAACCACCACCTGCACCAACTGATCCCCAATTCCCCATTGTGCCATGGGTCATAATCCACCTCGACGAGCTCGAGCAACCGCTGTCACTCCCAGTAAAAAAAATTAGATTAGTGAATGGCGCACCTGCTAGGAAGTCGCCTCACCCGGATTGCAAGTATCTTGGGCAGACATACAGCATCCCTGAAGTACCTCAGATCACTGAATCCGATCAAAGTGATCAGGACTGGATGTTCGATGATTGTAGGTTGAGGCCAACCCAGCGAGAGAAACCCGAGATGGAGGCGGAGGCCGACGGAGAGCCCCAAGTGTGGGCTGAGGCTGTGAAGACCAACCCGGCCGAGGTCACCGCTCTGGCATATGTCGTTCCTTTCTGATACGATGCTTCATGATGGAGCACTCAGCAGATCAAGTGTGCAACTAGTTTCTAGCACTGCTCTGTGTAGTTACCATGACCTTGTCCTTGTGTATATAACTCTCTCTCCTTTTAGTAGTTTTTTTTTTGACAGTCTCCTTTTAGTAGTTTTACAAAGATGAAGGTGTTTTGCTGAGGTTTGTAACGAACGCCTTTCGTGTTGAAAGAGTCGCCTGCACGGTTTGAGGATCATCGGAAGTTAAAAGATGGCTTCCAAACTGTTGAAAATGGGCATGGTAGTTTTCTGCAGTACTTCGGTCGGCTAGCTCTCTACGGGAGGGATATTAAAATTGGCAAATTTGATAATTTGCCACCCCTTACCTCCCCCTTTCATAATTTGCCCCCCCCCCCCCCCCCAGAATGACAGGTGGGGCCCGGGCCCACCCGTCATTGAGACAATGGGTGGCAAATTGTGAAAGGGGAAGTAAGGGGTGGCAAATTATCAAATCGCCCGTTAAAATTACTGTCACCTTTTTCAGGTTGTAAGGGCATCTCCAACGGTAAACCGGCCGCAAATTTTCTCCCGCATCCGTTCGCGTACAGGGGGAGACCAGGCCACGGATATGGATGCGGGAGGACGCTATCCAACGCTAGCCGCATACATTTCAAACTCTTTTTCAACAAACCGGATAAAATTCATGCAAACACGGTCGGATTTCATACAAACATGACGGATTTCATACAAACACGGTGGATTTTCATTAGATTTCGAACATTTAGTACAAAAAAAAGACCCTATCCTACGCGGCGGCGGCGGCCGGCGTCCGTGCCCGTGTCGTCCTCCATTCGCCGTCTTCATGACCACCGGCGATAAGACCCGTTAGGAGAAGGTGTGGTCTCCGGCGAGGAAGAGTAGAACACGGGAGACGTACCGGCCCACATGGGACACCAGGCCCTGCCGCCTCCCGTGCCCTACTCATCCTCGGAGGAGTCCGCGACCTGTCCGTCGCCGGTGGACGTGAGGTCCACGATGGAAATGGTGGCGCCCGCGCTGTCGTCGTCCCACCGGGACGCCTGATGATTTGTCGGTGGCGCGTAGGAGGCGCAGCTGGCATTGTTCTCCTCCGCGATCGCCTGGAGCTGGGACTTGGCGGCGGCCGCTTCCTGGCGAGCGGCGGCTTGAGCGCGGAGGGCATCGTAGATGGCACGCTGCTCTTCGACGAAGTTGGAGTTCGCCGCGGCCATGGCAGCCACGGCCTCCTCGCTCGCGCGCTCGCCGTAGATCTGGCCCTCCGCCAGCCGGTGTTGCTCTAGGAGGAACAGGTTGTACCGCTGTTCCTCCTGCAACTGCCGGAACGCCGACAAAGACGCCGGTGCAGGCTGCACCTCTGCCATGGCGGTTTTGTAGTGCGCCAGCGCCTTCTCCATGGTGATGCCGGCGTGCACAGGCGCGGGAGCCAGGACGGTGTCATCGGAGTCCGTGTCCATCGTGGGGTCATCGTCGTCGGAGACCTCGGGCGAGCTGGCCGGCAAGCCGGCGTCGATCCGCCTGGCACGGAGGCTCTGCCAGGTGGCGGCTAGGGCGGCCACCGCGTGCTTCATCTCAGTGGAAAGGCTCTCTCACAGAGCTTCGCCGCCTGCAGTCATGGCGGATGCGGTGCAAGGGGAAGAGGATGGGGAGAGGCTTGTGTTGTGTGGTGGAGTTAGCCGGATGTGGCCGCGTTTAAATAGCGGCTTTTGCTGAGGCCAGGCGTCCGGCTGCGTCAATGCGCGTCGCCGGAGTGGGTTTCTCTGCAGGCGAGCCTGCTTAATGGCGGCATACGGACGGACGGGGCATTGAACGGGCGTGGTAGATATCCGCCCCGTCCCATCCAATCACGTGTCTCCGGCATTGAACAGGCGCGGACATCAGAGACGCATCGCGGGCGGCGACCTCGGCCGGCGCGCCGCTTCAATGGCGCGCCGTTTTCAATGTTGAGCGGCGCGCTCTACAGCGGCATGAATGCGGGTAGCTAGCGCCGGGTGGGAAGCGCGCGCGGGAGGGTGGAGTGGGTTTTGGTGGGCCCGGGTGGTCAGAAGCGGGCGAAGTAGCGGTCTGGACTCCCGCAAAGCTCCCCCACGTTTGTCTCCGGTTTGCGGGAGAAAATGCGTCCGGACCGCCCTGCGGACCGATACTGGACCGCGTTGGATGGCTTCTACGGTCTGGACAGCGCGGTCCGGACGGTTGCGGGAGGTTTGCGGGTCGGCGTTGGAGATGCCCTAACCCGAGACATGTGGATAATCTCATATATGTTTGATTGGGTGACAAGTTCTACTAATATTCAGAGTAACTGACACTAAATTTAAAATAAGGAACAACTAAGGAAAGCATGAACTAGCGAGAAATTGGAGTAAAATAAGGTGAGCTATTATGACGTTGACGAGTGGGAAACATCCGATCGTCGAAAAATGTTCATGAGATTTAGTAATCTGTGTGAAGCAGCTCTATCGCAGGGATTTCGCGGCAATACGATGATTTACGTTTTTTGGTAAGGCAAGGCGCATGTGGATGATCTAAGAACGAGATTTCACACCAGAGAGGCTCTACCCAGCGGCGAAGCCAACCTATCAAATCAGTGGGGTCATAGCTAATTTTCTGAATTTTTTTCTTCACAATGTACAGTATTTTTAGGCTGTTTTACTGAAAAGCTGTGGGGTCAGCTGACCCCACAGCCAACACATAGAAACGCCCCTGGCTCTACCCAGGTTATAATGATGTCTAACACTTGTGTGCCTCTGTGCCTATCTGGGTCTTCTCAATCTATCCAAAAAACTTGTCTAGATCTTCCTCGCGTTATATGGAACCGACGATGATGGAGTGTACAACGACTGTATGAGCCATGTTGTAATAACAACGCCATGATGATGATGGTTACTACATGATTTACCATGGTGCAAATGAAGTTGTCTGGATGGCGGCGTTAGAGACACCCGCTGTGATTGCCCACAACTGGTTTAGTTGGATGGACATTGTGGTGCAAGTCACAAGTCAGCCGTATGCAACACGGGCGGTTGTGTTGCTGCGGTTGGTGGAGAGCATGGTGCTCGGGAGGGTCACAACACGGGCGGTGCTGCAATGCATGGTGCTCAGGAGTGTCGTAACCTGGAGGGTGTTGCAATGTGTGGTCCTCAGGAGCGTCACAACATGGGGTGTGTTGCAATGTGTCGCAACATGGTGGATGTTACAATGAGTGCTGCTCGGGACGACGATGCAACGATCCTGATGAGGTGATGATGATGTGATCCAACGGTTGAGGAGGCGGCTAAGTTATCAACCAGATAACGCATAGCAACCGCCCTGCAACCCTCCACAGGAAGAAAAAAAAAGGTCATCCTTCAAATGGTTTTTCTTTTTACGGCACTTTATCCGCAGTAGTACTAGCTTGAGGACTGGGCCGACGTGCCGGCGCATGAAAAATTCCTTTCGAAGACGGTGATGGTGGACTGTACTTCCATCGCGGAAAGGACAAGAAAAACGGGATATTATATATAATCAAGAGGAGTGCACCTCCAACATATATGTGGATGAATGGAAGTGTGTACTTGAAAAGGCTGGCTGTCCGTCCTCCTGCGCACACGCACTCGCACACACAAATAAAGCAAGGAAGGAGGAAGGAAGTGGTGGCGGTGGTTACTCACTGACTGTCATGTCGTCACCGGCGCAACGCAATGATTGATGGGGGTGGTGTACTGTATGTGTATGTGTTCATCCCCCACCACAACCACCGCTTTTAGGCCAGTGAGCGAGTGACACTCTGCTGCCTGCGTGCGTGCGTGCGTGCGTGCTGCTGTTGCTGATGACGAGCCATTACATTCCGTTCCCATTTCCGCTTCAGAACCGTCATGCTCGTGCTCCCTCCTACGTTATACAGTACAAAAATGAATCATCCATCCATCCCGGTGGCGCGCGTGCGTGCATGGTGATCCACGGCCCACGGGGCACCACCATACCATCCATAATGATGCGGTAATCATCCATGGTGCCCTGCCCTTGGATAGATAGGTTGATCATCCTCCACTAGACCACCACCACCACTAAATTAAAGACCCTACTACTGTTGCAATGCAAGTTTGTGGTTGTGGTTTGGCGTTGACGGAGGGACGGCCGGCCGGCCGGCTTCAGAGCAACTCTGCTGAAACTGAATACTTTCTGATTCCATCCCCATTGACGTTGACGTTGCCGGTGACTTTAGTCCCACCTAGGATATGGGAGGGGGCTAGAACCACTTTATAAGAAAGAGTGCCACACTTCCTTCAGACTAGTCTTTTGAGATGTGATGGGCTCTTTGCTTTTAGTGATGTGTCCGATACGCACCGTAAACGTCCAAACATATGCTGAAAGTTGGGAGCTAGCGTTGACATAAGTATCAGTGAGTAGTGGGAGTGGTTTACACGCACCAGTCAGCTCCCAAAACATTTCATTTTGATCCATCGGCAATGTTGGAATTTTCCTTTTTTTGCCTTTACGACAAACCTTCTCGGCCTCCCCGTCGCACTAGTTTTTCCAGGGCATCTCTAACGGCAACCCGCAAATTTTCCGTCCGTGGACACGGATGAGGGAGGCCGCCATCCAACGCTAGCCGCATACATCCGGCCAACAATTCGAACCAACCTCACGAAATTCAATCAAACCGGACGGATTTCATTCAAGTTCGGATATAATTTACTAAAAAACTATAAAAATAACACTAAACCCTACATCGGACGACCACCTCGTAAGCGTGGCCGCCCTGTCCTACCGCACCGCCGCCGTTGTCGTCATCATCCCTCCAGCATCGCAAGGATGCCGGAGGGCCGCGACAGCCCTGTCCAGCGGCTGCCTGACGCTCGCGGAGGAGCCGCTCCGCCTCCTGCTGCGCGGTGCGAAGGGCCGCCCTGGCCACTGCCAAAGGAGCTGGCGGCGCCCTGGCGGCGGCCTTGCCCCTGCCGGCGTTGGCGGAGAAGTCGCTAAGCGACCACTCCTCGCCGATCTTGGCGGGCTCGCCGTCAAGCCGGCGGCGGCGCCTGGCGGCCTTCTCCGCGGTGGTGACGGAGCGGTCGAGCGCCCACGCTGCGGCGAGGTCCGGGTCGTTGCGGACCCATTCCGGCGCCACGTCCGTCTTGGCGAACACGGAGCGACGACCGGCATTGCGCCGGTTGTACCTCGCCTGCTGCCACGCCGCACGCTCGCTCTTGGATACCGCGGCCCGAGAGCCGGAGGCACCGCCGTAACCGCCGCCTCCTAGGTAGTGGAGGATGCGGCCACGCGCCTTGACGATCCCGGGTGACACCTCCTCCTTTATCTGGTGGCGGTGGCGTCGAGGTGGCGAGGAGGGCCCGTCGATCCGCGCGTAGCGGCTTTGTGGCGGGGTCGACGCCTGCTCCGGTTTCAGGCGACGGAGGCGCTGGGGGATGCGTGTAGGGTAACGCAGCAGAAAACAAAAAAATTCCTACCTACGCACCAGCCCAGCACCACTATGGAGACTGCATACAAGGTTTTTGATATTTTCGTTACCGACTCATAGCGCAGCGGAAGTAGAGTCGATGACGATCGGCGGTGCAGATCCCCGCAGCTAGGATTTTACAACCTCCCAACCGCGAGGATGTACTCCCTCGTCTGCCCCTCGGACAGCCCTCCGGGAGGCGGTCGGACAGTCCCTCGGACGGTGTCGCGGACAGCCCTTCGGGAGGACCCTCGAAACTCGGACGGTCACTCGGACAGCCCTTCGGGAGGCACTCTCGAACTAAGACCGAAACTACGATCTCTCTACAGAGTTGCACACATACGGTGTCATCTATCCGGCAGGGCTTCGCCGTCCAGAACTAGTTCCCACCGGAACCCAGACAACCTTTCGGCTCTACGAAACTATTTCGCTGGGAGGGAGAGAGAAGCCAGACAAGTCTATGGCATGTGTATGAGAGCAAGGATGGAGTGTGGAGAGTGCCTCTCCACCTCTATTTATAGGAAAACCCAAGGGATAGGGTGGTGCCAAAATTACTAAAATGCCATCAGATATTTTCACACTATTCATAATAGTGTTCCACTATTCATAATACTCCCTCCGTTCCAAAATATAGTGCGTCCTCGGTTCCCGTGCTTCAACTTTGACCATAAATTTAACCAACGAGACCGACTGCGGCGGGAGCAAAAATTATACCAGTGAATTCGTATTCGAAAGAAGTTTTCAATTATATAATTTTTGCTCCCGCCGCAGTCGGTCTCGTTGGTTAAATTTAAGGTCAAAGTTGAACCTCGGGAAGCGCGGGCGCACTATATTTTGGAACGGAGGGAGTAGTGTTTTCACTAGTTATGATATATTTTCTCCCAATAGTGTTTCCACTATTCATAATAGTGTTTCCACTATTCGTGAGATATTTTCTCCCAATAGTGTTTCCACTATTCATAATAGTGTTCCCACTATTCACGAAACATTTTCCGCGACCGTTTAATCCGAAAATATTTCTGTGGGTCTTAGAATAATTCCAGTACCCACTAAAATGATTTTGGATTCGTTCCGAAACAATTTCGGATTAGTGATTTTCATCTGCGAAAAGCAACCAAACCGGTTCCGCCTGCTCCGGAACATTTCTGGTTTTTGTCCCGAAAAAATCCCAGAAGTTACCAGAACAATTCTGGCACCCTCCAAGAGTTTTCAGGCGTGTGCCGAAACCAATTTGACTTAATGGTATCCCCTGAAACAACTTTTCAGTTTTACCGGAACTATTCCGGTGTCCTCTCCGAAACGTTTCCGTTGCGTCCGAAACTTTTTCGGTGATTTTATCTCAGACTCCCTGTCTAGTATTCAGCATATAGATGATCCTTAAGCGTGTGACCATATAGGTTCGGTGAAGTATAGACATGACCGGAACACTTTCCGATCAATGATCAACATCGGAGCCGTGGACACCCTTATTGACCCCTATACCCACACGAATAAATATTCGAGTGAACCTCCAGTTGCTGTGTGCTATTCCTGTTGCTTCGCGATATGTTACAAACACCCGAGGTGAGACTTATCGGCATCCCCGTGGATCAACAACTTGTCCACTATGCCAGTTACCTCGTTACCGGTTTTGTTCTCTTTTCTCTTTCCCGTGTTCCGGCATCCCTGTGATCAAATCACATTGTGTCTGGCCAGACGATGATGGATACCGTAACACCGAGAGGGCCCAGAGATATCTCTCCATCGTCGGAGGAGCAAATCCCAATCTTGAGCTATCAAGTTACTTGACATACTTTTCCATGAACCCGTAAGCCGCCGTAATAGCCACCCATTTACGGATGACGTTTAACAAACCCGAAAGTTCATGAAGCAAGCATGAAGAAACTCGATAATCTCATGGTCTAAGGAATTATGCAAACGTTAACTTTCTCTGTGTTATTAACCATATACTTGTGACGAATGTATCTCATAGCATAACATCAATCGGGTCGATTCAACACAAGTGTTCTCCTAACATTGTGCCCTCAAAGTTGCCGGCATAGTCATGCCCATGATCAGGAAAACAGAACCATCATGCAACACTTGAGCTAGTCTTAGAGGCCAGACTAGGAATACATTTCACCGTTTATTATTCTACACATGCATATGAGTTTCCCTCCGAGCCTCGTGGTTATTGTAGACTCGAGAACCATAACATTTATTATTGCCTCTAGGGCATATCTCCTACAGACTCCCACTTGCACTAGAGTCAATAATCTAGTCAATGATAAAACACTTTACACCTATGGCATACCGGTGTAAAATATGCTTCGCTCATGGTATAGCCTGATGTCCAACGGATCTGACAACTTCAGTTCCGTGTGTATCTTTGCATCTCCTCACATTTTCACGCTTTCACAAAATTCATATTTTGTGTGGACTTGGCTTTGTATATATGTGAATCACAGGTCAAACCTTGATTCCTCAGACTGAGCTATGGAGTGACTATCTACAATAGTGTCCCATTGACCAAAGCCTTCTTGGAACCATACTAAGTTCATGAATGAACTATATGATTCAACATCTTCTTAGTCGCTTGCAAAGCGTCAACATACTTAGCCTTTGTTATAGAAATCGTCACAGTAACTTGTTTGGAACAATTTCCAACTACCGTGCCACCATATCGTGTATTACACAAAACCCTTAACTTAAATCAAAAATCGCATGGAGCATTGATGAAGACTGTATCGATGTAATTACTTACAACGAGCACTTCATAATCTCTGCTTGCGAGAAAACATGTCATCATTGCTACTTTAGTACTTAATGACATTTTCCACTGTTGTCCCATGATCAGTACTTTGATCACTTTGGTATCTATACTCGCAACAGCTTGGGAGTATCGGACATATCTGCTTGTTTTACATACCATGGAATACATGATTAATCCAAACACAAAGGTGTGTGGAAAATCCATCATGTATTTTGCTCATCAGTGTTTTGGGACACCGAGTCTTGCAAAACTCTTTCCATGTGACTTCGGCAAGAATCACTCCTTGGCGCCCTTATGCTAAACTGTTTTAGCATCATGTCAATATGTGTTTTTGGCTTAGCCTATTAGGCAATTCTATCTCGTAGATAAATATGCCTAATATCAAGGCTATTTAGCCCAAGCACTTCATCGAAAAACTATTTTCAATGAAGTCCTAATTCGTGTCAAGAAATTTATATTATTTCCAATCAACAATGTGTCAAGCACACACAATTTTTAGAAATATTATTATGCTCCCACTTACTTTCTTGAAACCACAAGCATCTTCGTTATCCATTGATGAAAACAAACTCTTTTGACTATTTCATAAAAAAACGAAGATTCCAACTCCATTTTGCTCTCTTCTGTCCATTGCTGGAACTCTGAAGTTTGCATACTTACTAGCATCCTCTGGATTGACGGAATACTTCGGACTGTATCACATGCAAGTCCGAGGTTGCATTTCCATCACTTGGAAATCCTTTTGGCATCCATGTATCGTATCTCAAGATTGAAATATGTATTAATTGCTAGTTTAACCCGATCTAACTTTAAGCATCGCTACGGTGAGACAATCTCATCGTAGTCAACTCCTTGAATTTGTTATTGCAACAAGTCGAGCTTTATGGATAAAACATTTTATCCACATCAGTTTATAGTTCCATTAATGTTCGTTAGACTCTAAGTCTTCCGAAGGGTTTATCAAGATATAATCTTGAATCATTTATATGGAAACTATCTCGGATTATATTGGCATTTAACCAATTCCGGAGTCAGGGCCCATCAACGCTTCCTTGTGTATCGTAGGTATACTGTTGTCTAACAACAATATCTCGCTTGCGCACCTGAGAGGTTTGCACGAGTTTTGCCTACGTGGTTCAGTTGCAAGTTCGACCGAAGTCCATACATCTCATGTAGAGGCTTCCGTATCAGTCGCAGTAGGAAACTCTGGAATTACTTCCAAGGTTTCTTTCCTTTGATCTGATGACGAAGATACTGTTATCTCGTCGAGTCGCACTGTCCTCCCACTCACTTTTTTGTAAGAACCATTTTTTTCAAAAGCATACCGTTCTTTGTCGCAAAACCTTTTGCCTCGGTACAGTGGTGGGGGAATACCCAATAACTTGGGATAACCTACAAAGTAGCACTTGTCTGATTTGGAATAGGTTTGTAAATATTTTACACAAGCCCTATATTCCAAATGTTAAGAAAAGACATAACATGGTTGGGTGTACCATACCATGGAGTCATTTCAACAGATCTGATGGTGCTCTTTTCAGTGTAAAAGCCGCAGTCTCTAAAGCATTACTTTTATAAGTGATAATGGCAAATTGATTTATGTCAACTTTGATCTTACCATGTCATAAATGGTTTGATTACATCTTCACGGATATTCCACTCACAGTGGTGCTTCGTGAGGTGTAAGTTATGAAACTCCTTTCACAACTCATCAGACAATCGCTAAACTTGTAACTCAAATATTCCTTTCCGCAATCAAATTGCAGAAACATAATTTTCTTGTTACAATAATTTCTACTTCATATTGAAAACCTTATGAATGATTTCAAAAGATCCAGACTTACGTCTCATCAAGTAAATATTCATATATCTACTTGAGTCATTTCTGAAGATAGATAAATCCACTGCTAGCAACAACATTTATCGGACTACATACATCAAAATGTATGATCACCAATAAGTTCGTTGCTCGTTCCTTATGGCCTGTGAACGGTATTTCAGTCACTTCACTTTTCGGAGGGAAGTTGCAAGTGTCAGATGATTTATAATCAAACAACTTCAAAATCCATCATTATGGAATTTCTCCATGCGGGTTTCTCCAATGTGACCAAATGCAGTGTCACACATGTGTGGTATTCTCTTAGTCTTGCGACATTTAGCTCAGTGTTATGGATGTATCATATTACCATCAATATTCATAACATACATCCCATTCATGATGGAAGTATGGCCCTTATGTTATTCATAACACTGAACAACAATTGTTCTTTTATGAACAACCCTTTTGCAACAAACATTATGCAATGGGCTAGAGTGTGTAAAAACTCTAAAATGAATTTATGAAAGTAAATACGGAGGTAATATATTATTATCAATATTCATAACATACATCCCATCCATGATGGAAGCATGTGTAACACCCCAGAATTTTCTCTCAGGATTTTTAAATCTTTTTGTTAAAAGAAAATACTTTGAATTATTTTGACCCAATTCTTTTTCTTCTCTTTCTTCTGTTCTAATATTCATTTTTATTTTTAATTGGCTTTCCAAATTTTTGAAATGGTTCTGATTTGGATGATTATTTACTTGGGTAATTATTTTTGGAAGATCAAAAAAATATTTCTCTTTGGAAAAGTTTCTGGAATAATTAAAATTATTCCATGGAAATGGCCTTTTCATTTCTTTCAAGCCCTTCTAAATTCTTCCAATAATTTTTCTGTCACTCCTAAATTATCCCTCAAGTCACTCACACCTTCTAGGACAGTATCCAACTCCTTTCCACCTTACAAAAATATTTCTATCATATTTATTAAATTCCAAAGTTGGAATTTATTCTATTCATGGTTTCTTTGGTTTGCAAAGGAACTATATTTTCTACAAGTCTTCTGCTCCCACCAAAATTATCCTAGCAACTAGGCAGTACCCACAACCCATTTCACCAAAAACATTGGGTTCCATAGTTCAAAAATTTCAAATTTCATCCAGTTCAAATTTGGACCAGAAACAATCTCTCTGATACAAACCTATTTTTAATTGCTCCAAAAATTCTGAAACTTTGCCAGACTCTCTTATATGCATCAACACCTCACCACAAAAATTCCTCAAAATTCCTAAAATACCTAGAACTCTCTGGCATTTCAACATACATCTGTTATGCGCACTGTTCATCGCTGACAGAGATTCAGTTAACTGAATTTCTTCAGAGGCGGTGGTGATCGATGCCGTGCACATCTCATCTTCCTCTCTTCCGCACGGCGTCGCCTCCTTTGATCTTAAATGAGCCACCCCGGACCCGCTGGTCAGTGGCTCGCCGCCGACAGCACAGTGGCTGGCCGGTGCAGCGGCCACTGACCTTAGCCGCAGCAGCCGAGCGCATCGGCTCGACCCCGGCCGCCTTCAATCCTCTCTGATGCTCCCTCCACCTAATTCTCCACCACGCGGCATCAACTCCGCATCATCGCCACACCGCCCAAGCCTCTGGGGCCCGCTGTCAGTCGCCGGACTTGAACGGCGCCCGCCATGGCCGTACGCGAGCCTCACCGTGGATAAGGCCGCAGTGCTCGTTCCCGTCCGCGCTAAAGCTTCGGGAGTGCTCCACCGGCCTCATCAACTCCGCACCGACCGCGCCCGCCGTCCAAACCTACTTCGCCGGCGGATTAACTCCGGCGTCATCCAGTCCGCTTCGGCCATCCTCGGATCGCCTATAAAAGGCCTTCCCGAGCTCCGTTCTGAGCATCCACCATCCACTCTACCTCCCAATCGAACACCCCCGCACTCACCCGACCTCGAGGAGGTCGTCTTCCTCCTCTCCGATCACCAATCCGCCGCCACCCTCCCCGATCACCGCAACGCCATCACTCCTCCTCCACCGCTCAAATCTTGCCAGAAGCTCTCTTGTGCACCCACTCTTCGATCCCGCGCTTCAATTCCACCACCCGAGCTCTCTCCGGCAAGATCCGATCACACCCGAACCACCGTTCGCCGCCGTCGACCTCGCCATCGTTCTACTGCTCGCCGGCGACCACCACCGCCACCCACCGACGCGGAACTTCATCCTGATCACGTCTCGATCATCGCCACCTCCCAAAACTCCGGCGATCGTCGCCGGTGATCACCGCCGCCTCTCTGTGCACGCGCGCGAGCGCTTTCAAATTTGAACCTGACGGGTGGACCCCACCCGTCAGCGTTTTCTTTTTCTGCGTTTTAACTGAAAGCGTATTCTGCCCTTTACGCCTTCTGCGCTGGAAGGCGTATTTCTGCCCGAACCGTTTTCTGTTTAAAACAGCACAGGGACTGGATTTTTGCAGAAAAGCCCCTGGGTTTAAAAGTTTACTAACTTTTCAACAAACTTTTAAACCACAACTCTGATTGAGTTGATTCTTTTTTTGAAATTCTTCTTTTTCTCTCTATTTTTTTAGTATTTATTTAAAAATATTTTGAGACAACTTTTGGTACTGTTGCAAATTTTTTGATTGGAATTCGAATTTGAATTTTTCAGAAAACGAAGAGGGAAACTTTGCCGGGAATTTCGAGGCTTCTTCTTCTGAATACTTTGGACAAGGCAAGCATTTTGAACTTGGGATATGGTGAATTGCATTGCATGGTTGCATTAGTATGAGTTTGCACCATATGTGTAGTATATCACAAGTGCATGCATGCATGGTCATGTCCTTTGTCATTACTTGCATTTCACTCAAGAGTCTGACTACCGTGGATAAGAATTGTGAGAGACCAGAAGTGTGTCTCCTGCCTTGGGACGTGCCGGTGGGCACGGGTCTCGTTATGACACGACGGTGTCACCGTGGCATGTGAGACATGCCAGGCATAATATTAACAACACCTCCTGAGTCGACTAGATCGAGTCTTGTTCCGTCACACCTAGCTAAACATCGTGCTGCCACGGGTCTTCCCACGAGGGAAGTACGGTTTAGTAAGTTGCTAACCCCTGTCTGTGTACACACCACATAGAGGGCCATGCTGAGGGTTTCCACGGCCATGGACTAATGCCCGTCATCAGGTCAGGGGGCATGGGTGTATCCGGCTGGGCCGAGAGGGGGACACCCCTTTTAATCTGCGCATATGAATAGTGATCCCATGCTATTCGAGATTATAGTCTCCTCGACTTAGAGTTTTTCTTGAACGGTGCTTTGGGTGATTCCTGGCATCCGGAAAGTTAATCTGGTGTGTGCTGGTCAGGTGTGTTTTCAACCCAAAGACCGTAGTGGGAATTAGTCAGTGCCACGGTGTTGACTAAAGAAATCCCATGCACGTGGTAAAGAGTACAACCTCTGCAGAGTTATACCTATTCGAATAGCCGTGTCCGCGGTCAAGGACGTTAGCTGGGAAGGGTCAAGTGTCGGTCCGATGTCGGTCTCCGGAGGAAATAATTAATTTGAGCATCAATTATTTTACAGAATATTATTATTTCATCACTAACGCTGTCATGGATATTTTTGTTATCATGAATATTATGGTTGTGAATATTATTGTTACTATACATATGATTGTGGACTAACCCTTTTCTCTTATTTTATTTCCTGAGTGTCTCAGGGGCTGGCTAGACTACCTCGGGTACCCAGTTTTATTTTCAAGACCTCTCGTGGCGTCGCTTGAGTTTTCGGGCGGTCCTGTCTCACCCGATTCTCTCTTAGACACCCGTTTGGCATTTCTTTTCAAGACCTTTCGTGGCGTCGCTTGAGTTTTCGGGCGGTCCTGCCTCGCCCGATTCTCTTTTAGACACCCGTTTGGCATTTCTTTTCAAGACCTCTCGTGGTGTCGCTTGAGTTTTCGGGCGGTCCTGTCTCGCCTGATTCTCTCTTAGACACCCGTTTGGCATTTCTTTCAAGACCTCTCGTGGCGTTGCTTGAGTTTTCGGGCGGTCCTGTCTCGCCCGATTCTCTTTTAGACACCCGTTTGGCATTTCTCTTGGACACTCGGGCGGTCCTGTCTCGCCCGATTGTCCACTTTTAACTTTCTTGGTTTGTCACTAACATATTATTTTTCTGCACATGCTAATATTTATCATGCCATGTTTTAAATTTCAGTCAGCATGAGCATATCATTTATTCCATCATGGGCATATGCATTCGGTATATCTTTTGTTCATTATGTTTGCGAGTACATTCCAACGTACTCACTGGCTTGTTCCTGGCTATTTTATTGGCCAGACCTGGAGGAGGACGAGCTTGTGGAAGGAGATTGCGCTAGCGAGCCCGACGCTTAGAGGTGTCCCAGTCAGTCAACCTGTGATCATGGAGTCTACCACATGTATCATCCGCTGTGTTTCCGCTACACCAATAAAATAGTCAAGCCTCACACTGACACTTGACTTTATTTTATTGTATCAGTGTTGTTCCACCACCACACCACTGTGTTATTCCACCACCGTAGTATTTTGGCAAGCTTGTAATAATTGTTGAGCTTTCTGTCTCAACCCTGTGTAATATTATATTTGTACTGGTTATCTATATCAAGGAAGTCTACCAGTTGTTCTTGGGGCTGGTATGACTTGAGGCTCTTTTGTGATTTATCCCAGAAATGGGCCTGACAGCATAGCCCTTATGTTATTCATAACACCGAACATCAAAAGTTCTCTTATGAACAACCTTCTTGCAAGATACTTTATGCAATGGGCTAGAGTGTATAAAAACTCTAAAATGAATTATGAAAGTAAATACATAGGTAATGTACCGAGTATAGCAACTTTTACTATGTTCCCAGCGCATATCTAAACCTCACTCCAGCAAGTCTTTTAGGCCGTAGTAGTTCTTGCATCGAGTCGCAGCAGAATGCAATCGAGCGGGTATCTTTTGTGATCAACTCACAATACCCAAGAATTAGTGACTAACAATTTAATCACAATTCCCAAGAACTATTTCTTTTACCAGCCTTCTATACATCAATAGCTTGTATGACTTTCATACATGAGCTGGACATTCCAGTCTTCTCTCTTTTTGCCTTTATACTTCTAACAGTTTAACTTTCAGCATTTCTCCTACTCTCAGAAGAAGCACTCAACTTAAGAGTGGCGTTAGCCCCGGACTTCCTAGGTGTGTAAGTCACACTAACACCCTTTGGACATTTCCTTTCTCTTTAAGTTGTTTGATTCACCTTCATCATATGATAGGCGTTCTTCTGGATCCCTCTCGTATTAGTCAAATGCATAGTAAACACTTTTACTAATAGTTTGCAAACAAACATTGCTTTGGATATCTCATATCTTTTAGCCTTTGTTTGTAGCTGAAACTAATTTTCAGTTCCATGAATATCACATAGCTATCCCAAGCTTTTGAAGTTCGGGTCTCATGGAAGCAAACATATTGCACTTGACCGTAATGGAATTCTAGCTTTTGGATCGAAGGACGAGAGTCACATCATCCATAGCATTAGCAGGAGAATACCGAAAGCATGCGATAGGACAAAGTCCTTCTCGGCACTCTTGAGGACAATCCTCACATTACGTTACCAACCATAAAGTTTTAACCAGATATTTAACAACTTATTCAATTTTAATAGGGAAGGTGGAAACACGAGCCATTATTCTATAACTATTATGCAAATTTCACTTAGACAAAGTTCATAATTAATTGCACTGAGAATTAAACAAGTTAATTCTACAGTGCGCTCCCACTCAAATCAATATCTCTCATAATTGATTGTGAGTGATACAAGACCCATATTACAATTCAACGCCAAGGATGCATCCATCTCAAGTGACGAGAATTGCAATCGGTAGGCCAACTTGCCAATCACATCTCTATGTGACTCTTGTTCATCTTTCGATGGGCGTGTTCCGAGCTCAGGACGATCAAGCCAGAACGTCAAGACAACCAAGTGATCTCGCTGCGAGGTCTCAACTCACCCGCCTCACACTTCTCTAATCGTGCCGTGACGGTGCTACACTTCGGAGAACACTAACTACTTGATATTTTTTTGTGAGAGATCACCCTAATAAAAAGCGACTACCGCGCAATCAAAAAGGGTGCATCATAAGGGAGAAACATCTCAGGCAATTTATAATAGCATGATATGGTATAGCCCTTTCTGACGGAGAAATATTTTATTTCTTCATCTTCGGCATTCGCGTCGGTGTTCACCTTCGCGAAGATTGCCACCACCTTGTCGATGCACCAGATAATATTGCTATCTCTATAGGTAATAAAATAAGTGCATTACTTAAGGTTGACACACAGGTCATTAAAGTGACAATCATATGGCTCCAGCCATCATGCCGAATCATGACACGCAGGTCATGTTAATTTACATTATATAGTCATCTCATACATAATCAAATTATTATGAGCACTGATATACCACATCACATGCACATCCTGCAAAACCAAGTTAGACGCCTCTAATCGGTTTATGCAAAATTTCATTTTACGTGGCTTCTAAGGTTTCGAAACAAACCGAAGCTACCAACGTTCATCATCAAGTATGATTATTCAAGTCGCTAGATTAACTTTGCGGGGTGTATGAAACACGAGATAATAAAATCTCGAGCCCCATACTGAACTTCGTCATACGCACGACCCCCGTGCAGATCATATCTGCATTGCCCTTTTGTCTGCGAAATTTCATCTTTCTCTCTAACTATGGTGGAATTCAACGAACTGTTAGCACTTCGTTGATCAATCAGGATCGCGGATTGCCAGAACTTTGAAACTCCACCATGCTGTTATCAAGATCAGAAATATGCAAATTCCAGGGAAGCAACAAGAACATCGGGTAACAGATTTCATCTGCTACCCGCACAAATAATTGTCAGCAGTAGAACTCATCTACTACAAATTATATTGTGCAACACCCATACATCTATATGTATTCTAGATCGTAACCTGCATCTACGCATAGCACGGATCATGATGCCACTGTAGGGGAACGCGACAGAAAACAAAAAAATTCGGTACAGCGAGCACGCCCAGGACCACTATGGAGACTGCATACAAGGTTTTTGATCTTTTCGTTACCGACTCGTAGCGTAGCGGAAGTAGAGTCGATGACGATCGGCGGTGCAGATCCCTGCAGCTAGGATTTTACAACCTCCCAACCGCGAGGATGTACTCACTCGTCTGCCCCTCGGACAACCCTCCGAGAGGCGGTCGGACAGTCCCTCGGACGGTGTCGCGGACAACCCTTCGGGAGAACCCTCGAAACTCGGACGGTCACTCGGACAGCCCTTCGGGAGGCACTCTCGAACTAAGACCGAAACTACGATCTCTCTACAGAGTTGCACACATACGGTGTCATCTATCCGGCAGGGCTTCGCCGTCCAGAACTAGTTCCCACCGGAACCCAGACAGCCTTTCGGCTCTACGAAACTATTTCGCTGGGAGGGAGAGAGAAGACAGACAAGTCTATGGCATGTGTATGACAGCAAGGATGGAGTGTGGAGAGTGCCTCTCCACCTCTATTTATAGGAAAACCCAAGGGGTAGGGTGACTCCAAAATTACCAAAATGCCCTCAGATAATTTTCACACTATTCATAATAGTGTTCCACTATTCATAATAGTGTGTTTCCACCATTCATGAGATATTTTCTCCCAATAGTGTTTCCACTAGTCGTGAGATATTTTCTCCCAATAGTGTTTCCACTATTCATAATAGTGTTTTCCACTATTCGTGAGATATTTTCTCCCAATAGTGTTTCCACTATTTATGAGATATTTTCTCCCAATAGTGTTTCCGCTATTCATAATGGTGTTTCCACTATTCGTGAGATATTTTCTCCCAATAGTGTTTCCACTATTCATAATAGTGTTCCCACTATTCACGAAACATTTTCCACGACCGTTTATTCCGAAAATATTTCTGTGGGTCTTAGAATAATTCCAGTACCCACTAAAATGATTTTGGATTCGTTCCGAAACAATTTCGGATTAGTGATTTTCATCTGCGAAAAGCAACCGAACCGGTTCCGCCAGCTCCGGAACATTTCCGGTTTTTGTCCCGGAAAAATCCCAGAAGTTACCAGAACAATTCTGGCACCCTCCAAAAATTTCCAGGCGTGTGCCGAAACCAATTTGACTTAATGGTATCCCCTGAAACAACTTTTCAGTTTTACCGGAACTATTCCGGTGTCCTCTCCGGATCGTTTCCGTTGCGTCCGAAACTTTTTCGGTGATTTTCTCTCGGACTGCCTGTCTAGTATTCAACAGATAGATGACCCTTAAGCGTGTGACCATATAGGTTCGGTGAAGTATAGACATGACCGGAACACTTTCCGATCAATGATCAACATCGGAGTCGTGGACACCCATATTGACCCCTATACCCACACGAATAAATATTCGAGTGAACCTCCAGTTGCTGTGTGCTATTCCTGTTGTTTCGCGATATGTTACAAACACCCGAGGTGAGACTTATCGGCATCCCCGTGGATCAACAACTTGTCCACTATGCGAGTTACCTCGTTACCGGTTTTGTTCTCTTTTCTCGTTCCCGTGTTCCGGCATCACTGTGATCAAATCACATTGTGTCTGGCCAAACGATGATGGATACCGTAACACCGAGAGGGCCCAGAGATATCTCTCCATCGGTGAGCCTCTCCTCCCTCTGCCTTCTTCCCCGAGCCACCGCGTTTCCCCTAGCTACCCCGCCGCTAAGCCGAGCTCAGGCCGCCGCCTGCCTCGCCGTTCCGGCCACTTTCGGCCATCCCCAAAGCCGCGCGTTAGGTCCATTCGATGCGCGCTGCTCCACTCGTTCGGATGCGACCGAATGCGCGCGCAAATACTCACCGCAGTCGCTCGCCCGTGTCACACCCGAGAGCTTAGCCGCCACACGTCATCGCCGGCGTCACTCTGGCCACCCCCGAGTCCAACCGACCCCCCATCCGACGCGCGATCGAGTGCCTGATCGTTAGAGCCAAATCACGCGTGATTTGAGCCCCTGTGCGTGATTTCCGAGCGTCGCCAGAGTTCGCCGTCGCGTCCGGCGCTCGCCGGAGCGTTTTTCGGCGCCGACAGCCCACGTGGCCTGACCGGTGGGACACCCTGAGTCGCTGGCAACTGGGCCCCGCGGGCCCAGTTGACCAGTTGGCCACGGTCAACGCCGCTGACGTGGTGCTACAGCCGCTGACGCGTGGGCCCACCTCGGTTAACACACTAACTAAACCGTTTTAATTAAAACCTAATTTAAATTAGTTAGTTAGTAACACTAACATAGGGCCCCACCAAGCTAATTACTCTATTAATTAGTTTAGTTAGCCCACTGTCTATGACAGGTGGGTCCCGCAAGTCAGAATTGGCTCTAGTCAGCTCAGTTGACCCGCTGACGTCATGATGACATCATGCTGACATCAGCAGCTACTATTCTGGATAATATGAAATGTTTAATTAAATAAATTCCAGGAAATTCAGAAAACTGTTTAAAACTTTGAACATTCGTAGAAATTAAACCGTAGCTCGGATCGAAAAACTTTCTACATGAATGTTGGTCAGAAAAATCCCACGAATCCGATCGTGCCGTCTGTTTTCTAGTCGGGACCCTCTACGTAGGTGAACCCGCAACTTTTTGCCTGTTTCCGGTAGATGAATAGTGCATGCATACCTGCTAATAATTCCAACTTAAATCCTAAAATAACTAAAATGGTTTAGACCTGCTTTAGGCAACCCTGCACTGCATTTTTGCATAGCATGCTCTGTGTTGCATTTGTTTGCCTTTATTTATTGTTTCTTCCCCCTCTTCTTCTCCGATAGCCCCCGAGACCGACGCAGCCCAGGAGACAGACGGCACCGCTGAAAATCCCTCTTTGGACGCAGAGCTTCCAGGCAAGCAACCCCCCTTGACGCATGCCTATATCACCTATTCTCCCCCCTCCTGCTTGCATTAGAATTGCTACTGCTATTGATTTATCCTATTCTGATGCATAGCCTGTTCCTTGTAACTGTTATTGATACCTGCCTGTTATCCTAAATGCCTAGTGTAGGATGGATGGTAAACCATCTGTGGCCCCTCTTCCTTGCTATAGTTGCCCCGCTGTAGTAACTGTGTCCCGATCGATGTGATCGTCGGGCTGTGACCAGCACATCACCACACACCCCTAAGTTGCTCGACTCTGCAGAGCTAACATCTAGTGCCGAGGGTGATACCTCTTGTCTCACTCCCGATGTCGCCTCTGTAGTACAGCTATTCGGTCGTGGGTTACCGAGGGTGATTCCTCTTCCGCCACCTCCGATGAAGCCTCTGTCGCGCAACTCCGCAAGTGTGAATACCATCGAGGGTGATTCCTCCTGGTTCACCTTGTCGGTTACATCTAGTGGGAATCCAACGAGGGTGATTCCTCAGATTCCTGCTTGATGTTATGGACACACGGTTACTTGCACTTTACTACTGTTACTGGATAAAGACGGGTCGGCCCCGAGGGGTACCCGCGAGTGATGTGATGAGGATTCGGGTTGACCATGAGGGTACCCGAGATATGAATACGTGGCTCGGCCGGGCATTCTTAGCCCTTGCCGTAAGTCCACGAGACGGGGCAACGGGGTCACATGATCGTGAGTCTCTGCTTGTCACCGCGCGCTCCTAATGCATTAAGGGTTAGGATATGTAATCTGAGTAGGCCTCTGGCCTTTTCGCGCTAACCAGCACGTGGGAATAATATGGGTACTCGGCGTCGTAGTATCAGCCGAAGCTCTTCAGACATCAGCAGTTGAGCGGCGCGCGCCGGGTTGGTCTGGTAAAGCCTACGCTTGTATTAAGGGGGCTAGGACTGCTCACCGGCCGCGTTCGCAACGCGCAGGAGTGCAAAGGGCGATGGGCCCAGGACCCCTTCGCACTTAGGATGTAGACCGGCGTGCTGGCCTCTCTGTTGAGCCTAGGTAGGGCTACGACGTGTCGATAGTCCGAGGCCGGGCATCGACTGAGCAAGTGTGTCCGGCCAGAGTCATCGAGCGTGTTGGGTAAGTTGGTGCACCCCTGCAGGGAAGTATATCTATTCGAATAGCCGTGTCCACGGTAACAGGACACTCGGAAAATATCCCGATCTGCTACAACTAGAAATGGGTTGATTATATTGGCTCCGGGATTGCTTTCTCGCAGGGAGTCGAGAAAGGATCTCTGGGCGATGTTGCTACTTGTTGCTACTACTATATTTATGTACTAATCTGCACTCTTCTAATGCTGCAAGACCCCTGAAGATGCTAGTCTTCGATAGGCTAGGCCTTTCTCTCTATTCTGGCTTGCTGCAGTTCAGTCCACATATACAGCCTTCCATTGATAATGTTGCATACGTAGAATAGCTCTGATGTAAGTCTTGCTGAGTACTTTGGATGAGTACTCACGGTTGCTTTGCATTCTTTTTTCCCCATACCCGATAATTGAGACCAGATGATGGAGCCCAGGAGCCTGCTAAGCCGGCTGCCCCAGCCGTCGACTACGACTACTTCTACCCCCCTGGCGGATATTACTACTACGAGGAGCCCTCCGACGACCAGGAGTAGATAGGAGGCACCCAGGCAGGAGGCCTGCGCCTTTCGATCTGTGTTTTATTTTGCCCCGCCTTCTTAAAGGCCTATCTGTTTAACTTTGTGTCTGTACTCAGATACCTGATGCTTCCGCTGATGCTTGTATGACATCGAGCTTATGTATTCGAGCCCTCGAGGCCCCTGACTTGTAATATAAAGCTTGTATGACTTTTATTTGTGTTTAGAGTTGTGTTGTGATATCATCAAGTGAGTCCTTAGGCTTTATCGTGTGCATTTGCTTGTATGATTAGTGCATGATTAAGCCGGGGGCGTCACAAGTTGGTATCAGAGCCGACTGCCTGTAGGACCCCCCCCCCCTTTCGAACTCCTTGGCCGAAGTTGAGTCTAGAATTTGCAAAACGATTTTACTAACATGGCTGTGTGGCTTACGGGCCCACATCGCCAATGGGTGGTATTAGGATCTTTTATTCCTCACCTATACTCTGGGACTCTGATCTCTCTTCCTTTCGGGTTAAATGATTTGCTAACTCTGACACTAGGTTCTCGTAATCACATTCACCTGGAGAGCTGGATTGTCTGCAACTAATTCATTCCTTTGGACTGATTAATCTGATAATCACTTTTCTTTTCATTGGTTTGTTTAACCTTTTCTTTCCAAGTTATCATATGCTTCTCACACTGTCATTTGACACTTTGGGAACCTCTCGGCAAAATGTGTCGTGATCAGCGTCAACATTTTGACTTCTTACGAGATGTTAATTGAATTCATGGTGAGCAATGCCATCCTTGCCCCTCGCTGATCTGAGTTATCATCAACAACCTCTTTGGCTACCTGCCCACGTATTGCTGTCAACCCAGAACGAGTTCAGGCTATTCTTGACTGGACTCCCCTGAAGAATGCCAAGCAAGTCAGAAGTTTTCTCGGTCTCGCAAGCTATTGTCGTCGATTTGTCGAGAACTTCTCAAAGATTGCCAAGCCTCTGACTAATCTGCTTCACAAAGGCGTTAAGTTTGAGTGGACAGATAAATGTCAGGAAAGTTTCCAGACCCTCAAGGACAAACTGACTTCTGCACCAGAGCTTGCACCTCCGGATTCTTGCAAGGATTTCGTGATCTATTGTGACGCTTCTCGTCAAGGATTGGGCTGTGTCCTGATGCAAGAGCGCAGAGTAATTGCTTATGCCTCGCGACAGTTCCGTCCTCACGAAGAGAATTATCCAGTGCATGATCTTGAACTTGCTGCAATGATTTATGCATTGAAGCTGTGGCGACATTACCTTCTCGGTAACCGGTGTGAGATATATACTGATCCTCAAAGTCTGAAGTATTTGTTTACTCAGCCGGATCTCAATCTCCGCCAACGGCGATGGTTGGAAACGATTACGGACTATGACTGTAAAATTTCTTATACCCCTGGCAAGGCTAATGTAATGGCTGACGCCTTGTGCCGTAAGTCCTATTGTAACAACCTCAAGGTTCAGCGAGCTCAGCCTCATCTGTATGAAGAAGTGCGCAAGCTAAACCTCTGCATTGTTCCCCAGGGTTCTCTTAATACCCTTGTTATACAACCAGATCTTGAGAAGGCTGTTAGGCGTGCGCAAGCTAAAGATGCTGAAGTTGATCTCATGAAAAGGGATCTTCATCTTGAAAAGTACAGGGATTTCTCGCTTGCTCAAGATGGAACCTTGTATTTCAAAGACCGCATTGTGGTACCTCGATTCGAGCTTATGACCGACAAAGTCATGAAGGAGGCCCATGATACACCGCTGTCTATTCATCCGGGCAGTACCAAGATGTATCGTGATCTCCGACAAAGGTACTGGTGGTCTAGAATGAAGCAGGATATTGCTCGATATGTTGCTGAATGTGACGTTTGTCGTCGCGTGAAAGTAGAACATCAGAAGCCTGCTGGAATTCTGCAACCGCTCCCTATTCCTTTATGGAAATGGGATAAGGTTCAAATGGATCTCATTACTGGTCTTCCCAGGTCACAGAAAGGTCATGATGCAATTCTTGTTGTCATCGACCAACTCTCCAAAGTTGCACACATTCTGCCAGTCAAGGAGATGATCACTGCTAGTCAGTTGGCAGATCTGTATATCTCTAGAATTGTATCACTCCACGGTATTCCGAAGGAGATCAATTCAGACTGTGGCAGCCTTTTCACCTCAATGTTCTGGAAAAGTTTCCAAGAAGCTATGGGAACTCATATTACCTGGAGTTCAGCTTATCACCCCCAGTCCCAAGGCCAGGTCGAACGGGTTAATCAAGTGCTTGAAGATATGCTGCGTGCATGTGTTATATCATTTGGCAAGAAGTGGGAAGAATCTCTCCCGTATGCCGAATTCTCTTACAACAACAGCTATCAAGCAAGCTTGAAATGGCCCCCTTCGAAGTGTTATATGGACGTAAGTGTAAAACCCCTCTGAATTGGTCAGAAACTGGGGAACGACCGCTCATTGGTCCGGATATTATCCAACACGCCGAAGAACAAGTTCGAATTGTGCGAGAAAATCTCAAAGCTGCTCAGTCTCGCCAGAAGAGCAATTATGATCGTAAACACTGGGGATCGATCTATCAACCTGGTGAGCAAGCTTATCTTCGTGTCACTCCGATGAAGGGCACTCACCATTTCGGAATCAAGGGCAAGTTAGCTCCTCGCTACATCGGCCCCTTCCGCATTCTCGCCAGACGTGGTCATGTGGCTTATCAATTGGAGTTGCCGCCGCAATTCTCTCACATCCACGATGTCTTCCATGTGTCGCAACTTCGCCGTTGCTTCAAGGAATCTCCGCACCGAGCTGTGGATCATGAGATGCTTGATTTGCAAGATGATCTATCTTATAAGGAGCATCCGATCCGCATTCTCGATCAAGCTGAACGTCGAACCCGCCAGAAGACTACTAAGTTCCTTAAAGTGCAGTGGTCTAATCATACTGAAGATGAAGCCACTTGGGAATGCGAGGATCGTCTTCGGGAAAAATACCCCGATCTGTTTCCTTCTACCTCTTGAATTCCCGGGACGAGAATTTCTTTTAGAGGAGGAGAATTGTAACACCCCTATGTAATGAGCTACAGTGATCCATCATATTAATGCCAAGTCATCTAAGATTTGCAATGATAATTATGTGGATTAATATCTCATTTCAAATTCTGCCACTGAATTCAAATTCAAATGCAAGTGAAATTTGAAGTTGCACAAAAGTTGCTGGAAAAATGTTCATCATTTAGTAAATATTCCAAAACAAATTGTTGTTCAGGAAAACAACATCACTATGTTGCTAAAATCGACAGTAGCAGTTAAAACAGTGCTATTCCAGCAATTTAAAATTGCAAATTCATTTATGAAAAATGCAAATGGAATTATCTGCCCCCCCCCCCAAATATTTGTGGCACTGCCTAAAAATGTGTTGGATTTAATGGGCTTAGTTCCATAAATTTTCTACATCATTTGGATGCCCCAAATAATCCTTTTGCCTCTGTGTTAATAAATAAACTGAAAAACAGAAAAGGAAAAGGGGAGTTGGGCCTTACCTGCTTACCTGGCGCGGCCCAGCCAGCCCACCGAGGCCCCCTCCACCTGCTCCCTTCTCCGTGTCATCTTCTCCGCGCCCGGCGCGCGCGACGGCCGTTCACCGCTTGCCACCGAGCCGGAGTGGTTGAACGGAGGGGATAAGGGCCTCTCCGAGCCATCCCCCCTGGTCGCCATCGCCTCACCCCTCTCTCCCTCTCCCTCACGCGCTCGCTGCTCTTCCCCTCTCTCTCGGCCCGAGTGCGTCGCCGTCGCCCTCCGTCGTTTCCACGGACACCGGCGGCCCCGTGCCCGCTGGACCTGTCCGTCCGCTTCGTCGCGATCTGCCTCGACGGCCGGTGCTCACCGTTGGAGCTGGGAGGCCCCGCAACGCCGAATCCCCTTCGCCCCCATCTTCGGCTACCACAACAACTCCGGCGGCCTCCATCGTCTGCTGCTGCTACTAACCTGTCGACGGCCAGCCGTGCGCCGCTCGGTGAGCCTCTCCTCCCTCTGCCTTCTTCCCCGAGCCACCGCGTTTCCCCTAGCTACCCCGCCGCTAATCCGAGCTCCGGCCGCCGCCTGCCTCGCCGTTCCGGCCACTTTCGGCCATCCCCGAAGCCGCGCGTTAGCTCCATTCGATGCGCGCTGCTCCACTCGTTCGGATGCGATCGAATGCGCGCGCAAATACTCACCGCAGCCGCTCGCCCGTGTCACACCCGAGAGCTTCGCCGCCACACGTCGTCGCCGGCGTCACTCCGGCCACCCCCGAGTCCAACCGACCCCCCCATCCGACGCGCGATCGAGTGCCCGATCGTTAGAGCCAAACCACGCGCGATTTGAGCCCCTGTGCGCGATTTCCGAGCGTCGCCGGAGTTCGCCGTCGCGTCCGGCGCTCGCCGGAGCGTTTTCCGGCGCCGGCAGCCTATGTGGCCTGACCGGTGGGACACCCTGAGTCGCTGGCAACTGGGCCCCGCGGGCCGAGTTGACCAGTTGGCCACGGTCAACGCCGCTGACGTGGCGCTACAGCCGCTGACGCGTGGGCCCACTTCGGTTAACAGACTAACTAAACCATTTTAATTAAAACCTAATTTAAATTTGTTAGTTAGTGACACTGACATAGGGCTTCCACCTAGCTAATTACTCTGTTAATTAGTTTAGTTAGCCAACTGTCTATGACAGGTGGGCCCCGCAAGTCAGAATGGCTCTAGTCAGCTCAGTTGACCCGCTGACGTCATGATGACGTCATGCTGATGTCAGCAGCAACTATTCTGGATAATACGAATTGTTTAATTAAATAAATTCCAGGAAATTTAGAAAATTGTTTAAAACTTTGAAAATTCGTAGAAATTAAACCGTAGCTCGGATCGAAAAACTTTCTACATGAAAGTTGGTCAGAAAAATCCCACAAATCCGATCGTGCCGTCTGTTTTCTTGTCGGGACCCTCTACGTAGGTGAACCCACAACTTTTTGCCTGTTTCCGGTAGATGAATAGTGCATGCATACCTGCTAATAATTCCAACTTAAATCCTAAAATAACTAAAATGGTTTAGACCTGCTTCAGGCAACCCTGCACTGCATTTTAGCATAGCATGCTCTGTGTTGCATTTGTCTGCCTTTATTTATTGTTTCTTCCCCCTCTTCTTCTCCGATAGCCCCCGAGACCGACGCAGCCCAGGAGACAGACGACACCGCTGACGATCCCTCTTTGGCCGCAGAGCTTCCAGGCAAGCAACCCCCCTTGACGCATGCCTATATCACCTATTCTCCCTCCCTCCTGCTTGCATTAGAATTGCTACTGCTGTTGATTTATCCTATTCTGATGCATAGCCTGTTCCTTGTAACTGTTATTGATACCTGCATGTTATCCTAAATGCCTAGTGTAGGATGGATGGTAAACCATCTGTGGCCCCTCTTCCTTGCTGTAGTTGCTCCGCTGTAGTACCTGTGTCCCGATCGATGTGATCGTCGTGCTGTGACCAGCACATCACCATACACCCCTAAGTTGCTCGACTCTGCAGAGCTAACATCTAGTGCCGAGGGTGATACCTCTTGTCTCACTCCCGATGTCGCCTCTGTAGTACAGCTATTCGGTCGTGGGTTACCGAGGGTGATTCCTCTTCCGCCACCTCCGATGAAGCCTCTGTCGTGCAACTCCGCAAGTGTGAATACCATCGAGGGTGATTCCTCCTGGTTCACCTTGTCGGTTACATCTAGTGGGAATCCAACGAGGGTGATTCCTCAGATTCCTGCTTGATGTTATGGACACACGGTTACTTGCACTTTACTACTGTTACTGGATAAAGACGGGTCGGCCCCGAGGGGTACCCGCGAGTGATGTGATGAGGATTCGGGTTGACCATGAGGGTACCCGAGATATGAATACGTGGCTCGGCCGGGCATTCTTAGCCCTTGCCGTAAGTCCACGAGACGGGGCAACGGGGTCACATGATCGTGAGTCTCTGCTTGTCACCGCGCGCTCCTAATGCATTAAGGGTTAGGATATGTAATCTGAGTAGGCCTCTGGCCTTTTCGCGCTAACCAGCACGTGGGAATAATATGGGTACTCGGCGTCGTAGTATCAGCCGAAGCTCTTCAGACATCAGCAGTTGAGCGGCGCGCGCCGGGTTGGTCTGGTAAAGCCTACGCTTGTATTAAGGGGGCTAGGACTGCTCACCGGCCGCGTTCGCAACGCGCAGGAGTGCAAAGGGCGATGGGCCCAGGACCCCTTCGCACTTAGGATGTAGACCGGCGTGCTGGCCTCTCTGTTGAGCCTAGGTAGGGCTACGACGTGTCGATAGTCCGAGGCCGGGCATCGACTGAGCAAGTGTGTCCGGCCAGAGTCATCGAGCGTGTTGGGTAAGTTGGTGCACCCCTGCAGGGAAGTATATCTATTCGAATAGCCGTGTCCACGGTAACAGGACACTCGGAAAATATCCCGATCTGCTACAACTAGAAATGGGTTGATTATATTGGCTCCGGGATTGCTTTCTCGCAGGGAGTCGAGAAAGGATCTCTGGGCGATGTTGCTACTTGTTGCTACTACTATATTTATGTACTAATCTGCACTCTTCTAATGCTGCAAGACCCCTGAAGATGCTAGTCTTCGATAGGCTAGGCCTTTCTCTCTATTCTGGCTTGCTGCAGTTCAGTCCACATATACAGCCTTCCATTGATAATGTTGCATACGTAGAATAGCTCTGATGTAAGTCTTGCTGAGTACTTTGGATGAGTACTCACGGTTGCTTTGCATTCTTTTTTCCCCATACCCGATAATTGAGACCAGATGATGGAGCCCAGGAGCCTGCTGAGCCGGCTGCCCCAGCCGTCGACTACGACTACTTCTACCCCCCTGGCGGATATTACTACTACGAGGAGCCCTCCGACGACCAGGAGTAGATAGGAGGCACCCAGGCAGGAGGCATGCGCCTTTCGATCTGTGTTTTATTTTGCCCCGCCTTCTTAAAGGCCTATCTGTTTAACTTTGTGTCTGTACTCAGATACCTGATGCTTCCGCTGATGCTTGTATGATATCGAGCTTATGTATTCGAGCCCTCGAGGCCCCTGGCTTGTAATATAAAGCTTGTATGACTTTTATTTGTGTTTAGAGTTGTGTTGTGATATCATCAAGTGGGTCCTTAGGCTTGATGGTGTGCATTTGCGTGTATGATTATTGCACGATTAAGCCGGGGGCGTCACATCGGCTCGTGCTTCACACGGACCCGCGGCGGGGACGGTGGCTCCTCCTTCACGCACGCTTGCGATGGTGGCGCCGGTCCCATCTGACGGAGCGAACACTCCGTCATGATCTCCATCTGATGGACGAATTCTTCGTCCGTTAGAGCCGCCTCCGACAGGAGACGTGGCCTCTGCTGCGCCTAGTCCTCCTCATTGCCGAAGGAGATGTCTATCACCTCCTTGCCGGAGGAGCCCGCCGCCGTGGATGCCGAGGGCCCCGGTGAGCGAGGGCGGCGGCGCCACGATCCGCCAGACGACGAGCTCCCATTGGTGCCGCCTGCCGGCGCGGAGAACCAGGACTTCGGCATCGCCGCTGTCTGGGCTCGGAGAGGATGAAGGGTTGGAAGAGAAGGAAAGGCTCAACGAGGGGGAGGAGGATGGTGCGGTTCTCAGGAGGAGGGGTGCGGATCTGGACGGCGCCGGAGCGCGGCTTAAATAACCGCGGCCAGGCCAGGCGGAGGGGCGGTCAACCTGCTTCAATGCGGTGCAGCGGCCGGAGTTGGTTTCTTCGGACGCGGCGTCCGCATTGAAGCGGCGACGCCCGAGAGGTCGCGTCTGTCTGCGCCGCCTTCCCGTCCGGTCAAATCGCGGCTTCAATGACGGCCGCTGCATGCTCTGGGCCGACATGAATGCGGCGCGGCAAGCGGCGCGGCGCGTGGGATGGAAAGCGCGGGAAGGGTAGGTGGGGGGTTTGGGTGGTCCAGGGTGGTGAGAAACGGGCTTGGCAGCGGTCCGGACTCCCGCAAAGCCCCCCACGTTTGTTCCGGTTTGCGGGAGAAATCGCGTCCGGACCACGCCGCGGACCGATACAGGACCGTGTTGGATGGCTTCCGCGGTCCAGACATCACGGTCTAGACGGTTGCGGAAGGTTTATGGGTCGGTGTTGGAGATGCCCTTAGATGTACGTATTTGGTGTGTAAGAGCATCTCTAGCAAACCCCTTAAAGTGGTCAAAGCCGTAAAAAAAGAAAAAATGGGCTACAGTGGGATACAGTTTTATTTACGGGTCTGCACTGCTTGGGGCAATTTCACAACGTAAAAACGGTTTACAGTGCTCCTTATACGCGTTTTTAAGGGTCAACTTTTAAGGAGTCTTCTGGAGATGCTCTAAGGTTGCTGCCGGTCCTGGGCCGGAGCAGAGCAGGGGAAGAGGAGAGATGGGATGGATGAATCGCTTGCACCCCACTCCAGACCATAGAGAGATCTCCATTCGGCCGGGCGAATACTGCTAGCTGCCATAGCCCATGGACACTCTTCCTCTTGGATCGATTGCTTCATCCTTAATTTCTTTCGCGGAAACTGCAAAGGAAAGAAGGAAGCGGTTGTTGGAGAATGGTTTCCTCACTGTTGACATGTCGCAGCCGACCGACGGCAGGGCAGACTCCACACTCCGCACTCAAGATGCATGAATGCATGCATCACCAATTTTGGTCTTGAAGCCATCCCTCTCCATAAGAGCAAGAATGTTTCTATTCTCACACATGTTGTATTCCCCGCCCCCCTCTTCTCCAGAGGTCAATCTATGAATAAAGAATCCCTTCAAAAAAAAATCTATGAATAAAAACAACCACTTGTACATGCACATGCAGCAAAAATAGTACATGTGTTATCACGACAACTCTTGGAGTATTTCAGTAAGTAGTAGGTCTAATCAACGACATATACTATATCACTAAGCTCCCTAGGAATGGAGGCCTCTCATTCAATTGAGGTCATCAATTTTGACCGGGTCAACAATCTTTCACTCAATTCTTTTAATTCACTATGCTTTCTAATTTTGAAGCTCTCTCATTGCATTAAGAAATTCAATTGGATTTGGTTCATGATTTTGATTGGGTCAACAATTTTTCAAATCAATCGGATGCAACCGGCCTATAAAAACATATCAACCCCGCGCACCCTCTCATCACCTGGAAAAAAGAAACCTCAACATATGATACTTTAGCACCAATATAGTACATGCAGCTACCACCGCAGAAAATTTCCCCACATAAGTATGAGTTGATTAGCAGATAACAAAAAATCACACCGCGAAAGGCCCACCAATACCCATGTTATATGAATAAAAAATAAAACACACTCCATCATCTTCCCCACTAACCAAATCAAATACTCACTTCGTATCAAAATATAAGGTGTATTAGTTTATTGAAAAGTCAAATTTCTTTAACTTCGACCAAGTTCAGAGCCAAAAATATCGACATCCACAATATTAGATAAATAAAATGTGAAAATTCATTTCATGATGAATCTAAAAACCAGATTTGATATTATGAATATTGATATATTTCTACACCAATGTGGTCAAACTTAAAGAGGGTTGACTTTTCAAAAAACTAATACACCTTATATTTTAAAATAGATGGAATAAATAAATTATAAAAATCCAATAACATCAACGGTGCAGCAAAGCGCGCCAAACCCTTCTAGTATGAAGAAGTTGCAAGCATTGCTTGTAGCGCGTGCAACCATTTGTTCGTCACCTTGTCCCAGCTTGGTAGAAAATATCATGTTGTTTGCATAAACCTACTACAAGGATAGACTTCAACATGGATGAATCTGTTCAGATGTACTCCCTCTGTAAACTAATATAAGAGCGTTTAGATCACTAAAATAGTAATCTAAACATTCTTATATTAGTTCACGGAGGGAGTAATAGTAGTATGTTTTGGGGGTAAATTTCAGAAAATAAATTGCAGGTCCTCGATCGCATTTAATTTCCATGTGAAGATTCCCTCCCCTGTCCAATTCTCGCATGCGTGAAGCCAAGGCAGCGCGCACGACTGACTGCTTCAGCTCAGCCGGCCGACAACACCATTTTTGCACTGCATCCTCTCCTCCTCCTGCCTCCACATCCTGATCAAGCATGCATGGCCGGCCGGGCGAGCTTGGTTGGTGTCCAAGGCAAGTGATGGACCCACACTGGGAGAGAATGTTTCATGCATGTGGCCATGTTGCACGCTTTTTATATTGCCAAATTGTGGTATTTCTTTCGATATTGTACTCTGTTTTCAAATTCCACTGTTTTTTTTCTGAGTAAAGTAGTACTACATGTGAAGGGATTCTTCTCTCACTCGCCTTTTCCCCTGTTTTCCGTTGAGCAGCAGAGCCATGCAGGTAGTAGTAGCAGTATCAAATTGCTGGCGTAGATTTCAGATTATGAGTTCGGCTTTTCATCAGAAATATAAAAAGAAGAATCTAAAGTAGATGCCTGGCCGAAGAAAGAATCTCAAAAGCAACAGCCTTGTCATTTCCGTTTTGTTCCCAGGGTTTTCTAGGATGGTGCGTACGAATTATACAACCTGCAGCTGACTAGTGGAGGGACGCGTGCTTAGAGAAGCCACGCTGAAGCTGCGGCACATCCAGGAATCAACACATGCCCTGCTTCTTCTGCTTTTTTAGGCGGGGAGAGCACATGCGCTGCTAACTGCTAATATATCTGAAAACGTGTTTTAAATTTATTTTTCTTGATGAATTAATTTGGCTCTTTTAGTTAGTCGGAACCTTGTGAATGTGTGCATGATCAGATGTAGAGACTGGCAATGTTTTTTTTTCTCGAATACGCACGAGTGTACGTATCATATATTAAAGGAGGAAAAGGGGGAAGAGCCCCTCCGCTGTTTTACAAGGCGTGACTACATGAGACTCACACCTCACTCCACCCTCTATGCTAGAAGACTACTCGCCCTGTGCCCACCCTAGTGCCGCTACGAGGAGGCCATCTAGCTCACCATCGTCGCGCAGCAGTCCCGCCTGTAGCCACACTTTACATTCGCTCGTTATCATACGTAGTACGTCGCGTATACAAGCGGTTTTGCCGTCGAACACAATGGCATTGCGGTGTTTCCACAGTTCCCACATGGCTAGCAGGCAGACGGCACGTATCAGCCTTGCTCGTCGTCTCGGCTGATGATCCTGGCCGTTCCGTGCGGACCAATCCGGGAGTGATTCACCCGTCCGCGGCTCGCCGTGTCCCACTCCCAACGCTGGTAGAATCTTGGACCATATGGCTCGCGCGAAGACGCAGTGCAACAGTAGATGATCAATCGTTTCTTCCTGCTGGTCGCAAAAAGGGCATGACTCCTGGTGTGGCAAGCCTCTACATGCCAATCTGTCCGAGGTCCAGCTTCGGTTCTTGGCGGCCAGCCAAGCAAAGAACCGACACCTAAGTGGGGCGCGGGAGCCCCAGGTGAATACGGCAGTGGAAGAGACCTTGAGGCCCCAAAACTTTGCATGGTAAGCCGACCTGGCTGAGAACTGCCCCTCTCTGTCCCATGTCCAGATGGTGGTGTCGCGACGCTGATCATCCAGCTGGGTTGCCGCAACAATGGGCCAGACGGCCATAAATTCCTCCAAAGCGGTCGAGTCAATGGAAGGCCCAATGTCGCGTGCCCAACTACTCATGGCTACGGCGTCATGGACCGTTCGGGAGCTTCTCGCGCGAGCGGATGCGCGCTCGTACAGCCGCGGCGCAAGATCCTGTATTCGAAGCCCATCTAGCCACCGATCTTCCCAGAGTAAAGTGTCCCTGCCGTCTCCCAGCACGATTCGAGTAGCTGCTTGGAATAGTTGTCTCGATTCCTTGGGAACGGAGAAGGTATATGATACGTCTCCAACGTATCTATAATTTTTGATTGTTCCATGCTGTTATATTATCAATCTTTGATGTTTTTTATATGCATTTACAACAATTATATATCATTTTTTGGGACTAACCTATTAACTTAGTGTGCTGTGCCAGTTGCTGTTTTGTGCCTGTTTTTTGTTTTACAAAATATCAATACCAAACGAAGTCCAAATGCCACGAAACTTTTTGGAGATTTTTTTCTGGACAATACCAACACTAGAAGCTTCGGGACAAGACCAGACGCCAGAGGAGGTGGCCACGAGCCACCAGGGCGCGCCTGGGGGGGGGGGGGCAGGCGCGCCCTGGTGCCTCGTGGGCCCACCTCAGCTCCGTTTGACCTAATTCCATCACTATAAATTCCCAAAAATCGGGAAACCACCAGGGGAGTCCACGAAATATTTTTTCCGCCGCCGCAAGCTTCTGTTCTCGAGAGATCCCATCTGGGGGCCTTTTCCGGCACTCCGTCGGAGGGGGAATCGATCACGGAGGGGCTCTACATCAACCTTGCTGCCCTTCCGATGATGCGTGAGTAGTTTACCACAGACCTTCGGGTCCATAGTTAGTAGCTAGATGGCTTCTTCTCTCTTTTTGATCTTCAATACAATGTTCTCCTCGATGTTCTTGGAGTTCTATCTGATGTAATCACTTTTTGCGGTGTGTTTGTTGGGATCCGATGAATTGTGAGTTTATGATCAGATTATCCATGAATATTATTTGAGTCTTCTCTGATCTCTTTTATGCATGATTATTATAGCTTCATATTTCTTCTCTGATCTATTGATTTGGTTTGGCCAACTAGATTGATTTATCTTGCCATGGGAAGAGGTGCTTTGTAATGGGTTCGATCTTGCGGTGCTCAATCCCAGTGACAGAAAGGGACATGACACGTATGTATCGTTGCTATTAAGGGTAAAAAGATGGGGTTTATTCATACGTGAGTTTATCTTGTCTACATCATGTCATCTTGCTTAAGGCGTCACTTCGTTCTTTATGGACTTAATACACTAGATGCATGCTGGATAGCGGTCGATGTGTGGAGTAATAGTAGTAGATGCAGACAGGAGTCGGTCTACTTGTCTCGGACGTGATGCCTATATACATGATCATTGCCTTGGATATCGTCATGATTATTTGCTTTTCTATCAATTGTCCAACAGTAATTTGTTTACCCACCGTATGCTATTTTCTTGAGAGAAGCCTCTAGTGAAAACTATGGCCCCCGGGTCTATCTAAATCATATACTAAAACCCTAAAAATACTTGCTGCACTTTTTCTTTATTTATTTTATTTTTGTATTTTTGTTTCTATCTATCTATCTATCTATCACATACAATTTAATCTTGCAACTTACCGCCGAGGGATTGACAACCCCTTGTTTGCGTTGGGTGCAAGGATTTGTTGTTTTGTGTGCAGGTGCTGCTAACGAGGTGTTGCGTGATTCTCCTACTGGATTGATAACCTTGGTTTTATAACTGAGGGAAATACTTATCTCTACTGTACTGCATGTCCCTTCCTCTTCAGGGAATTACCAACGCAGCTCACAAGTAGCAGTATACTCCGCCCACGGCCTGCTATTGTCCGTTTTCTGTAGCCATAGCCATTTTGTTTGCAGCGCCACGTTCATCCATCGCATATCTATAATGCCTAGGCCGCCGGCCCACTTTGGCCGGCAAACAACATCCCATGCAACGGAGCATTTGCCTCCTCCTGCATCCGCCTTGCCGCTCCATAGGAATCCGCAGCAGATTTTGACCATAGCCGTAAGTGTTTTTGGCGGTAGACCCATTGCCAGCATCGAGTGTATCGGGACTGCACTGAGGACGGACTGAACTAGCAGTAGTCTGCTGCTCGGTGGTAGGGTTGCCGCCTTCCAGTGCGGTAGGCGTGCGGCGAGCTGGTCCACGAGCCCTCGAAACTGGGCCGCCGTTTGCTTCCTGATAGATAGAGGTAAACCCAGGTACTTGCACAGGAATTCAGTGATCGAGTAGCCAAGGGTGTCACACACTAGCTGCATCTCATCTTGGGTACACCAGATAGGGATGGCGGCGGTTTTCGCGAAGTTGACTTGCTGTCCGGTTGCATGCCCGAATAGACCCAAGATGGAGGCGCATGCCGCCAGGTCCGGTGCTCTCGGTTTGAGGAAGATGGTGACGTCGTCCGCGAACATAGACAACCTCTGTTTTAGGCCTGAGCGCGCAAGAGGTGTGAGGAGGCCGGTGTCCGTTGCCCTTTTGAACAACCTTTGAAGGGGCTCCATGCATAGGATGAATAGCATAGGAGAGATCGGGCCTCCTTGCTGTAGCCCCCGGTGATTGTAGATCGTTTCGCCCGACACTCCATTTACCATGATCTTCGTCGAAGAAGTCGACAGTAGCCCGCAGATCCAGGCAATCCACCTTTGCCCAAAGCCCGTTTGATGCAAAACCTCGAGGAGGAACGACCATTGGATGGAATCGAAAGCTTTGTGATGTAGGGCAAGACCCTAGGTGGCCCGATGTTCACAAATTGGAGGTGGATTTGAGGAAGAACACCAAGAACACAAGGGGAAAACACAAGAACAACACTCTAATGGACAAGATCCACACCAAGTACTCCTCAAATCACAAGCAATACAAGAGGTGCATCAAGATCCAAGAACAATAAGGGAAATAAAGATACAAAGGTAGTTCATCCAAATCTCTAGGAGAGATGGGTCTTGATGATCTAGATAGATCCTTCCCACAAGGGGGTCTTGATATCCCTAAGGATCTTCTCCAATGGAGGTCTTAAACTCCAATGGAGTGTGCCTCTCTCAAGTGGATTCCCACAAGGGGAGATACATGAGCTAAGCTCCAATGTCTAGATCTAATCTTAGCTATCCTACAAATGAGGTGGAGGAGGAGTATATATAGGTCCAAGACATGAAGGGGTAAGCAGGGGCATAATAGGGATTACATGGGCAAAGCCCAACAGCCACACGCAGGAGGCCCCGTGTGCACGGGGTAAGTGGAGCCCGTGCGCACGGGGTATCCAGAGACCTGGCGGCTTAGCCCGTGCGCACGGGCATGTACCGTGGGCACGGGGTCCCGTGTGTGTTGGAAATATGCCCTAGAGGCAATAATAAAATGGTTATTATTATATTTCCTTGTTCATGATAATCGTTTATTATCCATGCTATAATTGTATTGGTTGTAAACACAAATACATGTGTGGATACGTAGACAACAACATGTCCCTAGTTAGCCTCTACTGGACTAGCTCGTTGATCAAAGATGGCCATGGTTTCCGGGTCATAGACATGATTTGTCATTTGATAACGGGATCACATCATTAGGAGAATGATGTGATGGACAAGACCCAAACTATGAACATAGCATATGATCGTGTCAAGTTTTTTGCTATCGTTTTCCGCATGTCAAGTATCTGTTCCTATGAACATGAGATCATGCAACTCACTGACACCGGAGGAGTACCTTGTGTGTATCAAACGTCGCAATGTAACTGGATGACTATAAAGATGCTCTACAGGTATCTCCGAGGGTGTCTGTTGAGTTGGCATGGATCAAGACTGGGATTTGTCACTCCGTATGACGGAGAGGTATCTCAGGGCCCACTCGGTAATACAGCATCACGATAAGCTTGCAAGCAATGTGACTAAAGATTTAGCCACGGGATCTTGTATTACGGAACGAGTAAAGAGACTTGCCGGTAACGAGATTGAACTAGGTATGGAGATACCGACGATCGAATCTCGGGCAAGTAACATACCGATGGACGAAGGGAACTGCATATGGGATTGACTGAATCCTGATATCGAGGTTCGACCGATAAAGATCTTCGTAGAATATGTAGGAACTAATATGGACATCCAGGTCCCGCTATTGGTTATTGACCGTGGAGGTGTCTCGGTCATGTCTGCATAGTTCTCGAACCCGCAGGGTCTACACACTTAACGTTTGGTGACGATATAAGTATAGTCGAGTTGTTATGGTGGTAACCGAAGGTTGTTCGGAGTCCCGGATGAGATCCCGGACATGACTAGGAACTCCGGAATGGTCCGGAGGTGAAGATTGATATATAGAACGAAGGGTATCGGAGTCCGGAAGTGTTCCGGGGTTACCGGGGTTTTCGCAGGAGAACCGAAAGGGGTTTCGGGGGCCCCGGCAAGTGTTGGGGGGCCTCATGGGCCAAGGGGAGGGAGCACACCAGCCCACTAAGGGGCTGTGCGCCCCCCCTCACCCCATCTCACGAACACCAGAGGGGTGGGGCGCCCCCCTTAGGGCTGCCTCCACCTGGCTTGGGGGGGCAAGTCACCCTAGGGTTTCCCTAGGGGCGCCCCCATCTGTGGTAGCCGCCGCCCCCCCTAGGGGAAACCCTAGGGCGCCCCCTCCTCCTCCCTTCCCCCTATATATAGAGGGGTAGAGGGAGGGCAGCCGGACCCTTTCATGCCACGGCGCTGCCCCTCCTCTCCCTCGTAGCCATCTTCCTCTCCGTAGTGCTTAGCGAAGCTCTGCTGAGATTTCTCCACCACCACCGCCACCACGCCGTCGTGCTGCCGGAGGACTCGAGCTACTACTTCACCATCGCTCGCTGGATCGAGGAGGTGAAGCCGTCATCAAGCCGTACGTGTGTTGAACGCGGAGGTGCCGTCCGTTCGGCGCTTGATCGAGAGTTCGTGGGACGGATCGTGATTGGATCGCGAAGACGTTCGACTACATCAACCGCCTTTCTTAACGCTTCCGCTTAGCGATCTACAAGGGTATGTAGATGCAATCTCTCCTCTCGCAGATGTTCATCTCCTAGATCGATCTTGGTGAGCGTAGGAAATTTTTTGTTTCCCATGCAACGTTCCCCAACAGTGGCATCATGAGCTAGGTTTTTGCGTAGATGACATCACGAGTAGAACACAAAGGAGTTTGTGGGCGTTGATATTCAGATTGCTTCCTTCCTTGGTCTTTTCTTGATTCAGCGGTATTGTGGGATGAAGCGGCCCGGACCAACTTTACATGTCCACGTACATGAGACCGGATCCATTGACTGACATGCGACTTTGTTGCATAAGATGGCTGGCGGGTGTCTCTCTCTCCCACCTTAGTTGAATCGGATTCGACGAAGGCGGTCCTTGTATCCCTACAGGCCCTACACTCCACTACCATGTAGTGCACCCCCATGTAGGGGTGTGTGAAAAGGGTAGTATGTGTATTGGCCTACCAGTGTAACCCTTGTAACATTTCCATCATATATAATATACAAAGTCAGTAGGAGCCTCTCCTACTGTCATGAGCTTTCAAAAAAAAAGGCGGTCCTTGTAGAAGGTTAAATAGCAACTTGCATATCACCGTTGTGGTTTTGCGTAGGTAAGAATCGTTCTTGCTAGATACCCATAGCAGCCACGTAAAACATGCAACAACAAATTAGAGGACGTCTAACTTGTTTTTGCAGGGTATGTTGTGATATGATATGGCCAAAGACATGATGAAATATATTTGATGTATGAGATGATCATGTTTTGTAATAGTTTATCTCGACTTGCATGTCGATGAATACGGCAACCGGCAGGAGCCATAGGGTTGTCTTTAATTATTGTATGACCTGCGTGTCAATCATTAAGTGCTATGTAATGCTTTACTTTATCGCTAAATGGTAGCAATAGTAGTAGAAGCATGGTGGGCGTGACAACCCCGATGGCGACGCGATGATGGAGATCATGGTGTCATGCCGGTGACGATGGAGATCATGCCGGTGCTTTGGAGATGGAGATCAAAAGCACAAGTTCATGGCCATATCATGTCACTTATGATTTGCATGTGATGTTAATCCTTTTATGCATCTTATTTTGCTTAGGACGACGGTAGCATTTTAAGGTGATCCCTCTCTAAAATTTCAAGATAAAATTGTGTTCTCCCCAAGTGTGCACCGTTGCGAAAGTTCATCGTTTCGAAGCACCACGTGATGATCGGGTGTGATAGACTCTACGTTCACATACAACGGGTGCAAGCCAGTTTTGCACATGCGGAACACTTGGGTTAAACTTCACGAGCCTAGCATGTACAGACATGGCCTCGGAACACAAGAGACCGAAAGGTCAAACATGAGTCATATAGTAGATATGATCAACATGGAGATGTTCACCATTGAAACCACCTCATCTCACGTGATGATCGGACTTGGGTTGGTGAATTTGGATCATGTTACACTCGGACGACCGGAGGGATGCGATTTGAGTGGGAGTTTTAAGTAATTTGATTAACTAAACCTCATTATCTTGAACAATAGTCTAAGTTGTCTGTGCAAATTTATGGTGTAGATCTATGGCTCGCGCAGTAGCTCCCCTGAATTTCAATGCGTTCCTAGAGAAAGCTAAGCTGAAAGATGATGGAAGTAACTTTGTAGACTAGGCCCATAATCTGAGGATTATCCTCACGGCTGCCCAAAAGGCTTATGTCCTTGATGCACCGCTTGGTGAGCAACCCCTTCCGGCGTCTGTGGACGTTATGAACGCCTGGCAGGCGCGTGTTGATGACTACTCAATAGTTCAGTGCGCCATGTTGTATGGCTTAGAACCGGGACTTCAAAGGCGTTTTGAAACGTCATGGAGCATATGAGATGTTCCAGGAGTTGAAGTTTATTTTTGAGAAAAATGCCCGGATCGAGAGGTATGAGACCTCCGATAAGTTCTATGCTTGCAAGATGGAGGAGAATGGGTCTGTCAGTGAACACATACTCAAAATGTCTGGGTATTACATCCGTCTGGCTGAGTTGGGAGTTGTGCTCCCGCTAGAGGCGATCACTGACAGAGTTCTTCAATCGCTACCACCTAGCTACAAGAGCTTTGTGTTGAACTATAACATACAAGGGATGAACAAGTCAGTCGCCGAGCTATTTGCGATGCTGAAAGTCGCTGAGTCAGACATCCAGAAGGAGCATCAAGTGTTGATGGTCAATAAAACCACTAGTTTCAAGAAGAATGGCAAGGGCAAGAAGGGAAACTCCTAGAAGAGTGGCAAAGTAGTTGCCCATCCCATGAAGAAACCCAAGGCTGGGCCCAAGCCGGAAATTGAGTGCTTCTATTGCAACGGAACTGGCCACTGGAAGCGGAATTGCCCCAAGTATCTGGCCGACAAGAAGGGGGCCAACGCCAAACAAGGTATATATGATATACATGTTATTGATGTGTACCTTACCAACTCTCGTTGTAGTGCCTGGATATTTGATACCGGTGCGGTTGCTCACATTTGCAACTCAAAGCAGGAACTGGGGAATAGACGGAGGCTGGCGAAGGACGAAGTGACGATGCGCGTGGGAAATGGTTCCAAGGTTGATGTGATCGCCGTCGGCACGCTCGCTCTTCGATTACCATCGGGATTAGTGATGAACCTGAATAATTGTATTTAGTGCCTGCGTTGAGCATGTACATTATATCTGGATCTTGTTTAATGCGAGACGGTTACTCATTTAAATCAGAGAATAATGGTTGTTCTATTTATATGGGTAATATCTTTTATGGTCATGCACCCATTGTGAGGGGTTTATTCTTATTGAATATCGATAGTGCTGATACACATGTTCATAACATTGATGCCAAAAGATGTAGAGTTGAGAATGATAGTACCACTTTCTTGTGGCACTGCCGCTTAGGTCATATTGGTGTAAAACGCATGAAGAAACTCCATGCTGATGGACTTTTGGAGTCACTTGATTTTGAATCACTTGACACATGCGAACCATGCCTCATGGGCAAGATGACTAAGACCCCGTTCTCCGGAACAATGGAACGGGCAAGTGACTTGTTGGAAATCATGGATACTGATGTGTGCGGTCCAATGAGCATTGAGGCGCGCGGTGGATATCGTTACTTTCTCACCTTCACCGACGATTTGAGTAGATATGGGTATGTTTACTTAATGAAACACAAGTCTGAAACGTTTGAAAAGTTCAAGCAATTTCAGAGTGAAGTTGAGAATCATCGTAACAAGAAGATCAAATTCCTACGTCTGATCGAGGGGGAGAATATCTGAGTTATGAGTTTGGTAGTCACTTAAGACAATGTGGAATTGTTTCACAGTTGACGCCACCTGGAACACCACAGCGTAATGGTGTGTCCGAACGTCGTAATCGAACCTTATTGGATATGGTGCGTTCTATGATGTCTCTTACCGATTTGCCACTATCATTTTTGGGTTATGCGTTAGAGACAGCTGCATTCACTTTAAATAGGGCGCCATCTAAGTCCGTTGAGACGACACCGTATGAACTGTGGTTTGGCAAGAAACCAAAGTTGTCATTTCTTAAAGTTTGGGGATGCGATGCTTATGTCAAAAAGCTTTAGCCAGAAAAGCTGGAACCCAAAGCGGACAAATGCGTCTTCATAGGATATCCAAAAGAGACGGTTGGGTATACCTTCTATCTCAGATCCGAAGGCAAAGTGTTTGTCGCTAAGAACGGGTCCTTTCTCGAGAAAGAGTTTCTCTCGGAAGAATTGAGTGGGAGTAAGATAGAACTTGATGAGGTTGTTGAACCTTTACTTCAACCAGAGAGTAGCACTGCGCAGAAAGATGTTTCTGTGGAACCTACGTCAGTTGAAGAGGAAGCTGATGATGGTGATCATGAAGCTTCGGATCAAGTTACTATCGAACCTCGTAGGTCGACAAGGATACGTACTGCTGCTGAGTGGTACGGTAACCCTGTCTTAAAGGTCATGTTGTTGGACAACGATGAACCTACGAGCTATGGCGAAGCGATGGTGGGCCCGGATTCCGACAAATGGTTAGAGGCCATGAAATCCGAGATGGGATCCATGTATGAAAACAAAGTATGAACTTTGGAAGTATTACCTGAAGGGCAGAAGGCCATTCAGAATAAATGGATCTTCAAGAAGAAGACGGACGCGGACGGTAATGTCACCATCTATAAAGCTCGACTTGTGGCAAAGGGTTTTTCACAAGTTCAAGGAGTTGACTACGATGAGACTTTCTCACCCGTAGCGATGCTTAAGTCCGTCAGAATCATGTTAGCAATAGCTACATTTTTTGATTATGAAATTTGGCAGATGGATGTCAAAACAGCGTTCCTTAACGGTTTTCTTAAGGAAGAGTTGTATATGATGCAACCAGAAGGTTTTGTCGATCCAGAGAATGCTGACAAAGTTTGCAAACTCCAGCGATCCATTTATGGACTGGTGCAAGCGTCTCGGAGTTGGAATCTTCGCTTTGATGAGGTGATCAAAGCGTTTGGGTTTATACAAGTTTACGGAGAAGCTTGTATTTACAAGAAAGTGAGTGGGAGCTCTATAGCGTTTCTAATATTATATGTGGATGACATATTGCTGATTGGAAACAATATAGAACTTTTGGAAAGCGTGAAGGAATATTTGAACAAGAGTTTTTCAATGAAGGACCTAGGAGAAGCTTCTTTCATATTAGGCATCAAAATCTATAGAGATAGATCAAGACGCTTAATAGGACTTTCACAGAGCACATACCTTGATAAAGTTTTGAAGAAGTTCAAAATGGATCAGTCCAAGAAGGTGTTCTTGCCTGTTTTGCAAGGTGTGAAGTTGAGTAAGACCCAATGCCCAGCGACTACAGAGGATAGAGAAAAGATGAGTGTCATCCCCTATGCTTCTGCCATAGGCTCTATCATGTATGCGATGCTGTGCACAAGACCAGATGTTAGCCTTGCCATAAGTATGGCCGGAAGGTTTCAAAGTGATCCAGGAGTGGAACACTGGACAGCGGTCAAGAATATTCTTAAGTACCTGAAAAGGACTAAGGAAATGTTTCTCGTTTATGGAGGTGATCAAGAGCTCGTCGTAAAAGGTTACGTCGATGCAAGCTTTGACACTGATCCGGATGACTCTAAGTCTCAAACCAGATACATATATATTCTAAATGGGGGAGCGGTAAGCTGGTGCAGTTCCAAGCAAAGCGTGGTAGCTGATTCTACATGCGAAGCGGAGTACATAGCTGCCTCGGAGGCGGCGAAGGAAGGTGTCTGGATGAAGCAGTTCATGACAAATCTTGGAGTTGTGCCCAGTGCACTGGACCCGATGACTCTGTTCTGTGACAACACTGGTGCCATTGCTCTAGCCATGGAACCAAGGTTTCACAAGAGGACCAGACACATAAAGCGACGCTTCAATTCCATCCGCGATGCGATCAAGGAGGAGGACATAAACATTTGCAAAGTGCACACGGATCTGAATGTTGCAGATCCGTTGACTAAACCTCTTCCACGGGCAAAACATGATCAACACCAGAACTCTATGGGTGTTAGATTTATAACCATGTAATGCTAGATTATTGACTCTAGTGCAAGTGGGAGACTGTTGGAAATATGCCCTAGAGGTAATAATAAAATGGTTATTATTATCTTTCCTTGTTCATGATAATCGTTTATTATCCATGCTATAATTGTATTGGTTGGAAACACAAATACATGAGTGGATACGTAGACAACAACATGTCCCTAGTGAGCCTCCACCGGACTAGCTCGTTGATCAAAGATGGCCATGGTTTCCGGGTCATAGACATGAGTTGTCATTTGATAACGGGATCACATCATTAGGAGAATGATGTGATGGACAAGACCCAAACTATGAACGTAGCATATGATCGTGTCAAGTTTATTGCTATCATTTTCCGCATGTCAAGTATCTGTTCCTATGACCATGAGATCATGCAACTCACTGACACCGGAGCAGTACCTTGTGTGTATCAAACGTCGCAACGTAACTGGGTGACTATAAAGATGCTCTACAGGTATCTCCGAGGGTGTCTGTTGAGTTGGCATGGATCAAGACTGGGATTTGTCACTCCGTATGACGGAGAGGTATCTCAGGGCCCACTCGGTAATACAGCATCACGATAAGCTTGCAGGCAATGTGACTAAAGAGTTAGCCACGGGATCTTGTATTACGGAACGAGTAAAGAGACTTGCCGGTAACGAGATTGAACTAGGTATGGAGATACCAACGATCGAATCTCGGGCAAGTAACATACCGATGGACGAAGGGAACTGCATACGGGATTGACTGAATCCTGACATCGAGGTTCGACTAATAAAGATCTTCGTAGAATATGTAGGAACTAATATGGACACCCAGGTCCCGCTATTGGTTATTGACCGTGGAGGTGTCTCGATCATGTCTGCATAGTTCTCGAACCTGCAGAGTCTACACACTTAATGTTTGGTGACGATATAAGTATAGTCGAGTTGTTATGGTGGTAACCGAAGGTTGTTCGGAGTCCCGGATGAGATCCCGGACATGACGAGGAACTCTGGAATGGTCCGGAGGTGAAGATTGAAATATAGGACGAAGGGTATCGGAGTCCGGAAGTGTTCCGGGGTTACCGGGGTTTTCGCAGAAGAACCGAAAGGGGTTTCGGGGGGCCCGGCAAGTGTTGGGGGGCCTCATGGGCCAAGGGGAGGGAGCACACCAGCCCACTAAGGGGCTGTGCGCCTCCCCTCACCCCATCTCACGAACACCAGAGGGGTGGGGCGCCCCCCCTAGGGCTGCCTCCACCTGGCTTGGGGGGCAAGTCACCCTAGGGTTTCTCTAGGGGCGCCCCCATCTGTGGTAGCCGCCGGCCCCCCTAGGGGAAACCCTAGGGCGCCCCCTCCTCCTCCCTTCCCCCTATATATAGAGGGGTAGAGGGAGGGCAGCCAGACCCTTTCAAGCCACGGCGCTGCCCCTCCTCTCCCTCGTTGCCATCTTCCTCTCCGTAGTGCTTAGCGAAGCTCTGCTGAGATTTCTCCACCACCACCACCACCACGCCGTCATGCTGGCGGAGGACTCGAGCTACTACTTCACCATCGCTCACTGGATCAAGGAGGTGAAGGCGTCATCAAGCCGTACGTGTGTTGAACGCGGAGGTGCCGTCCGTTCGGCGCTTGATCGGGAGTTCGCGGGACAGATCGTGATTGGATCGCGAAGACGTTCGACTACATCAACCGCGTTTCTTAACGCTTCCGCTTAGCGATCTACAAGGGTATGTAGATGCAATCTCTCCTCTCGTAGATGTTCATCTCTAGATCGATCTTGGTGAGCGTAGGAAATTTTTTGTTTCCCATGCAACGTTCCCCAACAGTGTGCACGGGGTCTAAGGGCCCGTGCGCACGGGGTGTCCAGAAGCTCGCATCTCGTCGCCTTCTCGTGGACATCCGTCGATGCACATGGAACCTCGCCTTCTTCTTGACGGTTCCTTCTCCGCTTCCAAGCTTCCTTTTTCGATGGTGTAGGCGCTCGCTTGTGGATGACCTCCTCCATGGCACAATCATCATTGGGCTCAAACCTATACATGTACATGGTAGGACGGTCAAGTAGTATACCATCCTCAAAGGGCACAAGTGAACACGTGTATAGGAGATGATTCACGTTTATATATGTGAAGTAGATGTGGCACGTGTCACTTGCCAAACGGACTCTTGACATGGTGATGTCCGTAGGATGCTCCGCATCATCCCCTCCCCCTTGGAAAAGATCCGTCCTCGGATCAAAAACCAAAACACCATGGGAAAGAGATGGCGTCGCCGTGTAGAAGTGGACGATCACCAAGCATTCATCATCTTGAAGCTCGAAATGGGCACTCTCCGATGTCGCACCGTTTTGTGATTCCTTCAAAAGGAGAAATGACAACAAACACTTGGAAAAACAAATGTGGTTAGCGTTAGTGCAAAACCGAACATGCAAGTGGTGATTCACTGAACAAGTGTCGTCATCATGCATAGCATATTGTGTGACAAGGAAGTGTGGCATGTCAAGTAAGCATATGAATTGAGCATGATCAAGGTCATGAGGGAAACTAGCATGCTTCACATGAAAGACGGCAAAAGCTCCAAATATATGGGAGAAAGCTATGGGGGCAATCTCATTAGCAAGACTAAAAGCATTGTTGCACTCAATACATGGCAATTCATCTAGCATGAGAGAAGCAACATATGGAGCAATTGGACAATATTCAATAGCAATCATGTGTAAAGCAAGGCAATGGTTGTCATCAACCGCATGAAACGAGCAAGTATGAATCATCGGTGATGCAACAAGGCAAGCATTCATAGTAAGCATGTCGTGCAAACTAGTGGAGCGAAGATGCAACACACTAGAGGTAATCATGGCAATCATGTCATGTGAGCAAATAATAGGCATAACAAATGCGCATGACATACCGGAAGCACGAAAGCGAAAAATGAACAAAGTATCATCATAGGCGTGGGGTACATAGCAAACATGGCAATAACAAGTGATATCTCCACCAAGCATGCAAACACACATACAAGTAGTAGAATCAAGTGTCATGTGAGATGCAAAGCATGGGTCACAAATGCATGGCAAAGGCATAGGAATGAGCATATCATGCAAAGTGAACATGGCAAGATGGGCAAATGATATATAATGGACAATAACCCATAACCATGTGAGGGCCATGTAGAAGAAATGCGCGAAGTCATTGCGCGATGGGAGCGGTGGGAGTGACAATCCGCGGAATCCCAAATCATCACTGCTCTCTCGAGCTCGTTTTGTCAACTCTTGCGTTTGCGAGGTCGACGAGGAAACATGTGTACCTACACAACATAGGGACAAACGAAACAACATGTGTGCGTGGTAAATGTACACATCATCCATCATGATGTGTATGTGCACGTTAGAGTTAGCACAAAATAAGCAATGCTCAAAGAAATTTGAGGCATGGTATAAGAACATGTCATCCATCATGAAAGAATAGTTGTTATGTATAACATGATGAGGATGCAAATTATAGCAAGTGTGAGGCGCATCAAAAAGCATTGTCATTCATGGGATGCATATGGTGCACACAATCATTGGGATCATGCAATTCATGGGATGGACCAAAATCTCCTAACATGTATGAGGAAACTATGTGGGTCGCCTCATGAGCAATAGCGGAAACATAATATGGAGAAAATGGACAACATGGAAAACAATGCATGTCCAAAGCTAGGTGGTCATGGCATGGCATATGATAGAAATGATGCAAAGTAAGCATATCAATATCATCACAAGAAAAACAAATGCCAATAACCATGGGCTTGTCATCTATGCCATATGTGCAAATTGGGTTTATTTTAATGGCATATGCATAGTCACTACGATGAGATTGCAAATATGACATATGTTAGATCTCATTCAAAGCATATGACAAGTCAAGAGGGGTTGCAAACATGATGTGACCGATAGAATTAGCACAAGAAATCCTATGCAACATGGCATCACAACTAATAGACTCCGCATGGCAATCATCAAACTCATCATAAATGGGTAAATCATCACATGGGGAAATCATACTAGCATGAAGCGTGTCAATAGGAGGATATACATCATGCAAGCAATCAATGTCAAGAATGTCCACTAGTGGGACAAGAGCATCACCTTCACCTATGTTACCTTTCTCATTCCACTCATGTGGTGTAGGTGTGGTGGCAAGGACCAACTTGTGGTCATCATCATCGTGATGGAACCATGTGGGGGGGTGTATCATAGTCCACCATGGACATCGTCTTGTCCAAAGGAAGGACGAAGTCGTCGAAGATCGGGGCGTCGTCGTATATGGGACCTAGCACCAAATGAGAAGACACAATAGAGGTAGAGGGTAAGTCGTTAGAAATCGAAATGGCCTCACATGCCCTATCAACTACCTCACTCTCTCTATGTGGTGTCTCACTCACTCCCTCAAAATAGGTGCACTCAATATCACATATGGTGGAGTCACTCAAATCACTCAAGTGGTGGTGGTGGTGGCTCTCCTCACATGGGAATTGGGTCATCTCATCATATATGGGGCTAGTGGTGAAGTCACTCTCACTCTCAATATGGTGGCATAAGTCACTCAACTCATCATCATACGCCTCCTTGGTCGAAGGGAAAATCCCATGCTCAACCGTCTCGTCGTCGCCGTGGATGAAGGCCGAAGATGGCACATCATCACTCGCCTCCATGACCGAAGGGAACATCCCATGCTCGATCATCTCGTCACCGTCGTCATGGATGAAGGCCGAAGATGGCACATCATCACTCTCGCCTCTAAATATGGAAGCATCATCCTTGCTCGCCACCTTGTCGCTCGCCGCCAAATCTTGATCCTTGAGTTGCTCCATATTCGTAGTCGTCGTCGTGCCGTCTTCAAAAAGAGTCGTGGTAGACTCGGCATCGTCAATGCCACAAAGAGGTATGGCGGTGAAGTCGAACTTGGAAGCATCGTCTTGGAGCTCGTTGGGCATGGACATCGTGGTGGTACTAGCCTCATGATCGCCGTCTTGGAGCGTGGTCGTCACGAAGTGTGCTCGTGGTCGAGTGGACTTGGCCTTCATGTGTTCTTGTGCCGCTTGGAGAGCACCAATGTACATGTCGTTGAGGGACTCGTAGTTGTTGGTGAAGAGAGTCTTGGCGATGTCATTGTTCAATCCCATCGCGAAGTGGAACTTCATCCAAATGGGGTCGTCCACACCGGCTCGTCGCAAGGCTTTCTTCATCTCCTTGAAGTATTTGTCGAGGGGCTTGGATCCTTGTATGGTTTTCTCCAATTGGTGAAGAAGATGTTCCATGTAGGCGGAAGGCACAAATTCTCGCCGCATCACTTTCTTCGTCTTGGGCCAACTCGTGTTGTAGCTCTTCGAAGGTGTGTGAAGCCACCATGTCGACGCGTAGTCGTGGAAGGTACTTGTGGCGCACTTCACTTGATCTTCGGAGGGGACTTGATGTAGCTTGAGGTAGTCGTCCATCTTGCGCTCCCACTCAAGATACTCCTCGGGGTCTGGAGTTCCATAAAACGGAAGCTCGTGGTCGGTGTCGAGGTTGTAGTAGCTCGTGGAAGTCGCTGACTTGAGCTCGTGGAGTAGGCGAAGATGCCGTACATCCGAAGGCGAAGATGCCTTGAAGTCACCTGGCAAAGATGCCAATGTAGTGGATGAAGCCACAGCCTTGGGGTCGATGTCGATGTACTGTAGGGCCCGTGCGCACGGGGGTGCAGGAGGCCGTGTGCACGGGGGTCGCAGGCCCGTGTGCACGGGGGTGACTGAGCAGCCAACTCACGTCCAGAAGGTTGCTCTTCCTGGTCTTGTCGGTGTCGATGCCGTTGTGTACTTGCCGGAGATGGTAGCTCAGGAGTCTTTGCACTTAAGCGTCTTCTCGAAGATGATGAAGACCGCTTGCCGGAGTTGATGAGGACCTTGAACTCCTCCATGTACTTGTCCATCTTGGCGTCGATGAAGTTCTTCATAGCATCGAACTCGTCGTCGTGGTTGTAGACCGAAGGAGATGTGCCGTCCCTATCCATAGAAGCACTCGAGAAGGTGTGAGAACGAGATGGAATGAACATACCAAAGTTACCTCTTTCTGAAGTTGTAGATGGATATCAAATACCACAATGTATTTAAGGAAAAGAGTGCACTTGGTGAAAAACCTTGTCCAACCTACAGAAATGGCTTATAGTGGAGCAAGGTGGGGTTAGTGGCACAAATTCATGCAAATTGAAGTCCAAGCTATGTAAATGTTGAAATCAAGCCAAAGGACTCAAAATGCAAAGCAAGTGATCACAAATATAGAGGAGGGCAATAAAGAAACACACACGGTGGGATAATGGGGCTTGTGCAACTATAGGAATGAGCAATACAAAATTGCCTAACGAAGACTAAGCTCGTGTTGCACAAACACAAGGAGAGACGCTAGCGTGATTGCACGTTTGGGCACGATTCACCACTTGGCACCAACCTATATGTATGCAAGCAAAATGTTTCCTATTCCATGTATCCTCATGCACAAGTATCTCTTTTCATGCTCAACACTCTTTTGCTTATAAGCTTTTGATCTTTCTTTTTCTTGCTTAAAAGCTTTTTTTGTTGCTCTCTTCTCTTCCTTTCCACAATGCTTATTGAGCCTCAACCAAACATATGAGATAAGTATCGTAAGATATGCACGGGAGCAAGCAATTGCACAATATGATATATCAAATGATGCAACAATATGATATCGTACCACTAAGGTGCACAAGTTTTCGCGAAGCCCGGCAATACTCGGATAGCTAGTCTCAATAGGTATGAAGGTATTCACAAAGATGGTGGGGCTATCAAGATGTAATGGCAAGGAAGGAAAATTTTATGACGGAATGGATACCTTCGTCACACTTAACCTTGCACGAAGTCGGGGGTAACCGGCCTTGCTTCCGGTTGAAGATGGTCTCAAAGGATGGGTGGTCGTCGTCGATGCGGGATGTCGTGGTGGATGTAGTTGATGTAACGATTCAATACTCGTATCGCTCCATGTCGTCGGTGGTTATGAAGATGTAACTGTCCCTAACTGCCGAAACACCTTAGGAGACTCAAATCACAACTCAAACAACCACAAATGCAATGGAAACCAACATGGGTTAGGTTGCGGAAGTTTATGGTGGTGGTGCGGAAGTTATGGCGGAGGGCCTATGCAAAGATGCAAAAATGCAAAAAATTTGATGGAGTCAAATGGTGGTAAAACCAAGATGAGCAGCTCAGGCACGTCGCTAGCTTTTCAACGAGCCAAAGAACGCCCAAATCGGAGTTCGGAAGTGGGAGATATGGCCGAAAACGTGAAGCGGTGCTGGCTGTTCCTGTAGGGGTCGTGCGCACGGGGTCTAGGGCCCGTGGACACGGGGTCCCGTGCGCATGGTACAAGGCCGTGGACACGGGGTGTCCAGAAACTTCGCGAGGGCCCGTGCGCACGGGGTCTGGGGTCCGTGGACACGGGGGTGACGGAAATTTCGCGATTTCAACTCCAAATTCGAAGGGGGAAAAGAAAAATTGGGCTATGGGGACGCAAAAGGAGATGGATCTACTTGCTACACACCAGATCCACGGATCAAAATCAACAAAAACTCACAAGGAACAACAAATCACAAAAAAATGGTATGGCTCTTTTCGTGAGGAATTTTCAAAATTGGCAAGAAAAATTCGAACTAAAGGCTAGAACATGGGGGGTAGGGCTCCAAATTCGTGTCAACGTGGCTCATGATACCAAGATGATGTAGGGCAAGACCCTAGGTGGTCCGATGTTCACGAATTGGAGGTGGATTTGAGGAAGAACACCAAGAACACAAGGGGAAAACACAAGAACAATACTCTAATGGACAAGATCCACACCAAGTACTCCTCAAATCACAAGCAATACAAGAGGTGCATCAAGATCCAAGAACAACAAGGGAAATAAAGATACAAAGGTAGTTTATCCAAATCTCTAGGAGAGATGGGTCTTGCTGATCTAGATAGATCCTTCCCACAAGGGGGTCTTGATATCCCTAAGGATCTTCTCCAATGGAGGTCTTGAACTCCAATGGAGTGTGCCTCTCTCAAGAGGATTCCCACAAGGGGAGATACATGAGCTAAGCTTCAATCTCTAGATCTAATCTTAGCTATCCTACAAATGAGGTGGAGGAGGAGTATATATAGGTCCAAGACATGAAGGGGTAAGCAGGGGCATAATAGGGATTACATGGGCAAAGCCCAACAGCCACACGCAGGAGGCCTCGTGCGCACGGGGTAAGTGGAGCCCGTGCGCACGGGGTATCCAGAGACCTGGCGGCTTAGCCCATGCGCACGGGCATGTACCGTGGGCACGGGGTCCCGTATGCACGGGGTCTAAGGGCCCGTGCGCACGGGGTGTCCAGAAGCTTCGCAGCTCGTCGCCTTCTCGTGGACATCCGTCGATGCACGTGGAACCTCGCCTTCTTCTTGATGGTTCCTTCTCCGCTTCCAAGCTTCCTTCTTCGATGGTGTAGGCGCTCGCTTGTGGATGACTTCCTCCATGGCACAATCATCATTGGGCTCAAACCTATACATGCACATGGTAGGACGGTCAAGTAGTATACCATCCTCAAAGGGCACAAGTGAACACGTGTAAAGGAGATGATTCACCTTTATATATGTGAAGTAGATGTGGCACGTGTCACTTGCCAAACGGACTCTTGACATGGTCATGTCCGTAGGATGCTCCGCATCACCTTGGAGATGTCAAGTTTCACCAAGACTGTGGGATCTCGCAGCGCGTGCAGACGGCGGGCCGTGCATTGCACAAGCATGAAATTAACGTGTAGAGATCTTCCACCAACAAACGCGCTCTGGTGGTTGCCCACGAGGTGTGGCAACTCCTCCACTAATCTAGAAGCCAGCGCCTTGTCGAAGATCTTAAGTGCACCATGCACGAGGCTAACTGGCTTGAAGTCCGTGAGCTCGACAGCCCCCGCCTTTTTAGGCAAGAGGAAGACGATCGCCTTGTTGATCGCCGGCAGTCCACGCATGTCGCCTCGGGAAAACTGGTCCATTGCGCGCATTAGATCATCCTTAATGATGCTCCAACATGAGGCGTAGAATCTGCCCGTGAATCCGTCCGGCCCCGGGGCTTTGTCCATTGGCATGCTTTTAATGACTCGTTCCATTTCCTCCGCTGTGAAAGGGGCTTCTAGGTGCGCCAGGTTGTGCACAGGTGATGACCCACAAGTATAGGGGATCAATCGTAGTCCTTTCGGTAAGTAAGAGTGTCAAAACCAACGAGGAGCAGAAGGAAATGACAAGCGGTTTTCAGCAAGGTATTTTCTGCAAGCACTGAAATTATCGGTAACGAGTAGTTTGATAGCAAGATAATTTGTAACAAGTGACAAGTAGCAATAGTAATAAAGAGTGCAGCAAGGTGGCCCAATCCTTTTTGTAGCAAAGGACAAGCCGGAACGATCTCTTATAATAAGCAAAGCGTTCTCGAGGACACATGGGAATTTCATCTAGTCACTTTAATCATGTTGGTTTGCACTACTAGGGAAAAGCTTACAGGTAGAACATTAGTAGTAGCGCGGGAAAATAAGCAGCACTGCTGCTAATTAGCAGTAGCGTGGGATTTCGACAGAGCTACAAGTAAGGCCTTAGTAGTAGCGCTGGAAATACTAACCGCGCTACTGCTAAGTGGGCCCCAACGTGCCCACCGACGCTAGCTGTAGTAGTAGCGCCCTCCAAAATACAGCGCTACTGCTAAAGTTTTAGCAGTAGCGCCGGCTCTGACAAAACCGCTACTACTAATGGGCCCCACTTAGTAGTAGCGCTGCTCCGAACAAGCGCTACTACTATGCACCTTAGCAGTAGCGCCGGCATAAATACAGCGCTACTACTAGGCGTGGCTGCTGCAACCTTTTCACCCACCCCCTCTCCCCCTCCCCCTTCCTCCCCCCCTTTGCCCTCTCCCCTCTCTAAGTTACTTCTCCACCATTATTGCCCTTCTTGTCTCTTCCTTCTACCTCTCTTCTCTCCCCATTAATGCCCCCCTCCACCATAATTCTCCTCCATAAATGGCCTCTTTTCTTTATCTTCCTCATTTATTTGGCTCTCCCTCCTTCCATACATATATATCCCTTTCCCACTCCTAGATTTGGCTCATAGCTACCTAGCTCATCTCTCTCCCGCTCCATTAGTTAGCTAGAGTCATCTCTAGCTCCTCCCAACAACTAGATCTAGCTAGCTAGCCATCCACTTTCGATCCCTATAGGTAGCGAAGGCCTCATCTAACCGTGCTCGATCTCTCTCGGGAGATAGGTGAGTAAAAAGTTGTGCATTTCAAGAATGGGAATATGTGTGTTTGCGATATGAAGGGATTTGTGCGAGTGACATGCCCCCTGAGTTGCTTATGTTTTGCCGAAATGTCGATTTATTTCCGTTTCGGCGAATTTCGAGCAAACTCTATATGTCCTATTTTTAGGCAAGGTCATGCCAAATTTTTGTATGACTTTGATGCATGCATGCATTTTGTTTATAATCCTTTTGCTTGTTATATCACGCAGTCGGTCATGAAGGTGAGTGGAAGGAAGGTGGAGCGATACTTGCAATCCGCGGTGACGGACATGTATGCAAATAATCGGACTGGGATTAGATGTCCGTGTACAAGATGCAAAGAAGGAGTCATTTTGGACCCCTTTCATCGTGGCAGTTTGAAGGCGCACCTGCTCATGAAAGGTTTCATGGATGGCTATACTCGGTGGATAAGTGAAGATGATGATGAGGAGGTCCACATGGCAGGCAATAACGACTTGGGGCTAGACGAAGAGATGACCGATCGACCCGAAGACGATGGCGCCGGACATGGCGGCGGGGAAGAGTCCGGACATGGCGGCGGAGAAGATTCCGGACACGGCGAAGAAGAGTCCGGACATGGCGGAGAAGAGGCGGCGGACACGCCGCAGTCTTCGACGTGACTAAGTTCAGTCGTGCAGGACCCTCATGTTCGAGACCTGCTTCGCAAGAATACGACTACCGACAGAGCTGCTTCTAGAGAGGAGGACAAGCTGGCACAACTGGAAGTAGACTCGAAGACTCCATTGTATGACGGTTGCGATCCCGAGGTGACCCGCTTGAGTTTCACGCTCGAACTTCTAAAGACGAAGGCCAAAAACAAATGGACAGACGCAAGCCTCGATGAGCATTTGAAGCATCTACATAATAAAGTTCTTCCCGCGGGGAACGTGTGTCCAACTAGTGTCGAGGAGGCCAAGAAAATTGTTTGCCCTCTTGATCTGCCGCACATTAGATACCACGCATGCATCAACGATTGCATCATTTATCGGGAGGAGCACGCAGAAAAAACCAGCTGTCCAGTGTGCAATGCTTCTCGATACAAGAAGGCCGGAGAAAAAGCTCCTCAGAAAGTTGTATGGTACTTTCCGATCACTCCCCGTCTGCAGCGGTATTTCATAGATCCTAAGAAAGCAAAGCTCATGCGCTGGCACGCGGAGAGGAAGAAGCCCGACGATGGAGATGATCCGAAGCTGAGACACCTCGCAGATGCTAGCCAGTGGAGAGCATTCAACGCCGAATATCGATTTTTCGCAGAAGATGCAAGGAACATCGTGCTTGGCATGAGTACCGATGGCATGAATCTGTTTGGAAACCAGAACACCAACCACAGCACATGGCCTATCATTGTATGGATGTACAACCTCCCCCCATGGAAGTGCATGAAGACAAAGTACATACACATGAGCATGCTGATTCAAGGGCCGAAACAACCGGGAAATGATATTAACCTGTATCTGGGGCTACTGAAAGAGGAGCTACACACGTTATGGAAATCACCGGTCAAGACATGGGACGCTAGCACAGGAGATTATTTCTATATGAGAGCCGCACTGATGACGCCGGTGCACGACTATCTCGGTTACGGGTATGTCTCAGGCCAGGTGTGCCACGGATACTGCGGATGCACAAGGTGCATGGATGATACAACGTCTCAGCAGCTTACGTTAACGAAAGATGGCGGGTCTGGGAAAATCGTGTACATGGGGCATCGGAGATGGCTCGAGAAGGATGACCCGTGGAGAAAACGTGGAGATCTATTCAATGGTTTGGCTGAGCATCGAGGACCTCCACGTAAGAGGAGCAGCGCCGAAATCAACGAGCTATTGAAAAACTGGGAACAGTGCCCCGCGCCGGGAAAGATGAAAAAGGCGCCGGAGCCGCTGCTGAAGGTATGGAAAACGAGGTCTGTTTTCTGGGACATGGACTACTGGCCCAATCACGACACGCCTCATTGCCTTGATCAAATGCATATCACGAAGAATGTCCTCGAGAGCTTGCTTGGCACACTGATGAACATGCCGGAGAACACCAAGGATGGGCTGAGGGCAAGGAAAGACTTGGAAGATTTGGAGATCAGGGGAGATCTCCACATGCCGCCCCGTAAAAAGTCGACAGAGGAGACGGAGACGGAGGCGGGGGAAAGGGGCAGAAAAGCCAACAAGAAGGAGGAGAATTATTGCCCCCCTTCTTGCTTCACCTTAAGTGCGAAGGAGATCGATCAATTCATCAAGTGCCTTACGGGAATCAAAGTCAGTTCCGGTTACTGTGGGAAGATAAGTAGATTTCTAGACACCAAGAAGAAAAGGTTCAGCGGGATGAAGTCTCATGACTGTCACGTGATGATGACGCAGATACTCCCGGTTGCCATTAGAGGGATAATGGACAAGCACGTCCGTGACACGCTTACTGGTCTCTGCAACTTCTTCGACGTTATCTCTCGAAAGTCCATCAGTGTGAAGCAGCTCCGAAGGCTACAGGAAGAGAACGTTGTCATACAATGTGAGCTTGAAATGTACTTCCCGCCCGCGTTCTTTGACGTCATGGTGCATCTATGTGTCCACATCATTGAGGACATCATTGACCTCGGGCCGACATTCCTTCACAGCATGATGCCGTTAGAGAGGATGAATGGGGTCATCAAAGGATTCGTTCGTAACATGTCCCGTCCCGATGGGAGCATCGTCCAGGGGTATCTGACCCAAGAGTGCATCTCCTTTTGCGAGAATTATCTAGGCGTCGGAGACCCTGTTGTTGGTTTGCCCGTCAAGAAGCACCATGGGAGGCTCGGAGGAGAAGGTCACAACAACGGCAGGAGGGAATTGCACATGGACTACTCGGGTCGACGGAACGACTTTGACAGGGCTAACTTAGTAGTGCTACAACACCTAGATGCGGTAGAAGATTATGTGACACTGCACAAAGAAACCATCGCAAAGAAGTACCGTGATCAGGGGATGCGCAAGACGGACGCCGAAGTTACTGTAGAGCACAACTCCACTTTCTTGCGTTGGTTCAAAGAGCAAGTTCTTGCTAATCCCCGGAAGAGGGCAGTGCGGACGGATTGCTCATATACGCCTTAGCACATGGCCCCGCGCCCAACCTCGCGACCTATCAGGAATACGATATCAATGGGTACACGTTCTACACGGAGGCCAAAGACATGAACAGTGATTACCAAAACTCAGGGGTGACGATTGAATGCATGACCGACGCCAACGGCACAACTGAAAGATTCTACGGAAGGGTCGAAGAGATCTGGGAGCTTGACTACGCTGGACTGCACGATGCGACGATGTTCCGTGTCAGATGGGCTAAGGCCATCATAAGAGAAAACAAGTATTTCACTACCATGTCTATACCCGACGCGAAGAGCGCTACCGTGTACGTTAACGTCATCGCCAAAACTGAGCCATGGGTACACGCTAAGCACGTGACACAATGCTTCTTCATAACCGACCCGACCAATCCCAGCCGTGTTGTCATGAGGAGAGGCAAAAGGAGCATCGTCGGAATGGATGGAGTCGCCAACGAGGAAGACTACGACCAATACGGCAACCTGATGAGGGAAGATGACGATGACGATGAAGCATACGTCAAAAGAAGAATCAAGACTACATTACGTAAGAAAGATCATACTCCATGGTTCCGAAAAAGTCACAACGAGGGGCTCAATTATTCAACAACGAACAAGAAAGGAAAGAAGCTCAATGTGAAACGTCGTCGACGCAGCTGAGAAACCATCATTTATATATATATATATGTATCTATTTTTTGTACGCATTTATTATCGATCAAATTAATGATGTAATATATATACATTGTATGCCTTCTTCCCACCATATATATATATATATATATATATATATATATATATATATATATATATATATATATATATATGTGTGTGTGTGTGTGTGTGTGTGCATGTTTTCGGCTCGGTCGTCTTTTGGAAAAGAAAAAGAAAAAGGAGAAAGAAAAAAAGAAAAAGAAAATCAAAAGAAAAATTAAAGGAATAGAAAAGAAAATAAAAAGAATAAAAAAATGAAAAGGAGAAAGGAATAGCAGTAGCGCGGGTCTGTAACCCGCGCTATAGCTAACTTATCAGTAGCGTGGGTTTGGTAAACCAGCGCTACAGCTACTGAGGATAGTAGTAGCGCGGCTTTTAGCACCCGCGCTATAGATAACTTAGCTATAGCGCGGGTCTTGGATCCGCGCTACTGCTATTTTGAGTTAACTCTCGCGCGGTCCCCCCCCCCCCCAATTCCCCATTCGTCCCAAACCCCCGTCTCCTCCCGACGTCGCACGCCCTCCGTCGCCCTCCGCGCACCCTCCCTCGCCGGCCCCGTCCGTCGCCCACCGCCTGCCCTCCGTCACTGTCGCCCGCCGCCCACCCTCCGTCGCCGTCGCCGGAGCCCCTGCTTCATGGCCGCCCGGTCCATCGTCACCGCCGTCCACCCTCGATCTCACCGCCACCGCCCGAGCCCCTACTCCACCATCGTCGCCGCCGCCCCATAAGCCTCTCCCCTCCCCTCTTCCCTCCTCCCCCTCCCCTCTTCCCTCCTCCCCCTCCCCTCTTCCCTCTCTCTCTCTCTCTCTCTCTCTCTCTCTCTGCTCTCTATCTCATATGAACCCTAGGAGGCAGTAGTATGAACCCTAGGCAGAATTTTGAACCCTAGTGCTAGATTAGAATTTGAACCCTAGTGCTAGATTAAAATTTGAACCCTAGTGCTAGAATAAAATTTGAACCCATGGCTTTTTTAAGATTGGGGAAAAAGATGCAAAATTAGAAGTAGGACAAAAAATGCAGATAATTCATAGAAGTTTTATGTTGGATAGTAGCTAGGCATTTAGCAAGTTTTTTTATTAGGACAGTAGCTGTTTTATATTTGAACCCTAGTAGCTAGTAGCTATAAACAAAAAACAGTAGCATTTAGCTTTAAACAAAAAAACAGTAGCATTTAGCTATAAACAAAAAATAGTAGCTATGGCATTTAGCTATAAACAAAAAACAGAATTGTTTTTCTTTTCAAAAACTTGGTTAAAGTAATTGTTGCTATATAAACAAAAAACAAGATTGATGTTATATGATATATGTCATTGATGTTCATTTGCATATTCCATTATTGTTGATTATATCTTTTATTTACAATTGTTGAATATGATATGATTAATGTTGGTTCAATGGACAATTGTCGAAGAATATCCGAGTGGCCTATGTTTTGCCGGAATGTTGATTCATTTCCGTTCCGGCAAATTTCACGCGCTCCGTATGTCCACTTTTTAGCAAAGGTCATGCAGAAAATTTCCGTGAATTTCGGCATGACTTGTTCTAGAAACTAGGACATATCGAGTGCCCGGGATTTGCCGGAAGGGGAATGAATCAACATTCCGGCAAAACATAGGCCCTTTTTTTTCTTCATTATTCATTTTATTCGGTCTAGAATTATACTAGCATACTTAATTAATCGTAGGAAACTTGTCTAGCCACGAGGAAGCCGGGGGTTCTGGTCACCACGAACAAGACCCCGTCGAGGCAGCAAATCATTATTTCGAATACCTGGACGAACACCGGTTGCGGGTGCAGGGTGACAGTGGCACCAACCCCGACACCGACACCGGCACCAGCCCCGAGACCAGCAATGATGCTGGTGAACCGGTAAAGGACCGAAGCCGAAGAGGGCACGAAAACCAAACGAGCTCGACATCGGAAAAATTGTGGTCACAGGGATGCACCCCGTTAAATTAGAGCCAACAGCGCCGGAGGAAGCGCGCGCGTGCTACGGCAATCAACTAGGATGCATCCTCAGGGAAACCGCCAACATCAACGATGAAAAGTTAAGGAAGATACCACATATGGAGCACATGCTCCTAACGAAGTTGCACAATAGGTTCCTGTTCCCCTGCCGGGATGAAAGCAAACTTCCATGGCAGGACGAACCCATGATAAAGATAAACAACAAGGCGATGGGGACGTTCAGCAATGAGTTGGCCGCCTGGAAAGTAAGGGTGAAAAAAGCGATTGCGAAGAATGAATCGTGGTCCAAGATTCATGCTGACAATCCGACACTAAAGGAAGAGGACTTCGAAAAATTCAAGGAGACTTGCGCTAAAGATGAAGTCAAGGAAAAGTCGGAGAAAATGAAGGCGCTCCAGGCCAGGAACACGCCTCCCCACCACCTCGGAAGCCGTGGTTACGAGGGGAAGAGGCACGTATGGGCCAAGGAGGACGCCGAACGTGAAAGTCATGGAATCCCAGACCCCTTGGCGGAGTTCACCGATCCGCAGGAGCATGACTGGATCAGGGCCCGGTACAAGTGGAACCCTGTCAATAAGATCTTTTACACGGACCCGAACACGAGGGAGTTCATGAGACTACTGGTAATTGGTATATTACCATCTTATATTAGCTTCTAATCAATTCAACTACAAGTTTTGTCACATTTGTAAACCATCCACGTTCCTTTTGCAGAAAGAGCAGCACCAAAAGGCGGCCGAAAGCGACAAGTCATCTCAGTCGTCGGCGAGGCCCAAGTGGGACACCCCTTTCAACCGGGCCCTGAACATACTGAAAAGGGTCTCGGAGGAGAAACCGCCGTCGTATGGACGTGTGCACGGCGTCGAAGATGGCGCCTCATGGAAGACGTGCTGCCACGAGAAGCCGGAGGAAAAAAGGCAGAGACGGATGCTTACTCAATAGACCATCGACGAGAAGGTCGCGCTTGCGGTCGATAAGACCAAAGCTGAGACCAAAGAAGAGTTGGTCAAGGTAGTCGATGCAGCGGTCAGTGCAGCGGTAGCTGGCGTCAGGGCTGACTTCGCATCTTCCATTAGCAGCTTGATTCCGGCAGTTATCGATTGGACGAAGAACAATCCAGATAAAGGGCCAGCGGACTTTCCCCTTCCCAGCTACGTCGGGAGCAATTCGGTGAACATCGCACCACCAGCACCTGCTCACGCAACCGCACATGCTCTCGTACCTGGTCCCGCTCCTGTTCATAGCAGCCCGTCCTCCGTATTTGGCGTGCTCGGCGGGGCATCATCTTTGGCTGAGCTCGACGCCCTCACGGTAATTACGCGTCATACCCTCTTCACCAGCATATCTATAGTCTTCCGTTTCAGTTGCCTTTCCGATGTCTGACGTCGCAGACATGTCTTCGCAGGCCGACGAAACCTCGTGCACCATACTGTACGACATCTACGGCCAGAAGGTGGACGTGGGAAAGGCAATGATCGTGAAGCCGAAGGACCGCATGTTGCACAACCGACAGATGCCCGATGGCGTCTTCAAGGTTTGCGTGGCCAGTGTCAAAGCGGGCTTCGAGGATTTGCCTCCTCCGGTACCACTCGAGGGAGACGACGAGACCCCTAAACGGATTGTCGCATGCAAGAGTTGGTTCCTGCCTTGGCCGAAGACTCTTCTTCGTGTGGAGGCGCCCGGGAGCACACCAACGACAACGCCTCAACAAGGTATGAACACCACCCCACCTACCCAATTACCTGCACCTGTCGAGCCAGGTGATAGCGGACGACGCGAGGGAGAGCCTCCATTATTGTCTGACGATGTCGCCTCCGGCGAAGAAGCAAATGGTGATGATGTCATGGAGGAGGAGGATGATGACCCTCTCAAGTATATCAATACCGGCTATGACGATGGAGGATTGATGGCTCGGGACTATGACTCAGGCTATGAGCGTGGAGATGACTTGATGCTGCCTGATTTGCCGGAGCCGGAACGTCCTAAGGCTGATTGCAAGAAGTCTCTCTTCATGCGATCCTCGCAGGAGACGCCTCCTGATGCCGCCTCTACCCAGCAACAACAACGCGAGGGCCGTCCACTGATGAGCCCGACGACACTGGGGGTGGTGGTGAGGGAAGGTATGGTGGGCTCACTACCGCCACCCGCCAAGAAGCAAAGGAGGAGACCGGACAGGAAAGGCTCTAAAGGTGCCAGAGCTGCTTCAAGCAGCCAGCCGCCTCTGCAGCCCCGGAAGGTAGACAGAATACCTGTCCATGGTGCGGAGCAGTTCTATGTCGCCGGCCACCCGATCCTACCTCGGAAAGCGCTAGAGGACATACTGAACAATGATCTAAGGAGACTTCATGAAGATGTGCTGGCGAGAGAAAAGCCTTCTCCTCTCGAAAAATCCAGGATACCCGCTTTACGTGGCTCAGGTGCCGGGTGGGAAGTTGTACGTCAAGAAATGGCCCACGGATAAGATCATCCTGCGATTTGACTACATCTACGACATGTTCCACATGACCAAGCTGGATTTTCAGTTCATCCGCATGTATGCGCTGTATCTGAACTACATCATCAGGCACGAGAACATAAAATATATCTGCGTCGCGGACCCGTACTATATGCACGAGAGATTCTTGGCAGTCTGCAAAGAGCACCGTGACTATGTGAGCAAGTACATCGGCGAGTTCATGGTCGCCAATAAGGACAAGGAAACGATTCTCCTGCCTTATCATCCCACGTAAGTCATCCGCGGATATCCTTCTGTAAGTTTTAATCATTCCTTTGCACGCAAGGAGGCTAATTTGAGGTGTACTTATTTTGCGCAGCGGGGGGGGGGGCGCCGTCCTCAGCATTCTGTACCCACAATACTCCCATGCTCTGTACTTGGACTCATCGAAGAACATCAAGAAAAAGGATTACACGCACATAAGGAGTGTTCTCGATAGTGCCATGATAACCTTCAGCCTGTCTGGTGGATATATCAAGGTGAAAAGGTACAGGAAGAACGGGCTGGGTTTCGGCCATAAGACCGACTTCTGTTGCATCCAGCAACCGATGGATAGTAAGACTGATGGATTCTACCTCATGCATCACATGCTGGACTACAGAAGGGATAATCAACGCCTTCGCATGTCACCTACTTCCAACGATGCCGAGATTGTCAACTGGGCCACAAGCATAGGAAGGACACCGGATCATCGAATCCGAGCTGAGTTTTATCACGTACAGTGTGAACTTGCCCAAGTGATCATGAAGGAGGTCCTCGAACAAACAGGGATGTTCTACCATGGGCCAATGACGCGGGATGATGTCCGAGCACTGCTAGTCGCTCAGCGTCTGGACCTGAAGCCTTTCACGAAGCTCGGGTTCTTCCTCCCTGACTATGAAGATTGGAGCGCCGACACGGACGAGTGATTGACGATGACAATGTGTCTGTTTAGTCACTATTGTCTTCCTATGACAAAACTTTGAATTTATGCACGACGAAACTCTGTGATGTAATTAAACCGCCCTCCTCAACTAGCGTAGATCGCTCTAGTTAATTAGTTTGGGTACGAGGAACTTCGTTATTTATGTTTACTATAGGTTGCTTGTATTTTGCTAACTCTGTCTCTTCGTGTTTCTCAAGTACATTATGTTGCATATTATCGATGAATTCATCAACTGACGATGCAGGTACATAGATCAGAGATGGCGAAGGATTGCTACACCGTATTCATTGGGAGGGTTCCAGGAGTCTACGACCACTGGCCAGACGCTCAGACCCAGGTGGACAGGTACCCGGGCGCTATCCACAGAGGGTTCGATAGCAGAGCCGAAGCGGAAAAAAGTTACTTGAGGTGGACGCTCCGGCAAGAGAGGGAGCGAAACCAGCGCCTCAAGAAGTACTACATAGTCGTGCTCTTGCTCATACTGATCGCTCTTCTCTTCTACATCATGGTTTAGATAGAGACGATGAAACTTGTGTGTGTGCCATGACCATGCAGTTGCATTTATTCGAGACATGTCATAACTTGTGTACCGCTATTTTTGAGATGATGATATTTTGTGTTGGATGATGATGATGATGATATGACGAGACTACTGTATGTGTATGATATGATGACAATATTGTATGTTTATGATATGATGAAACAACTGTGTGAAACCTGTACAAATACAGCAGAAATACATAGAGGAAAAAATAATACTGGAAATAAAATAAATAGCAGTAGCGCTGGTTGGAGGATAGCAGCAGCGCTGCCTTATCAGTAGCGTTGGTGGAGAGACAGTGCTGCAGATATGTGTCAGTAGCGCTTGATTGAACTGCGCTACTGCTATGTATACTTATTGCCATGCTGCCGTGACCGTGTCGTAGAATCCATCAGCCTTTGGCCAAAAAGCTTCGAAGCGGAAGAGCTTGGCCATCACAATGTCCGCGTTTATATCCAGCAGTAGGGGGCAGTGATCGGAGACTGCCGACCCCAAGGCGGTGAGGAGGCATGCCGGATGGAGGTCGTCCCAACAACTAGAGGCAAGGACGTGATCAATTCTCTCCAGGGTCGGACGTTGCCTCTCGTTGGACCACGTGTATTTCCTCCCGTTCAAGTAGAGCTCTCGGAGCTCCAGCCTGTTGATTGATACGTCTCCAACATATCTATAATTTTTTATTGTTCCATGCTATTATAGTATCAATCTTGGATGTTTTATATGCAATTATATGCCATTATATATCATTTTTTGGGACTAACCTGTTAACCCAGTGCCCAGTGCCAGTTGCTATTTTCTGCTTGTTTTTGCCTTTTCAGAAAATCATTATCAAAAAGAGTCCAAACGAGAACAAAAAAAACTTTGGATTAATTTTTTCAGGACCAGAAACGACAAGCCTGGAGGGCGCGCTCAAGGGGGGTAGGCGCGCCCCCAGGCTTGTGGGCCCCTCGTAGCCCCTCCTGACCTAATTCCAGTGCTATAAATTCCCAAATATTACCAATATACCAGAGAGACAGAAGAGAAAACCTTTCCGCCCCCGCAAGCCTCTGTTCTTCCGCGATCCCATCTGGAGGCCTTTTCCGGTACTCTGCCGGAGGGGGAATCGATCACGGAAGGCTTCTTCATCAACCTTGCTGCCCTTCCGATGATGTGTGAGTAGTTTACCACAGACCTACGGGTCCATAGCTAGTACCTAGATGGCTTCTTCTCTCTCTTTGATCTTCAATACCATGTTCTCCTCGATGTTCTTGGAGTTCTATCCGATGTAATCTTCTTTTGCGGTGTGTTTGTTGGGATCCGATGAATTGTGAGTTTATGATCAGATTATTCATGAGAAATATTTGAGTCTTCTCTGAACTCTTTTATACATGATTATTATAGATTTGTATTTCTCCCCGATCTATCTTGCAATGGGAGAGGTGCTTTGTGATGGGTTCAATCTTGCAGTGCTCAATCCTTGTGACAGAAGGGGACATGACACGTATTTGTAGTGTAGCCATTAAGTTTAAAAAGATGGGGTTTAATCATATTGCTTGAGTTTACTTTGTCTACATCATGTCATCTTGCTTAAGGCGTTACTCTGTTTCATACTTAATACCCTAGATGCATGCTGGATAGCGGTCGATGGGTGGAGTAATAGTAGTAGATGCAGGCAAGAGTTGGTCTACTTGTCTCGGACGTGATGCCTATATACATGATCATTGCCATGAATCCGTCATAAATATTTACTTTTCTATCAATTTCCCAACAGTAATTTGTTTACCCACCGTATGATATGTGTTCGAGAGAGAAGCCTCTAGTGAAAAATATGGCCCCCGGGTCTACTTTTACCATATATTAAAATCAAAAATACCTTGCGGCAATTTATTTACTTTTATTTTATTTAGTATTTTAGTTTATCTATCTATCACTATAAGAATTAATCCTTGCAAATAACCGCTAGGAGGATTGACAACCCTCCTATTTGCGTTGGGTGCAAGTGTTTGCTTTTGTGTGTGCAGGTGCACTTAACGGAATTTTGCTTGGTTCTCCTACTGGATTGATAACCTTGGTTCTTAACTGAGGGAAATACTTATCTCTACTATACTGCATCATCCTCTCCTCTTCAGGGAAATACCAACGCAGTATACAAGTTGCATTGATCTTGGATCGAAACCGAGCCAACATTCTATGGTTCACTGCGTCGTTACTCTTGTCTTCTGGGTTAACCAAGAGGTTGAAATCCCCAACAAGTGCCCAAGGGCCCGCGTTTAGGTCGCATATGTCTACCAGCTCCTGCATGAATTCTATCTTATCCTCATTGCTTTGGGGGCCATAGACCCCGGTGAGCCACCATTGGTCTCCACCAGTCGGCCTGACAAGGACTGTGAGCGCGTTCGCTGTTCGGTGCGGGTTAGATACCGCCGCCATCGTGGCGTCCCATGCAATCAGAATTCCACTGTGGGTTCCCACTGCCGGGAGGTAGTCAAAGTTCTCGAATCTATTTCCAAGGCAATGCCTAACAATTTCAGGGGATACAACTTCAAGTTTCGTCTCTTGGAAGCATACAATGGCAGGGTTCGCGTTTGCTACGACTTGATAGATGGAGCTACGCCTCGCCGGGGAGTTCAGTCCCCGGACGTTCCACACTAGGATTTTGGAAGGTTGTGCAGCCATAGTAAAGGCCCACCATCAACCGGGTCCAGGCGTCTAGTGCCCGGCCACCCCTCCAGCCACCTCATCATGCAGCGGTAGAATGGAGGCATCCCAGTCGAACAGTGCCAGGATCGCAGTGATCTGGTCTTGGTTCAGCGGCATTTTGAACAGTTTGCCGTACATGAGCAGGTCTTCATCCATGATTTCCTCGCATTCATTAGCCAGACAATGCAACGATCCACACCAACTGGGCCTTTCTCTTCTGGATCGTGGGCCTGTGTGGGTTAGCTAGTAGTCTCTTTTGGCAGTGTGTTGTGTGTGTGGCCGTAGGAGATATATTCCTAGTTGGGTGCGTGTATGAGGGAGGAGGAAAAACTGTAACCTGAGCGTGGCTCCTTTCCCCTCCGTTCCCCTCCTGGCTCCTTTCCCTTCCTCTGTTCTTCCTCCCAGATCCTCCAATTCTCTGTGTTTCCTGATCGAATCTTGTGTAACACAAGACAACTACTACTGGTTGGTAGCATATGGTTATCAGAGCCTTCGATCCGTCGGACCGTCCCCAATTTTTGCCAAAAAAATTCCCACCCAGATCACTGCCCACCACCTGTTCGACGCTTTGCCCACACCAAAAATTTTCGTTCGTCTGTTCGTCTGACCACGACGGTCAGAGCCGGCGAGCTGCGACGGCGAGCTCAGCGCGAGCAACGCTGACTCAAAGGATGGGGGCGGCAGAGCTAACTATTGCTGAGTTGCAAAAGCTAATCCACGACACGGTGCTTCAAAGCAAGGCCATCTCCGACGCGGGGGTCCGCAACTGCGAGCGGATTGACGAGCTCTGCACCACCGTCGACAACCTCTCCGAGTCGACCACCAAGGCCATCTCCGACCTCACCAACTCCACGGAGACGGCGACCAAGCGCGTCGAGACCACACTGGACCGCATCGTCATGTCCCACAACAAGCTCGACAAGACTGCGCACGAGTTGAAGTTGTCGATGGAGATGGTGGTGCGCCGCGTCGATTTCCTCGAGCTGGGGCAGTCTCCTTCCACGATCCCGGCGCAGCCACATCAGCGACCGGGTGCGCTTCGGCCCCATGGGCACCGTGCAGAACCACATCACCAGGGTGCTGCTTCTGGAGAGATTCGAACCTCCGAACACGCCCTGGTCGGGGGTGAGCAATCGCAATCCCATGACCACCTTACTTCTGCTATGTATGGCTCAGTAGACAATCCTCAAGATCATGCCACTGCTTATCATTTCCCTCGCTCTATGTCGGAACCTCGGCTACCCAAATCTGATTTTCCATCGTTTGATGGAGATAACCCCAAGTGGTGGAAGGCACAATGTGAAAAATACTTTAAAATGTATCAAGTTCAGGATCACCTTTGGGTAGATTTTTCAACTATGCATTTTAGAGGGAATGCTGCTCTCTGGCTACAGACTTTTCAAGCCATGCATACCGTTGATTCTTGGGCTGCCCTCTGTGTCGCTGTGTTTGCAAAGTTCAATCGAAACAAGTATGACAAAACTATCGACACATTTTTTGCCTTCAAGCAAACTGCTTCAGTAGATGAGTATGCCCACAAGTTTGAGGAGTTCATGCATACAGTGTTATTGTATAACCCATCCTATGATGAAACTTTCTTTGTTCATCGGTTCCTTGAGGGATTAAAACCTCAAATTCGCCGAGCTATTAAACTTCAACAACCTCGAACTGTTGATCTGGCCTTCTCTTTGGCTCAAACGCAGGAGGCCTTATTGGTCGAAGATGTGATCTCACCTATCAAGCAAATTGATCACCGGGGAGGCTTTCAAGAGAAATTTCAACATCCCTACCAGCACCAAGGCATATTGGGCGTTGCTCCTGATCATAAGTCTACTGAATCTGCCCCTAGCTTCACAGAGAAGTTTGACACATTGCGAGCTCAACGCAAGGCCCGGGGGGAGTGTTTCAAGTGTGGCGAGAAGTTCGGCCCCGGCCACAAGTGCCCTAAGCATGTTCAGTTGAATGTTATTGAAGAACTCTTTGAAGCCCTGCACTTATCTGAAAATTTGTTGTCTTCTGAACATGATCAAGACAGTGACACCAGTGCTGATAGTGATGATGCCAAGCCTATGCACAAAAAGTTCAGACATACTTCAGCGTGAGGGCACGCTGGTTCTTTTGCAGGGGGGCATGCAACGATCCACACCGACTGGGCCTTTCTCTTCTGGATCGTGGGCCTGTGTGGGTTAGCTAGTAGTCTCTTTTGGCAGTGTGTTGTGTGTGTGGCCATAGGAGATATATTCCTGGCTGGGTGCGTGTATGAGGGAGGAGGAAAAACTGTAACCTGAGCGTGGCTCCTTTCCCCTCCGTTCCCCTCCTGGCTCCTTTCCCTTCCTCTGTTCTTCCTCCCAGATCCTCCAATTCTTTGTGTTTCCTGATCGAATCTTGTGTAACACAAGACAACTACTACTGGTTGGTAGCAGACAAAGCCGTCGTATGAGCACTCTCTGCTGTTTGGATGCGGCCGAGCCCTTGCCAACACCTCTGGCCAGGCGTACACTCCTTCTTGGGTTGGACACCGGGGACCGTTTCTTCCTTGGCCTCCTCCCGGGCGGCACACGGTCCAGTGGGCGTGCGAGGATCGGTGTAAGTGCTCGGCATACCTCGGTGCAGAAGTTGGCCACAAGAGTGCAAGGCGGAGTGGTTCGCTCCGGCGTTGGGGCCGGGGTCTGAGTGGGGTCTGCGAGCGGCTGTTGTGTCGCCGGTCGCGGTCAGTGGTTCAGGCTCAGGAGGGGGTTGGGTCCTCTCAGCTGGTTCCACGGCAGGAGAGTTCTGCATGGGGCTCCCGGAGAGGCTAACCATGCATGTGGTCCCGTCATGCATGCATGCTCCAATCCCTGGTCGTCACGTGAAAGGCATGGGCCAGGCGACTGTTCGCAGTCCATCAGTGAGCCACAGCTGGAAAAGCTGTCGAAGCTATCGGATGCATCCACCAACCGATCCTCAGTCGGCAGCAGCGTGGGGTCCGCCACTTGTATCCTCCCAGCCCAGACAGGCACGTCCTAAGAGCCAACTAGAACACTAGCAGGGGAACGCAAGCATTCCTCATCGCCCTGCCATGGGTGTAGCGGCGAACCATCTCCTGACCGCGCCGGCAGCGTGGCGCGCGATGGCTGGTTGAAGGAGGCTTGGGATTCCCCTGGCCCCGCATCGCAGAGCAGTGCCCAGTTGCCAGTCTGGAAGCGCAAGCCGACGCCTCAGGGGTCCTGGCACTTTCCACGTGTCGCTCCATCATAAGGCCGCAAGCCTGATCTTCCACGACAGCAGCGCTTTGCACAGGCTGCGTAACTGACTGGTCAACAGTCTCCGTTTGAATCCGCCTTTGCCTTGCAGAAGGGGCCGACCCTGCTGAGGAGCGAGGCGACGGCGGCGAAGGGCGGCATGACGGCGGCGCGATCTCGAACGACCGCGATGATTCCTGCGGTCCACAGGTCCATCAGAGTCCTCGTCTTCCGGCGGCGGCGCCGAGGCTCCCGGTGGCGGCCCACCACCCAGCCTTGGGGCGACCGCCGGCGCATCCTGGATGATCTCAACGGGGTACCAAAGCGCGTCTGGAATCCCATCCTCCTGGCAGACCGCCCGCCGCGCCAGCTCTTCGACAACCAGGATACGACTCGAAGGACTCCGCGCGGGGTCATCAGTGCGCAGCCAAACACGGAAAACCGACATGTCATCCCGCCGCGACGTGCTGTCGGCCACCTTGACGACGAGGCCGAGTCCCCAGAGAAGCGCCTCCGCCGCGCGCCAGGTCCAAGCATTGGCCGGAATGCCCCTGAGCGCCAAGGGCACAAGGAATATCATCGTAATGGCCGTGGCCTGGGCCTGGCGCATCCAAGGCCGCAGCGAGAGCGCGAACTGATCCGCCGTGGCGCGGCCATCAGTCACCAGCTTGTTGCGTGTGTCCACGTCTCTGCATAGGACGAGAAAGTCCTCAGGGTAGAAAGGCCAGATGGACATGTCCATGGGGCCAAGATCGAACTCCGCGTGGATCGCCGCCGCCGCAAGGTCGACCGCCGGCCTCGGCCCGCAGATGGTCACCACCACAGCCCTGGAAAGTTCAGCCTCCAGCGCGCGAGTGTCTTCCGAAGCCTCCAGGAAGCAACAGTCAACGGGTAGGGTCCGGGGGTGGAGGCGGCAGCCCTGAGCGGGCCACGGGTGCCGGAGCCAATGGGCCAGCGCGCCGCGGGTCGGCAGGGGCGGGCGGCCTTACCGCGCGCCCAGCATCCCTGCGTGCACCGAGGCGGAGCGCGGGCGAGGGGGCTGCGACACCGGGGACGAGCTACGCGGCCTTGTGCAGCCCCGCGAGATGTGGTTGTCGCCGCCGCAGCGGATGCACCGGGTAGGGTTGCTGCACTCCGCCGAGATATGGCCCTCCTTCCCGCAGTTGTGGCAGCACCCGTAGAGCTCAGCAGGGAGCCGCGAGTCCGGCCTAGGCCTGGCGGCAGGCAGCGCACGCGAGCGCCTGGGCGGAGGAGGACGTCGGGACGGGGAGCGAGGTCGAGGCTCCCTGTGGCGGCGGTTCCGCTTGGTCTGCCATGCCGCGGCCGCCGGTGCAGGAGCGCGGGAGGGGCCGGCCCCCGCGTCGCCGCCCTGGACGAGCGGGCCAAAGGCCGAGCCGACGATCCGCGGGACCACCAGGGAGCGGAGCCGCGGCCGAGGCGGGGGAACCGGGGAGGGGGGGGGGGGGGGGGGGGGTCCGACGAGAAGGAACCAGAGAGAGAAACCTGGGAGGCCATGCGTGCCGAGGGTGGACGCCGTCTCCGGAGTGGAGGGCGACGGGGAGGGTGGCCGCCGGCGCAGCGCGCTGGAGGGAGCGGAGCTAGGGAGCAGTAAACGCGAGGATAGGACTCTTTCGGTATTAAAACCATAATTCGAATTTCCCTTAAAAAACCATACCTCGAAACATATATTCCCACAACTATTAGACACGCCAAAAGGCGCATCAAATTTAAATGTCATGACTGGACGGGGATGGCACTGCGAGACCATACAGATTCCTCTATTTTTGCTGCAATGGAGGACGGCCTGACCCTCGGCCTACGTACACCGGACGCCTCTCCCGCTGATCTTAGAGACGGACTGCGCGGATGCCATCGCACCTGAGGATACTTCTACCCCAAATTCATCACTGTACTCGACATGCATGCAGGCTATTCGTGAGCTTGTTAAGGAAAGAGATGTGTTGGTTGTTAAGATTAGTCGCCATGGCTTAGTATAGCTAGGTAGAGAATAGATCAAAACGGCAGTATGGCTCCATCATTTCACCCCGGAAATTGATGAGGTCATGAACTCTAAGTGTATCTCTATTGCTAGCAAATGTAATCACTCTTTCCCACCACTTATTTTTATTTTTATTTTTATTTAGACACGCCTAAATCGTTCCTTGCCAAAAGCATGACTGTACAGCGGGAGAGATCGATCGATGTGCTCCATGGATCCACTAGCCGATGATGGAGCCAAATCAAGCTCACGGCACTCCACTCACTATACCGTCGCCATGCATTTCGCGCCATAGTTTCCTCTCGAGAGCAACTTTTAACGCACGCCCCAGCCCAAGGCCCCAAGCCCCAACAGAAAAACGAAGGAAAATCCCGAGGAAAAAGGCAATTGATTGGTCCACAGAGATCATTCCTGATTAATCTCCACGTAGAGTGCATGCTCCTCCTGATCCCGCATCCGCATGCATGTCCGGCGAGCCTGGTGTTCTAAGGCAAGCGATGGAGCCACGGAGAGAGAGAAGAGATGTTTCATGACCATGTTGCAACGCTTTTAATATTGCCAAATTGTTGCATTTCTTTTCGATATTGTACTTGTAGTACTACTGCTTCATTGACATCCTTGGTCTAATCTAATTCTTCTGATGATTAAAGTACATGTGAACGATCCCTCTTTTTTTTTTTTTTTTTTTGCGGGCTCCTTTTCCCCTGTTTTCGTTGAGCAGCAGATACATATGCGGGCAGGTGGCTGTGTTGGAGCAGCAGAGGGGCCACTCGTTCACCTCACCAAAATCCCATTATCAAATTGCTGGTGTAGATTTCATTGAGATGAGATCATGATCGTGGTTGCCCTTTTCATTATTCACAAGCAAAAAATAAGGTCAAAAGCAGGCAGGCTTATTTCATCTTTCCGTCCATAGATTTTTCTGAATTATTCAACCTGCATGCCCGGCATGACGCGTCCAGAGAGCATGAACGCAGGACATGCCCTGTTAGTCTTCCAAAAATCAATTTTGATAATTTTGGATGTGTGCATCCCCGGATGCAGAGGCCAGGAGAGTTCCCCTTTCAGTGTAAAGCCATGACCCGGAAACACTTACTCCCACAACTAATTTGACACACACCCTAATTCACATCACTGCACCCGCCCAAAAGCATGACACGACAAAAAGAAAGAGGAGAGGAGATATCACTGTGTGCCGCATCCACTAGCGAAATGATGGCGCCAAATCAAGCTCACCCAGCACCCTTTTGAAAGGAATTTTAACGCAATTGATGAGCACGTCCCACGCCCAGCACCAGCAACAACACAAAGGAAACCAAGCAATTAGTCCACGAAGATCGTTCCTGATTGATCTCCATGATACCATGCTACCAAAATTAACCTCCATGATGATGCCCCGTCTCCGTCTCCCTCTCTGCTTTCTGTCTTTCTCTCTCACCAAACCTTGCCTTGCTTTCCCTCCTTTTTTTTTTTGAACACAGTACAGACGCAAGCGCTCATACATACGCGCATACACTCACCTCTATGAACGCACACACGCACACCCTATCCCTATGAGCACCTTCGACGGACTGAGCCGACATATCATCTTGCTTTCCCTCCTTTGTTCTCCTCCCGTGCACTGCCTATAAGACACGCCCAGCCAACAACGCAACACCATTCTGCCTGCATCTTTCTTCCTCATCGTCCAACCCTCTGCACCCTCCGTCAGAACCTCCCTAGACTCAGTGTCAATCGTCTCCGGCTCCGATGAAGGACCGCCGCGGCGGCGCCGGCTTCCCCTTCTCCATCGGCTGCATGTCGCAGTCCGCCGTCGCCGTCGCCGACCCGCTCGACAAGAAGCCGCAGCCGCCACCGCCGGCGCAACAGGCCGATAATCCCTCCTCCTCCTCCACCACGACGGCCACCACACAGCGTAAGTAACTAGTCTCTGAGCATAAATAATTCGTATCACGATCGATACCACAGGCAGTCCATACATACTAACAGGTACTGCGTCCATTTCAGAGAGAGGCGCCGGAGAAGAAAGCAGCGAGGAGAAGGCGAGAACCGCCGCGGCGTCAGGGATCGTCACGGCGGGGGTGCAGCGGCTGCTCAGGGGAATCAAGACCTTCTTCGCGGCGTACGACGGCGAGGAGGAGGACGACGAGGAGAGGGAGATCGTGATCGGGTACCCCACCGACGTGCAGCACGTCGGGCACATCGGCTGGGACGGGCTCAACAAGGTGGGCGGCATGGGCGGCGCCTTCTCCCTGTCCCTCCGCCAGCTCGAGATCGCCATGGACCCTGGCCCCGCCGCCACCACCTGCATCAACTGATCCATAATTCTCCATTACCATGCATCATAATCCACCTCACTCAGCTCGAGCGAGCAACCGCTCTGCCCAAGACTGTGACTGAGGCCGAAGACTGTGTAGCACCCAGCCAGAGAAGCTCAAGATGTAGTCGGAGGCCGACGGAGTGAGCTTTGTTGTAGACCGGTGTGTGACAACGCGGCACTTGTGAGAGCCGACATGGCTGGCAGCTGTAGAGAGTGTCGATCCGGACGAGTGCTGCACTGCCCGGAGAAGAAGAGAATATACTCGTGTCTGTCCGTCGTCGCCGTGACACCGCCGATCCTGCAACAGTGGAGTCACCAGCTATCCTTGCTGCTGTTGCTGCCCAATTATGATCTGGTTGGTGAGACGCACACACAATCTGCTGCTGTTTCTTGTTCCCAGAGTTGGCACGTTACCTTCACCTGTGCTTGTGTATATAACTCTCCTTTTAGTCTTACATAGATGATGAATTGATGATGGTGTTGTGCTGAGGTTTGTAAGTGCATCTCCAAAGCGGACCCTTAAACCTTCACTATATAGCTGGACGACAGTGTCCGGACCATTTTTGTCATCCAACAGGGACCTGTATAAATACGCATAGCAGTCCAGACGTATGGATTCCGGTATCCTAGAGACACACCGGGGGGGGGGGGGGGGGCATGGTACTCCCTTCGTTCACAAATATAAGCTGTTTTGGATATTTCAATATAAACTACACATGGACTGAAATGAGTGAACAAACATACTAAAACGTGTCTATATACATCTGATTTACAAAAATGTTAGACTATCTTATATTTCTGAATGGAGGGAGTAAGAGGCATCGTCGGATGTTATTATTATTTAATCGCAAAAAAGGATGTTGTTATTATTATTATTATTATTTTATTTTTATTGAAATGGAGGCAAAATCGGTGCATCATCTATTAATTAAGAGAGAAATAGTGTTTTGTTTACAAATACGATGGCCAAGCATCCTGCTTTGGCACCGCGAACGCTCCGGTGCTGGTGCCGTCAGACGACGAAGACAACCCGATGGTCCGCGACATCAACCAATGCTCCCTCGCCCCAAAGGAGTTGGATGCGGGCCGCTGTCATCGGATCAATACCAAGCTCCTGGCATAGGCATCAAGGCTTCACACTGCGGCGTCGAGAAGAAGGCCGAGGATGAAGCTCGTGCCCTTGTCGTCCCCAGGAGCAAGCCCAGGCCGTTCAGTCCCTCGCCGGCCTACAGGACTTGGATGACCCCATGCATTATGACACCAACTCGGACTCCGGCAACAACCTCTACGCCATCTTCAACATCTCTACTGCGGCAAACACTGGTGATGCTTTTCACCTAGCCTAGTTCGAGTATTAATGTATGAACTATGTTGTCGCCGTTCTAGTATATATGAACTATGTTGAATGTATGTGATCAACGTTGCATGGTTTTGTACGGATTTAGGATAGGACAAATGGGGCGCCGTTGTGTGGTGGGAGAAATGAGGATCGACCCCCGGTTGCGCGCGGACATGTCCATGGACAATGGGGAGGGGGGGGGGGGGGATTTGACCATTGCGACTGAAGATGCTCTTAGACACAACCTTGGCCAATAGGGTTTAATATTCTTTTAGAGTAAATAAAAGAAGGTGAGCTATTGTGCCGTTGTTGGGCGAAAAACATCTGAATGGTCGAGCTTAAGGGCCTGTTTGGATGGTAACTATTTTTTCCACATATTGCGTTACTATTTTGCCACACTTTCCTTACTTGAGGTGCTCAAATTCTTAGCCACACTTTGGCTTGCCTTAGGGCATCCTTCCATGCTTTTCGTATCTATGACATATGGGGCTTATTGTTCATAAAAAAAATCTAGTCTTAGTTGTGGCAAGAAACAAATTGCAAAAACACACCTAACTTTGTCAAACTTGCCTAAGTTGAGGTGTGGCAAGTTGTGACTTTAAACCAAACAGCCCCTAAGTCACCGACGTGAAGAAGTATTGGGCACTGCAAGCGGTGGAGGGAGTACTTTCCTCGCGCAAAGGACAAGAGAAACCTCAGCACGGATGTCATCAAGTGTTGCAGCATATATGTGGATGTTTTCGCAAAAGGAAAAAACATATACTCCATCCATTTCATAATGTAGCGCGTATACATCTAGAAGATCAAATACATATTATTAGATACTACATCATAAAACATGTTTTCATATTATGTATATTTCGTCTCATAGATATAAATAGTTCTATCTATAAACTTGGTCAAAGATTATAAAGTTTGACTTTTAAGACGATCTATATGCACTACATTATGGAACGGAGGGAATACATGGATGCATCGAAGTGGATGTGTGTACTTGAAAAGGCTCCTGTGGCTTGTGTGTCTGCGCACACGCGCACACAAAGGAAGAAAGGACTTGGTGGTTTCCGGCGTCTTCTTTTGCTGTTCGCCTCGACGGCGGCGGCGGCGGCGGTCGACGGCTGGTGTTGGCTCTTTCTACGTTAAGGCCCCTCAGGGACCGGATTGTACTTTTTCTTTCTTTGGGGGTCTTTTTGCATTTGTGTTGGGACACCTGTGGTCTCTCGTGGTCTCTCGGCGATGCTGCATATGTGCTATGTTTGCAACCTTTGCTGGTTAAAAAATATGCAGTTATCCTCAAAAAAAAAAAGGAAGAAAGGAAGGAGGAAGGAAGTGGTGGCGGTGGTTACTCACTGAGTGTCATGTCACCGGCGCAACGCAATGATGGTGCTGGTGCAAGTACTGTACTGTACGTACGTGTTGATCCCCCACCACAACCACCGCTGCAGCCTGCGTGCGTGCGTTTAGATATATACACCCTGTTTGGTAAACACTCGTGTAGGGAATGGAAATTTGTACAAGGGTGTTTATGAAGGGATTATGCATGGAAAGTAGAGTTTTACGTCCATTTCCTTGTTTGGCATATGATGAAAATTGGCGTGGGATAAAACTCTGCTCACGAATTAACCAGGTACCCCCTGAAAAGAAATCGGTGGGAATTGACTTCCTTAACTCTCATCCCCCTTCCCACTTAAACTCCCATTTACTCTAATCAAACAGTGGACTTTTAATCTCCTCACCACTCAACTCCCATTCCCCGTCTCTAATTCCCGCGAACCAAACACGCTAATAGGGAAATCGTTGTTGTTGCTGCTTTTTTTTAATACAGTACAGACGCAAGCGCTTATATATACGCGCATACACTCACCCCTATGAACGCACACACGCACACCCTACCCCTATGAGCACCTCCGAGAGACTGAGCCGGCATATCAATCTTGAGATTTTACGAAGTCACCGTAGGAGCCTCGTAGTCGACGAGAACGTCTCCTTTCACTGAATGTGCATCACCGAAAACCCTGAAATAAATCCAGGATAAATGCGAGCACCAGGATTTAAACCCCGATGGGATAGGGATACCACTGCCCACCTAACCATCCAACCACAGGTTCATTCAAGCTTTTTTTTTTTTTTGCGGTGTGTGCCCTCTTGTCAACCATCGTGCTCCTGCGACGTACGTAGTGTTATACATGCGCAATCAACCATCCTGGTGGCCCTGGACCTGGGCACGGTGGCGCGCGTGCGTGATGGTGGACCACGGTGACGGGGCACCACCATATATACCATCCATAATGATGCACTAATGATCATCGATGGTGCTGGCGTTGGATAGATAGATAGGTTTATCATCCTCCACTCCACCACAAAAATCAAAGACTCTACTAGTGCACTAGTGCAAGTTTGTGGGGTCTGGCGTTGACGGCCGGCTTCAGTTGAGGGCTCATGCATGCTCAGTTGCTGGTACTACATCTACATGCCGGCAATCGGCGTCGGCGCATGCAGATGCAGATGCAGCGACCAACTCTGCTTCACCTCATCACATTCACATACATTACATCTACATGTTGCTCAGTTCGGCAAAACACGTGCACCATGTCCATGTGTGTGTGTCCCAGCTGGACCAGGTGCGGTGCGGTGCGGTCGCTCGTTAGCTAGGAGTAGCATGCATTGCGTTTGCACGCATGCGTTGACATAATAAGTAGCAGCAGTAAGAATAAGTTCTGGTCAGTGAGTATCTCCGTTGGCCGGCGATCGATCGGGGTCGACGTGCTCACTGCAACTACTTTGATACTGGTACACTTCTACTCGCCAACAGAGTAGTAGCAGCATCGCACTGCACTGCTGCTTTAGGACAATCCTTCTGGGCCTGCTGCCTCTTGCACTAGTTTTTCATTTTCCTTGCTTGCTTCTTAGAGCATCTTCAACAAGCGCGCTATCTTAGCCGCGCGTTGGAAAAAAACGCTTTATTGCGCGCGTGGGACCGAAACGGACGCTCCAGCAGCCGCGCTAAAATCGCGCGCGCGGTAAAGTTGGTTCAGCGCGCGGAGGAAAACGGCATCGCGCGCTGCTTATGCCCGCTCGCGCGCGCTGCAAAATCTGGGCTGCTGCGGGTGGGGCCGCCGGATTGGGCGCCGTGTTTTTGCGCTTCTAATAAAGCAAAACACCAGCCCAGCGCGATAAAACGCTATTTCGGCGCTGCAAAAAAACTTTAATGTGCCGCGCAACCGCGCGCGTCGGTTGGAGATGCTCTTAGATGTAGTATTTGGAGTGTGGGGTTGCCTGCCGGGGCCGGAGCTGAGCAGGGGAGGAGGAGAGATGGATGGATGAATCGCTTGCACCCCACTCTAACTCCAGAGCGAGATCTCCATGTGGCCGGCCGGATACTGGTCTGCTGCTATGGCCCCTTCCTCTACGATTGTTTAATTGATTGGTTTCTTTCTTTTCCGGGAAACTGCAAAGGAACGAAGCGGTTGTTGCCTTCTTGCAGATTCATTCTCTCTCGCCGCCGACCCGACCGCCGACGCCTTCCTCGCCACCCTGGATTGCATTGCATTGCATGCATGGCCAAATCTTGTTGGTCTTGAAGCCATCTCTCTCTTTCTCCCTCTCTCACTCGGAAACCAATCATGTTGTTTTAGAGAACTTATTACAATGATTTTTTTTTTCAAACTTACATGAATGTTTTCTGCGAGTATAAACTGTGTTTTTTTTTGGCTGAATTTCACAAAATAAGTTCTAGGGGCTAAATAGAATTTTCCGTGTGAAGATTCCCTGTCCAATTCTCGCATGCGTCAAGCCAAGGCAGAGCGCACGACTGCTTCAGGCCTTCAAGCGGCCGACAAGACCATTTCTGCACTGCATCCATGCTCTCCTCCTCCTGATCAAAAGCATGCATGTCCGGCGAGCTTGGTGTTCAAGGCAAGTGATCAAGCCACACAGAGAGAATGTTTCATGCATGTGGCCATGTTGCACTCCTTTAATATTGCACTATTTCTTTCCATATTCTACTCTGTTTTTCCTGATTAGAGTAAATGTGAAGGGATTCCTCTCTCATTCCCCTTTTCCCCTGTTTTTGGTTGAGCGGCAGAGATATGCAGGTGGTTGGGTTGGAGTAGAGGCAGACTTGTTGACCTCGCCAGAATCCATCCTTACCAGTATCTAATTGCTGGCGTAGATTTCAGATTATGAGTTCAACTTTTCAGAAATTTAAAAAGAATCTAAAGTGGAGGCATGATCGAAGAAAGAATCTCAAAAGCAACACGCTTATCATTTTCATTCGTTCCCAGGTTTTCTGGGATGCTACGTACGAATTATTCGGCCTGCAGCTAGCTAACGGTCGTACGCGTCCTTAGAGAAGCCACGCTGAAGCTGCGGCACATCCAGATTCAGACATGATGAGCACATGCCCTGCTAATTGCCAATACATCCGAAAACAAGTATTTTCATGTATTTGTCTTGATTGATGAAATTTGCTTGACAGTCCTTTTTTACGACGATAGTCGGTCCAAACCTTGTGGTCACTGTCAAATGTGTGCATTCTCGGATGCAGAGGCCCCAAAAGTATCTCTTTTGAATTTCCCTCTCGTTTTTTCTTCGGATTTACCTAAAAATAATAATTCGAAAACATATATTATCACACCTATTAGACACGCCTAAATCGTTCCTGCCCAGAAGCATGACACGACGAAAGAGCGGGAGAGATCACTGTGCTCCATCCGCTAACCGATGATTCCACCAAATCAAGCTCACGACACTCCCTGTAACCCAGCCCCTGCTCGCCATCGCCATGCATTTGTTTTAGAAAGAAGGCTCTAGATCAATCCGATTTTGAATTAACGAAGTCATCAACTGGCGATGAATCAGAGCGTCTACAACCGGAGGCCCCATATCCTTCCCAAACGTTCGGACGGCCTGCCTGGTCACTGCTTGGAAAGCAAATTGCCACCCAACCAGACTGTGCATAGCCAGTCCAAATGTCTGGGCTGACCGAGACCTCTCATAGTCCATATGTGGGCTTGTGCAACGATGGAAGGCTTCCACTTTCCCTTTGTCAAGGAGGGGTCCTCGGCTTCAGCTGCACTACGGTGCCCTTGCCGGTGTTGGCCGCCTTGTCTCCCTTCACTACTAGGAAATAGCTTATAGGTAGACGCTTACTAGTAGCGCGCTATATTGACCCACGCTACTGCTAATTACTAGTAGCGCGTTACATTAACCCCTCTGAAAGCACATTTGCTCCCTTGGTGGTTTTAGTAATTCATAACAACATATATCTCATTAAACTAATGTACATTCAAGTTAAAGATTTCAGGATGTTCAATGATTGGCATGGCATGGACTAGAGATGTGGACCCCTCAAAATGCTAAGGACAAGGATTGGCAAAAGCTCAAGACTCTACATTTTTGGTTTAGTGATCCAAGATCACATTGAGTCCATAGGAAAGCCAATACTATTAAAAGGGGATGAGGTGTTGCTTAATGGTCTTTTTGCTCAAGTGCTTAGTGACAGTACTCCTAAACCCTCAACCACTCTCTCTACCCAAATATGTCCAAAACCTACATTCCAACTCGGCCCCACCGAAATTCTCTATCCGGCCCCACCGAGTTCATCCAAGACTTAGCCACTGTCAAAACCCTAACAAATCGGATCCACCGAAATGGATCTCGGTCCCACCGAGATGGCCTTGCCAACTCTCTGTAATCGTTTGCACTTACTTCGGTCTCACCGAGTTTGGCAAATCGGTCTCACCGAGATGGCTTGCCAACTCTCTGTTGCCTTATTGCTTCACTTCGGTCCTACCGAGTTGATGCAATCGGTGCCACCGAGATGATGATTGCCCTAACCATTGCACTTTGGTCCATCCGAGTTGTTCGTATCGGTCCCACCGAGATTCCTAAAGTTCATATCTTTTACGCAGTTCGGTGCTACCGAGATGATCGTTTCGGTGCCACCGAGTTGAGTCAAAAGTGTGTAACGGTTGGATTTTGTGTGGAGGCTATATATACCCCTCCACCACCTCCTTCTCTGAAGGAGAGCCATCAGAACGTGCCTACACTTACACCATACATTTTCTGAGAGAGAACCAACTACTCATGTGTTGAGATCAAGCTATTCCATTCCTACCATTTGAATCTTGATCTCTAGCCTTTCCCAAGTTGCTTTCCACTCAAATCCTTCTTCCACCATAGCCAAATCTGTGAGGAGTTGTTTGAGTGCTGGAAAGACTATCATTTGAAGCACAAGAGTAAGGAGTTCATCAACAACACACCGTCTATTACCTTTTGGAGAGTGGTGTCTCCTAGATTGGTTAGGTGTCACTTGGGAGCCTCCAACATGATGTGGAGTTGAACCAAGCAGTTTGTAAGGGCAAGGAGATCGCCTACTTCGTGAAGATCTACCCCGAGTGAGGCTAGTCCTTCGTGGACGTAAGCCATGGTGGAATAGACAAGGTTGCTTCTTCGTGGACCCTTCGTGGGTGGAACCCTCCGTGGACTCGCGCAGCCGTTACCCTTCATGGGTTGAAGTCTCCATCAACGTGGACGTACACCACCTATCGGAACCACGCCAAAAACCACCGTGTCTTCATTGTGTTTGAAATCTCCGATCCCCTCCTTTACTTACATATGCAATTATTTACTTTCCGCTGCTATACTCTTAGAATTGCATGTGTAGGGTGATGCTTGACATGTACTATTGCTAAAATCTGCCCACAATTAAAATCTGGGAAAAGGTTAGGTTTTATTTGGTCAAATAGTCTAATCACCCCCCCTCTAGACATACTTTCGATCCTACAAGTGGTATCAGAGCTTTGGTCTCCGTAAGCCTTGATTTCCATTACTTTGGTGATCATAGCCTTGGTTTCACATCCTAGGAGAGTATGGTGTCTAGTGAGGGTAACTATCACCGTAGAGGTCCATATTTTGATGGTACAAACTTTGCTAGTTGGAAACATAAGATGAAAATGCATATTCTTGGTCATAACCCTGCCGTTTGGGCTGTTGTTCGTGTTGGCTTGCAAGGTGACTTCTTTGAGGATGGCAAGGAAGCGGATCGTGAAGCAACCCCGGAAGAATTGAAGATGTTGCAATACAATGCTCAAGCTTGTGATATTCTATTCAACGGTCTATGTCCCGAAGAATTCAACAAAATCATCCGCCTCGAGAATGCAAAGGAAATTTGGGATACTTTGGTTTATATGCATGAGGGTACCGAGTTTGTCAAGGAATCTAAGTTGGATGTGCTTCAAAGTCAACTTGACAAGTTCAAGATGAAGGATGGTGAAGGAGTCGCTGAGATGTACTCTAGGCTTGCTCTAATCACAAATGAGATTGCCGGCTTAGGAAGTGAAGAGATGACCGACAAATTCATCATCAAGAAGATACTTAGAGCTTTGGATGGAAAATATGATACCGTCTGCACATTGATCCAAATGATGCCAAATTACAAAGATCTCAAGCCCATGGAAGTCATTGGAAGGATTGTTGCTCATGAAATGTTACTCAAGGACAAAGAGGAGCTACACAACAAATCAAGTGGTGCTTACAAAGCCTCAACCGATGGTCCAACAACTTCAAGTGACAAGCTAGTATCAAATGAAGAGATAAGCCTAATGGTGAAAAGATTCAACAAGTTCTACAAGAACAAAGGGAAAGAAAGAAGCTCTAGCTCAAGACACTATGAGAGAAGATCATCAAGTCGTGACCGCAATTGCTACAATTGTGGGAAGCCCGGACATTACTCAAATGAGTGTACGGCTCCCTACAAGAAAAGAAACGAATCACCAAGAGGAAGACATAGAAGAGATGAATCACCTCATAAGGAGAGAAGGAGTAGAGATGATCGTTATGAACGAAGACACTTTCGAAGAAGCAAGGATTCGGAGAGGAAGGACAAGTCATCCAAGAGCTTCACAAGAAGAAAACATCAAGCTCATGTTGGTGAATGGGTTTCCGGCTCCGACTCCGACAACCACTCCGAGAGAAGTTATCACTCCAACTCCGACTATAGTCAAGATGAAGGTGTTGCCGGACTTGCACTTGTGTCATCCAACTCATACGATCTATTTGACTCACCCAATGAAGGAATTGAAAGATGCTTCATGACAAAAGGCCCCAAGGTATCACACCCCAAGTATCTTGATTTCAATACTGATGAATATGATTTGCTTGGTGATGATGATTTACTTGTTGATAGGGCTAGTGATGTGAGCTATAATGAAAATGCTAGTAATCATGATAGTCAAGAGGAAACGAGTGACAATGCTATGAAGGAGATTGAGCGTCTAACTAAAGAACTAAATGCTCTTAAGTTAGCTCATGAAATAACTCAAGAGGATCATAGAGAACTTCTAAGAACTCATGAGAAGCTACGCTTCGAGAAGCTAAATTTAGAGCAAGAGCATGAGTTTCTTAAAGCTATCAATGACGATCTTCGAAAGAAGAGTTCTTCATATCTTGCCAAACGTTTACTCTTGTTTACCTTTATGCCACAAGTTAAACCTAAGCAAACTAGCAACAAGATTAAAAATGGTCCTACCTCTAGTAGTAACAATAACAATGCTAAACCCAATGTTGTTGTTTCTAGTAGTTCTATTGATTCCACTAATGATTCTCTTAGCCAAGTTACACTTAAGCAAGAAAATATGCTATTGAAAGGAATTATAGAAAAATGTGTCTACAAGAGTCTTGCCGGGAGTAAGCAATTTGAGGAAATTGTACGCAAGCAAGGAAGGCACCGGAAGAACCAAGGTGTTGGTTTTGAACGAAAGTTCAATGCCAATGGAGTTGAGTGGGAAGAATATCAATACCCCAAGACGAAGTTTGTTCCTCAACAAGTGAAGTATGATCCTACTTCCTTTAAGGGAACACAAGCTCAAGAAGATCTTCCACCACAAGACCACAAGCTAAAAGGCAAGGACAAGCTTCAAGAAGAGATTGATTCATTTGAAGAAGCTCTTCAAGCCATGGTCAAGTGTGTTCCCAAGACTTCATCAAGTTCTACTTCATCAAGTGCTACTACAACTCCAAGGATTCCCATCAAGTTGATGTGGGTCCAAAAGAAGAAGAACTAGAGAGTTCTTGAGGGTGACTCCGCCAACAAACTTCACTCATATTCTTTATGGCAAGAACTTGTGCAACCAACTTCCACATTTTGCACTAGTTCATGGAGTCACAAACCCTCTTGTTGGTAAGGCAAGGGACAAGGTATTCAATGCATTCGTGAACATCATCATATGTGTATTTCACTCTATGTCTATGGATATCCTTGTATGTTCCTTGTGTGGGACTAACCCATGTAGGTATTGAAAGCTCAAAACTTCAAAGGATTGCTCCCAACTCTTGATGGTCTACATCAACATTGAGCATCCACATCTTCAACATCTACATGAAGTCATCATCGATAAAACCCAAGGTTAGTTCATCCCTCTTAGGGGGGATATCACATCTAGGGGGAGCTTTGCTCTAAGCAATTGAGCTAAATCAACTCTAATGGTGTGAACATATCAATGCTTTATGTAAAAGTGGTAACCCCACTTGTGCTTAAACGATGAGTATGACTTATGATCAAATGTTCTCATTTGGCTCCTAAGTCAATATACTCATATATAGATGACCTAGTCATCGCCATTGCTTAATAGATGCTAGAATTGGTTGTGCATGTTTGACACATATTTTATTTGCTATCTTATTGTGTGAGCATGTTGGTTTGCATGTTTTCATCATTCGAGGACATCCATTTGTTCTTTTGATTGTCTTGGTTTTTCTGGCCAAGTGGATGTACAAGAATGCCTAAGTACCTTCTCTAGCTATCTATGCATTCTTGTCTCAAATTCTATTCTTGCTGCATCACAAAAATTGAACAAGTCATTTTCGGACCCTCCGGGTGAGGAGCACTCGGAGCCACCGATCTGAAAGGGCTGAACCTCCAAAACCTTCTAAATGATTTCGGCCGAACCAATTCACTCAAACTCGGTCCAACCGAAATCACTTAGATTGATCTAGGTTTTCCATCTCGGTGCTACCGAGTTCAACCATTTCGGAGCCACCGATGTGCTAAACTGCGAGCAGTTACACATATCGGTGCCACCGAGCTGTTCAACTCGGCGCCACCGATAGCGTACGGGTATATATATCGCGCGGACCGAACGGTTGAAATTTCTCGACCCCACTCGTTCCCGCTCCCCGTCGCTGCCGTCGCCCTCGTCTCCGGACTTCGACGTCGTCTCCAGCGCGCTCTCGCCGCCAGATTCCATCGCCGTCAACGGGAATCTCCTCCGCCGTTGCCGCCGTAGAGGATCTCCACCGAGTTAGGGTGAGAATCGATCCCTTTCGTGCTTCCTTTTTCCGATTCAATGCACGATTGGACTGCCTGAATTCATGCCACGGATTGAGAACTCCTATTACACTGCAAACTCCGTAGATTAGATGCGAGTAAAATTTTTAGGTTTAAGTTTCCGCCGAATGCATCTCGGACCGACCGATTCGAAATTTTCGGTACCACCGATTTGGTCTCTGACCATAGCACTAGTACGTCTCGGTGCCACCGAGTTGTACGAATCGGTGAGACCGAAAGTAAATCTCAGTGAAACCCTAGCATCTCGGAGCCACCGAACCCCATCTCGGTCTGACCAAAATGGCGTGTAAGGTTTCTGTAGTGTGCTTCGGTATCACCGAAATGATCAACTTGGTCCATCCGATATGCATCCTGTGAAAACTTGAAACTAAGAGTTGAACTCAAATTTTATGAAAAATCTCTACTTTTTGTGATGACTCATCTACTCTACCCATACCTATCTATTCACAGGGTCAGCTCAGCAAGATGTCAGACAACAGTGACAGTCAGAACAGATCTGAACAGCATGCAGAAATGAGTGAAGGGTCAAGCTCTGCAGAAAGTTTCTATGAGGGAGAGAGGAGCTCTCCAGATCTTCCTAAAGCTGCAACCAGAACAAGGAAGAAGAAAACCTCAGACAGTGAGGATGAAGATTTTGTTGCAAGTGAAGCTGCAACCAAGAAAAAGAGAGTAGTGCTTGCTAAGGAGTACATCACCAAACCATCAACTGCCAAAGAGAGGACTGCTGTGAGGAAAGTGCCAAAGCAGACTATGCAATTCACTCTTGAAGAGCCTAGTAACTCTGAACCAGCTGCAAGTGGCAAAAAGAAGCGAGTAAGGAAAACTACTGCCCGTGTGATTGGCAGACCCTCCATGATGATTGATGAGGAAGAAGAAGAGGAGGAACCAGCAGCCACTGCACCCCCAGCAAAAGCTCAAAAGCTCATGTCTGATGCAATCAAGACTGCTGCACCCCCCAAGTCCAAACCAAAGGCACCTGTACCCAAGAGATCAACCAGGAACATATCAGCTGTTGAGAAGAACAAGGCCCCAGTGCCTGAGTCAAATGTTGATGAAGAGCCACTAGTGCTTAGAAAATTGAAGCCTAAGATACCAGACCATGACAATGCACACCCAGTTGCGGAGAACATGATGCTGAGGAAGGATAAATGACCGCGTCAATGGAGGACAATAGATCCTTATGCTATAAGGAGGAAGACAACATGTGACTATCGCTTTCACACTCGTGAACAACAGGACTTTTATGAGACAGTTTTGCTTGATAAGAAGCCCATAGTCAGTGACATGAGATGGGTGGACTGGGAATACATTGATGAGAACGAGGACTATTTTCCCCACGTCCATGAAAGCTTCAGAATTGCAGGAGTTGACGAGTTTGTTGGAAAGAAGTTGACCAAGTGGAATGACGAAATGGTCATGCAATTCTACTCTACTGCTCACTTCTATCCAGATGGCAGAATAGTGTGGATGACTGAAGGTATCAGGTATCAGTCAACCATCTCTGAGTGGGCAAGTCTTCTTGGTGCATCCAAGGAAGAGGATGATGATTATGATGTTTATGCCAAGCTCAAGATGGATCACAACTCCATGAAGAACATGTACACAGCTATTCCCCAGGAGGACATTGAGACTCACAAACTTGGATCAGTGAAGCATCTGCTCCCAGGACTGGCCACCATGAACACCATATTGCGGTACACTCTGCTACCCAAGTCAGGAGATGACAAAATGATTCGTGGCCACTCCATCAATTTGCTGCATTTATTTGATACACCTCAGAAATTCAAGGTGATGAGCCTGATAGTAGAGACTATCAAGAGGACTGCAGCAAATCAGAAGAGATCGTACGGATATGCTCCACACATTCAGCTATTGATCAATTCCAAGGTTGGAACCAGCACATACCTTCTTGATCGAGAGCACTTGCCACTCCATCCAGAGTTTGAGGACAATGTGATTGTGATGGATCCTTCGCATCCCACTTCAGCACAAGCCCAAGAGAAGATCCGCAAAGCCAAAGAAGCAAAAGCAGCTCAGGAGGCATCTGCTCCAAATGCTCAAATTGCCAATCTCAAGACACCCAAGGATCAAATGACATATCTGCTTGAAGCCACTCTGAGGATTGAGCGAAGTTTGGCCAACCTCACCCAGACCCAGGCTAGTTTGGAGGGGATTATTGAGACTAAATTTCATGATCTAGATGTCAAGGTGACAGAGATTCAGACTACAGTACAGCAGCTGCAGAATGATGTTGATGCTGTCAAGATAGCCCCATCAGATGACAGTGGAGATGACAGACCAACAATAGAGCATTTTCAGACAGTGCCTAGGGCAGCCAGGTCTGCTGCAATACCAGTTGTGGATCCACGGACCACAGTATCTGCACCAGCTGCTACTACCACAGTGCCACCTCAGGTCTCCACTCCACCAGCCCAGCAGACATCTGCAGAAGTCTTCGCGGACGCTCTTATCTCAACGCCGTCTACGCACACCGGAGCAGCCAGCAGAAGATCACCTTCAGGAGCTTCGGAGGATCGTGCTTAGAGTACCGACTAGTCCTATACAATTCGATCTTTTTGGTACTTGTTGCCAAAGGGGGAGAATTTGTATAGATCATAGGCTTCGAGAGAGAGTGTTCTGCTTTGATTTGCTCGAGTTCTTTTGCTACTGCTTGTTTGATGCTACTCTGTTATGTGTGTGCTTGCTACAGTGTCTGTATGATTACTCTATTATTTATGCTTGTGATGGTCATACTATGCTTATTATGATGATCAATGTTTATCCTTATCATTATCTTGTATGATCAATTACTTATGTTGGTGATCCGTGCTTACTATTTCAATCATATCATTTTGCGCGCTCCACCAAGTTGTATGTGACATGGAAGAGTGACCCATGAGCCTAATCGATTGTGCATTTGCATTCAAACGCAAATATTTAATAATGCACAAATTTAGGGGGAGCTCTTTCTTATCACATACTTCTCAAAGCGACGATGTATTTCATTCATTTAATCATTTGTCGAAGCTTTGATCTATATGTTGTCATCAATTACCAAAAAGGGGGAGATTGAAAGCACATTTGCTCCCTTGATGGTTTTGGTAATTCATAACAACATATATCTCATTGAACTAATGTCCATTCAAGTTAAAGATTTCAGGATGTTCAATGATTGGCATGGCATGGACTAGAGACGTGGACCCCTCAAAATGCTAAGCACAAGGATTGGCAAAAGCTCAAGACTCTACATTTTTGGTTTAGTGATCCAAGATCACATTGAGTCCATAGGAAAGTCAATACTATTAAAAGGGGATGAGGTGTTGCTTAATGGTCTTTTTGCTCAAGTGCTTAGTGACAGTACTCCTAAACCCTCAACCACTCTCTCTACCCAAATATGTCCAAAACCTACATTCCAACTCGGCCCCACCGAAATTCTCTATCCGGCCCCACCGAGTTCATCCAAGACTTAGCCACTGCCAAAACCCTAACAAATCGGATCCACCGAAATGGATCTCGGTCCCACCGAGATGGCCTTGCCAACTCTCTGTAATCGTTTGCACTTACTTCGGTCTCACCGAGATGGCTTGCCAACTCTCTGTTGCCTTATTGCTTCACTTCGGTCCTACCGAGTTGATGCAATCGGTGCCATCGAGATGAGGATTGCCCTAGCCATTGCACTTCGGTCCATCCGAGTTGTTCGTATCGGTCCCACCGAGATTCCTAAAGTTCATATCTTTTACACAGTTCGGTGCTACCGAGATGATCATTTCGGTGCCATCGAGTTGAGTCAAAAGTGTGTAACGGTTGGATTTTGTGTGGAGGCTATATATACCCCTCCACCACCTCCTTCTCTGGAAGGAGAGCCATCAGAACGTGCCTACACTTCCACCATACATTTTCTGAGAGAGAACCACCTACTCATGTGTTGAGATCAAGCTATTCCATTCCTACCATTTGAACCTTGATCTCTAGCCTTTCCCAAGTTGCTTTCCACTCAAATCCTTCTTCCACCATAGCCAAATCTGTGAGGAGTTGTTTGAGTGCTGGGAAGACTATCATTTGAAGCACAAGAGCAAGGAGTTCATCAACAACACACCGTCTATTACCTTTTGGAGAGTGGTGTCTCCTAGATTGGTTAGGTGTCACTTGGGAGCCTCCAACATGATGTGGAGTTGAACCAAGTAGTTTGTAAGGGCAAGGAGATCACCTACTTCGTGAAGATCTACCCCGAGTGAGGCTAGTCCTTCGTAGACGTAAGCCATGGTGGAATAGACAAGGTTGCTTCTTCGTGGACCCTTTGTGGGTGGAGCCCTCCGTGGACTCGCGCAGCCATTACCCTTCGTGGGTTGAAGTCTCCATCAACGTGGACGTACGATAGCACCACCTATCGGAACCATGCCAAAAACCACCGTGTCTTCATTGCGTTTGAAATCTCCGATCCCCTCCTTTACTTACATATGCAATTATCTACTTTCCGCTGCTATATTCTTAGAATTGCATGTGTAGGGTGATGCTTGACATGTACTACTGCTAAAATCTGCCCACAATTAAAATTTGGGAAAAGGTTAGGTTTTATTTGGTCAAGTAGTCTAATCACCCCCCCTCTAGACATACTTTCGATCCTACACCCTCGCTACTAGTAAATATTACTAGTAGCGCCTAGCGAAAAAAACGCGCTATTAGTAAATATCTCTCGCGGACAGGGCATAGTAGTAGCGCAGGTTGTAAAACATTTGCTACTGCTAAGTGAATAGCTAAAGCGCAAGTGAGACACCCACGCTACTACTGAAACTGTCCACCGCCGCACCATCTACCCCCCGATCCACTCCCACCCCACCAAACACTCTCTCGCGAATCCCTCAAAAAATAACTCTCTCTCTCTCACGAATCTCACCCCCACCCCTTGGTCGAGCTCCTCTCCCCCACGATCTCCTCGCCGCCGCCACCACCCACGCTGGCCGGTTCCCGCGAGCTCCGGCCGCGCGCAACACGCCCCCAAGGTCCCCATGCTCCGCCCCTCCCTCCTCTCCATCCAGATCCGTTCCTCAAGGGCTGCATCCTTGCCTGCGGCTAGGGTTTCGGGCGCCCCCGTGTTCCTGCCGCCGAGTGCCCAGGTCATGGCTCCGGTGGTGGTGCGACGCTGCTATGCGCGAAGAATGATGCTTGGTGGCGGTGGACTATGGAGCAGTTGAGCGTTTGGAGGCTTGAGCGCGAGAAAGAAAATGACTGTGAGGGGACTGAGCGTAAGACTCCCCCCCATTGTTGGAAATATGCCCTAGAGGCAATAATAAATTAGTTATTATTATATTTCCTTGTTCATGATAATCATTTATTATCCATGCTATAATTGTATTGATTGGAAACTCAAATACATGTGTGGGTATATAGACAACACTGTGTCCCTAGTAAGCCTCTAGTTAACTAGCTCGTTGATCAAAAGATGGTGAAGGTTTCCTAGCCATGGACATAAGATGTCATTTGATAACGGGATCACATCATTAGGAGAATGATGTGATGGACAAGACCCAAACTATAAACGTAGCATATGATCGTGTCAGTTTACTGCTATTGTTTTCTGCATGTCAAGTATCTGTTCCTATGACCATGAGATCATGCAACTCCCTGACATCGGAGGAGTACCTTGTGTGTATCAAACGTCGCAACGTAACTGGGTGACTATAAAGATGCTCTATAGGTATCTCCGAGGATGTCTGTTGGGTTGGCATGGATCAAGACTGGGATTTGTTACTCCGTGTGACGGAGAGGTATCTCAGGGCCCACTCGGTAATACAACATCACAACAAGCCTTGCAAGCAATGTGACTAAAGTGTTAGCCACGGGATCTTGTATTACGGAACGAGTAAAGAGACTTGCCGGTAACGAGATTGAACTAGGTATAGAGATACCGACGATCGAATCTCGGGCAAGTAACATACCGAAGAACAAAGGGAACAGCATACGGGATTAACTGAATCCTTGACATAGAGGTTCGACCGATAAAGATCTTCGTAGAATATGTAGGAGCCAATATGGGCATCCAGGTCCCGCTATTGGTTATTGATCGTAGAGGTGTCTCGGTCATGTCTACATAGTTCTCGAACCCGCAGGGTCTACACACTTAACGTTTGGTGACGATTAGTATAGTTGAGTTATTTTGTTGGTGACCGAAGGTTGTTCGGAGTCCCGGATAAGATCCCGGACATGACGAGGATCTCCGGAAGAGTCCGGAGGTAAAGATTGATATATGTGATAATAGTGTTTTGATCTCCGGAAGGGTTCCGGAATTCACCGGAAGGGGTTCCGGATGTTTACCGAAGTATTCGGGTGCAGCAACACTTTATATGAGCCAAAGGGGTAAAGCCCACGAGGTATTGGAAAGTGCAAAAGGAAGTTTTGCTGCTGCCTTAAGCGGTACTACCGCTGGTAAGGCAGTACTACCGCGTAAGCGGTACTACCGCTTGTGTGAAGCGGTACTACCGCTCAAGCGGTACTACCGCTCGTGAGCGGTACTACCGCTTGTACGCGATACTGCTGGAATCCGAGTTAGACTCTTTCCGTGCGGGCCAAACCGACCTTGTGCGGGCAAAACCGACCTTGTGGAGGCTTTCTCTCCAAGTTTAGACCCCAGGGCTCAACATATAAATAGAGGGGCAGGGCTAATACACGGGACATATCAAGATTTCCCAAGCCGTGTGCCGGCAACCCTAACCCTCTAGTTCCTCCCGTCATAATCTCCGTAGTGCTTGGCGAAGCCCTGCAGAGATTGTTCCTCACCACCATCACCACGCCGTCGTGCTGCCGGAACTCATCTACTACTTCATCATCGCTCGCTGGATCGAGGAGGTGAAGGCGTCATCAAGCCGTACGTGTGTTGAACGCGGAGGTGCCGTCCGTTCGGCACTAGTTCGTGATCGGATCGAGGGACGACTTGCGATTTGGATCGCGGAGACGTTTGACTACATCAACCGCGTTTCTTAACGCTTCCGCTTAGCGATCTACAAGGGTATGTAGATTCACTCTCCCTCTCGTAGATGCTCATCACCATGGATAGATCTTGTGTGTGCGTAGGAAAATTTTTGTTTCCCATGCAACGTTCCCCAACACCCGTATCTCCTCCTCCTTTTTATAGGAGGGGGTAAATGTGCAATGGCGGCAGGTTAATGCCGCCATGCGGCAACAAATCCCTTCGTTTTCCCATATTTAAGCGATGATTATGCATGTGAATCGAGGCATTGCCGTTAATCGCCGTGCGGGGATCGAGGCGCACGACCCGTCTCGTTGGGACGTAACCATGGTGGGCCCCTAACCCACTCCCACAGGTCATGTTGACCATCAGGACAAAGACGCCATGTGGCCAGGTGGGCTCGTGGATGAGACCGGTCTGGCTTGTCAGAACCAGACCGGATAACCTTCATGATGGAGCGCGGGAGTTCTTCCCACCAAACTGACCGGCTGCGCGGGAAGCAGTTCCGGCATGCATCTTGGCTATACTCCTTCAACAATTTCAGAACCGAGGTGCTCTACATTACCACAGATGCAGTCCGGCATTGGAGCTCGATTGCGTGAAGGCACTATTCGGTCATTGAACCTGTTTCAAGACTGGCGACCGAAGACAATGTGGAGCATGGATAGCTTGGGGTGCAACCATGCTTGAAGACCTGTTCTGGGCCTATGACGGTGTCCTGGCTAAGGGGCCTCTCACCATGACTACTCTCGGCCTGGTAGGCTGAGCTGAGGACCCCATTTGTCGGTTTCTTCCTGGGCCACATAGGGCGGCCCATGACCGATAACGGAAGATTCCAGACAATTTGACGTACACGACAAGAAGCTGGATTCGTGGAGGATTCTACCTCCTCGTACGTAGCCGACTAGGATCCATGTAACCTAGGGTCCCGGTATACTATATAAACTGGGGTCCGGGCTCGTAGATAGACAACTTTTCGGCATTTTGTACTTTGTACACACCCCAACACAATAAAATACAAACAGGGTGTAGGGTATTATCTCCCCTGAAGAGCCCGAACCTGGGCAAAAAGCTCGTCTCTGTTACCATCGTGCCAAGTAGCCTAGCTTAGGATACCCTACCGAGGGATCAGCCAGATTTAGCTCCAACAAAGCCCGCTAGCAGCCAAGACCGCCGGAAGAGAGACATCGGAGGAGTACCTCCAAATCCGCCGAAGAGGAGGACCTCGTGTTGTGATTGACTTCCATCGATGACTCACTGCCCACGCGGTCGAGTGCATCGACCAGCTTCACCACCGACAAGCGTCGCTTGCCGCGAAGGCGCTACTGCCACACCTGCCGGGGCCGCTGCCCAGAGCCCGCAATCCTTCGCGTGAGGGTGGAGCGACAAGATCCTCGCCCCCACATTCACCAGTGCCTGCATGGGCTTGCCGACCATCTCAGGTGGCGGCGAGGGAGGTGATAGCGGGAGGGGAAACCTAGTCGCCTGACAGGATGACGAGAGGGCCAAACCTTTTTTTTTCTAGAGCAACTTTTTAATATCCTCCTCCTATCCTCCCGATCTCGCATGGCCGGCCGAGCTTGGTGTTGAATGCAAGTGATCTGCCAGAGGAATGTTTCATGTGGCCATGTTTCACGCTTTTAATATTGCCAAATTGCATTGCTTTTCGATATTGTACTACTAACAGACTTGGACTAATTTAATTCTCCTGTTTTGTTCTGATGATTAAAGTACATGTGAAAAAAGATCCCTCTCACTCCATTTTCCCCTGTTTTTCGTTGAGACACAGGTGGTTGGTTGGGTTGGAGCAGCAGAGAGGCCGACTGTTTAACCTCACCAAAATCCTATTATCAAATTGCTGGTGTAGATTTCATTCAGATCAGATCATCATCGAGGTTACCCTTTTCATTTTGCACAAGCAAAAACAAGGTCAAAAGGGGCCCCTCAAGAATCTCAAAAGCAGGCAGGCCTATTTCCCTTTTTCATTAATTATTTTTTCTTAATTATTCAACCTGCACGCGGCTCATGGTTGTACGTACGCGTCACGCTGGACCTGCCGCACAAACATTTTACTCGCGTACCATGACACGTCCAGAGCATGCCCTGTTATCTGCAAAATCCGGCCTATTCCGTTTACATGAATTTTGTAGTAAATTTGAAGGATACAAATTTTGTAGGAAAAAAAATCTTTTAGAACCTTTGGTTTGTAGAAATGAATTTTGTATGATAGGAACCAATCCTTCACATTTCAAAGAATTAACTTTGACCCAATGGAAAAGTTCATATCCTATGAATCAAATGACATCCTTTTTCTATAGGATCTCACTTTCTCTGATTTTCTTATCCCATGATATTCCTATCCTGTGAACCAAAGGAGGCCTTAGAGAAATTTTATAGGAATATTAAAGGATAGGATTTTTTTTTCTTTGAAGCTCTTTCGTTTGTAGGAATGAATTCCTAATCCTATGCAGAATAGGAACCAATTCTCCACATTTCAAAGGAAAAAAAAATTAACCTAGAATCAATGGAAAAATTCCTATCCTATATATATTAATTGACATCTCTTTCCCTACAAAAATTGAGATACATGTCATCTCACTTCCTATGATTTTTCAATTTATATGATAATCCTATCATATGAACCAAACGAGGCCTCCATCTGAAACATACTTGTTTCAATTTTTTAATGAAGACTCTGGTGGCCGGGGCTCTGCGATAACTTTTTAGCCATGTGCATCCTCGGGCGCAGACCGGGAGAGTTCAACCATAATCTCAAGTCACGTGGTCGTACTTTCACAAAATTTTTTTTTTGCGAAAGCACACACAACATTTTTTTTTTTGACGGGACCTCATCAAGAGGGTAGGGTGGTCATGTGATTTCATAATAAAAAAAAAACTTAGTCCAGATTATATGAGAAACTAGGTCGAAAACCACACTTCCACAACGAATTGACAAACCCCCTAATTCTGCAATTCACATCACTGCACCCACCCAAAAGGATGACACGAAAAAGAGGGAGAAGGAGGGAGGAGAGACATCTCTGTGTGTGCGTGCTGTATCCACTAGCGAAATGATGGCGCCAAATCAAACTCACCCCACCCTTTTGAAAGGAATTTTAACGCAATCGATGTGCACGTCCCAGCCGGAGCACCAGCAAGAAGAGAAAGGAAACCCCGATGGAAAAAAGCAATTAGTCCACGAAGATCGTTGCTGATTGATCTCCATGATACCATGCTACCAAAATTAACCTCCATGATGATGCCCCGTCTCCGTCTCTCTCTCTCTGCTTTCTGTCTTTCTCTCTCACCAAACCTTGCCTTGCTTTCCTTTGCTCCCCGTGTGGCTATAAAACACGCCGAGCCAAGAGCGCAACACAATTCTGCATCTTTCTTCCTCCTCGTCTCATCCTCTGTACCCTCCGTCAGAACCTCCGTAGTCTCAGTGTCAATCGTCTCCGGCTCCGATGAAGGACCGCCGCGGCGGCGCCGGCTTCCCCTTCTCCATCGGCTGCATGTCGCAGTCCGCCGTAGCCGTCGCCGACCCGCTCGAAAAGAAGCCACCAGCACCGGCGCCGGCGCAACAGGCCGACAACCCCTCCTCCTCCAACACCACCACGGCGGCCACCACACAGGGTAAGTACTTCCTGCTCACAATTCACTTCATGATCCATGTCTGCCACAGGTGCGTACGTACGTACTAACAGCATCAACACATTTATTCTATTTGCGGACCTTTCAGATAGAGGCGCCGGAGAAGAAAGCAGCGAGGAGAAGGCGAAGGCCGCGGCGGCATCGGGGATCGTCTCGGCGGGGGTGCAGCGGCTGCTCAAAGGAATCAAGACCTTCTTCGCGGCTTACGACGGCGAGGAAGAGGAGGACGAGGAGGACAGGGAGATCGTTATCGGGTACCCCACCGACGTGCAGCACGTCGGGCACATCGGCTGGGACGGGCTCAACAAGGTCGGCGGCATGGGCGTGGGCATGGTCGGCGCCTTCTCCCTGCCCTCCTCCCTGTCCCTCCGCCAGCTCGAGATCGCCATGGACCCTGGCGCCTCCACCACCACCTGCATCAACTGATCAATCTCCGTTTCCGCCATGCTCCTCGAGCTCGAACAACCACTCACTAGTGCTAGTAAACAAAGAGTTGAGATGAGTGATCTCAGCTTTAGGTCTTCCACATGCTTGCTGATGATTGATAATTACCTAGTCATTTGGTATAATTCTCGTTCTTAACTTTGGGTGAGATGAGAAAAGCATATGCATAGATTTGTGTATATATTATTATGCATTCATGTGGAGTTGTGTATGTATATAGATATGTGGGAGCTTCAGCTTCTTTCTACTCTAACATCTCTATGGGGCCCCTCTCTTCTTTTCCATTAAAGTTGCTCTTAAACCAGATGGTAAAATCTTGTCGGGAGTGATGATGATTAATTGCTGCTGCTGGTACAATAATAGTCGAGCAAATCATTCAAGTCTTCAGTGTTTGTTGGACTACATGCATGCCGCCATGCGTGCACGCGTCTCGTACTACTAGTAGTAGTACTGCATAATGGTTAAGGCGAATTAACTCGTTTGTTCATCACAGACCTAGCTAGCTAGATGGTACATGCAGTACTGCCAATGGGACACTTGTATCAAGGAAATGGAAATTAGTCTTTTGCAGTCTGTGAGTGCAAAATCATGATCAAATCTGCTTTAAGCTTAGAAAAGGAACACAAATTTCAGACAAAGTCAACCGTTGACCGGATCAAAATCCAGATGATTCAACAGCAAAGAGTATAAAACCAAAATGTTCACATGGGAGGAGATTAATTGCTGCTGCCTGCCATGCGTGCACGCATCTAGTACTACTCCAGTACTGCATAATGGTTAAGGCGAATTTAACCCGTTTGTTCATCATAGACCTAGCCAGATGCCTAGATGGTAGTACATGCAGTACTGCCAATGGGACACTTGTATATTAAGGAAATGAAAATTAGGCTTTTGCAGTCTCTGAGTGCAGAATCATGATAAAATCTGCTTTAAGCTTAGAGAAGGACAGCAAATTCAGACAAAATCAAACGTTGACCGGATCAAAATCCAGATGATTTAACAGTAAGCAGTATAAACCAGAGTGTTCACATGGAAGGCAGTCCTACAAAAATACAAACTAAAACTACTTTTGACTAGTATAATTCGCTCACTAGTCATGGCCACAGAGCGAGCTGATGCGCTCCTTAATCAGTCAACATCACCAACCACTGATTAACAATGTGACACTGTATCTTTATAATAAGAAACAGTGATGTGCTACTAATGCTACTGTTGGAACGTGACTCACTACTTAGCTTCTTTATCATCATGGGCACTTAATCCCACTTCAAGTTCAAGACAGATTAGCAGCATGCAGGCCTCAGTCTGAATCAGAGCACACGAAACGGGGAACAGATTTTTGATGTGATGTTTCGTTGCTAACAGTTTTATTAATTGCGATTAGTACGTACTACTAGTTATGCAGTACGGCAATTAACTGGATTCGAGCGACATCTTGGTTCATCAGCTAGCCACTGTGACTTCTTCAGAACATGAACAATAAAAACACATATTTTCGATAGAAATATATACTCCCATTTGTAGGACGTGTTCACATGATCTGTGGCTTATTCATGGCCTGTCATGATGGTGGATATCATAACAGGGTTTGATTAGTGGGAAGGATCAGCCCAGATTTTGTTTTATTTATGTGCTTAATTAACTGGGAAGGGAACAAGCAGCACTGTGGGGGCAGAGTGTTAGCTACCAGGTCCTTATTGTTTATGGTGAGCTTTGTTTCTGGCAGAAAGCCAACCCGTGATAAAACCTAACTGCATCATCATTATCATCATCATCATCACATTACTTTCCTGGTTGGTGATTGCAATGTATGAGTTGATTAGTTCCTTAATCTAATTCTTTCAACCAAAATCTACTGCTTTGGTCACTGTTTCGAGCCCCATGTTTTGGTGGAGGCCTTAGTTTGGAAGTATTGTCAGTATAGCCTCTTCTTCTTGCACAAATAAAGAAATGGTGGTTGCATTTGCAATGATGCATCAGATGATACAATCTTTTGGTACACGTTCAGTGGAATATTTAATGGATTCTTGAGTTGATGTGGGACTTACAGAAGCAGCTAGAGTACCTGCTTGGGCAACCTTGCAACATACTTCTAGGAAACCTTGAAAAGGTGTACAAACTGCAGCGGATGGTCGAGCTCAGAGTCACAGCCGAAGCAGATTGGGCGCGTCGTTCTGCAGAGAACCAAAGGGGGGAAGCTGGAAAAGAAAGGAAAACACAGGAACTGTTACTTGGTGGCTAATTTGCCTCTTCTCTTGAATAGAGCTATGGACAAAAGCAGCATATCATTACATTCCAAGGCACTTCACAGGAAAAGGTTGCCACTTCCATGGTTTATGCTTCATACTCACAGGAGGCCACATGCCATAGACCCTACTTATATTTTGGCATCCTCTTGTAGCTTGACAGCAAACTCTTTCTTCACGAGATGTATTCTCAATGTCTGGCCAAGCAGGCAGTCAGTTGTTCCGTTAGACAAGTTTTGTCCATATCTGTCAGAAAAGAAGCCTTTGCTTGGGCTGATGCGTGCTTATCGTCCCTCATACTATACAGAAGCATCATGATTCATGAGTCCGTGAACCATCGAAATATCTCTGCCACATAGTTATCTTGAATTGGCAGAATAATCATCACAAGTTGCATACCATGATTGAGTTGAGTTCACCATCAGCTGCTCCACTGATTGTCATGCCCTGGTTTCTGACGTTTATTAAGTAAGAGAGCGAATCCTGAGTTACGATCTCACCGGGTATCAGCACAGGGATACCTGGTGGATACAGGCAGATAAGCTCACCACAAATCTCCCCAAGGCTGTCCTCAATGCACACTCTCCTTTTCTTTGTAAAGAAGGCCTCTCTTGGAGTCAGCTTGACAGAGAACTTATCCAATGGGCTACGAACATCGTTATGCTTACTAAATCTCGATTCGTTTGCAGACATGTATTTATCTGAGAGATGTTTTGCACACAGTACAAGCTTTTGAACATCTTGCCTTCTGGTCCCTAAGTTGACGGCAAACGTCACTGCCTGTGTACCAACAAGCTCAGATACAATTTGATGCTCTTCAGCAAAAATGTCATCTGCTTCGTATCCAGATAAATGCAGATCTGAGGCACTTAGTGTGATACGCAGAGGATCAATTGCAGGGAAGTCAGAAGCAAAGCTTGACAAGTCCAGGACAGATACCCCTGGGATTATCCTCAGCTGATCTTTTGTTTCTAAAGCCATAGCAACCGGTTCATCGAAAGATTTCACGTTCTCACTCAATTGAGCTCTTGCAGCATCTAAAGACGACAATAGCAAGTAACTTGGGCTTGAGCTCTGGAGCAACTGCAAGCATTGGCTCACTTTATCTGCATCGACGAGTCCTCCAGCCATGTGAAGCATCGAGGACTGTGTAAGAGAGCTGAGAAACTTGTGGGTGGATTGCACAGCCAAATCAGCACCTTGCTCAATCGCGGTTCTTGGAAAACCGTCATGGAATCTGAAGTGTGCACCATGTGCCTCGTCAACAATAACTGGAATGCGTAACGGAAGGCAAACATCGACGATACCTTGTACATCGCTGCATATGCCATGGTAGGTCGGTGAAGTAACAAGAACAGCACCTACTTTCTTCCCATCCTTCTCAAGCTCCTTCAGTGCTTTATCCACCTGCGACGGTGTAATACCACCAGCAATGTCCCACACAGAACTGTACTCGGGTACTATATACTTAGGCACGGCACCGGACAGAACCAGTGCAGAGATCACTGAAATGTTACAGTTTCGAGGTATAATGATGTAGTCACCAGGGGAGCAGGTGGCCATCACCGCGGCCTGGATTCCGCAGGTACTCCCGTTGACCAGGAACCATGTTTTAGATGACCCAAACAGTTCAGCTGCCCTGTTCTGAGCATCCAAGATCACACCCTTGGGGTAGAAGAGGTCGTCGAGCTCAGGTAGCTCGGGCAAGTCGTGCGAAAACGTCTCCGCACCAATAAGGTTCGACAACAATGACGGAGCAGCTTTCCCTCGGTTGTGTCCAGGGAAGTGAAAGCAGGGCACGTCTTCGGCTGCAGTTGATTTCAGTGCCTGAACCAGAGGGGCAGTACCACCTTGGACAGCTCCTGAAGATTCAGCAAGTGTAACTTCAGTTTCAGATATTCTTGGCGTGCTCCGTGAAGTGTCACACCGTGCTATGCCATGTCGCCTGGGTGATTCCTTCAAGACTAAAGAAACTTTGGATTGGCACATGGGATAGAAGAAGATGGAGATGATCATAGGCTGAATCCATTAGCATGATCGATCAAAGATTGCAAAGTAGATACTGTATGTATGCTGTAATCATGACCAATGTCGGACAACGCAAATTCGCAAGCATCTTCAGTTAAGCAGTGTTCAGAAGCAAGTGATGACGTATTAATTCATCAGTTGGAACACACTAGAACAGAGCTCACCGGCTCCCATGCGGTCATGCGCCTGCCTGGTTCAGCCCATAGCGGCACTCAGAAGCGCCGGCGGCCACCTTCTGCATCCCATCCTCGCCCGCCGTGCCTCCACGCTCCACCCACCCCCTAGCCCCGTGAGCACAGCGCGCCCCCTTGTGCCCCTAGTGTAGCAGCACGTCGTCGTCGACTGCGCCGGTGGAGCGTCAGCAGCCGTCCGCCCCGGCGTTTGCGGCTGCAGTGCTTTCTTTCTTTGTTTTTTGGGGGAAGTCTGCACTGTTTTCGGCTGGCTTTAGATGCGAGGCGGAGTGCGGGGGTGGGGGAGCGCGGATGCGGCAAATGCCACAAGGGAAGGGGAGGAGCAATTCGACGAACAGGTTGCGGGCACTAGAGACGGCACTGAGACCAGAACCATAGCGGAGCGAGGAAGGCGAGTAGGTTACCGTGCGTAGAGAGCGAGGCGCGCGGAGGGAGGGGAGGGCCGGAGGAGGTGGCAGTGGTATGCTGCTGCTTCTGCTGCTGGGAGGAAGAAGAAGCATGGTCGACTGCCTACTCGTTCGTGGTCGAAGGCTCCAAGCAGAGTGATATTTTTTTTTTTTTTTTTTTAGAATTTCCAAGCAGAGTGATGTGCGGGGGAGGAGTGTAATCTGATCTGGTGTATATGGGCCCGGGGACAAGCCTTTGGGCCGTCAGACCGCTGGGCCACACTACAGACTTATAACTTTACATCCAAACGATAAACGATAAACAAGAGCACTCAATTTCTCAAAAAAAAAAAAAGAGCACTCGAAGGGAAAAATACTCATTGGTGAAATTTTTATTTTAAAGTTCATGGCTATGTAATTTTCCCTAGTCATCTAGTGTTCGCAATTTCCACTAGCGGCCTCCATTGTGTATTAATCTACCCGACCTTTCGAGCATTCTCATTGACAGCGATGTAGTCGATGACATGGCAACGGTACCGATGTGTTTAGGGAGACGTCACGGACCCAGTGAGGTGAAAGTAGTCGCCGATGGCGTTAGAACCGTAAGGTGGCATTGGAACCGTATGGCGGCGCTGCAAGAACTGGCCCAAGTCGACGCCTCACGCGGCCAAACCTGAAATTAATAGCCCAGTTAGCTTAAGAGGATCTAGAGGGACCCACAAATCTAAGAAAATCCTCATAGTTTTCACAAACGATGGGGGGGCCCCCACCCTGAGTTGTATTAAGCTCTATCACTGTCAAGGAGGGTAGAGAGGGGGATGGTCACACCTGGGAGCTGGCGACGTGCGGGTGATTTGGGGGGGGGGGGGGGGGGGGTATTCTTGAGGCGATAGGAGCGAGCCAGAGGGGCTGGAGGTGGGGAGCACGCACGAGTCAAAACCAAGCTTTGCGGTCTCTAGCGCGTCGTCTTGATGACAAAGGGGAGGGGTGTGGGGTGCTTGGCGCCCATCGGTGGCAAAGCGGAAGTAGAGCGCGGCTAGGCACGGTCGGGAGAGGGGGGGGGGGTAGAGGAGCGGGTCATCTTCTTGGCACCTTGACGAGGTCAAAGGGGTTCTTTCTGGTGGGCGGAGCACAAGGCACACCATAGAACAAGATGGGGCCAAGTAGTGCTCTTCATGGATACTGTAGCATGCTAGAGTGGTCATGTCGGCCAGAGGAGCAAGAAGGAGAGAGTTGGAGGATGTCCAATGGGTCCAGGGGCTAAAGGTAGAGAGAGGAAAGAGAATGGAGGTACGGGAGATAAGTAGATGGAGCAATGGAGGAATTTTCCATTGGCCACTAGTGCATTGGTGATCACTTGGCACCCTATAATTAATAAAAAGCTTGAATCATGTAATTTCTGCAGCTAGCTTATGTCGTTGTTTCTAACGTTGTTCTAAGTTATTTCCCACAAATCTTTTGCATGTCACGATGGACTTACGGGATTTCAACGGAATGAACATTTTTTGAAAGACACTGACACATTTTAAATTATATGAACACTTTATTAAAAAGTTACATGAACACAATCCCCCCCCCCCCCCTGACTAAAAACTATTTTTAATTTATGAATATTTTCAGAATGTGAGCAGTTAAAATACGTGAACAAATTTTTAATACTACATGATTTTTTAAAAATAGACAAAATTTTATAAAATGAGATATTTATAAAAAAAAAATACATGAACAGATTTTAGACGATTTGAACACTTCTTAAAATTACAAAATCAATTCAAAAAGTATGTGTACACCTTTTTAGTTACATAACAATTTTTCTAATATATGTGAAAACTAATTACACGAACACTTTTTGATAAGAGAACTTCTATTACCATGAACATTTAAAAAATATACGTGAACAATATTTATAATGCATGAACACTATTTTTTCACTGCTGGCTGGTAGCACCGAACTGCTTGTGATTGTCTTGTTTTAACCAATGAAACAACATGCATAACTTTCGCAAGTTCATGCATGCAGCTGCACCCCAGTACAGCAAAAAAAAAAAAAGTACAACATGGGACATGCAGGGAAACCAGTAGAACACGCAGCAGCTTTTTTTTTTCCCCGCAAAAAAAAAGTTTTTTTTTTTTTGAGCATCACACGCACCAGCTGAGCAGCGTGCAACTGACCGGCGTAGTCGGCCGCGCACTCGGCCGCAGTTCGCAGCTGGGTAGTGCCCCATCGCAGGTGCCTGGGCCAGTGGCGGGGGACCTCCTATTTCGTGACCTGCGCGATGGAGAACGCGCACCGCCTACCTCGCGCGCATGCTTTTGGACCGGCCCATCAGCGGGACGGGCCCCCCTTTTCTCCCCATCATTTTTTTTCTGTTTTTGTTTTTTTTTGCCTCATTAAAAAATGTTGTACATTAAAAAAACGAAATTCAAATATCTTCAGGAATTTAAAAAATGTACTAAAAAAATACATCATTTTGAAAAAATGTTAATGAATTCAAAACATGTTTCCGTAAGTGAAAAAATGTTCGTGAATTCCAAAAAAATTCATCAGTTTTGAAACAATGTTCACAATTTTTTTTAAATGTTCACAATTTGTAAAAATGGTCAGGAATTCAAAAAATGTCCAAGATTTCGAAAAATGTTCACAATTTGCAATAGAATTTGGGAATTTGAAAAATATTCATGCTTTAAAAATGTGTTCATGATTTCAAAACATGTTCACAAATTTGAAAAAAAATGTTCGCGGAGTTGTTAAAATTGTTCACTATTTCAAAAAATAGCGTTCATTTTAAAAAAATGCTCGCAAATTTGAAAGATATTCACAATTCAAATAAAATGTTTAGAAATGCAAAAACAATTCATGATTTCAAAAGTGCTCACGAATTTGAAAGATGTTCGTAAAATAAAGAATAAAAAAGACAAAAAGGTAAAAAAGAAAGAAAATACGAAAATGAAAAATAAAAAAAATAAACAAACATAAGAAAAATAAAAAAAATGATATAGAAAGGTTCTAAAACCTTCCCAAAACCGGAAGAGAGACCTGTGCTACTTGGGCCGGCCCAAATTCACGTAGCTAGGGAGGGGGCGTGCGCGTTTGGTCGACAATTGTCGGCCTACGCGATAAATAGGGATCGCCGAGTGGCGGAGCCATGAAAAATGAGTGAGGGAGTTCGAGTGTTGTTAATCCTTGCTGGGGAGGGCCATCCCATTATATTAAAGTAGGGTAGGCCCTGCTGGTCACCCTAACTCCGCCACTGGCCTCGGCCATGGTGACCAATGGCATGGCGCCAGCGCCTGAGGCATTGTAGGCTGCTGCGATCAGCGAGACGATATCCTTGACGGAGGACCTAATCACCTAAATGCTACCAAAAGCGCTCATTGTGTCAGATCTTCTTAAGGTGATTAAAGATTTGAAAAATGGCAACAATCTTATGAGCTATGGGGTGATCCCATAAAAGATAATGCAGCAGAAGTGAAGTTTTCAGTGGTCAATGTTGACCATGAATGGCGAGAGTTCAACAGCGATGCTATTCATTAGCAAAGTTTTGATCCTCCCTTAGTGGAGGCGGACATGTCAGGTTCATGGGGCCTCCGGACCCCTCTCGTCTTCCCCTAAACATTGTTGACCCATGAAATTCGCATATTCTCTCTCACACAAAAAGAAGCAGCATCCCTTGAGGGGAGCACATATTTGTCGCTCCCTCTGTGTCTAATAGCGGGTTGACGGACAGAGAGCGCTGCGGTAGGCGGGGCTAATATGACGCTGAGCGCTCCTCTAGCGAGTTTCCTTCCGCTTCTTTGTTCTTCTTTGGTTTTTCCAATTGTTTCTTCTAATCGTTAGTTGGATTTTTTTTTACAGATAAAAGATATTTGAAGATAAATTGATAAGAAATTTTTTAAAATGTTGCCAGATTTTCAAAATAATCATAGTTTAAAAATATTCTCAAAAATAAAAAATTCTCTCAAATATTAAAAATATTATCGAATAAAAAAATTGCTGAAGTTTCAAAAATGTTATCAGAATGTAATAAATGTTCTCACATTCGAAATAATTATGCAGTTTAATAAATATTCTTGATTAAAAAAATTGAGATTTTTTTATAAATAATAGGAAAATGAAAAAACGAAAAAATTGAAAAGAGGAAAAAGGAAAGAGAAATAAGAAAAAAAAATAACAAAAAAATGTTAAAAAAAAGGTAGAGAAAAAACCATGGAATTTCATCTAAAAATTCAAATTTTATTTAGCTAATTCGTCTGAATTTTCAAAAATTCTACCATTTCGAAGGCCTTTTATTTTATTTTATTTTGCCATACGTAATCCAATATCTTGCGTGAGATTGATGCACACCGGGATCTCCAAGTCGACAACGGTGAGGACTTCTTGAGTTGATTAAAGATTTGAAAAATGGCAACAATCTTATAAGCTATTGGGTGATCCCGTAAAAGATAGTCCAACAGAAATGAAGTTTTCAGTGGTCAATGTTGACCATGAACGGCGTCAATTTAACAGTGATGCTATTCATCAGCAAAGTTTTCATGCTCCCTGGAGGCAGACATGTCAGGCTCATGGGGCCTTCGGACCACCCTCGTCTTCCCCTAAACATTGTTGAGCAATAAAATTCTCATCTTCTCTCTCACACAAAAAGAAGCAGCATCCCTTGAGGGGAGCACATATTTGGCACTCCCTCTGTGTCAAATAGCGGGTTGACGCACAGAGAGCGTTGCGGTGGGCGGGTCTAATATGACGCCGAGCGCTCCTCTAGCGAGTTTCCTTTTGCTTCTTTGTTCTTCTTTGGTTTTTCCAGCTATTTTTTTAACTGATAGCTATTTTTTACATATAAACAACATTTTAAGATAAATTGTTAAGAAAATTTTAAAAATGTTGCCAGATTTAAAAAAAAAATCATGGTTTAAAAAATGTGTTAAAAAACATTCTTGAATTTAAAAATGCTCTCAAATACAAAAAATGTTCTTGAATTTTATAAAATGTTCTAAAAAATGTTCTCGAATATTAAAAATATTATCAAATAAAAAAATTCTTGAAGTTTCAAAAATGTTATCAAAATGTAATAAATGTTCTCACATTCAAAATAATTATGCAGTTTAACAAATATTCTTGATTAAAAAAATGAGAACATTTTTTAGAAACAAAAAGAAAAATGAAAAAATTGAAAAGAGGAAAAAGGAAAGAGAAAACAAATAACAGAAAAAAAAATTAAAAGTATTGAAAAAACGGTGGAATTTTATCTAAAAATTCAAATTTTTTTTTTGCTAATCCGTTTGAATTTTCAAAAATTCCGCCATTTCGGAGGACTTTGATTTATTTTATTTGCCATACGAAATCCAAAATCTTGCGCGAGATTGATGCACACCGGGGTCTCCAAGTCGATACAACGATGAGAAAAATATAGAAGTTGTTGGTAGAAATATCCTTTTGGTTTATGCTTGGCAGGACAAAGTGAGGATTGCCAAAGTTGAAAAATTATCACACAGACATTTCCTTTTATGCTCACATTCTGTTACCACCAACCTCTGAATTTTTGAAATTAAATTTCGAACCACACATGTATAGAGTTATTAGTTACATACAGAAGACTTGAGCATCAAAATTTGCATTGTATCTGGACACGTTGCAAGAGCCAGCGCGCCCACAGCAGCCATAAACTTGGAAGATGACTCCAGTTTTCTTTTTTGGAAGAATAGCACGCATCCTCCCTGCAAAAAAGAAAAAAGAATAACACGCATCCAAACACCTTATAAGTGTTGTTATCTGAGTGGGACACATGGTTAGAGATCTAAACCAGTTGAACAAAATGGTGATGACCCAAGCATGCACGCCGATGACCACGACAAGTAATGCGTATATATCACTATATATAATATGGTATCCCAGGTATTGAAGATGGACGACTGCGCGATATTTTGTTTGATCGGCAATCCTATTCGCTCCAGAACCGACAGAAACAAACCTTTATTCATATGTTGCAATGTGCATGGGTGTTTGTGTGTACACGGTCAGTTGTTGTCACCTGAACTTAGAACCACCAGTTCCTTCGAAATCCCTCCTCTTCAGAAACCTCTTCAAATTGCGCGACCCAATGCTGCAAGGAACATTGTTGTGAGAAGGAACTTGGCGAGCAGAGTATGGGCAGGAGTGTGTTTCCTTTTTTACATCGGTAGGGAAAATTACCTTTACTTTCTCCACAGGAAAGATCTCACTGGAGTGTTGTTCCGTAATTTCACAACAGCACGTTTTGTGTCGGGAAAATAGTCCATGTCAGCCTCTGCCAAACTAGGCATATTACCGTATAAATATCGAACTGGCAACTGTTTGACACATAAGTCTGGGTGGTGTAGTTGGTTATCACGTTAGTCTCACGAACCTGGGCTCAGACATTACTTTTTTTGAATTTTGCACTTGCAAATACTATTACAGAAAACCTATCTATTTTAACTTGCAGCAAACTTGGCTTCACCTTTTGAACAAAATTGTGGTAATACTAATATTCTGCATTTGTTCCGGAACATTTGTTAATAGTAGTGATAGAGGTGCGCATTGGACAAAAAAGTTGTCAAATACAACAACTCATGGTAGATAACTGTTTCATAAATAAAACACAACAAAAAAGTTGTAAAACTTTGCTTGCAACCGTAATCGTTCATTGAGGAAAATTATTTATTTTGTAGACCTCTTCTACCATTAAAATAAATATGGGGAGAGCATAAATTATTACCTGCTATACACAATATGATGAGAGATAAACTTGGCCACTAATCCTTGCAAGTGAGATTTATATATTTTTTATGCTGGGCCCCACCTCTCATCGGATCCGCACCTTCGCGCTGATCCCCTGTGGAGCCACTTCTGGGTCGCCGGAGGCACGGCTCAGCGCGTGTGAGGAGCGGTGGAAAGGGGGGCGTCGCCACCATTTGAATTGTGAGCTCTCAATTTTAGTTTCTTTTGAGTGGCAACCCCGGCAGTGTAATCCTAGATTCTCCAATGGTATCCTCAATTGTAGCTAACACTTTCTTCATGAGATGTATCCTCAATGTTCGGCCAAATAATAATTCACTCACAAGTCTCAGGAAAGTACTAACTCACTAGCCGCTGCTATGTACACAGGTGGAATCATGTCAACAGTGAATTCTGATCCGTTGCCAGTAATTCACAATATGGCACTGAACCTTCATCTACTGTTGGGACGTGACTCCCTGCTTAGCTTCTTTATTATCATAGGCATTTAACCCCACTTCAAGTTCCGGACAGATTAGCAGCCCTGAATCAGACCCAGAGGGTCTGAATCAGAGCTTAAGCAACAGGAAACAGATTTTTGATGTGATTCTTCGTTGCTAACAGTTTCATTAATTGGGATTAGTATGTACTACTCCCCCCATTCCAAAATACATGTCGTGTACCACAGTTGAGTGGATTACACTGACAGTTGATCAGCTAGGTAGTGCAATTCCTTCAGGATATGAACAGTAAAACCATGTTTGTTTAATAGATAAACATGACCTGACCCGACCTGTCATGATGGTGGCACGCTTGTTATCATAACAAGGTTGGATTAGTGCCAAGGATCAGCCCAAAATTTTGTTTTATTTATGTGCTTAATTAACTGGGAAGGAAACAAGCAGCACAGTGGGGGCAACAGAGTGTTAGCTCCCAGGTCCTTGTTAGGATGAGCTTTGTTTCTGGCAGAAAGCCAGCCCGTGACAAACCTAACTGCATCATCATTATCGTCATCATCACATTAATGAGTGAGTTGGTGATTGCAATGTATGAGTTGATTAGTCCCTAAATCTAATTCTTGCAACCGAAATCTGCTGCTTTGGTCACTGTTTCGAGCCCCATGTTTCGGTGGAGGCCTTAGTTTGGAAGTATTGTCAATATAGCCTGTTCTTCTTGCACAAGTAAAAAAATGGTGGTTGCATTTGCAATGATGCATTAGATGATAAAATCTTTTGGTACACATTCTGTGGAATATTTAATGAATTCTTGAGTTGATGTGGGACTTACAGAAGCAACTAGAATACTTGCTTGGGCAACCTTGCAACATGCTTCAGGAAAACCAGGAAGGTGTACAAACTGCAGCCGAGTCACAGTTGATTCAGATCGAGCGAGCCGTTCTGAGGAGAACCGAAGGGGGGAAGCTGGAAAAGAAAGGAACACACAGGAACCATTACTTACTGGCTAATTCACTTGTTTTCTTGAAGAGAACTGTGGACAAAAGCAGCATATCATACATCCCAAGGCACTTCACAGGAAAAGGTTGCCACTTCAGTGGTTTATGCTTCGAACTCACAGGAGGCCACATGCCATAGACCCTACATAAATTTTGGCATCCTCTTGTAGCTTCACAGCTAACTTTTTCTTCACGAGATGTATTCTCAATGTCTGGCCAAGCAGTTAGTCAGTTGTTCTGTTAGACAAGTTTTGTCCATATGGAAAAGTAGCCAAATGTGCTCTGCTTGGGCTGATGCGTGACTCTCATCCCTCATACTATATAGAAGCATCATGATTCATGAATCCGTGAACCATCGAAATATCTCTGCCACATAGTTATCTTGAAATGGCAGAATAATCATCACAAGTTGCATATCATGATCGAGTTGAGTTCACCATCAGCTGCTCCACTGATTGTCATGTCCTGGTCTCTGGCGTTTATTAAGTAAGACAGGGAATCCCGTGTTACGATGTCACCGGGTATCAGCACAGGGATACCTGGTGGATACGGGCAGATAAGCTCACCACAAATCTCCCCAAGGCTGTCCTCAATGCACACTCTCCTTTTCTTTGTAAAGAAGGCCTCTCTTGGAGTCAGCTTGACAGAGAACTTATCTAATGGGCTATGGACGTAATTATGCTTTCTCAATCTGGATTCTTTTGCAGAGAAGTATTTTTCTGACAGATGCTTTGCACACTGTACAAGCTTTTCAACATCTTGCCTTATAGTCCCTAAGTTGACTGCAAATGTCACCGCCTGTGTTCTGACAAGCTCAGATACAATTTGATGCTCTTCTAAAATGTCATCTGCTTTGTATCCAGATAAATGTAGATCTGAAGCACTTAGTGTGATACGCAAAGGATCAATGGCAGGGAAGTTGGAAGCAAAGCTTGACAAATCCAGGACAGATACTCCTGGGATTACACTCAGCTGATCTTTTGTTTCTAAAGCCATAGCCACCGAGTCATCAAAATATTTTCCATTCTCACTCAACTGAGCTCTTGCAGCATCTAAAGACGACAGTAGGAGGTAACTCGGGCTTGAGCTCTGGAGCAACTGGAGGCATTGGCTCACTTTATCTGCATCAACCAGACCTCCAGCCATGTGAAGCATCGAGGACTGTAAGAGAGCTGAGAACCTTGTGGGTCGATTGCACAGCCAAATCAGCACCTTGCTCAATCCCCGTGCTTGGAAAACTGTCACGGAACTTGAAGTGCGCACCATGAGCCTCGTCAACTATAACCGGAATGCGTAACGGATGGCAAACATCGACGATACCTTGTACATTGCTGCATATGCCGTGGTAGGTCGGTGAAGTAATAAGAACAGCGCCTACTTTCTTCCCATCCTTCTCGAGCTCCTTCAGTGCTCTATCCACCTGTGACGGCATAACACCACCAGCAATGTCCCATGCAGAATTGTACTCTGGTACAATATACTTAGGCACAGCACCGGACAGAACCAGGGCAGAGATCACTGAAATGTGACAGTCTTGAGGCACAACGATGTAGTCACCGGGGCAGCAGGTGGCCATCACCGCGGCCTGGATTCCGCAGGTACTCCCGTTGACCAGGAACCACGTTTTAGACGATCCAAACAGTTGAGCTGCCCTGTTCTGAGCATCCAAGATCACACCCTTAGGGTAGAAGAGGTCGTCGAGCTCAGGTAGCTCGGGCAAGTCATGCGAAAACGTCTCCGCGCCAATAAGGTTCGACAGTGAAGACGGAGCAGCTTTCCCTCGGTTGTGTCCAGGGAAGTGAAAGCAGGACACGTCTTCGGCTGCAGTTGATTCCAGTGCCTGAACCAGAGGGGCAAAACCATATTGGGCAGCTCCCCAAGATTCAGCAAGTGTAGCTTGAGCTTCAGATATTCTTGGCGTGTTCTGTGAAGTGTCACATCGTGCTATGACATGTCGCGTGGGCGATTCCTGCGAGACTAAAGAAACTTTGGATTGGCACATGGAATAGAAGAAGGTGGAGATGAACATAGGCTTCACTCGTTAGCATGATCAATCACAGATTGAAAAGTAGGTACTCTATATATGCTGTAATCATGACCAATGTCGGACAACTCAAACTAGAAAGAATCTTCAGTTTGTATAACTGGAGCTGGCGGTTTCTTTAATGGAAATCGACGAGGTGGCTCGTTGTTTAAAAAAATAAATCTTCAGTTAAGCGGTGTTTGAAAGAAGTAACACATGAATCCATCGGTTGGGGCACACTAGAACAGAGCTCACCGGCTCCCACGCGGACATGCCCCTGCCCGGTTCAGCCCATAGCGGCACTCAGAAGCGCCGGCGGCCACCTTCGTATCCCATCCTCGCCCGCCGCGCCTCCACGCTCCGCCCTTCCCCCTAGCCCCGTGAGCACATCTCTCCCCCTTGTGCCCATACTGTAGCAGCACGCCGTCCGCCCTGGCGTTTGCTTTGGGGGAAGGCCGCACTGTTTTCTGCTAGCTGTAGCTGCGACGCGGGGGGCGGGGGCGGGGTTGCGCGGATGCGGTAAATGCCACAAGGGAAGGGGACGAGCAATTCGGGGGCACATGAAGCCAAGTTCTGTAACCTCGGAGCGGACACACTCCAGGGGCACATGAAGCCAAGTTTTACATAACGACTTACAACAACCCTCCCTAGCTAGGACATGTGCTACTTTATTTGCACTCCTACGCACCCAAACAACACGGTGCTCCTGAACTGCCCAAGCAAGGTTTTAATTTCCTCTACCAAGTGCCCAGTATGGGAGAAATCTTTGTTGACATCCAGCAGCTTCCTGACAGATTCCTTGGAGTCCGTTTCGAGGATGAGCTTCTGCACATTGAGCTCTTGAGCGAGCATGATAGCTCGGCGGCACGCTCGCAGCTCCGCCACTTCAGGGTCAACGACAGCCGGAAAAAAATGGCAGGCTCCTGCTAGAAACTCGCCATGGCAGTCCCTAAGGACTACACCTCCCGCTCCCGAGCCTTTATTCTTCGCCATTGCTCCATCCGCATTAGCTTTTACCCATCCTATCTCCGGCTTCCTCCAAGTTTGCAACGCCCGCTGCACTGGTTGTCTCCTTTCCTTTGCATGGACAGCTCGCCATTCTTCCACCAGACAGAACACCCTTCTTATGATTGAAGCAGGTTCCTCTATTTTCTTCAACTCTCTTGCATTATTCCGTGCCAACCACAGCTCATACCACGCCATCATCACCAGCTCCCTTTCTTCCGCAGAAGCTCCCGCTAGCCACTCTAGAACCCATGATCGCATACTGCGAGCCAAGTCGATATCCCTCGGCACGCCCAGCAGTTGTGCTCCTACTTCCTCGCGCATGAGTTCCCAAAAATGAGCCGAGTGGGGGCATCGCCAGAAGCAAGGAAAATAAGCAAGTAACTATCTTCAGTTGAAAATAAGCAAGGAAAAACAAATGGTTAACGACCAGATTAGACAGCTAGCAAATCATCCTCCTAATCTTGTCGTTGGCATATTATTTCGGTCATGCCGATTCTCCTCCGCAGCTCCTGGAAAACGATGCGCCCAAGTGTCTTTGTAAGGATGTCGGCGAGCGGATCATTTGTTCTCACGTAGTCGATGCCGATCCGTCCCTGCTCCACACACTCACGAATGAAATGGTACCTGATCAAAATGTGTTTGCTTCAATTTGCAAAAAAAAAATGTGTTTGCTTCGATCGTGAAAGACAGGGTTCTTCGATAGAGAGATCGTCGACTTGTTGTCGACGAGCAGCTTTGGCTGCACGGGCTCCTCGTTCAGGTGATGACGAGGTCATCCTAGTAGACCCTGACGATCAACAGCGTCTCGCCCACGCCACGCCGATACACGACATGCTCCGAAGGGCAGCGCTCAAGGCCCAGCATGCACAGGCTGTCGTCGAGCTTTGCATTCCAGGCTCTCGGGGCCTGGCGAAGCCCATACAGGGCCTTCCGGAGGCGCAACACCTTCCCTTCCTTGCCGGGCCTGGCGTATCCCGGCAGCTGCTGCACGTAAACTTCCTCAAGCAGGCCACCATTCAGAAAAGAGGACTTTACATCCATATGGTGTACCTGCCAGACGCGGTGCACCGCGAGCGCGATGAGGATGCGCACCGAGTCCATGCGTGCGATCGGCACCAACACATCCTCAAAGTCCACCCCCTCACGCTGGACGTAGCCCTTTGCCACCATTCACGCCTTCGCCTTGGGCATCTTTCTTCAGCTTGTAAACCCATTTGAGCCCGATTGCTCGATGCCCAAGCTCCACACACTCACGGATGAAATGGTACCTGATCAAAATGTGTTTGCTTCGATCGTGGGAGACAGGGTTCTTCGATAGAGAGATCGTCGACTTGTTGTCGATGAGCATCTTTGGTTGCACGGGCTCCTCGTTCAGCATCTCGCCGAGTAGCCGCGCTAACCAAATGCCTTGACAGACAGCTGTGGTGGCCGCCATGTACTTGGCCTCGCATTATGATATCGCCATCACTCTTCGCTACTGGGACTGCCAGCTCACTGGGCTTCCAACAAGGAAGAAGATCACGCCCCCCGTGCTCTTCCGGCCATCCGTGTCCTCGGCGTGATCTGAACTCCTTTGTCATGCGCGTACGCACAGGCGAGATCTAGCATCCCTGCTACATACCTCAGCAGATGTTTCACTGCGGCGTAGTGATCAAATGCAGGTGCCTCCATGAACCTGCTCAAGTACCCGACCACGAAGGTGATATCGGGCCTGGCGTGCACCAGGTATCGTAGCCCGCCGATGACGCTGCGGTAGAGCATCACGTCCACCGGGTCCCCGATGCTCTCCTTGCTCAGCTTAAGTCGTGCTTCCATGGGGGTGTTTCAGGGGTTGCAGTCCTCCACCCCTGCCGAGCACGATCCAATCGTGCTCCTGATGAACTTCTATGAATTTAGCTCAGAGAAGCTTTATAAATTTATGGCCTGCTAGACATTCCACTTCTACCTGTTTCAAAGTGATTTGGAACTGGACTTGCGAATATTTGTGATGCTATCTTCTCAGTCATACCGCCTTGAACCCCCCAGACGTAGTCGGGCCACCTCAATGTGACGTCCCCGACTCAATCGTGCACTAATCATACACACAAATGCGCACGATCAAGATCAGAGACTTACGGGAAGATATCACAACACAACTCTAGACACAAATTTAAACATAAAGCTTTATATTACAAGCCAGGGGTCATAAGGACCCGAATTCATAAGTCAGCGAAAGCAACAATATCTGAGTACAGACATAATTAGTCAAGTTTGCCTTAAGAAGGCTGAGCAAAACAACGACAACTAGATCGAAAAGGCGCAGGCCTCCTGCCAGTGGCCTCCGAACTACTCCTGGTCGGCGGTCTCCACGTAGTAGTAGGCTCCCTCGGGGTAGTAGTAGTCATCGGCGGGAACAGCTGACTCCTGGGCTCCGTCATCTGATCGCAACAATCGGGCATAGGGTAAAATAGGTAGCAAAGCAACCATGAGTACTCATCCAAAGTACTCGCAAGACTTACATCAGAACTATGCTAATCATGAATCGGTATCAAAGGAATGAGGCTGTATCTGTGGACTATACTGCAGCATGCCATAATAGAGGGGAAGGCCTAGCCTATCGAAGGCTAGCATCTTGCAGCATCAGAAAAGAGTAGCATAACATAACATATAGTAACAAGTATATATATTAGCAACGCCCAGAGATCCTTCCTCGACTACCCCGCGAGGAAGCGACCTCGGAGCAACATATCCATTTAGTATTATTAAGTATCCGGTTTTAGTTGTAGTAGATCGGGATACAACTCCGAGCGTCCTGTTACCGTGGACATGGTTATTCGAATAGATTACTTCCCTGCAGGGGTGCACCAACTTACCCAACACGCTCGATTACCTCTGGCCGGACACACTTGCCTGGGTAATGCCCGGTCTCGGATAATCAACACGCCGTAGTCCTACCTAGGCTCAGCAGAGAGGTCAGCATGCCGGTCTACATCCTAAGTGCGCAGGGGTCTTGGGCCCATCGCCCTTTGCACTCCTGCACGTTGCGAACGCGGCCGGTGAGCAGACCTAGCCCCTGTATACACACGCAGGCATAACCAGTCCAACCCGGCGCGCGCCGCTCAACTGTGACGTCTGAAGAGCTTTCGGGAGAATCGTACGACGCCAAGTGCCCATAACTTATCCCGCGTGGTGGTCAGTGCAAAAAGGCCAGAGGCCTACTCAGATCATATATCTAAACCCGTTAGTGTATTAGGAGCTCGCGGTGACGATCAGTGCTCCTGTCGCCCCGTCTCGCGACTCACGACAAGGGACCAGGCCCATCCCTCTCCAGGGTGGTCTCTGCCTGCCCGGTCGTTCCGCGTAAATATCTCTCGCGGGTACCCTTGGGGCCGACCCGACTTATCAAAGGACTGTAGTAACATTTAAAGTAATGGTGTGTCCATACCATCAAGGGGAATCTCAGGAATCACCCTCGATAGATTCACGCTTGAGGTATACCATCAAGGTGAACTCGGAGGAATCACCCTCGAGAGGTTCACACTCGTGGTACTGCACGACAGAGTCATCATCGAGAAGGGGATAGGAGGAATCACCCTCGATAACCCATACTCGATGTGCTGCACTACAGAGGTATCATCGGAAGTGGGATATGAGGAATCACCCTCGGCACTTGATAGTAGCTCTACAGAGTCGTACAGCTAAGGGGGGGGGGTGATGGTGGTGTGTTCGGTCTCTGCTCCACAGCCATCTGGCTTGGATCACCCAGTAGTAAAGCATGGCAACACGGACAATGGTGAAGGGCCACTGATGGATCACTATCCAGTCTATACTAAGCATATAGGATATCAGGTAAAGTATCAACAACAGGTTACAAAAGCAGGCTATGCATCAGAATAGGAGCTATCGAATAACAGTAGCAAAATCTAATGCAAGCATGGGAGAGAAAGAATGGGCGATATAGGAATGATCAAGGGGGTTTTGCTTGCCTGGAAGCTCTGCTGCAAGTGGCTGGATGTCGTCAATGTAGTCGTACTCAGCTGCGTCGGCGGCAGTCTTGGGGTCTACCGGGGAGGAAGAGGGGGAAGAAACAGTAAATATAAAGCACACAGATGCAGCACAATGCATGACATGTCGGTAAGCTAGGCTAGGGGTGACATAATGCAGTACTAAGTGTTTTAGTCGAAGCGGGAAAATATCCGGGAATATTTTCCCAGCTCCGGGCAGTTATCGGTATACTGAACCGGAGGGGAAGGTTCCATGTTTGCAGTGTTGGAGGCATGTGGCAGGTGTGTGGGTAGAGTATTCGGATTCGTCTTATTTTTCTAATCATTTTTCATATATAAATTATTTTCATCTAAGCTACGATTGAATTTATATGAATTTCCAAAGTTTTAAACAATTTCTGAAATTACTGGATTAATTTTAATTCGGAAATAAATGGCAAAAGTGCCATGTACACCCGGTGCAGTGCACACACAGGTGCACCAGAGGCTGACCAATGGGGCCCCGTTGACTGAGTCAACTACCCAGTCAGCAGGTCAACTGGGCTAGTTGGCCAGTCAACTGGGCCCGTGGGTCCCAGCGTCAGTGACTCCGGATGGGGCCTAGTGGCCGGCCACGTCAGCGGTGGCGCCGGAGACAGCTCCGGCGAGCCAAAAACGCGACGGTGAGCTCCGGCCAGCGTCGGAATTTCGCTACGGGGTGTCAAATCGAGCGCGGGCAGGTCCCTTCGAACGAGCCCGAAGTCGCGCATCCAGCACAACTATCTACGCGGCCGGAGGCGGAGCAAGTCAACGGCGGCATCCATTCTTGCGGCGGCCAGAATTCGGGTCAACTAGAAAACGGCGATGCGTCGCGCTAGTAAGCGATCTAGCTAACTAGGGAGCACCAACGGCTCACCAGGAGCACGCCAGGGTGGTCGGACGAAACCACAAGGGCTCGAGAGCGCGAAGCTCTGCGGCCATGGCGGCGACGGAGGCACGGAAATGGGGGCGGCTAGTTGTAGCTCGAATCCGAGCAAGCTAGAGGAAGGGGAGGTGCGTAGCTCACCGAGCTGGCTCACGGAGGCCCTTTGGGTGACCGGGAGCGCAGCCGGACGGCGAATCAAACGGTGGTGGCCTTCGGTGCCCGAGGAGGAAGAAGGGGCCGGGGACGGCGTTCGGCGGCGTCCGGTGTCGCGTGGCTCGACGAGGAGGCATAGGCGACGGAGGCGGAGCTCATGGACAGGTCGGACAGGCGAGGCGACGGCTGTGGCTATGCGAACATCGACGGCGTGGCCATGGCAGCGCTTGGGTGAGATGGAGAAGGAGAGGACGAGCGAGGGAGAGAGGGGAATGAGGATGGGGCTCGTCCGGGGGCTGAGGGCAACACCCTTATCCTCTCAGCCACCTGCCCCGTCGTCGTGGCGAGCTGTGGCCGGTGCGGCGCGCGCCGGCGAGTCCAGTGCCGACACGCACCGGGAGCAGGTAGGCGATGGGGTTAGTGGGCTGGGCCAGTGCGCTGTAGTCTTAGGCCCAGTTAACAGTAGGCTTTTTCTTTTTTTTTTCCTTTTTCCATTTCTGTTTTAGTTTAAGCTTTCTGTTTTGCATTTTATTTTGCAATAAAAATAGTTTTGTAAAATGTACAACTCGTCTCAATAATTATTGTGCAATATACCTCACTGCCACAAAAAGTTTGGGAGTGAATTGAATTCTTTTGGAATTTGCTTAAATGGAAATGGATTAGATAATGCTGTTTTGGCACTGTTTTAATTGCTATAGCCCAAGTTAGCATTGAAGTGATGTTGTTTTCCTTAACAAACATTTGTTATGGAATATTTGCTAAATGATGGACTATTTTGCAACCATGTTTGTGCAACTTCAAATTTCACCTGCAAATTGAATTGAATTCAGTGATGGAATTTGAAATGAGATATGAATCCAATATGATCAAGCATAGCTAATCAAAATGACTTGGCATAATTAAGAGGTGATCACTGTGCTTAATTACATGGGGGTGTTACAAATTCTCCTCCTCTAAAAGAAATTCTCGTCCCGAGAATTTAGGAGGTAGAGGGAAACATGTGAGGGTATTCATCATGAAGACGATCCTCGCGTTCCCAAGTGGCTTGATCTTCAGAATGATTTGACCACTGAACTTTAAGGAACTTGATTGCCTTTTGACGAGTCCGGCGTTCAGCTCGATCAAGAATGCGGATCGGATGCTCTTTATAAGAGAGATCATCTTGCAATTCGAGCATTTCATGATCCACTGCACGGTGTGGATCCTTGAAGCAATGACGAAGTTGCGACATATGGAAGACATCGTGGACGTGAGAAAGCTTTGGCGGCAATTCCAATTTATATGCCACATATCCACGTCTCGCGAGAATGCGGAAGGGACCAATGTAGCGAGGAGCTTGCTTGCCCTTAATTCCAAAACGATGAGTGCCCTTCATCGGAGTGACACGAAGATAAGCTTGTTCACCAAGTTGATAGATCGATCCCCAGTGTTTTCGATCATAGTTGCTCTTCTGGCGGGACTGAGCAGCCTTAAGATTTTCCCGGACAATACATACTTGTTCTTCAGCTTGTTGGATAATATCCGGACCGAAGAGTGGCCGTTCCCCAGTTTCTGACCAATTCAGAGGGGTTCGGCACTTACGTCCATATAATACCTCGAAGGGTGCCATCTTCAAGCTGGCTTGATAGCTATTGTTGTACGAGAATTCAACATACGGGAGAGATTCTTCCCACTTCTTGCCAAATGAAATGACACAAGCATGTAGCATATCTTCAAGCACTTGGTTAACTCGTTCAACTTGGCCCTGGGACTGGGGGTGATAAGCGGTGCTCCAGGTTATATGAGTTCCCATATCTTGGAAACTTTCCCAGAACTTTGAGGTAAAGAGGCTACCACGATTTGAACTGATCTCCTTCGGAATACCGTGGAGTGACATAATTCTGGAGATATATAATTCCGCTAACTGTTTAGCAGTGATCGTCTCCTTGACTGGCAAAAAATGTGCAACTTTGGAGAATTGGTCGACGATGACAAGAATAGCATCGTTACCCTTTTGCGATTTGGGAAAACCAGTGATGAGATCCATTTGAACCTTGTCCCATTTCCATAGAGGAATAGGTAGCGGTTGCAGAGTTCCGGCAGGTCTTTGGTGTTCTGCTTTGACGCGATGATAAACATCACATTCAGCAACGTAACGAGCAATGTCTTGCTTCATATTTGACCACCAGAATCTCTGACGAATGTCTTGGTACATCTTGGTACTACCCGGATGAATAGACAGTGGAGTGTCATGAGCTTCTTTCATAACTTTCCCTGTCATATCCTCGAACTTGGGTACTACAAGGCGATCTCTGAAGAACAGAGCTCCATCCTTATCAAGTGAGAAGTCTGAGGGCTTACCGGATTCAAGATCAGGCTTAATCTTGTCAACTTCAGTGTCATTCTTCTGCGCAGACTTGATGGTTTGCTCGAGAGTTGGTTCAATGACCAAAGTATTCAAATAACCCTGAGGAACAATCTCGATATTCAGCTTTCGGAGCTCTTCATAAAGTGGTTGCTGTAGCTGAACTTCAAGTTCGCAGTAGTAGGATTTGCCGCTCAAGGCATCAGCCATTACATCAGCTTTGCCAGGGGTATATGAGATATCCATGTTGTAGTCGCCTATTGTCTCTAGCCATCTCTGTTGGCGGAGATTCAGATCCGGCTGAGTAAACAGGTATTTCAGACTTTGATGATCCGTGTAGATCCCGCAACGATTACTGAGGAGGTAATGTCGCCATAACTTCAGAGCATAAATCACCGCTGCAAGTTCGAGATCATGAACTGGATAGTTTTCTTCATGAGGACGCAACTGTCGAGAGCCATAAGCAATCACTTTGCGCTCTTGCATTAGGACACAGCCTAATCCTTGACGAGAGGCGTCGCAATAGATGACAAAGTCCTTGCGAGTATCTGGGGGAGCAAGCACTGGGGCAGATGTCAACTTGTCCTTGAGTGTCTGGAAACTTTCCTGGCATTTCTCTGTCCACTCAAACTTAATGCCCTTGTGAAGCAAATTAGTCAAAGGTTTGGCAATCTTGGAGAAGTTCTCGACAAAACGGCGGCAATAGCTGGCGAGTCCGAGAAAACTCCTGACTTGCTTAACATTCTTCAGGGGAGTCCAGTCAAGAATAGCCTGAACTCGTTCGGGCTTGACAGCAATACCATCCTTGGAAATCACATGACCAAGATAGGTCACCTCGGATAACCAAAGTTCACACTTGGAATATTTGGCATATAGCTGATGTTCTCGAAGCTTCTCCAGTACAAGACGAAGATGTTCGGCATGTTCTTCTTTATTCTTGGAATACACAAGGATATCATCCAGATAAACCACAACGAACTTGTCGAGGTATTCCATGAAGATGTAATTCATTAACCGGTATAAGGTGGCTGAAGCATTGGTTAAGCCGAAAGACATGACGGTGTACTCGTATGAACCATAGCGAGTAACAAAGGCTGTCTTTGAAATATCCTCTTCACGAACTCGGATCTGGTGGTAACCCAATCTCAAATCAAGTTTAGAGAATACTAAGGAACCAGCAAGTTGGTCATACAGATCGTTGATCCGGGGAAGCGGATACTTGTTCTGAATTGTCGCCTGGTTAATAGGTCGGTAATCTTGGACCAACCGATTCGTTCCATCCTTCTTCTTGACAAAGAGAGAAGGTGCTCCCCAAGCAGAGGAACTTGGACGAATGAAACCTTTACGAAGTGATTTGTCGATTTCTTCCTTAAGTTCAAGGAGTTCATGCGGCGGCATCTTGTAAGGACGCTTAGCAATAGGAGTAGTGCCTGGTTTTAAGTCGATGACAAATTCGACCGCTCTAACGGGGGTACTCCTGGAAGTTCTTCTAGAAAAACATCTTGGAATTCCTGAACGACTGGAACGTTCTCGATGCCCTCAAGAGGTGAAGCGTTCAACGCATTCAGGGCGTATATCCGGGCTTCAGCATTCTGGATCTTTCGAACTGAATAGTTCACTATCTGATCGGAAGGGTGTATAGGAGCTGGACGGTTTTGGTGGCACAATCGATTAAAGCGGTATGAACTTTCAACCAATGCATTCCCAGAATGAGGTCTATATTGGAAGACTTCAAGATGATGGGAGAGACAAGGAATTCCAATCCTTCAATTTCAACGGCAACGTTGTGGCTAATCATGGAGGCTTGACATTGGCCCGCGGGGGTGTTTACCACTAGCGGAAGGTTCATCTTTTCATATTTTATGCCATGCGTGAATGCAAATGTTTCTGACATAAATGAATGCGATGCTCCTGAATCAAATAAAACAGAAGCTGGTACTGGATTAACAAGAAGAGTACCCATCACAGTAGCTGGTTGATCTTGAGCTTCTTCGAGATCAACGTGGTTGGCTTGCCCACGACCATAAGAGGGTCTGGCATTATAGTTGTGAGGCTGATTGTTACCACGGCCATTACCACGATTAGGAGCAGGAAGTGCTAGTTGGTTCTGATTTTGACGGCAATCTCGGGCACGGTGACCTGGGAGGCCACATTTGTAGCAACCATCATTGGGATGGGGAGCTGGAGCAGTGGGCGGTGCAGCTTGAAGTCTCAGCTGTCTCGGTGGAGGAGGCAGACGAGGTGCAGCATAAGAAGGCCTGGGTGCAGGGGCAGCTGGATGGTACACATTGTGTGGGATCCACACTTGGCGCTTCTGGCCTGACCAGCTCGAAGACGAGCCAATGTCACGGTTGCGCTTAAGCGATTCCTTATGTTCCTTCAGACCTGTCTCTACCTGAATGACCTTGTTTACCAGGGTAGCGAAGCCGGTGAAATCTTGAACAAGGAGTGCAAGCTTGATATTGCTACTTGTAGCTTGCGTTGGTATTTTCCCCGAAGAGGAAGGGATGATGCAGCACAGTAGAGATAAGTATTTCCCTCAGTTATGAAACCAAGGTTATCGAACCAGTAGGAGAATCACACAACACCTCGTTAGCAGCACCTGCACACAAACAACAAACCCTTGCACCCAACGCAAACGAGGGGTTGTCAATCCCTCGGCGGTAATTGCAAGATTAAATTGTATGTGATAGATAGATAGATTGAAACAAAAATACAAAATAAAATAAATAAGATAAAAGTGCAGCAAGTATTTTTAGGGTTTTAGTATATGATTTAGATAGACCCGGGGGCCATAGTTTTCACTAGAGGCTTCTCTCAAGAAAATAACATACGGTGGGTAGACAAATTACTGTTGGGCAATTGATCGAAAAGCAAATAATCATGACGATATCCAAGGCAATGATCATGTATATAGGCATCACGTCCGAGACAAGTAGACCGACTCCTGCCTGCATCTACTACTATTACTCTACACATCGACCGCTATCCAGCATGCATCTAGTGTATTAAGTCCATAAAGAACGGAGTAATGCCTTAAGAACGATGACATGATGTAGACGAAGAAAACTCACTTATGAATAAACCCCATCTTTTTACCCTTAATAGTAACGATACATACGTGTCATGTCCCTTTCTGTCACTGGGATTGAGCACCGCAAGATCGAACCCATTACCAAGCACCTCTTCCCATGGCAAGATAAATCAATCTAGCTAGTTGGCCAAACCAAATCAATAGATCGGAGAAGAAATATGAGGCTATAATAATCATGCATAAAAGAGATCAGAAAAGACTCAAATATATTCATGGATAATCTGATCATAAACTCACAATTCATCGGATCCCAACAAACACACCGCAAAAAGTGATTACATCGGATAGAACTCCAAAAACATCGAGGAGAACATTGTATTGAAAATCAAAAAGAGAGAAGAAGCCATCTAGCTACTAACTATGGACCCGAAGGTCTGTGGTAAACTACTCACGCATCATTGGAAGGGCAGCAAGGTTGATGTAGAGCCCCTCCGTGATCGATTCCCCCTCCGGCAGATTACCGGAGAAGGACCCCAGATGGGATCTCTCGAGAACAGAAGCTTGTGGCGGTGGAAAAAGTATTTTGTGGACTCCCCTGAGGGTTTCTGATTTTTTTGGGAATTTATAGTGCTGGAATTAGGTCAAACGGAGCTCTGTGGGCCCCACGAGGTAACAGGGCGCGCCTGCCCCCCCAGGCGCGCCCTGGTGCCTCGTGGGCACCCCCTTGGGCTTCTGGCCTTCTCCCGAAGCTTCTAGTGTTGGTATTGTCCAGAAAAAAATCTCCAAAAAGTTTCGTGGCATTTGGACTTCGTTTGATATTGATATTCTGTAAAACAAAAACAGGGCAGAAAACAGCAACTGGCACTGTGCACTAAGTTAATAGGTTAGTCCCAAAAAATGATATATAATTGCTGTAAATGTATATAAAAACATCCAAGATTGATAATATAACAGCATGGAACAATAAAAAATTATAGATACGTTGGAGACGTATCAGCATCACCAAGCTTAATTCCTGCTCGTCCTCGAGTAGGTAAATGATAAAAACAGAATTTTTGATGTGGAATGCTGCCTAACATATTCATCATATTCTTTTCTTTTGTAGCATGGACATTTGTACTTGAATGATTCAAAGCAATAGTCTATAGTTTGACATGAAGACATAAATACTCAAGCATATCAACAAGCAACCATGCCTTTCAAAATATCAACGCTAAAGAAAGTTATCCCTAGCCCATTATGCTCAATCATTGATCCATTCATGAAACACACTCCATATTAGCTACATCCAATGCACAAGTATGACAATAGTGCTCTCTAGTTGGTGCTTTATAAGAGAAGATGGAGACTCAAATAAAAATAAAAATTGCATAAAAGTAAATAGATAGGCCCTTCGCAGAGGGAAACCGAGATTTGCTAATGTGCCAGAGCTCAAAGCTTAAATTAGAGAGATAAAATCATTTTGGGAGGCATGCTTTTCCTGTCAACGAAAACGAACGAGAATTTCCAATATCTTCCATGCTAGATACATTATAGGCGGTTCCCAAACAGAAAATAAAGTTCATTCCTTTTCCACCATTCTTTCACAATCCATGGTTAGCCGTATCCACGGGTGCCCTCCATACCATCACTTTCCAAGGAATTTATTATTATCATCATATAAGATTTTTCATTTCATTTCATTTCACATTTCGGGACCGGGCATCCCTATTACCTGCCACATTCTCGTGCAATGACAATTGAATAAACACTCATCGTGAGAATAACCCACCTAGCATGGAAAATATTAGCTACCCCCTTCCGCCTCATGAGCGGTACGGGCACACAAAACAGAAAATTATTTTGAAAATTTAGAGTTGGCACACGCAAATTTACTTGGAACGGCAAGGAAATACCGCATATAGGTAGGTATGGTGGACTCATTTGGCACAACTTGGGTTTAAAGAGTTTGGATGCACAAGCAGTATTCCCGCTTAGTACAAATGAAGGCTAGCAAAAGATTGAGAAGCAACCAACCAAAAAACGAAAACAGTCATAAACATGCATTGAACATAACTAACACCGAATAATGCACCATAAGTAGGATATAATTTCGTTGCATATCTATTGACTTTACGTGCATGCATAGGGAATCACAAACCTTAACACCAATATTCTTACTAAATCACAATTACTCACTAGCATGACTCACATATCATCATCTCCATATCGCAAAACTATTGCAAGGAATCACACTTATCATATCCAATGATCTATATGAAAGTTTTTATTATATCCCTCTTGAATATTCATCACTTTGGGACCAAATTCATATCTTGTGCAAATTACCATTACTATTTTTTCAACTCTCAAAAAGATATAAGTGAAGCATGAGAGTGCAAATATTTCTTCAAAATTTCAATCTTATCAACTCTCAAAATAATATAAGTGAAGCAAGAGAGTTTCTTTCTTCAAAATATAGCCACCGCCGTGCTCAAAAAGATTTAAGTGAAGCACTAGAGCAACTGCCTAGCTCAAAAAATTTAAGTGAAGCACATGGAGTATTCTAACAAATCATGATAACGCGTGGCTCTCTCAAAATAGGTGTGTTCAGCAAGGATGATTGTGACAAACTAAAAAGCAAACAAAGCAAAGACTCATATCATACAAGACGCTCCAAGCAAAACACATATCATGTGACGAATAAAAATATAGCTCCAAGTAAAATTACCGATGGTTGGTAGAAGAAAGAGGGGATGCCTTCCGGGGCATCCCCAAGCTTAGATGCTTGAGTCTTCCTTGAATATTACCTTGGGGTGCCTCGGGAATCCCCAAGCTTAGGCTCTTGCTACTCCTTATTCCTTCATCCATCGTGATCTCACCCAAAACTTGAAAACTTCAATCACACAAAACTCAACAAAACCTTCGTGAGATCCGTTAGTATAACAAAACAAATCACTACTTTAAGTACTATTGCAAACCCATTCATATTTTATATTTGCATTATACGTACTGTATTCTAACTTCTCCATGGCTTATACCCCCCAATACAATCCATAGTTTCATCAAAACAAGCAAGCAACACATCAAAAACAGAATCTGTCAAAAACAGAACAGTCTGTAGAAATCTGAATTATCGTCATACTTCTGTAACTCCAAAAATTCTGAAAAATTAGGAAAACGTGGAAAATTCATATATAAATATTTTGTAAAAAATTCAGAAGGTTCTGACGTTCCAGCGAAAAACCAAAATTCCAGCACTGGACACAAAACTTTCTGTTTTCAAACAGCATCAATTATACTATCTTCCAAATCATCCCAAAGGCTTTACTTGGCACAAACACTAATTAAAAATATGAAAACTCAATCATAACAGTAGCATAAGTATGAAAACACACGATAACAGAAATAAAAGATAAAAATTTATTTTATTCACTGGGTTGCCTCCCAACAAGCGCCATTGTTTTATGCCCCTAGCTAGGCATAATGCATAGTTTCAAGTATTGTCATTTTTCAAGTTGATTCCATAGGTAGCCCTCATAATGGATTCATATGGTGCTTTAATTTTCTTCCTAGGGAAATGTTACATACCCTTTTTTAGTGGAAACTGAAATTTTATATTCCCTTCTTTCATGTCAATAACGGCACCTATGGTTCTTAAGAACGGTCTACCAAGTATTATTGGGCAAGAAGGATTGCATTCAATGTCAAGTACAATAAAATCAACGGGCACATAGTTCCTATTTGCAAGAATAAGAACATCATTAATCCTACCCAAAGGCTTTTTAATAGTAGAATCCGCCAAGTGCAAATTAAGAGAACATTCATCTATGTTGGTGAAACCTTGCACATCACATAGAGATTTTGGAATTGTGGAAACGCTAGCACCCAAATCACATAAAGCATTGCCCTCATAATTTTTAATTTTAACTTTAATGGTGGGTTCCCATTCATCATATAATTTTCTAGGGATTGATATTTCTAGTTCTAATTTTTCTTCTAACACTTTCATCATTGCTTCTACTATGTGTTTAGTAAAAGCCTTATTTTGCTCATAAGCGTTGGGTGAATTTAACATGGATTGTAACAAAGAAATACACTCAATCAAAGAAAAACTATCATAATTAAAATATTTGTAATCCAAAAGAGTGGGCACATCGCTAGTTAAAGTTTTTACCTCTCCAAATCCACTTTTATCAATTTTCTTATCAAGATTTTCACCCTCCGAATTATGGGAAGGCTCTTTAGCTAAAGTTGACTCTTCTTCAGTCCCCTTTTCATCAAGTTTAATATTGCTAAACAAAGAATCAATAGATGAAACACCAATCATTTTAATATGCTCATCATTACTACGATAAAAATCGGGAGGAATCGCTTTTTCTAAAAATTCTCGTTTAGCTTTTAGCATAGCGGTTCTTTTCTTACTCTCATCCATGGAGACATATAAATATTTAATTGATTCAATAATATTAATTTTAGGTGGCAAAATTTTAGTCTTAAGATTTTCCACATCATGAATAATTCTATCAATGCTCCTAGACATATCATCAAGTTTACTCAATTTTTCCTCTATCGTAGTGTTGAAAACTTTTTGAGAATTAATAAATTCTTTAATATTACTTTCAAGATCAGAGGGCATCCTATTAATATTATTATTATTATTATTATTATTATTATTATTATTATTATTATTATTATTATTATTATTATTATTATGAGAATTACCATATGGATTGCCATAATTATTAGAGGAATTTCCAGGAAACGGTCTAGCATTGAATTTACCTCTATAAGCATTACTATTAAAATTGTTTCGCGAGACAAACTTCACATCTACGGGATCATTATTTTGCTCAATCAAAGTAGATAAAGGCACATCATTAGGATCAATAGGAGCATTTTTGCTAGCAACCAATTTCATAAGCACATCAACTTTATCACTCAAAGAATTAATTTCTTCAACAAAATTCACCTTTTTACTAGTAGGAACTCTTTCAGTATGCCATTGTGAATAATTTGCCATAATATTATCAAGCAATTTAGTAGCTTCTCCCAAAGTAATTTCCATAAAAGTACCACCCGCGGCGGAATCTAAAAGATTTCTAGAAACAAAATTTAATCCCGCATAAATTTTTTGTATGATCATCCACAAATTTAAACCATGAGTAGGGCAATTTCTTATCATAAATTTCATCCTTTACCAAGATTGGGTAACATGTTCATGATCAAGTTGCTTAAAATCCATAATTTGATTTCTTAGTGAAATAATTTTCACGGGAGGAAAATACTTAGTAATAAAAGCATCTTTACACCTATCCCAAGAATCGATACTATTTCGTGGTAAAGATGAAAACCAAGTTTTTGAACGATCCCGCAATGAGAATGGGAATAATTTTAATTTCACAATATAATTATCCACATCTTTTTTCTTTTGCATATCACACAATTCTATGAAAGTGTTAAGATGGGATGCATCATCTTGATTAGAAATTCCAGAAAATTGATCTTTCATCACAAGATTAAGCAAAGCGGCATTAATATCACAAGTCTCCGCACTAGCGGCGGGAGGAGCAATCGGAGCACTAATAAAATCATTATTATTAGTATTGGAAAAATCACACAATTTTGTATTTTCTTGAGACATCGTGACTACGCAATCAAGATAGCAAGCAAGCAAAGAAGCAAACAAGAAAAAGGCAAACGGAAAATATTTTTGAATTTTTGTAAAAATGTTTTAGAAGTGGGGAGATGAAAATGAGAGGCAAATAAAATAAATGCAAGGAGATGAGAGTTTATGCGAAGGTACTTGATAGATGTTGATGATGTCTCCCCGGCAACGGCGCCAGAAATTCTTCCTGCTACTTGTAGCTTGCGTTGGTATTTTCCCCGAAGAGGAAGGGATGATGCAGCATAGTAGAGATAAGTATTTCCCTCAGTTATGAAACCAAGGTTATCGAACCAGTAGGAGAATCACACAACACCTCGTTAGCAGCACCTGCACACAAACAACAAACCCTTGCACCCAACGCAAACGAGGGGTTGTCAATCCCTCGGCGGTAATTGCAAGATTAAATTGTATGTGATAGATAGATAGATTGAAACAAACATACAAAATAAAATAAGTAAGATAAAAGTGCAGCAAGTATTTTTAGGGTTTTAGTATATGATTTAGATAGACCCGGGGGCCATAGTTTTCACTAGAGGCTTCTCTCAAGAAAATAGCATACGGTGGGTAGACAAATTACTGTTGGGCAATTGATAGAAAAGCAAATAATCATGACGATATCCAAGGCAATGATCATGTATATAGGCATCACGTCCGAGACAAGTAGACCGACTCCTGCCTGCATCTACTACTATTACTCCACACATCGACCGCTATCTAGCATGCATCTAGTGTATTAAGTCCATAAAGAACGGAGTAATGCCTTAAGAACAATGACATGATGTAGACGAAGAAAACTCACTTATGAATAAACCCCATCTTTTTACCCTTAATAGCAATGATACATACATGTCATGTCCCTTTCTGTCACTGGGATTGAGCACCGCAAGATCGAACCCATTACAAAGCACCTCTTCCCATGGCAAGATAAATCAATCTAGTTGGCCAAACCAAATCAATAGATCGGAGAAGAAATATGAGGCTATAATAATCATGCATAAAAGAGATCAGAAAAGACTCAAATATATTCATGGATAATCTGATCATAAACTCACAATTCATCGGATCCCAACAAACACACCGCAAAAAGTGATTACATCGGATAGAACTCCAAGAACATCGAGGAGAACATTGTATTGAAGATCAAAAAGAGAGAAGAAGCCATCTAGCTACTAACTATGGACTCGAAGGTCTGTGGTAAACTACTCACGCATCATCGGAAGGGCAGCAAGGTTGATGTAGAGCCCCTCCGTGATTGATTCCCCCTCCGGCAGATTACCGGAGAAGGACCCCAGATGGGATCTCTCGAGAACAGAAGCTTGCCTCCTTGGGCTTCTGGCCTTCTCCCGAAGCTTCTAGTGTTGGTATTGTCCAAAAAAATATCTCCAAAAAGTTTCGTGGCATTTGGGCTTCGTTTGATATTGATATTCTGTAAAACAAAAACAGGGCAGAAAACAGCAACTGGCACTGGGCACTAAGTTAATAGGTTAGTCCCAAAAAATGATATATAATTGCTGTAAATGTATATAAAAACATCCAAGATTGATAATATAACAGCATGGAACAATAAAAAATTATAGATACGTTGGAGACGTATCAGATATCAGGGTGCAGTCCTTCACGGAACTTCTCCTGTCTGCGAGCATCAGTAGCAATATCCTCTTCAGCATAGCGGGACAATTCAAGGAATTCCCGTTGATAAACATCCACAGCCTTGTTGCCCTGGGTGAGGTTGTGAGACTCCCTTTTCTTCCTGTACATAATTCCCTGAGGAATGTAACGGGCATGGAAGGCAGCCTGGAACTCTATCCAAGTGACGGCTGTTCCAACAGGCAGTGAATGCTTGTGGCTGTCCCACCATTGAGCAGCGGGACCCTTCAGGAAATAGGATGCGTAGGTGACATAGCTGGCAGGGGCGACATTAGCAGACTCCATCTCATAAGTGATATCGCGGAGCTAGTCATCGGCATCAAGAGGTTGAACCGCGTTGCAGAAGATAGCAGGGTTGAGGCGCACAAAATCTTGCAGAGTTATTGGGGCTGGCTGCTAATTAGCATTCAGTTGCGGAAACTGAGCCATGATCCCTGTCATGAACTGATGGTTCAGCTCAAATTGTTGCATCATACCAGCCATGTAGTCGGGCGGTGGTGGATTGTTGGCACCACGGCCACGACCACGACCACCTGGTCTAACCATCCTGCTAAAATTTAGCAGGGGTAGTTTAGTAACAGGTAATTGCAGTTGTATGGAATCATTCATGATGAAACATGCACAAAGAATAGGAAGTGCAATAGATACATCACTGTAGTCATTAAAGACATACAGATCCATACATAGAGTCGATTACAAGCCGATAGTACGAGTTCGGAAAAGAAAATAGCTAGACATGCTAGGCGGCACGCAGGCACGCGGTGGAGGGATACAACAACGGGACATAGCAAAGGCTACATCAACGTCGGAGAAAACTCATGATGCCTGGCATCTGAAGTAACGATCCGGAAAATCCTCGATAAAAGGATCATGCGGTCCGTGAAGAAACAAAGGAGGTTTCAAGGGTTTCGAATGCCAGGGTTTGAATCATGCATCATGCATCCAAAGGAATAATTGCAGATAATCCAGCTCTCCGGGTGGATGTGACCACGAGAACCTAATGTTCGAGTTAGCAAGATCTTTAACCCGAAAAGAAGAGAGATCAGAATCCCAGAGTATAGAAGAGGAATAAAAGATCCTAATACCACCCATAGGTGTCATGGGCCCGTAAGCCACACAACACAGTTAGTAAAATAGTTTTTGAAAGACTAGACTCAACTTCGGCCAAGGAGTTGGAAAGGGGCTTCCTACAGGCAGTCGGCTCTGATATCAGCTTGTGACGCCCCCGACTCAATCGTGCACTAATCATACACGCAAATGCGCACGATCAAGATAAGAGACTCACGGGAAGATATCACAACACAACTCTAGACACAAATTTAAACATAAAGCTTTATATTACAAGCCAGGGGTCACAAGGACCCGAATTCATAAGTCAGCGAAAGCAACAATATCTGAGTACAGACATAATTAGTCAAGTTTGCCTTAAGAAGGCTGAGCAAAACAACGACAACTAGATCGAAAAGGTGCAGGCCTCCTGCCTAGGGCCTCCGAACTACTCCTGGTCGGCGGTCTCCACGTAGTAGTAGGCTTCGTCGGGGTAGTACTAGTCATTGATGGGAATAGCTGACTCCTGGGCTTCGTCATCTGATCACAGCAATCGGGCATAGGGGAAAAGAGGTAGCAAAGCAACCGTGAGTACTCATCCAAAGTACTCGCAAGACTTACATCAGAACTATGCTAATCATGCATCGGTATCAAATGAATGAGGCTGTATCTGTGGACTATACTGCAGCATGCCAGAATAGAGGGGAAGGCCTAGCCTATCGAAGACTAGCATCTTGCAGCATCAGAAAAGAGTAGCATAACATAACATATAGTAACAAGTATATATATTAGCAACGCCCAGAGATCCTTCCTTGACTACCCCGCGAGGAAGCGACCTCGGAGCAACATATCCATTTAGTATTATTAAGTATCCGGTTCTAGTTGTAGTAGATCGGGATACAACTCCGAGCGTCCTGTTACCGTGGACACGGCTATTCGAATAGATTATTTCCTTGTAGGGGTGCACCAACTTACCCAACACGCTCGATTACCTCTGGCCGGACACACTTGCCTGGGTAATGCCCGGCCTCGGATAATCAACATGCCGTAGTCCTACCTAGGCTCAGCCGAGAGGTCAGCACGCCGGTCTACATCCTAAGTGCGCAGGGGTCTTGGGCCCATCGCCCTTTGCACTCCTGCGCATTGCGAACGCGGCCGGTGAGCAGACCTAGCCCCTGTATACACACGCAGGCATAACCAGTCCAACCCGGCGCGCGCCGCTCAACTGTGACGTCTGAAGAGCTTTCGGGAGAATCGTACGACGCCGAGTGCCCATAACTTATCCCGCGTGGTGGTCAGTGCGAAAAGGCCAGAGGCCTACTCAAATCATACCCGTTAGTGTATTAGGAGCTCACGGTGACGATCAGTGCTCCTATCGCCCCGTCTCGCGACTCACGACAAGGGACCAGGCCCATCCCTCTCTAGGGTGGTCTCTGCCTGCCCGGTCGTTCCGCGTAAATATCTCTCGCGGGTACCCTTGGGGCCGACCCGACTTATCAAAGGACTGTATTAACATTTAAAGTAATGATGTGTCCATACAATCAAGGGGAATCTGAGGAATCACCCATAAATTCACGCTTGAGGTATACCATCAAGGTGAACTCGGAGGAATCACCCTCGAGAGGTTCACACTCGTGGTACTGCATGACAGAGTCATCATCGAGAAGGGGATAGTGTAGGAGGTATGCCCTAGAGGCAATAATAAAGTTATTGATTATCTCCCTGTTCATAATTAGGTTTATGTTCCATGCTATAACTGCTATGGTTCTCGAGTCTGCAATAACCACGAGGCTCGGAGGAAGACTCATATGCACGTGTGGAATAATAAACGGTAAAATGTATTCCTAGTCTGGCCTCTAAGACTGGCTCAAGTATTGCATGATGATCCTGTTTTCCTGATCATGGGCATGGCTATGCCGGCAATTTTGAGGGCACAATGTTAGAAGAACATTTGTGTTGAATCGACCCGAATTGATGTTATGCTATGAGATTCATTCGTCATAAGTTAATGGTTAATAACATAGAGATGGTTAACGTTTGCATAATTCCTTAGACCATGAGAGTATCGAGTTACTTCATGCTTGCTTCATGAACTTTGGGGTTTGTTAAACGTCATCCGTAAATGGGTGGCTATTACGGCGGCTTACGGGTTCATGGAAAAGTATGTCAAGTAACTTGATAGCTCAAGATTGGGATTTGCTCCTCCGACGATGGAGAGATATCTCTGGGCCCTCTCGGTGTTACGGTATCCATCATCGTCTGGCCAGACACTTTGTGATTTGATCACGGGGATGCCGGAACACGGGAACGAGAAAAGAGAACAATACCGGTAACGAGGTAACTGGCATAGTGGACAAGTTGTTGATCCGCGGGGATGCCAACATGTCTCACCTCGGGTATTTGTAACATATCGCGAAGCAACAGGAATAGCACACGGCAACTGGAGGTTCACTCGAATATTCATTCGTGTGGGTATAGGGGTCAATATGGGTGTCCACGGCTCCGATGTTGATCATTGATCGGAAGGGGTTCCGGGTCATGTCTATACTTCACCGAACCTATAGGGTCACACGCTTAAGGGTCATCTATCTGCTGAATACTAGACGGGGAGTCTGAGAGAAAATCACCGAAAAAGTTTCGGACGAAACGGAAACGTTCCGGAGAGGATATCGGAATAGTTCCGGTGAAACTGAAAAGTTGTTTCAGGGTATTCCATAAAGTCAAATTGGTTTCGGTACATGCCTGGAAATTATTGGAAGGTACCAGAATTGTTCCGGTAACTTCTGAGATTTTTCAGAGACAAAAACCGGAAATGTTCCGGACTGCCGGAACCGCTTTAGTTGCTTTTCACAGATGAAAATCACTAAACCGAAAAGTTGTTTCGGAGTACACCATAAAGTCAAAATGGTTTCGGCACATGCCTGATAATTCTTGGAGGGTGCCAGAATTGTTCTGGAAACTTTTTGGAATTTTCCGGGATGAAAACCGGAAATGTTCCGAAGCTGCCGGAACCGCTTCAGATGCTTTTCGCAGATGAAAATCACTAAACCGGAATTGTTTCGGATCGCGTTGAAAATTATTTTAGTGGGTACTGGAAATGTTCTAAGCCCACATGAATATTTTCAGTTCGAACGGACGCTGAAATATGTCGTCGTGAATAGTGAAAGTGCTTTTTGGATTACTTTTTGGAAAGCCACCTTTTTGGGCTTTTGCTCCAAAATATCTTGGAGATGACATGGATGGATGTGGCTGAAATTTCAGCCCCTCCACCCCTCCTTCTCCTATAAATAGAGGTGGAGGGGGCAGCCCAAATCTCATCCTTGTTCTCATACACATGCCATAGACTTGTCTGGCTTCTCTCTCCCTCCCAGCGAAATAGTTTCGTAGAGCCGAAAGGCTATCTGGGTTCCGGCAGGAACTAGTTCTGGACAGCGAAGCCCTACCGGATAGTTGAGACCGTATGTGTGCAACTCTGTAGAGAGATCGTAGTTTCGGTCTTAGTTTGAGAGTGCCTCCCGAAGGGCTGTCCGAGTGACTGTCCGAGTTTCGATGGTCCTCCCGAAGGGTTGTCCGAGTGACTGTCCGAGTTTCGATGGTCCTCCCGAAGGGCTGTCTGTGACACCGTCCGAGGGACTGTCCGACCGCCTCCCGGAGGGCTGTCCGGGGGGGAATGAGGGTATACATCCTCGCGGTTGGGAGGTTGTAAATCCTAGCTGTGGGGATCTGCACCGCCGATCGTCATCGACTCTACTTCCGCTGCGCTACGAGTCGGTAACGAAACAGATCAAACCTTGTATGCAGTCTCCATAGTGATCCTGGGCTGGTACGTAGGTCGGAAATTTTTTGTTTTCTGCTGCGTTACCCTACAGATAGGAGGAATCACCCTCGATAACCCATACTCGATGTGCTGCACTACAGATGTATCATCGGAAGTGGGATACGAGGAATCACCCTCGGCACTTGATAGTAGCTCTGCAGAGTCGTACAACTAAGGGGGGGGGGGGGGTTGATGGTGGTGTGTTCGGTCTCTGCTCCACAGTCATCTGGCTCGGATCACCCAGTAGTAAAGCATGGCAACACGGACAATGGTGAAGGGCCACTGATGGATCACTATCCAGTCTATACTAAGCATATAGGATATCAGGTAAAGTATCAACAACAGGTTACAAAAGAAGGCTATGCATCAGAATAGGAGCTATCGAATAACAGTAGCAAAATCTAATGCAAGCATGTGAGAGAAAGAATGGGCGATATAGGAATGATCAAGGGGGTTTTACTTGCCTGGAAGCTCTGCTGCAAGTGGCTGGACGTCGTCAACGTAGTCGTACTCAGCTGCATCGGCGGCAGTCTCGGGGTCTACCGGGGAGGAAGAGGGGGAAGAAACAGTAAATATAAGGCACACAGATGCAGCACAATGCATGACATGTCGGTAAGCTAGGCTAGGGTGACCTAATGAAGTACTAAGTGTTTTAGTCGGAGTGGGAAAATATCCGGGAATATTTTCGCAGCTCCGGGCAGTTATCGGTATACTGAACCGGAGGGGAAGATTCCATGTTTGCAGTGTTGGAGGCATGTGGCAGGTGTGTGGGTAGCGTATTCGGATTCGTCTTATTTTTCTGATCATTTTTCATATATAAATTATTTTCATTTGAGCTACGGTTGAATTTATATGAATTTCCAAAGTTTTAAACAATTTCTGAAATTACAGGATTAATTTTAATTCGGAAATAAATGGCAAAAATGCTATGTACACCTGGTGCAGTGCACACACAGGTGCACCAGAGGCTGACCAGTGGGGCCCCGTTGGCTTAGTCAACTGCCCAGTCAGCAGGTCAACTGGGCCCGTGGGTCCTAGCGTCAGTGACTCCGGGTGGGGCCCAGTGGCCGGCCACGTTAGCGGCGGCGCCGGAAACAGCTCCGGCGAGCCAAAAACGCGGCGGTGAGCTCCGGCCAGCGTCGGAATTTCGCTACGGGGAGTCAAATCAAGCGCGGGCAGGTCCCTTCGAATGAGCCCGAAGTCGCGCATCCAACGCAACTATCTACACGGCCGGAGGCGGAGCAAGTCGATGGCGGCATCCATTCTTGCGGCGGCCGGAATTCGGGTCAACTAGAAAATGGCCATGCGTCGCGCTAGTAAGCGATCTAGTTAACCAGGGAGCACCAACGGCTCACCAGGAGCACGCCAGGGTGGTCGGACGAAACCACAGGGGCTCGAGAGCGCGAAGCTCTGCGGCCATGGCGGCGGCGGAGGCGCGGAAATGGGGGTGGCTAGTTCTAGCTCGAATCCGAGCAAGCTAGAGGAAGGGGAGGTGCGTAGCTCACCGAGCAGGCTCACGGAGGCCCTTTGGGTGACCGGGAGTGCAGCCGGACGGCGAATCGAACGGCGGTGGCCTTCGGTGCCCGAGGAGGAAGAAGGGGTCGGGAACGGCGTTCGGCGGCGTCCGGTGTCGCATGGCTCGACGAGGAGGCGTAGGCGACGGAGGCGGAGCTCGTGGACAGGTCGGAGAGGCGAGGCGACGGCTGTGGCTATGCGAACGTCGACAGCGTGGCCTTGGCAGCGCTCGGGCGAGATGGAGAAGGAGAGGACGAGCGAGGGAGAGAGGGGAATGAGGATGGGGCTCGTCCGGGGGCTGAGGGCGACGCCCTTATCCTCTCAGCCACCTGCCCCGTCGCCGTGGCGAGCTGTGGCCGGTGTGGCGCGCCCCGGCGAGTCCAGTGCCGACACGCACCGGGAGCAGGTAGGCGATGGGGTTAGTGGGATGGGCCAGTGCGTTGTAGTCTTAGGCCCAGTTAACAGTAGGCTTTTTCTTTTTTTCCTTTTTCCATTTTTGTTTTAGTTTAAGCTTTCTATTTTGCATTTTATTTTGCAATACAAATAGTTTTGTAAAATGTACAACTTGTCCCAATAATTATTGTGCAATATACCTCACTGCCACAAAAAGTTTGGGAGTGAATTGAATTCTTTTGGAATTTGCTTAAATGGAAATGGATTAGATAATGCTGTTTTGGCACTGTTTTAATTGCTATAGCCCAAGTTAGCATTGAAGTGATGTTGTTTTCCTTAACAAACATTTGTTATGGAATATTTGCTAAATGATGGACTATTTTACAACCATGTTTGTGCAACTTCAAATTTCACCTGCAAATTGAATTGAATTCAGTGATGGAATTTGAAATGAGATATGAATCCAATATGATCAAGCATAGCTAATCAAAATGACTTGGCATAATTAAGAGGTGATCACTGTGCTTAATTACATGGGGGTGTTACACTCAATGTTTATGTATCCATGTTTGGATTATGTATAAATTCTATAAATAAGTAATTAAAACACTACTATCTTCCGCTCCGTTATAAAAAATAAACAGACCACGCAGCGGATACTCAAAAATACAAAAAGAACAACTCTTGAACAATGAGTAGAGCGCGGCGGCGATCACTAGTACACTTCAATGTTTGCATGTATCCTTCCATTGCACGATTTCACTTGGAGAATAAGAGAAGCGTATCAAAACATGTAGCCCTTTCTGCTCATCATATACAAATAGGCAGGCCTTAGCGATTCCATTTCAAATCCTTGTCATATATTTTCAATCGTTGAGACTACATGGCTGTGGCACAACTATTCCCAATTTCCTCCATTTTGCATTCTGACAGATGCTCTTTGCATCACCACCTCCTCGTTTTAGAGTAAGCCTGACGTTGTGTAAGGCTATCCCATGGCAAGGTACAGCTCTACTGCAACTGAGCTTGATAGCCTCTCTTGAGGCACTTGTCCCCCTAATGTTCTTAAACAACACATTGCTCACCTCCACAGCCGATTTCTATACAAAAAAAACACACACTAGATTATATCTATGCACATAAACAAATGAATAAAACCAACGGGTCGTCATGTTCTTTTACCTGTTCATTACATGGTGTAGCCGAGTCGCAATAGTTCTGGTTGATAATGATCGGGTTCCATACATTATCCATTATCATGTTCTGGAACACGATATTCTTTGCATAACCCCGCCCGCCCTGCCATGTCTTGATACGAGCTCCATTCGTCGTGCCACGTAGTTGCACCCCGTCAATGGTGATGTGTGCAACTTGAGCTTGAGAGTTGCGATCACCTAAGCTCCCAATGCTTATCCCATGCTCTGGTCCACACACGATGTTCTTGACATGTAGATTCTCGGTTCCATCCTCGATTGACCTGCAGTCGTCCCCAGTCTTGATTGCACAGTCCATGACTTTCACATCCTTACTATGGGTGATATGGATGCCGTCGGTGTTGGGGCTAGTGCCGGGTGCTGTGATTGATAGGCCTGACATCCTTACATCACTGCAACGCTCCACTGATATGTGGATTTGTTGGCTGTTCAACAGTTCTAAATTATTCACTTTCAGATTTGTACAAGAATAGAACGTCAAAGCCTGGAAAGTGAAAAGAAAGATAGCCAATATGTAATCAAGATAACAAGGCTACTCGATTGGAATATGCGAAGTAAGATGATTGGAAGGTGCACTCACCGTTGGAGCTTGCCTGCAAGGCTGTCAAGGAAAAGAACAATTCATATTAGAAAGCTTTTAGGAAAAAAAGCTGTAATAGTTAAACTTTGAAGTTGACAGTGAAACATTGCATTTTTCTAGTGGTTTTCATTAATGCGCAACTTAGATGTTCAATATACTTACGAATTTTGAGTTTACTTTGCAGGAGTTCTGCCACCAAATCTTTCCATTTCCATCAATGGTCCCACCACCGGTGACAGTAAGACCTCTCACAGTTCTGAACAAAATCCAGTGCCTAATGGTATCCTCTATCCAATATGATCTCTTTGGAGGAGCTACCAAAGTACCTTCAATCTGGAATTTGGTAGAACTTGTCATCTTTGTTTGCAAAATTTTATGAAAGAAAATAATGTATGCATGTTCTTGTTATTCATCTATCTCACCATTAACTTGATACTGGATTTGCACGGGTCAGAGAAGGTTACATGCTTCGTTAGGTATTTCTTGCCCTTGGGATGAGCACAATGCTAGAATTTAAAGAGGAGCAAGCTGCAGCCCACGCCTTTGACAATGCCTACAAGAAGTGGATGCGCAAGAAACCCATGGTAAGCCTCCCGTACACAAAGTTCTTTCCTAGGCCGAGCTCTGCGGTACCTCATATCTGCACCATCGGTTTCCATCGTGATTTGTGCTGCTGGGAAGGTTCACGAGCACTACTTCTGACCGCATCAGTGTGATTAGGAGTTGTCATGTCTATGTGAATAGTAGCCTCGTGGGCCTGCCTCGGCTCTGTTCAGCGGGCGGCTGGTGCATGACTACGACAGCCACATGACATGAGATAAAGAGTGGGCCATACATGCTGCAGCTTGGCAGAAATGTGGAGAGAGAGAAACTGGGAGAGACGAGAGAGAGGAATCTTTTTTGAGAAGCTGGAGAGAGAAAGGGTGTGTGAGAGAAATCTGCTTTTCTTGTTAGAGAAAAAAAAGAGAGAGCCGTGAAAGAGAGGAAGAGATTTTTTACGAGAGATAACTTCTATGTGTGAGAGAGAATTCCTTTTTAGAGAGAGATGAAACTGTTTTGAGTAGGTTGTGTAAGAGAGAGAGAGAGACCACGTGCTGCCTATGAGAGATTCGTAAGAGAGGAGGAAGAGCCGAGAGTGTGTCTTGTTCCTCTCACATGGAACCTGCTCATGTTGCAAGGGGTAGGATCTCCGGACTCCAGATCCATGGCGGCTGCGTCTTGTTTCTCGCACATGGCGGACAGAAAGAAGGAGGAGGAAGAGCCAAGAGTGTTGCCTGTACACACGTCGATGGTGGACAGAAGAATACAGCGGGCCTAGTCTGATGGACACATGTCAAATCAGGTCGTGTACAGTTCCCTACTAGGCCCATCAACATTTGGAATTTTGTAGGCCTCGCGGCAGAGGATTAAGCTCTGAGCGCCTGGCGCCAGCTGCTTACTTCTGCATCGATGCACCCATCCACATGAACCAGACGCTAGAATGGATGGTTGCGATATGGGGTACCACGTAGGCCGAGCTAGGAAAAACCGCTCTCCCCTTCCGTATCCATTTCCATTTCTAATGAAATGAATTATGCTATGTATTTTGAGGTGGTTTTGCACTATACATACCTTTGTGTCGTCATGGCATCCATCCCCGTAAGCCCCATATCTGAGCACACTGAAAACATGATTTGACTGTAGAGACCGGCCTCTATGATCATCCCTATTTGTCAAAGGGACCACTTTCATGTCTCCCTTGGCAAGACAACACAAGAATAATGATGACAGTAGAGAGAAAAGGAGCACAATGGAGGCCATTTGTGCAAGAAGAAGAATGCCTTCTTAGTATGTGTTGTTGGTGCAGAAACTGATGGGATCAAGTATTCCATCATGAGGATTATTTATAGGTGCCAAGTTGGGTTGGAGATCTTTGGATGTTCTTAGCTCAGGTTGCTTCTGGTTGATTAGCTAAGTTGGCATAGATATTTGGAGCGTAGCAACAGAATATTCTCTTGGCATGGGAATCAAGATAGATGTGCTTGAAACATTATGTCTGCCATTACATCCAACTAACCCAGTTTGACTTTTGAGATTATTTCAACACTAAGATCCTAACAGCAAAATTATGGACACCTGGAGCACCCACTATAGAGACAGATCATCTGAAAAATACATGCATTTCTTCGGTGCTGCACTCTTCAGACCCACTAACCTTGCATGGACGTTTGAACCCTTACAGATGTATAACCCACTGGCTGGTGGAAGTAATGAATCATCGTGCACCTTATCAGTGATAATGACAAATCATCAGGGAAAGAAGGCACGTGAATGCATTTGGACCTTTTCAGGTAGGTATCTTAACATTCATGAACAGAGCTTTCAGTTATAGGATCTTAGCTGAGAAAGGAAAGGCGTGGGGCTCGATTCATGGTTGCCGATTTGATGGAGATTTCTTGCGCTAACAATTTTAGCGAGGTCATTATCTTCTTGCCGGTATGAAGTCGTGGAGTAAGAGCATCTACAACCGGACCCCCCACTTTCTCCCTAAACGTCCGGACCCAAAAAGGTCACCCAACCGGACCCCCCAAATCCGGCCGATATATCCGGACTGTCCGGCACCCTCCATACACAGCCCATATGTGGGGCGGCCCGGACACGCCCGGGCACGTCCGCCACGGCGGACTGGCCCATCCCGACCACTATTGCAGAACTGGCCATCAGTGGCGGGCGCAAAAGGCCTGTCAGTGGTAGTATCCCGCTAGTTTTCCCTAGTCATCTAGCGTTCCCAATTTCATCTCGCAGCCTCCACCGCCAGAGTCCACCTATCAGTCTACCCGACCTTTCGAGGGTTCCGATCATCCGCGTCAATAAGGTGACAACAAAGACGGAGCAGCTTTCCCTCGGTTGTGTCCAGGGAAGTGAAAGCAGGGCACGTCTTCGGCTGCAGTTGATTTCAGTGCCTGAACCAGAGGGGCAGTACCACCTTGGACAGCTCCTGAAGATTCAGCAAGTGTAGCTTCAGCTTCAGATATTCTTGGCTTGTTCCATGAAGTGTCACAATGTGCTATGACATGTCGCCTGGGTGATTCCTGCGAGACAAAAGAAACTTTGGATTGGCACATGGGATAGAAGAAGGCGGAGATGAACATACGCTTTACTCATTAGCATGATCAATCACAGATTGCAAAGTAGGTAGTCTAGGTACTCTATGTTCTAATCATGACCAATATTGGACAACGCAAACTAGCAAGCATATTCAGTTAAGCCGTGTTCGAAAGCAATTAACACACAAATTCATCAGTTGCAGCACACTAGAGTCTAGAGCAGAGCCCACCGTCTCCTATGCGGTCATGCCCCTGCCCGATTTAGCCCATAGCGGCGCCCAGAAGAGCCGGCAGCCATCCTCCGCCTCCACGCTCCGCCCTCCCCCTAGCTCCGTCAGCACATCTCCCCCAATTGTGCCCCACTGTGTAGTGTGTAGCCAGCCGCACACGGCACATCGTCATCGGCTGCGAAACTGGAGCGTCGTGCCGTCCGCCAGCGCGTCCCCGGCGTTTGCGGCTGCACTGTTTTCTGATAGCTTTAGCTGCCTGGCGGATGTAGTAAGTGCCACAAGGGAAAATTAGTGTTATCTTGGCCAGCCAGACTATAGCGAGCAAATCGACGAACAGGTTGCGGGCACTACAGTAGAAGGCACTGAGAGTATAAAACATTCACCGAGCAAGGAAGGTGAGGAGGTTACCGTGCGTAGAGAGCGAGGCGCGCGCCTGGAGCGGAGGGCCGGAGGAGGTGGTGGTGTTACGCTACCGCTTCTGCTGGGAGGAAGAAGAAGAACACGCCGGGGAAGAAGAAGCATAGTCGGTCGTCTGCGAGTGGTCGAAGCAGAGTGATTTTTTTTTTTGAGACAACGAAGCAGAGTGATGTGGTGTAGTAATATCATGATCTGGTGTATATTGGCCTCCGTGGACAAGCGTTTGGGCCGTCAGACCGCTGGGCCAGACTACTTCGACATCCCCTCTCTCTCTCATCAAAAAGAAAAACAATTCCCCCTAAACAAATCAAACAGAAAAACAAGAGCACTCGAAGAGAAAATACTCATTGGTGAAAATTTCATTTTACCAAGTTTATTCATGGATATCTAATTTTAACGGAGCTCTCTGGCCCAAGGCGAGCTCAGAGGCGAGGAGGGGAGGATCTGGTGGCACAAGCACACGATTGAGGGAGATATGTGAGTGGGGCGAGGTTGAACGGGCTCGGGGTTGCCCTATTTATAGGACGTGACGGGTTCACCGTGGACTGAGCACACGACAGACTCGAGGAACACTGGCGGAGCTAGAAGGCAATATTTGTTTGGGGTGGGGGGAGGGGGGGGGGGGGGGCAAAGCTAAAATATGAACATTGGGGGCCCGCATAAAAAATTCCTCATAGTTTTAACGACCCCCCCGCCCCCCCACCACCCCCACAAGAGTTGTACTAAGCTCTCCCACTATCGAGGAGGGCGATGCAGAGAGGGGGATTGTCGCTCCTCCCTCCAGCATGGGCAATTCCGCGAACAATTACGCAATCATTTTTTGCATAGTATAAACATTTTTTAAAAATGTCACGAATATTTTTTTAAAACACGTGAACATTTTTTTAATTGTACAAACATTTTTAAAAATTGCATGAACACTTTTTAAATACGTGGTGAACGTTTTTAAAAATTTAATTAAAATAATTTTTCAAATATGTATATCTAAAAGTTTTTGAAATATAAACAAAAGAAAAAAAATAAAAAAAAATGAAAGTAACAAAACGCACGAACTGCTCTAACGTTGGTTGCAATTAATAGGCCGGCCCACTACAACGTCGCTAGAGGCTTAGAGGCGAGCGCTCCTTGCGCCTCACGAATAGGCGAGACACAGACACTCGGGAGCAACTACATTAGAAAATAGGCTTGTGGTAGAAAAATAGAAAAAACAATCTGGACCGTCGGATCGAACATGGATGGTACAGATTCTAGTGGAGACATCCCAGGCCACTTAATGGACATTTTATGAAAAAATCCTGCTAATATTTAGATATAAAACATGACTTTTACAGTAGTCACCTCAACTTTCTCATACTCAAACGTTTTGTCCTCAGTAAATAAGACTAATTTTCAAATCCTCTCAATGTTGATGCCCCATCTTTGCACATATCTATTGCATGTATATTTAAGTACAATAGTGGCTTCTACTAGATCACTGATTACCCAAGAAATTGAACATGTTGGTCACTAATTTTTTTGTCAATATCTATCGAATATATGTGTACACATGAAATTTAAGCCACCCATACACGTCAAGTTAGACCATCCCAGGCATAAAGATTTGAGTACATGTGAAACTGGACCATCCCAGGCACAAATATTTGAGTACATGTCACTCTGGACCATCTCAGACACAAATATTTGGTGAACTAAGCGTAGCTCAGATGGTTAGGTTCCTTGTGGTGGAACCAGCCCACCAAGGTTTAAGTCCTAGACTAGGCACTGGTGCTCGCATTTACCTGGATTTATTTCAGGCTTTCCGGCGATGTTCGTTCAGTGGGAGGAGACGTTCCCATCGACTACGAAGCGCTTGTGGTGACTTCGTCAATCTCAAGATGTTGTGTCGGCTCAGTATCTCGGAGGTGCTCATAGGGGTAGGGTGTGCGTTTGTGCGTTCATAGGGGTGGGTGTATGTGCGTGTATGTGAGCATCTGCGATTATTGAGTACATTATCAATCTGGAGCACCACAGGATACACAAGAGGCATGCAATACATAACATGACATGAGCATTTCTAGTGTTGTGCTATCTTGAATGCACAAAACAGAAAAGTTCTAGCCTTTGCCTTCGGTGCTAGTGCTTCTTGCAAATTGAGGTTCATGTGTTGGAAAGATGACACCAAACAAATACAAATCAGTCTGAGGCTCTGAGCACAAGACCGTGTAAGTGTCACACACCGGTACTTAAATATTTGCTCCTGAGCTAATATAATGAGTATGCATTAGCAATACCATTTGACTAGCAGGAAGAGCACTGTACGCTGCCTATAGTCATTTGTACACTTTACTTAATATCATCACTAAACTTGCAATAAACAGTTTGATCAGGTATAATTTCCGCCATAGGGGGGAGATGAAATTTCTTACAACGTTCTCTTGAATATGTGAGTGGAAAGATGATTCGAATTCAATATAAACAGGCTAAATCATTTGGATATTGTTACTATCTAGAACAAACATGATATGTATTTCTGGGCGATTCATTTCTGCAAGGGTCAAACTAACCTACAATTTCTACTCCACAAACTAGCTTGCCACTTGATCGAGATACCTGATACGCCGGTAGACATACTCATTCATACCTGAAACTCTTAAGTAGTATCGATCTCATAGTAGCATATTACACATCAAACCGACATGTCACAATAAAAAAACTCAAATGAACAACCAGCAAAGCTGCATTTAGTTCAAGGGTTTAGACTGCATCAAATAAATAAAGGGGAAAATACCCATATTTTCATATAACATTTCTTCATCAAATAGAGACCATATAAATTGCTTCCTGAATTTGAGATTGCCAACCATCACTATGCATGTTAACTAGCATGTAGCCACATTTCGTTTAAGAATAAATCTATGTTTGTTCAAGGTCTCATTATGTTGACAGCTCAAAACATTTTAGAACCAAAATCTCATATTGCAGGAAATTTTGTGAGCCTAGAGCAAAATGACAGTGAACACGTATACAACTCGAGATGTTCAATGAAGAGTGGTATGTTATGAGGTCCCATTTCACTATTACTCCAATGTACATAATAACATAATAGTTTCCTACATCTACATAACAAAGCATAAATAGTAAGGACAAACAAATGGTTTTGAACAATTTAAAGGGAGTTATATATATATTCTGTAGATGCAGATTAATAGTGTAAGCAAAGAATTTGATGGCATACATTATAGTAAGATGAAAAAGTGGTTCTCTTCGAAGCAAGAAGAATTACAAACCTCTACTCTTGTATCATATTTTTCATAGAGCATGTCCTTGCATCGTGGAACACTACTTTCTTTCAAATGTTGCATTTGTGTGTGACTTTTTGATGAATTCCCTACCTTCTTTTCTTGTCACCAGATCCACTCCTCACACCATCCCTGTGCCCCTTTATTCTAGAGCATGTGCCCCTTGTATTGAATCAATAGGTGTGAGAATGATGTCGTCCTTTGAAATGATGCTACCAATAAACGACTCCTCATTTTCTTTTGTACTACATGGTATGGCTGGTACTAGCTGGCCTAAACCCAACTCAACCTTGCACAAACTAGTGTGGAGAAATTCAATTTCTTCCATGGAGCCTTTAGCAGTCCGTATGAGATCTTCTCAGTACAAAACGAATGTTTGTTTGTGATGAACCACTTCTATCACGTAAAACCAATTTTCGTCACCAAAAAAGCGCTAGTGAAGGTTTTCGACCATCACCCGGTCCGTCACAGAAGCGACGTCACAAAAAATAAATTCCGAACGGTACTTTCTCTGTCATCTAAGATCATATCTTAGGTGACGGTTCTGACTTTGTCACAAAAGTCGATTTTCGGTGATGGCCAGAACTGTCATCTTTGATAGGTCGATTTGTCACCTAATACCGATTTCGGTGACGATAATCCATCAGTAACAATTGATGCGTCAGGTTTGACCAGTCAACAATTTTGACATATGGGCCCCAGTAGATGCTGACGTGCCTTCTTACATGTGGGTCCAACCTTGGTTTTTTCGGTGACGGTGGCCGTCACTAACAATTAGGGTTCGTCAGGTTTGACCAGTCAAAGATCCTGACATATGGGCCCAGAAGATGCTAACGTGGGTACTTACATGTGGGTCCATACGGTAGTGAGGGATGCATTTATGTCACAATTACCGTCACAGGTTGAAGACAGCTTCAATTCGTATATTATTACAATTTGCAACCAAATTTGAATTTGATTTTAAATTTCAGAAAAAATAAATTTAAATTCTAAATCGCTGCAAGATGTGAATTCAAACATTGCCATCAGATTCATTAACAGTGAAACCTTACAATTACAATGAGCAACCACGGGACAAAGTATCAAACACGACAAAGAAGACATAAGAAAAATCATCTTGACGAACTATAATGCATCATCAGGCCATGGGTGTTTGTGAGACGCTGTCTTGGGATGACTGCATCGACTTCCTTATCAGGTAACTAAGCATTGCCTCCATATCTTTTTGCCTTTTTACAAAAACAATGGTTTTCTTTTGCTGATCCATCTTGACAGCTTCAATCTCTAGTAGCTGCTTATTTTTTATTAGGTCTTCAATTTCTTGTATCTGGGCAAGAAGTACTGCATTGAGGTCTTGCTGAAACCTATCATTTGCCTCTTTTGCGTCTGCCTCCTGAGTAACAATCCTGTCTTCTAGCTCTGGGATGCGTTCATGAGAGGTTGAAGTCTTCCTGGAGGCGGATGAGACTCCCATGCTTGAAAGTAACGTGCTCGATGAGCTATTTTCGTCAATAATTTGTACATCAGGTATTGGCAGCTCATCATGTACTTCTGGTCCCTTTTTTTTGTTCTCGTTTCATTCTGCAATATGATTGATATCATTGTTAGTGTAGTGTTTGATAGTTTGAATTATTATGGTCGGACAATATATTTAAAGTGTAGATAATAGACAGTATTTACGTATGGTTCTCGTGTAGTCTGACTGAATGTACGATCCTTCTTTCGAGTGTGCGTATGTTCAAAAATGTCACCAGCGGATCGTTTCTCAATGTTGTCTCTTGCCTTATATCAGATTTATCAATTGCTAAACATTAGTAGTGCAAGTCATGTAGTTAAAATACTTACCATAGTTCTGTAGTGAGCATCACATCTTCTATGTCCAGTGTTATGGTGTAGCTTTAGTGCACCTGAGTTTGCTTTATTCTCGACACAAACTTCCTACGATATGAAGCTCAAATTAAGTAGTATGTGGCATCATAAGTACGAAATGTCAAGTTGAAGCACAAAGATTATGTATTACATACATTGCAGTGATCATCACACCACTGGTTCACAAGTTTTTCCCAATTTTCTTCATTTACGTAAGCAAGCTTCAGTGCTGCAGCCTGTTCACGAGTGTATTTTTTTACCTTGTTTCGGTAATTGTTCCTAGTGCGATATAGATGTTGACAGTCATGTTTCTGCAAAATATCAATGCACATATCTACGGCAAATGCATCCTTCAAGTCAATATAACTTTTCCTGCACAAATCATATACCCATTTATGTTACAACATATGTACATCAAGGTTTAATATATGTTTTATTGCATGAGTACAACATAGAGATGCATTAGCAATCAGGAAAGAATGTTTTACCATGTCATTAGATGGGTCGTTTACTGTAGATCTTGTTGCAGTTGAAGATGAAGATACATTGGCTGTGGTACGCTTCTTCTGTAGTGCCAATGTACAACCATACACTGCCTGCTAGAATGCATGAAGATATTTGTTTAGAAATAACAATTCAACAGTGCCAGTAATTAAGATAATGTACAGTAAATCTATACCTGACAAGTAGAGTTTTCAAGACTTTCGTCTACTTCAGCTATATCAATCTCACAAGCATCATCTGAAACCTCTGAATCCATATCAATTTCATTGACAACATCTTCTTGTCCAGCACCATACACACAAGTACTTACTATATATGCGAAATCTGGTAGAGCATGTGTGCAAGCACCATTCATCATCACATGTTCGGCTATAAGAGCATCATCCTCCATTGTTTCTTCTTTTATCCTCTCGTATTGATATGCTGATTTGGTAGAAGCAGCTGAAAAAAACAACACGAGTTGTTAATATGCACATGCATCATTTATGTCAACATAGATTCAGAGGTTTTCACAGACTCCATAAGTACAGTGTATGAATATATAATCATGTACTGCCTGAACTAGAAGATATAACAACAGATTGGCTGAACTATAACATGTTATCTAAAGAAGAAATAGTCATTCATTTCCTAAAATAAAATAAATCATAGTACAACAATTTTAATAAGAACATGCAAACTAAATTACTGTAACCCTAGATAGAATGACTAGCAGTACGAACCCTAATACAAACCTAAATTTTGATTCCTTGTACATCTACTAGTCAGAACAAACAACATGTGATAATCTAGACGCACGTGCAAATCTTAGAGGGAGGGAGGGGTAGGGCGGGAGGGGAATATAGTTGTTACCTAGTAGTTTACGATTAGGTTTTCTGAAAGGAGGAGGAGGTTTATGGAATTTGCCGCTTCGAAGTATGCCGGCCATTCCGTCCACCGCGGAGGAAACCAATACGCCGCCAAGAGGGGACCGGATCTGGGGAAGAAGAGAGGTATGAGGGGGCGGTGCGACTGAGGTTGTGGGTAAATTTGCTGAATCAAAAAGAAGTTTTATATGAGGACTGGGGGGAAATTGAGCGCGATATTTACATTAGTTGGAGAGAACAAAAAAGTGAGGGAACGAGCGTGTGGAGGGAACAAAAAAAATGGGAGTGAGGGAAAATATTGAAGGAACGTGCAACGTATATAAATTATGTGTACTTACGCACCATATGTATTTCTTGCATTTTTCCATCAGAAATAAATATAATCCAACCAAATTACGGTAAAAACATGTGAAAATTGGCATGGCGTCTTATTATGGGTGTATTACGTACGTGAAAAAGTGTGATAAGAAATGGCAAATGTTTGGTGGTGGTTTGCTTTGAAAAAGTCTATGTGTCATGACAAAGTTTGGTGATGGTCTTATTATCGGTATATTATGAAGGTAAAAAATTCACACAAGAAATGCCAAATGTTTGCTTGTGGTTTGCTTTTTGAACCGGGTGGATGTACGACGATGTGTGTATTGTGTACAAGTGGATGTAAGAGGTTTACAATGATAATCCTTTTCCTTGTACATGTCACATTTGGTAGGACGTTTTGAAGCACCTTGTAAGAATAATAGTCGAACATATTGTACAGTTGTTGTCCCAGATTTAGGAAACGTATTGGAGATTATTTGGAAATTGGTATCAATTATTTGACTTTGTTTGCTTTTATTTGGGTTTATTGTCCATTTTTTAAATATTTCATCAACATTGACTGTAGTATCAATGTGAAATGTTTGCTTGTGGTTTACTTTTTGAAATGAGTGGATGTACCACGATGTGTGTATTGTGCACAAGTGGATGTAAGATGTTTGCAATGGATAATTCTTTTCCTTGTACATGTCAAATTTGATATGACGTTTTGAAGCACTTTGTAAGAATAATAGTCGACAAAGGAGGTTTGTGATGCACAATCAATTTCTTTGTTACGTATAAATTCAAATTGGACTTGATCATATATCTTATCAAAGGTGGTGAGGAGTTAGATGATCAATCCACATCATGAAAAGAAATTACTAACATAAATTTAAAACAAAAGGGGACCTAGGTTTTGAACCCAAAAAATTTATTGTTGTCTACTCCGTACAATGCTTCGATTGTCAGTCAGTGCATTCAGTTTATTATTACGGAACATATTGAATAAATAAAACATGAACTAAGATGAGCTTCCCATTAACTAGCATGCACTGGTTTTGTAAAACTGGTATCAACACTCTTTACCAGTAGTTTAACTGCCACCGAAAACACTGTCTCAAAGAAACTAACAACTTTGCTTGAACTGCTTACAGTCCTGCTTATAACTCTGCACCAACTAACAAAAGATTACTATGGCTAATAACATTACAATGAGTTAAAGAATGAGCCTGGTAAGTAAATGAGGGCATCCTTTTTGTTTTTGGACAAGAAACCCCACCAAGAAGCTTGGGCAAGGTTGTGTGACTCTCCTTCCTTGATTGCCCATCAGATGATCTGACCAGGCCTTTTGAAATCCATCTGTGCTAATTCTTCATCAGTTGCCCCCGTCGAAATTGTCAGCGCCAGCATGTGTGCCCTCTTCATTTCCCTTTCCTGCAATAACCGAAGACGTCGTCCTTTTGTGGTGATTAGATCCGAAATGTCGTCAGCAGGGTAGCACAAAAAGTCACTAGCTACTCCGACCGCCTGCTCGCAAGAGCACATCCACTGGTCCATCTTCAACTGGATGAGACGCCGCCGCTCACGCTCCCGCTCGTGCTGGAGGCTTGAATCGGGCCATGGAGCCAGCGATCACAAAGGCACATGATCCATCGAAACGTAGCATGACAGATGAGAGGTGAGTGGGCACAATCAGGGGCAGCACAAATGATAGGAGAGTGGGAAGAGTGAGGAACGAGATGAAGATTCAGTGAGAGTGAGACACGCAGTTGCCTTCTACCTTGCCCCGTGGTGGTCGTTGGTCAAGCGTAGTAATGGTAGACAAGACGTTACCTAGAGACACACGCCTGCTCGGCCCAAGTTCCCACCCATGCTTATGTGCACACCGTGCAGGACCTCACCACGAGCTTTGCTGTCAATGCTCTTGTTGATTTCTTTTGGTTATTTATGTATTCACTATAGAATGAATATGAGAAAATTTGAGCCGAAGATCTGATTTTTTTTTCTGAAAGTCCTGAACAAATGCAGCGTTTCAGAGTTTGGTGTCTATTATTGATAAACTGTGTATTTCACTGTAGCATATCATATAGTTTTCAGTGCAATTACTTGATTAGAACACACTAAAGGAATCAGGTGAAAGTTTGAACCTAAAGATCAGCTCTATTCTCGGAAAGTTCAAGAGCAAATTTAGACAGTGGACATGCCTTGTTTGATTTAGAACAAACAGATGGCATTGTGCTCTACCTATCAAATTTGATCAATTGCTAACACATTTGCAGGCAATTTTTACTCCAAACTACAAAATGAAACAACATATTCATTCCACGAACTTCAACATTCTCATAACATAAGATAAAAGGTATTTACATTAGAGAGGAATTGATCCTCTACTGAAAACAACTCCCCGTACTGCTACTGTTCATTGTCGTCTAGAACTTCTCGTCGTCCACCTCGTCGGAAGAGGGGACGCCGGCATCCCTGCTGCACCCCGGCCCGTCATCCTACTTAGGTGCGTTACCCGCTTTCATCGTCGTCGGCTCATTCTCCCTGCGAGCCCGGTCCGCGATGTCATGGATCTCCTAGAAGGCGCATCGTTCGTCCGCATAGAGCTGAAGCCTTGCTTCATCGGGGCCGAGGAAGTCCTCGATGGCGATTTCATAGCACCGGCAAAGGATGGCTGAGTCTGTCTCGTGGTCAACTTGATCATTGATGATAGTCTCGAACGATGACTGTAAGGCGGCAGACAGATGCAGGTCCTCCTCGTCCATTGGAAGAAGCTCGGCCACGATCGCCGGAAGCAAATCCAGGATCTCCGGCTCGACCATCGCCTCATGCTCATCGTAGTCGTAGTCATCGCCGTCGTAGTCGTCGTCCTCCGTCTTCATCTCCTCACCCTCATCGTCAGTCTCCATCGCCGTAGGGTCATTCTCCATCATGGCCTCCTCTTCTTCAACCTCACGGCACGCTGCTTTGAGCTCGTCCAGAGACGGATCAAATGGGGGAGATGGCGAGCGAGGCGGAGAGGGGCTGCGGGGTGGACATGGACAGCTGGAAATCAGGTGATTCCATCTGCCATCGATGTTGTTGCATGTGCTGATTTTGCGATGAACCATGGTTACAGGATCGATCGATGATAGTATGGAACGGAGGGAGTGACCGGGGTATCTGTTGCGTTTGCTTGCCAGAAATGGCCGGTGCGAGGGTGTTCTATACGTGGGCGGGCGGCCAAAAACAAGGGAAAACATGGGAAGCGGCTACATGCGGGCAAGAAGCTTCTAGATAGGTGGGCGACGTGGCATTCGGCCGGTGACTTGCGGCCACCGGCTACGCCGGAAGGGATGCGAGGAGGCAGATCATGCTATAGACATGGATCTAAGATCCGATGACTCACAATGGTCTAAAATAACTTACAAATTGTAGGGACTATGGTCATGAAAATACTAACAATATTTGGAATTCTTTGGGATGAACTATGCTTTCTAATGTATGATAAATCAAATTTAGTAGCATCTGTGTGTAATGCAAAGTTAACAACTCTCAAAAGGATGTTTGCAGAAATTTAATCATTTATTATATCTCTATTCCTACCTTTCAGGTTTCAAATGTATTTTTTTACATTTTTCAGCAAGAAAATGTAAAGAAATCTTAAAATGTTCAAGAATGTGAAATTTGGCATGGGGTCATATTTTGCGTGCATGACATTGATGAAAATGTCTCATAGGATTGATAGAGAACTCATATCAACAAGGTGCACCTTCCTTTCCGGAAGCTCATACCCAAAGAACCTCTAGGTTAAGCATGCTTGGCCTGGGGTAATTTGAGGATGGGTGATCGATTGGGAAGTCACTATTCTTCGAGATTATATTAATTGATTGGGAAGTCACTATTCTTTGAGATTATATTAATTGATGTGATGTAGCCCTGTAAACATTAACTTAATGTTTACAATGCTCTGTCACATGCATTAATATAATTTCAAAGACCTTTGTTTTGAAAATTTTGATAAAGGATTTTTGAAAGCATCTTGAAAAAATATTAAAGCAACATAGTGCTGAGTTTTTCTACATGTTTTAGGCATTATATTATATGCGTTTCCAAACTTTTTATTATTTTAGATACCATTTGCGTACTTCTAGATTTCATATACTTTGTTCCATCTTTCTACAAACTTTTTTTATGAAATTTTTGAAAAGCATTCTGCAAAAATATTAACATAGCCCTGGGTTCTTCTTCATGTTTTAGGAATCATGTTATATGTGATTTGGAACTCTTCTATTATTTTACATATAATTTGCTTATTTCTAGATTTCAGAAACTGTGTTGCATATTTTTGCAAATGTTTTTGTGCTACAGCTAAGAAGTGGGCCCAAAAAAATTTCAGCAAGAAAAGGTAAACACATCTTAAAATGTTCAAGAATGTGAAATTTGGCATGAGGTCATATTTTGCGTGCATGACATTGATGAAATGTCTCACATGAGTTTGATCTACTATGATGTGATACGTATGCAAAAGTCTCAAGCAAAAAAAATGTATGCACAAGTCAATATAAGAGGTTTGCAGTGAACAATTTGATCAATTTGTACATGTTACTTGAACAATGGTGTAGATTTCAACATTTGAAAATGTCTCATAGGACTGATAGACAACTTATATCAACAAGGTGCACCTTCCTTTCCAGAAGCTCATTCCCAAAGAACCTCTAGATTAAGCATGCATAGCATGGAGTAATTTGAGGATGGGTGGCCGACTGGGAAGTCGCTATTCTTCGAGATTATATTAACAGATGGGATGGATCACTGAAGACATTAACTTACTGTTTACAATGCTCCGTCACATCCATTAATATAATTTCGAAGACCTTTGTTTTGAAAATTTTGATAATGGATTTTTTAAAGCATCTTGAAAAAATATTAAAGCAACATAGTCCTAAATTTTGCTACATGTTTTAGGCATTATGTTGTATGTGTTTTCAAACATTTTGTTATTTTAGATATCGCAGATCTGACAGGACCACTGTTAAAGCCCACCTACAGATAAGTGAGGGCTTTTGCTTCATATGCAAGGTTAGAATGAAGAAGATAGGACCTTTTTCACAGGCGGTACTTGGAAAGAATTTGCCAAAGTGTACCAGTTCGAAGTATGCATGGAACTGTACCTCAGTTTAGGTGGAAAACCTAAACGGCACATCCGGGTGCATTTGAGCAATGATCCCATCACGCATCCGTGTAAGTTTTCTTGCACAAACCCAGGAATTTTAAGTAACAAATTTGTTGCTAGATTTAACTAATCTTTATTACAAATAATTTGATAGCTTATTACTAACCGGATATTGTAACGAAACATTTTGTAAACAACATGGAGGTTACTGATGGCAGAAGAGTAAGCTGGGAAGAGATGGGGTTTGTCATCGCCTTTGTTGATCAAATTTGGAGGCTAGTGGACCATTACAAAGCTAAAAAAGAGATCATTCCTATGTGCCCCTGCTGCACACTTTGAAAAAGACAAACATTGACAACAAACCCATGGTTAGAATTGTATGTACTTTCATTATCTTCACATACTCTAGGTAATTAAGTAGATTGCCTAGTGTGTTCAAATTGTGTTCTTGCACAAGAAACTCCCAAAACATGTTGTGCCTAAGGTGATGGATGCAAATGGTGAACTGACCATTATTCTCCATCCTATCATCAATATCAAATCGACTTCATACTCGACTTCACTAGGAGATGATGGATGCATCATCCTTAATGGGTGGAGGAAAGTACTGAAGGTGTACAAAATGGATATTGGAGATAGGATGATCTTCGTGCTCCACCATGGATGTGCAGGGAATTTCCTCTTCCTCGCTTTCATGCCTACTGAACTAGATGAGGAGTAGTTATGTCTTGCTGTCGTGCTGCCTCGTGATCCTCCACCTTTGTTGGTCATGTTTTATGCTAGTGTTGGTACTGATGTGCTGATGATGCACATGTATGTTCTATGGTTAATCTTAATAAGTAGTGTTAGCAAATTATTTCCTTGTGTAGTACTACTATCAGACTTGGTGGTCCCTTTGCTCTTGGGGTACACTATTTTAAGTGGTTTTAAGAAATTTTAATGGTACACTATTTTCTGTGATCATATTTTCCCTTCCATGCTTTAGTATAGTATGAATATGTCATTTCATACTTCAGTGTCAAGCAAAACTAGAGGAAAGAATCCTATATACCTAAATAGTTGATCCCCACTAACTCCAATTCTCTCAACATGCAACTATGCCAACTCACCATGCCATCATGCATGGAAAAAGACACACATCTTTAATGCAACTATGACAAATCACCATGCAACATATGCATGAAAAGATCCACCTTTAAAATGCACCACGCATGCAAATCATATTCAGTAAATATTTTACAACTATACAACAATCAATAACATATATGTATTTTAGGTTCAATTCTCATATGGTTAATATAAATACTAATGTTTCATACAACCAAATCTCATTGAAATAATTGCAACGTTTCCCGCAGCAACACGCGGGGTATCATCTCTAGTTTCATAAATAGCTAGCAAAGCAGTGCATGATCAAAACCCAAAAAGTATCAGCTCACTGTGAATGGTTGTTCATATTCTATTAGCACGTCAATGTACAAATTCAAATTTGAGATGCACAAACTTGAAAATGTTTACAACAAAAAATACTCATGATACATGATTGACAGTATCAATGAGAGCACGTATGAAAAAGAATCACTGGATTTTGGTATGAGGATCTCAAGTTATAGTCAAAACAAATTTGGCTCCAATATGTTCAAAACTCTACCATGACAAAGAAAACCCGAGATCACGTTTCTAAACCCCACATCATCATTTCTTTTTCTTTTCTTTCTCTAGCCCGTCCAACATTTTGGGCGATTCTAAAAATTGTCCCTGAATATTAACATGCCTGGTGATGCTCAACTGCGTCACCTAAAATCAGCCCTAACTGTCATCGAAGATGCCGGAGGGGCTGCCCTAGGCTGGTATCAGCTTGTGACGGTTGTTTCTCCATCACGAGGATTTTCGTCACTAACAATCGTGCGTTTGTAGTTTCTAGCTTATTCATGACAACATATATCTTCCTTCTCACAGCAATGTCAACTGTGTCAATGAAATTCTCTTCAAGCATGTTTCCTTCCCCATCGAACATAATGTCCCTAGGAAAATATTATATCATGACATGGGTCAAGGTAAATAAACATTAACGCTTCTAAATCTAAATGACAAGAAATATACCTTTTGCAATTTTTCTCCCACCGCTTAAGAACATAAAGGCTAGGTAATTCATTTAATTTTTCACCCCTTAGTACTTGGATAATGTTGTGGCACATGATTCCTTTGGACTCAAAAAGCTTGCAAGAACACTTACCAGCCATGGTTGTTGTATCATAACACACTTCTCTAATCTTGTTGTATTGATCGCTCACATACATGATTTTATTACCCTCACCATTTGTCGTGTTCTGAACATCACAATCATCCCTTGCAGCAAGCATCTGAGCCTAAAACAATTCAAAAATATCATGTCTGAATACTTCCCTGCCTTGTTTCTCTATTTCCCATGACATGAACAACAATTCACTTGTTGTGTATTCACTTGTGTTATCAACAATCAAATCATTATGCCTCTGACATTTCAAAGCAGTGTCAAACCTTAATCAAAACTCAACAAAGGTATGCTTGCGACATATGAAACCCTTACAAAATGAGTGATTAGTCCCTTTAGTGATCCGGTAAAGGAGCAGAAAGGATTCTCGCCTTTTTCCCCAGAGGTGACCCTGAGTTATCGAACCCATGAGAGGAAGGCACCCTTGAAGTCAGAGGTTTCTACAAAGCTTTTGCAAGAGTATTAATTCCAGATTTTGACCAGATCAAAATCAAGTTGAAACTGAAAACACTTATAATAAAAATAGGCATGGGTATGAGGACTTTTCTTACAACCATATATTTGTCAATGAGATCATCATGATATTAATTTGTGCTCTGGAAGTCATCCATCGAGATGTGCTTGCAACGTATCGAAGTGGGGGATGTGTCCAAATTACATCTTGACCGGCACGCGTCCTTTATCATGCGTCAGTTATCCAACCGAAAGGCCCTATCTGTCGCGCGGGGTTGCCCCAGTAATTAAGATAGAAATCAGACAAAAGCATTGGGCGTTTAATGACTACACCTCCTGTATCCCCAAGGATAGGATCCATGTTACCGTACTAAACCTTTTTGTCACTGGTGTCCAGAATAACACTTCACGGTCTCCCTGCCCTTAGCCTCTCCGTGGCTCGCTCTCCATGATCCTGGGTACCTGCAGGGACAAAGAACGCGGACGAGACAAGAGACAACTATGAAGCAATTTTATGTTACACATATGGGACGTTAATTCAAAGTACTTCCATCGATCCCTCTAACAAATACATCGGGTTGTAGGGCTATGCCTAAACCCATGACCTTACTGAACTACTCACACATGGAGACCAAATCACAAGGAGAAACCATTGAAGAACAGATCATGGAGATTGATTGATTGATAATATGTCTTACAATAGTGGCCGAATGTGATACACGATTACAGAGTATGGCTAGTTGGATGAGTGCTACGGTGGTGGAGATGGTGGTGGCTATGGAGATGGGAAATGGCGGCGGCTAGGGTTGCTGATGAAGATGGAGGTCTCGACGATGGCCTGCGGGTTGTTCTGTAGCTCTTCTGGCAAAGGGCCCTTTATAAAGGTTGTTCAGGTGGATCAGGGGACGCCTCTGGCAGTCCATACGACCGCGCATACGAGCGCGTGCGGTCGTATGGAACGCCGTCTTGCGTTCTGTTGCTTCTTGTTGTGACTCCCACTTGATCTCCTCTATCTCCTCTTTACTCCTTTCCATGTATTGGCTTGATTTCATCCATAAATAGCCCATTTCCTGTGGAAACAAAATAAAGATAGGATATTTGGAATCCTTTGCATTCATTAGTCATTAGTAGCAATATCGGAGCGGATATCTCAGTTTTTATGAAATAACTCGGTTTAAACTCAGGTTTGATGAGCGTAAAAATAACACTCATCAACTCCCCCAAGCTTAAACTTGATCGTCCTCAAGCAACATAGAGAGAAATCCAAACCGCAAGGAACTCAGTTGTTTAAACCAAAATAACGAGAAGGTTTTAGTTCACTTACGATCGATACGCCTAGATAGCCCTCCGCTTCTTGACTTGAAAACTTAGTATAGCTGTAGCGGTGGCATGGTTATTATGCAAGTGTTAGTGAAGCAAAGATAATCAACACAAAGTTGCTCAACTAGATAAAATAACATAGTAACACTTGATTCTATTTATTCTAGTTAACACTTGCTTGCCGGGAATGCGTGGAACAGATTTTCTTTCTTGAGCAATGAAAACATATATTAGGGAGTGAAAGGTATGTAAAGACAACATGAATCTCGAGTAACTCGCTAACACACCCACGAGTGTCTCCTCATCAAGGCTCTCAAGCACTTTGTTTCAATCATTGCTTGCTGAAACTTTTGTTGTCACGTGACGGGATTATGCCAAAGAAGTGATCATGCATAAGATTTCGCAGTGGCTTAATTTTGCGTACTATGGACCATATGTTGTCTCTTTCGAGCTCTTGCGACCAGTCCCCGGTTATTACCACATACACACACATTCAAGAGAAAGCTGAATAATATTCGATGTAGTGTTGCCACTACGTACGGTAACAAACTCATAGTCGAAATCCGAGCCGAAACTCTGGTGGATCGTTCATTGGCTAGCGGAGTTCTCAGCATAACATCAAGAAAGGTGATGAAGCCACATTTACACACGTACACATGCATAGAGTAGCAAGGCCATAGCGCCAGCGAGAAGCTGGAGCGCCATGTAAAAATACAACACAGATTTTTGGCATAATCTCATTCACCTTTGAACTAAGTTCCTCTAGACAATTTAATCCACAAGTGCTATTGAGTCTATTAAAATTAACACTATCGGGTTGAGTATCTCTAACATCATCTTCTCTACAATTTATCTCAACACCCAAGTCTTTTGAGACTTTCTCTTGTGCATGGTTATTCTTTTTTAACATCACTTTCTTTTAAAAACAGTCACACGGCAAGTCTCGGTTATCTAGATTAAACAGAACAAAGGTTACTAAATTACTTTAGCTACTAGAACAAAATCTTTGTTTTAACTATCAAGACTTACTCCCACTTGAACACATCACACATACTACTACTACAACTATTCTAAGTTATTCAAGTGCAAAAGACGGGAGTCGTAAGACATACCTTCACGATCATGAATGTACACACTTCTCTTCCTTAAGATTGCATTCCTTGTTGTCCAATGTAGATCAACTCCTCTGAAATATAAACAAGAATGCAAACGAAATCCAAGGGGAAAGAAAAGAGCAAAGCAAAACTTATTCTATTTTTGGATTTTTGAGTTTTTGAAAGCTAACTTTGCAAATGAAAAACTGTAACCGGCAAAAAAAACCCGAAAGCAAATAAAAAGCAAAGTGTCGGGACAAACCAACACAAGTGTTTGAAGCTCTGTGAGCGGAAGTACAACCTCATTACAACTTATTAAATAACACCACCACATCTTGATGGAGACAAGTGATACGTCTCCAACATATCCATAATTTTTGATTGTTAAATGCTATTATATTATCACTTTTGTATGTTTTCTATGTCATTTTATATTATTTTTCTGGACTAACCTATTAATTTAGTGCCCGGTGCCAGTTCCTGTTTTTTGCATGATTTTTGTTTCGCAGAAAATCAATACCTAAGAAGGTTCAAACACGACGAAACTTTTTGATGATTTTTTCTGGAGCATAAGAGAGCCTAGAATCTTCGGGAGGTGACCAGAAGATGGAGCACAGGGCCACAAGCCAGGGGGGCGCGCCCTGGGGGGTAGGGCGCGCCACCTAGGCTTGTGGGCCCCCTCTGCTCCGTTTGCCCTAATTCCTGGCCTATAAATTCACATATATTCCAAAACCCTCGGAGCGAGACCCGAAAGAATTTTATCACCGCTGCAAGCCTCTGTTCCGAAGCGATCCCATCTGGAGCCCTGTTCTGGCACTCTGCCGGAGGGGGGAATCATTGGGGAGGCCATCTTCATGAACCTTGCCGCGTCCATGATGATGTGTGAGTAGTTCCATTAGGACCTACGGGTCCATAGTAGTAGCTAGATGGCTTTCTCTCTCTCTCTCTCTCTCTCTCTCTCTCTCTCTCTCTCTTTTGATCTTCAATACAATGATCTTCCCGGAGATCCATCCGATGTAATTCTTGTGGTGTGTTTGCTGGGATCCAATGAATTGTGGATTTATGATCATATTGTTCATTGAATTTATTTGAATCTCTTGAAGTTTCTTTGCTACGTAATTTTATAGCTATGTATGCTTTCCGATCTATGAGTCTTCTCTGGCCAAGATAGATGAGTAGTTCTTCAGAGGGACTGGTGCATAGTAGTGGGTTCAATCTTGCGGTGATCTTGTCTAGTGACAAAAGGGACAAAGGCACGTATTGTATTGTTGCCACTAAGGATAAAACAACGGGTGTTGATCTTATTGCTAGGTTTTCTTCTGTCTACATTATGTCATCTTGCTTATTGCGTTACTCTATTTCTTGCAAACTTAATACTTTGAGATGCATGCTAGATAGCGGTCTTGGGGTGGAGTAATAGTAGTAGATGCAGTTGGATTACGGTCTACTTATCACGGACGTAATGCCTATGTGAGATTATGCCATGAATGATCATAGTTATAAATTGCCACTATTCTGTCAATTGCTCAACAGTAATTTGTTACTATGCCATTACTTGTTTTTGAGAGAGATGCCACTAGTGAACCTATGCCCCCCGGGTCTATTTTCCATCAATACAAAAAACACCTACAATTGCACTTTTACTTTCTTTTACTTTATTGCCGCTTTGCCGTATCACTATTTGCTTTTAATCTTGTAGCTAGCAAGAACAAGGGGATTGACAACCCCCTTTCCTTTGTTGGGTGCAAGCAATTTATTTGTTTGTGTGCAGGTACTGCCAACGTTGTTAGCTTAGTGACTCCTACTGGTTCGATAAACCTTGGTTCTTAACTGAGGGAAATACTTTCTGCTGCTGTGCTACATCACCCTTCCTTTTCGGGGAAATCCAACAACTCCATCGTGAGTAGCAGAAGATTTCTGGTGCCGTTACGGGGGAGTCATCATCTACCAAATCAGGTGCCTTCGCACAAACACTTATTCTTTGCTTGTTTTTATTTTCTTGTGTAGTTGCCTTTTGCCTTTTTATTTGCCTTCTTCTTTGTTTGCCAAAAAATTTCAAAATATCAAAAAAAATCTTGTGTTGCCACTATGTCTACTCCTGAAATTACCAAGCTTTGTGATTTCACTAGTACTAATAACAATGATTTCATTAGTACTCCTATTACTCCTCCCGCCACTAGTGCGGAGTCTTATGATATTAAAGCTGCACTGCTAAATCTTGTTATGAAAGAACAATTTTTTGGAAATTATAATGGAGATGCTGCTTCCCATCTTAATACCTTTGTTGAATTATGTGATATGCAAAAAATTAAAGATGTGGATAATGATATTGTTAAACTGAAGCTATTTCCCTTTTCTCTAAGAGATAGAGCTAAGGCATGGTTATCATCTTTACCGAAAAATAGTATTGATTCTTTGGCTAAGTGTAAAGATGCTTTTATTAGCAAGTATTTTCCTCCCGCAAAAAATATATCTTTGAGGAATCAAATTATGAATTTCAAACAACTTGACCAAGAACATGTTGCACAATCATGGGAAAGAATGAAACTTATGCTAAAAAATTGTCCCACACATGGATTGAGTCTTGGGATGATAGTGTAAAATTTCTATGCTGGACTAAACTTTGTTTCCAGAAACCTTCTAGATTCTACTACAGGTGGAACGTTCATGGGGATAACACTTGGTGAAGCCACTAAGCTTCTCGACAACATGACCTCAAATTATTCCCAATGGCACACCAAGCGCGCTCCAAGTGGTAAGAAGGTAAATTCTGTCAAGGAGATTTCCTCCCTAAGTGAAAAAGTTGATGCTATTATTTCCATGCTTGCTACTAAGAGTGCTACTATTGATCCAAATGATGTGCCTTTATCTAATTTGATTGAGCAAAATAATGATAACATTGATGTGAATTTTATTTCAAGGAGCAACTTTAATAATAATGCTTATAGAGGGAACTTTAATAATAATCCTAGGACGTATCCCGGTAATCCCTCAAATAATTATGCTAATTCTTATGACAAAATATTGCAAGAAATTGAAAAGTCCACTAAAGATTTTATGCATGCTCAATTTGAACAAATGAATCTTTTACTAGAGAGGTTAAGGAACATTCTTCTATGCTTAAGGTAATTAGTAAAAAACTTGATGATATTAATAGAGAAGTGGTTAATCTTCAATTACAACTTGTGCAAACTGAAAGTATTTTGGGAAAAATGTCCGATAAGCAAACCACGCTAGTCAATAAAATGGCAGCCAAACCGGAGTCTCAATTTGTAGCTAATCATGATGAAGATGTTAAAACTATTGGAGTATCAACTATTGAATCATTATTTAGAAATATTAAAGTTGATAATAATGGGACTGAAGAAGAGTCAACTTTAGTTAAAAGGCATCCCAACTATTTGGAGGGTCATAATCTTGTTGCTAAAAATGATAAAAGTGGGTTTGGAGAGGTCAAAACTTTAAGTAGTGATGCACCCACTGTTTTGGATTACAAGGATTTTAATTATGATAGTTGTTCTCTTACTGAATATATTTCCTTGCTTCAATCCATGAGTAATTTACCCAATGCTTATGATCAAAACAAAGCTTTTACTAAACATATTGTAGAAGCTCTTATAAAAGCTAATGAGGAAAAACTTGAATTAGAGGTTTCCATCCCCAGAAAATTGCGTGATGAGTGGGAACCTAATATTAAGGTGAAAATAAATAATTATGAATGCAATGCTTTATGTGATTTAGGAGCTAGCGTTTCAACTATGTCAAAAGCATTGTATGATGTTCTCGGTTTTACTAATATGAGTGAATGCTCTTTAAACTTGCACCTAGCAGATTCTACCATTAAAAAGCCTATGGGTAGAGTGAATGATGTGCTTATAATTGCTAATAGAAATTATGTGCCCAGAGACTTTATTGTTCTTGATATTGAATGCAATCCCACTTGTCCTATTATACTTGGGAGACCTTTTCTAAGAACAATAGGTGCTATTATTAATATGAAGGAAGGCAATATAAGGTTCCAATTCCCACTAAAGAAAGGTATGGAACATTTCCCTAGAAAGAAACTAAAGCCTCCTTTTGAAACTATTATGAGATCTATGTATGATCTATCGCTAAAGGATGATAAAACTTGATAGATTGCATTATGCCTAGCTAGGGGCATTAAACAATAGCGTTTGCTGGGAGGCAACCCAATAGTTATCTTTTATTTTTCCCTTCTTTTTTTGTGTGTGTCAACATGATTATTGCTACTGTATTAATTGTGTTTGTATCTTTTATTTCAATAAAGTGCCAAGTAGAACCTTTAGGATGATGTGAATGCTTGTTGATTTGATTCTGTGCAGAAACAGAAACTTTTGCGTCTAGTAATTGAATTGTTTCTCTTTACTTGAATATGATCAATTTCTGAAAATTTTCACAGTATTGAATTACAAATTGTCTGCGTTTTCCTATTTTTTAAGAATGTTTTGAGTTGCATAAGTATGATCATAAAATACATCTTTACATACCGTTCTGTTTTTGACATATTCTGTTTCGGTTTATTAGCTTACTTGTTTTGGAGTTTCTATGGCTTATATTGGGGGATATAAATTGTGGAAATGATAGACACCACTAAGAATGGAGGAGGGGGAGGAAATCCGAAGCACCGACACAAGGGCCGCCGAGGTAACGGGGGCACCGGGAACAGCGACGCAAGTAACGGCGGCACCGGAAACGGGGACGCTGTCAATGGCGATGCAGCAAATGGTGACGCCGCTAATGGCGGCGCCGGCGATGACAACGGCGCCGGCAAGGTAGATGAGGACGATGACGATCCCGACGATGACGACTACAACCCGGAGGCCGAAGAGGAGCGCAGTCTCGGCCCCGACAAATATGATGCTTTCAAGGAGCCCCTTGAGGCACCCCAGCTCGAAATTCTGCGCAAGCGATTGGCCAGCACGGCCAAGAGCATTAAAAACAAGTCTCAACATCTTAAATACGAAGAAGATGAACTAAATGACAGATGGACCGAGCTCCTAAGGGCTGAACAGGCGCTCGAGGACAAGCTCGGTCAAATGGGCGCTGACCGATCTTACCCCCGCAAAAATTTGCTCAACAAATTGGATGCGGAAGCCGAGGATAGCATATTTTCAAAGCGCGATTGGGTGGAAACACTCGACCACCCTCCTCGGGGCTGAGATCGACCGACAGGCGCACACAAATGCGTGCTCGAGGTACCCGGAGGCCGCGGCAGAGTTAATCCACCACGGACGACCATGAGGTATGACCCAAAGGAGAAGGAGCCCTTAAGGGTCGAAGTTCTACCTCGGTCAATCTACAAATCCAGGCAACAACTGCCTGCTGGACAGGCAGGATACTTGGCCTGCCCACAAAACATGGCGACGTGCGTGATTACACCCGAGACCGCAATGTGACGGTGACAGACGTGCGTCACGCTACTGCCAGAATCCGAGGAGCTACGCACCCTCAGTGCTTTACAGACGAGGTCATGCAGCACCAGTTCCCTGAGGGGTTTAAACCCATAAAACATGAAGCAATACGACGGAACAACGGATTCTGCAGTTTGGATAGAGGACTTCCTCATGGCAGTACATATGGCAGGCGGAGACGACCTCCACGCCATTAAATACCTGCCAATAAAACTTAAAGGTCCAGCTCAGCATTGGCTCAACAGCCTTCCTGAGAACTCGATCGGTGTCTGGGAGGACCTCGAGGACGAATTCCAGGCCTACTTCCAGGGCACCTACATCAGACTTCCAGATGCCGATGACCTGGCTCACGTTGTGCAGAAGCTGGGGGAATCAGTCCGAAAATTCTAGAACCGCTTCTTGACAAAGAAAAACCAGATAGTGGACTACCCAGATGCAGAGGCAATTGCAACATTCAAGCACAATATCAGTGACGAATGGCTAGCCAGGGAACTAGGGCACGAGAAGCCGAGAACAATGGCAAGCCTCACGCAGCTCATGACTCGATTCTGCGATGGTGAGGATAACTGGTTAGCTCGGAAGAGCACTCGCAATGGTAACCCCGACACCTCTGAGGTGCATGATGGAAATGGGAAACCTCGGCGTAACAAGAATAATAAGCGCCATAATAAAGGCAGCAGCAGCAACACCGAGGATGGCGAGGTTAACGCCAGTTTCGGCAATCAGCGTGGCGACAACAAGAGAAAGCCTTTCCAAGGAGGAAAGGGCGGCCCCACACAGCTAGATAAGATGCTGGATCAACCCAGCGCCATTCATGGCAATCCCGATAAGCCGGCCACTCATACGAACCGGAACTGCTGGGTCATCAAGCAGGCCGGAAAGGTTGTGGCAGAGAACCAGGGCAAAAGTCAACCTCATAATAATGAGGATAGGGACCAGCCCGGGCCAGCCAATGCCGGCCAGAAGTAATTCCCTCCTGAGGTAAAAGATGTGAATATGATTTATGTCACACACGTCACCAGGAAGGAGACAAAACGCGCGCTCCGCGAGGTCTATGCCGTAGAGTCCGCTGAGCCAAAGTATAGTTTGTGGTCAGAAATTTCGATCTTCTTCGACCGATGAGACCACCCGACCAGCATCCGCCATGGCGACATGGCGGCATTGGTGCTCGACCCTATAGTTGATGGCTTTCATTTGACCCGAGTCCTCATGAATGGCGGCAGCAGCCTGAACCTGATATATGCATATACTGTCAAAAAGATGCATATCGACCCAGCACAGATCAAGTCTAGTAAAACCACTTTCAAGGGTATTATACCAGGAGTTGAGGCACAGTGTTCGGGAAGGGTGAGCCTGGATGTAGTCTTCGGCACACCCGAGAACTTTCGAAACGAAGAGTTAACCTTCGATATTGTCCCCTTCAGAAGTGGCTATCACGCACTCTTAGGGAGAACGACCCTCACTCATTTTCACGCCATCCTGCATTATGCTTATCTAAAGCTGAAGATGCCAGGGGTGAACAGCGTCATAACGGTGACTGGCAACACGGAACGCTCTCTCCGAATGGAGGAGCAGACCGCGGCCTTTGCGGCCGAGGTGTAAGCTGCCGAGGAAGCATCCAAGGCTCGGGCTGGATCAAGCAGTCTCGACCCTTCGAAGCGCCCGAGGTCAACCTGCGGCGCATCCAACGACGACTTTAGCGTACGTCAGACACACAAGATGGACACTACCTTGGAAGCTGCGGATGGCGACCCTAAATAGGGATACGCGCTCCACCTCCCCCTACATATGACCAAGGACTATGTTCCTCGGATTCACAATTTTGCGCTAAAAATTCCATGGGGGATAGTGGAGCACATAGCAGAGGCGATACGTCGGATAAACCAACACAATGTCAAAGTCCTCGGAAGATGAGCGCTACAACACGGAAGTCAGAGCCCGGGCAAGAAATTAAATCATCGACCCATGCCATGATGGCACCAATATGTATGCAGTCCAAGGTTGTTGGAAGCCTGACAACATCATATCCTGGCCAAAGCCTTCGATACTCAGGTGCCCCGTAGAGAACACCAGCAGCATCTGGAAGCTCAAAGGCTAACAGGGGGCTAGATTAAAGCTTAAACTTTTACAACCAACCCCGCACATGGCACACCCCTATGTGCTTAGCTCAACAGTTCATCATCGCACAACTGTTGATGCCATAAGGGGCTGCACTCCTTGGTCTGGATGAGGAGAGATCACAACCCTCGAATAAAACAGAGGATGCAATCCTTGGATAGACAAGGAAAGCTGGAAGAACGCACGAGCAACGCAGTGACGCTTGATATGAAGCCAGAAGTTCGGACCTCGGCGTGCTATCTTCTCGGGCAAATTCTGTAGAATCCTCAAAACTTGTATCTTTAGTTATAGCTCGAACATTAGGCTCGACCTTATGAATTATTGAATAAAGAGACGCTCGAATCTCGGGCTGCGTATACACTCATGGTGCATCCTTGCTCTCATTCAATTTTCGATAGCTGTAACTTTCTGTTTTTAAATAATGTACCATGTCGGACGCCCTTGAGCGCCAACAAAAGGTACTGGGAGCTGCGATAGAGCAATACTCACTTCAACGCCGAAGTGCTCCATGGAGCCATCGACGACTTCCTCGGACCTCTTGCCAATATATGCATCAATTTTGACTTGTGTCTTGGGTCAATAGCTGGGTTGCCTGGCTCCTATGTTTACCCCTTACGTTTTCGCTAAGTTTGGCTAAGGGCATACCGGGAGCACCTCTGTGATTGTTACTTCCAGTTGAACCGGTCAAGTACCTTAGGTGGGTGAAGCCAAAAGCTGACTGTCACAAAACACGCTAAATCGGTTGGCAGGTCAGAAAGAACATAAAGTCAATAACCATCATGGTTGTTTGCGTAATGCAATGGGCTTTTCTTCGAAAAAGTCGATGTATTTGTAATCCGAGCTTGGCACTCCCGAGGCCCCGAATTACACCGGGGGCTATTTATTTGCCCTCAACACACATGCTCCTATGACTAAGTGTATGTTTTAGCCTTAACAGGTCGGATTGCCTGGTTCTTCTGACATAGCCGCTTCCGGGCACCGAGACGTCGGCTAAGGGCTGTGATCAGAAAAACACCCTAAGTAGTTTCTACTCGGGGGATGAAGCCGAAGACTGGCCAACTACACATTCAAAATGTCATGGTAGAGTCAAAATTAACACATAATAGACATGAGGCAAAACTTAATTTGCCCATAAATACGGAAAAAGTGAAATTTGTCCTTTACATTTTTCTCCTCGGCATTCCGAGGTTACATCATACGGGGCTATCACAGATTTTCTAAGATATCCCCCAACTTGCAGTCTTTCTCAGCTATACGAGCAGCAGACATTACTTTCTTGAAGTAGTGCTTGAGCTTGACCACCTTGCCATTCTTGAGAGGGCGCTTCTCGGCAATAGAATGAAGCTCAAGCTTCGGATAGTATGCCTGGACTGCGGCAAAGGCTTGCCGTGCACCCTCTGTGCATGCCGACGTCTTCCACAGGTCTACTCGGTCGCGCCCCTCATGAAGGCAGCGCACCAGTCCGAAGTAGCTAGTAGGCACGGGGTCCTTGCACCAAAGAACCCGGCACAGGTCCTCCATGGCAAGCCATGCCATCTTGTGCAGCTCCTCCAACTGCTTCAGCCTGTCGCAGAGGTGGACGGAGCGTGCCGGATCCTGGAACTGCAGCCAGAAGAGCTTTTGCTGCTCATCGGTCGCGTCGAGGTTGGCGCTGAAGAACTGGCATGCCTCCTTGGCACTGCGAGGAAGGTTGGGAAAGGCAGCTGGTAAACCACACACTTGCGTCAGCCCGGGGAAGGATCCACTGCCAAAGACACACTGCAGAAGATAAGGCTTACCGGAAATAATTTCTGCTGCCTGCCGCAGTTCCTCCATCACCGAGGAAGCTTGGGAGGCCGCCTCCTGGTGCTCCCGACTGAGCCGCTTGATCTCGGCGGCGTCAGTCTCCTTGGCGGCCTTCAACGTGTCACGTTCAGTGACACAGTTGGAGAGGTCAGCCTCCACCTCGGCCACCCGTGCTTGGGCGGCCTCACAGGTCCCATGCTCTTTAGCAAGCAGATCAACATTTTGTTGCGCCGAGGTCCTCAGCTGGACGGCCTCGGCCTGAGCTTTTTCAAGTTTGGCCTACAGTGCAGCTTCGCGCTGGCTCGCAGCTGCAACAAATAAAAAACAAACACACGACTAAGTACGAAATACTTGTTTGACAAGAAAACATCAAGAGGTCATATAGTAAAAAAACCTCACCTTGTGCAGCCTCGACCTCCTGCCTCGGCCGAAGGGACTCCTCCTCGGCTTGAGCAAGCCGGTGTTTCACCTCTTCCAATTCCGAAGAATTGGCCGAGGCGTGGGAAGCGGAGACCTGCGCAAAAAGTCAGAGATGAATACAGAACCCATAACCGGGATGATTTGATCCTCCTGTTGGTTCCTTTGAGAACCGACACGATTCTCGGGGGCTACTAGATATTTGCGCTTAGCCAAATTCATAATCAAGCTATTTCCATCCAATCGACGCTCAAGCCAGTTTGGTAAACTAACTTAAGGCTCGAGGGCTACTGGGAATTGCAATTCTACTTTCTGTGGGACTAGACAGCCTAAGTTTGTTTCTTAATATTAAATATCTTTATGGTGTCCTCGGACGATGCTTTGACGTATTCGGCGAGGGCTACTGGGTACGGTTTGAGTACTCGGTATTAAACCAATGAATACAGAAAAGAACAGACAACTTACCTAAAAGCCTTTGGCAAGGCTAAGGAACACCTCCATAATTGCAGTCTCGGCGGTCTAAAACTGGAGTAGGGTGGCATCGCAGATGGCGCGCTGGTCAGGGAGAAGGGAGGGGCTGGATAGAGCCGCCTCCGATGCTCGTCGGTGCTCCACCAGCTCGGCCTCTGAGGCCCCCGAAGCGCGAACCGAAGACCCCGGCACCCCGTGGTTACCTGCTGGAGGCGGAGCAGTCTCCGGACCGGCACGTGGCTCTAAAATCACATGAGTGGGGGACGCCAGGCTGGCGTCCGCCCTTTCTTCCAAAACAGGGGGAATTTCTTCCCCCTGGTTCATATCTTGGTCTTTCCCGACCAAGGGTTGGACCTCGGCCGAGGAAGGATCGACCCCACCCGCGGCGTCAGGCGCAGGAGGTGGGGGATGGGACGCACCCTCTGGAACCTCGGTTTGGGTGAGGGAGGGATTGGCCTACACCTCCGTGGTGGCCGGAGAATCCCCTACGCTGGTTTGCAGCGAGGACTCCGGAAGGCCAGATAGGTCCTCGTCGTGCTGCTCTCTGAAACAAAAATAAATCGGGTAAAAGACCCACACCCAAAATTGACTACCAAAATTAAAAGTTTGTTAAAAACCTACTCATCGGGAGGAGGACGGGCACGGCGTTGTCGGCCAGTAGGCCAGGTCTCCTCGGACGTCTCCGAGTCGAGATCCTGGACGCTCGGTGCCAAGGACTGGCCCGCCGCCGGGACGTCGGGTTCCTCTGGCGTTTGGCGCCTTGAGGTGAGGATGACTCGTCATCGTCCGAGAAGACCATCCGAGTCCTCTTCCGAGGCAGCGCCTTGAGGTGAGGATGACTCGTCATCGTCCGAGAAGACCATCCGAGTCCTCTTCCTGCCTCGGACAGGCGGGGCCTCGCTGGACTCCTCCTGCGGCGCGTCGGCGCTGGACTCAGACCCCGAACTCTATTAACTCCCCACAGGGAGCTCGGGGGCATTTTCTCGGATGACCAGGCCCTTTGAGGCTCTGGTCTCCCTGGCCGCCTTGGTTTTCTTGGGCTTGGTCGGGGCCACGTAGGGCTCCACGGCCAGCAGCTTCGCCAGTTCGGTGCTCACATGTCCCCCAGGCTGAGGAGCCGGTGATCCGACCGATTTGGCAAAAGTGCGCCAATCCTGCAGAATGGTGACTCCGATTCAATCACTCGGCCAAGGTTGATGAAGTAAAAGTTGATTCAGAAAAAAATGAGGGACTAACCTTTGTAGCTCAGTGTGCTATGCAGTAGCCGACGTCATCCCCCTGGGTCCGGAAGCTTGGCCCTTGGTCTTGAAGAGGAGGGTCTGGATCCCACCGATGTCCTTCCCCCGATAGAAACTTCGGACGACCGAGGTCTCACAGCCTGGGGCGAACTTCCATAGAGGAGAAGCTCGGGCTTGGAGGGGTTGAACCCCGCGATGGAGCATGATGTGTACCATGTCGACTAGAGTGACACCCTCACCGATGAAGAATTCCACCCGAGCTTGGAGGGCCTCGACCTCTTCCTCGTCCCCCCAAGAGAGCTTCTTGGCCATCCAAGAGTGCAGCCGCTCGAGGGGCGTAGCCAAGAAGGCAGGGACTCCCTCCTTGTTCTCCCATGGCACGTCAGCCATGTAGAACCACTCCTCCTACCAATTCTTAACAGTCTCAATGAATGTGCTGGTTAGCCATTTCACCCCATGGATCCTGCTGACCATGGCCGCTCCGCACTCTGTGAGTTGGCCCCCGTTGGTCTGCGGTTTGACGCAGAACAGCTTAAGCCAGAGCTCAAAGTGGGGCTCGATACAGCAAAAAGCCTCGCAGAAGATGATGAATGAGGCGATGTGGAGGATGGAGTTGGGGGCGAGGTGGTGGAATTGAATCCCGTAAAAATATAGGAGGCCTCGGAGGAATTGATGGATTGGAAATCCAAGGCCTCGGATGAGATGGGTGATGAAGACAACACGTTCACCCTCCCGAGGTTCAGGGACCTGGATGATGGAGTGGGTTGCCCCTCCGGTGAGAGGAGAGCGGCACCGGACGTCATCGGGTGCCGGAAGATACCCGTGCGCCTGGAGCTCGGTGATATCTCCAGCAGAAACCACAGAAGGAAGCCACATCCCCCTCTTGCACGCCGCCCTCTCCTCGGCCGCTACCATCACGGTGCGCCCGGCCATCGCTGGAGATCGGGAGGAAAGAGGGAATTGAAGGGCTTTTCTAGGGTTCCGTGCTCTGGGCGCTGGAGCTTAGGGACTGCAGGAGCGAAGAGCGAAAGGGAAGGCGTGAAAATGGATTACATCCATCATTTTCCTTTTATAAGCGGGTAAAAACGCCCAACGGATAGACTGCGCGGCAGTAATTTCACGAGTTCCCAACGCGACGTGCGTTACGTGCGTTACTGATGATGCCGCTGAAAATCCAGGGCATGATCTCTTTATTGATAAGATGTGCCAATAGCAACGATCTCGAGTTGTGCTAAACACGGCATAATGACTACTGACAGGACCTTTCGGTTCTACAGTACGTGGTGGCGGTTCGGGTATGGTCAAAAGTTGTCAGAATACGACCAACCCGCGCCCCCATCCTGGCAGGGGAATATTTCGCTGTTAAGCTAACCGAACAATGGAATGGTCTTCGGGTCCGACAAAAGGAGGAATGCATCTCGGGGAGCTTGTCTGGGGTTCCTCGGATGTCCGAAGTATATATCTCCTCGGACGAAGTTCTGGTCGCCTTGAAGATAGACGCGCGAAGAAGGTATCGAACCAGTTTGCAAGGCCGAAGACCAGAAATGAGGAATAAGCCGTCCGAAGACAGTCCTCGACTTGAAGACCGGTTCAGGGGCTACTGATGGTGTCCTGGATAACGGGGTGCTAACCACGTTGGCCCCAAACATGGGTTGGGCCGAGGACCCCCAGACGACCAACCAGTGGGCCATGTTCATCAGGCCCCGTGGAGTAATCAAGATGGAATCTTCCGAAGACTTAGCGCATACTCCAAGTCACGGTGCAATCCTCGGCATGTTTATCTCCAAATACAACCGACCTATGTGTAACCCTAGGTACCCCCAGCATCTATATAGGCCGAGGGGTTTTAGTCCGTAGGGGTAGATTCATTCATACTCGATCTCGAGGTAGATCAACCTGTACCTTGTACCCCATCCACAATCAATACAACACAAGCAGGACATAGGGTTTTACCTCTCCGAGAGGGCCCGAACCTGGGTAAACATCGTGTCCCCTCTCTGTCCTGTTACCATCGTGCCAAGATCACCAGCTCGGGACCCCCTACCCGAGATCTGCTGGATTTGACTCCGTCACCCCTGACGGACCTGCATCAACAGTCGGTCATCACAAAGGCGGGAGCAGTCGGTCGTCCAACAGTCGGCTACGTCCTAGGATATACCAGCCTGTTATGGTACCCCTTCCTAGCGCACTCTATATAAGCCAGGAGGAGGGCACCGGGCTAAGGGTTGAACTCTCTCAGATTGTACCTACGCCAAGAGCTAAAACACCACACAGGAGTAGGGTATTATCTCCACCGCAGAGGGCCCGAACCTGTATAATTCCTTACGCGTACTCCCATCTGCATAGTTTGGTAGATACGATTGCCTCTACATTCACACCCACGTAGTATTGTTAGGATCATATCCACGACAAGCAGCGTGCCACGGCAGCGGTTGTGACCAAGCTGATCAGAGCCGCCTGTAATAAATCAGCGAAGGCGGTTATTTTTGTACTAGAGGCGGTTGGAAATTTGGAGCCGTCTCTACTAGTTTTTGGAGGCAATTGTACATTTGAAACTGCTTGTAGTTTGGACTTACTCGAGGCGGTTTCATTTGTGGAACGGGCTCCGTACTTCCATCTCCTATGTATTCAGCTATGCTCCAGTTCTTGTCCCCATAGCCTCGCACCGCGGGATGTTAGATCTGGCGCTGGCAAGCCTCTCTGTCACCGGCGTGTGGTCGTGGTGTACTGTGTGACCTGCGCGGTCGCCATGGTGTGTGGCTGTGGTGCGATGTTGCGCCTCGCCGTGGTGCGTCGCCATGCCTTGTGCCTCAACTTCGCTCCGAAGGACCAAGGTTAGGTCATCTCAAACGCATCCCCATTTTTTCCCATTTTCAAATGGGGTGGTGACTGGCGGCGGAAAGTGGAAGGGTCCAGGGCGGGGGAGGGGGGGGGGTTTAACCCCATTGACAAGCGGAGGGGTCGGGCGAGGGGGTGGGGGGAGTGCGCACGGAGAAACAACATTGGGAAGCAGAGTAGTTTGTTCAGCCACGCGTAGCGAGGACTTTTGTGCACCCGACAGTTTAGTTTCCGCACTTCCCCCACTCCCCCACAACCTGCACATCATTTCCCTTTCTTCTCCTCCCGTTTTCTTCTCCCCTTGCACATTCTTCTCTCTTTATCTCTCTGTTCTTTAGAGTAGTTCGTGAGAGAGTTTCCGAGGTAGGATTATTTGATATTTGATTGATTCTATCATTGTGACAACATTTGCTTATGCCTTATGTTTTTAATTTCAAGTGAACGTGTCCATCCAATCTTTGCGAGTCTAATCAAGAGAACATGGATCCTAGCAAGACCATCGGTAGTGACAGTGAAGAGGCCAAGGTAAAGCTGATATGATTTTTCCCCTTTGGATTGAGGTTCCTATCCATGCCGTTGCAAGTTCAGTTCAGTTCAGTTCAGTTCAGTTCATCTCTTGTGCTAGCTAGTTTGAACAAAATAGGGCATGATATTTTGATTCATAGGAAATGTATAGGAGTAGAAACATCATAGGGCCTGTTCATTTCCTGTGCTAGCTAGTTTCAACTGTATAGGGCCTGTGTGATTCATAGGAAATGTCAAGGAAAAACATAGCAACAGGAAATTTAGTTCTCATGGCAATCAAGGTAAAAGTTCATGTTATTTTGATTTTTTTATTAGGAAATGTATAAGAAAATCATAGGAGTAGCAAATATATATGATTTTTTTCCTTTGGATTGAGTTTCCTATACATGCCCTTCCAAGTTCAGTTTTGTCCATTTCCTCTGCTAGGTAGTTTGAACTATATAGGGCATGTTTGATTCATAGGAAAAGTAGAGAAAAATCATATCTCTTTTGCACATCTCAATTAGGGAAAGATGGCCTGTTCATTTCCTGTGCTGGCTAGTTTCAATGCTCATATTAGGGCATGTTTGATTCATAGGAAAAATAGAGGAATATCATAGCAGTAGGAAATTTAGTCCTCATGTCAATCATATCTCTTTTGCACATGTCAATCAGGGAAAAAGGCCAAGTGTCTCAACTGATGATGTCACATCTAACAAGCGCAGTAAGAATGTTGACAAAGAGGTAAGCTTATCTTTTTTACTTTGGTAATTGGTTATTTGATTACTAGTAATCTGTACTAGCTTCTGTTCATATATACATATACATGTAATGTGTAAATGTTAGTTGACTGTCAACATTACCAATATCCTGAACATTGATTAAGACATTTAAGTTGTTTTTTGACTAGATGTGCTATTTTGTTTTTCGGTGCAACTTTTCTTTATACTGTTGTTTAATTGCCTTTTCAGTTGTACGACCGAGCTCCTAAAATTGTACACATAGCTATCGCAACCAAGATGGAATATGACCCGGTGAACAATGTCGTCGAGTTCGCTGTTTTCAGGCCCATTTGTTCAACTAGCATCTCTGTTGCATATGCTATCTATAACCTCATTGGAATTTCAAGGTGGCAGATCATTATGTCCCCGTTGTTGTGCTTGTTAAATTCAACACACTGTTCTCAACTAACTTCCTACATAGCCTCAATCTGAAGCAAGGCGGTATCACCGAGGGGCCAACAATTATGATGGCAACTAAGGCCTCGGAGCTGAGGCCCAAGGATCCAGAACTCTACAGCTTCCTGGCGACTTATGTCATGCCTACTCCTGAAGATGCACAGGATGACGAACATGATTTTGATGTTGGAGGTGCTGGAGCTCCAGATGCAGGAGGCAGTGGTGCTTTAGTGGAGGCCTGCTAGTTAGGATCTATGTTGTATGGAACATGATTTACCAATTGTCATGTTGAACTGTTTTAACTCTGTTTTATTTGTGGTCTGTAGCACTATTGTGTTGAACAATTATGTTGTTTGTTTGTTATGAATTTCAGTGTTTGATTTGAATTCTAGTTCTGATTCAGTTGCAGGGCTAGTTAGCAAATAGCAGGGGTGGGTATGTATTAGGAAAAAAAAACTAGAAATGGAGGCGGTTATTCGTACGAAACCGCCTGTGGCACGTAAATCATTGGACAAGACGACCGGGATTCGTGGGGGCGGAGATGGAACACTGCCTCCACAGGCCGAGGTCACCCAGCTAGGCACATGATCTACACTGCTGTCGTCGGCTGCAAGCTAGAGGGAGATGGGCACACCATTAGGGTTGGGGATTTTTTGGGCCTCACCCGCCGCCGATCGCATTGGAAGGAGAAGGAGGTGACCGGTCAAAAAACGAGAGGAGTTGGAAGCAAAATAACTAGAAATGATGGACTATTTTGCAAAGAAGAGCGCACAGATCCCCCACTAGAATATGGGCCAACCATGCTCGATCCGACGGCCCAGGAAGATTTTTTCTATTTTTCTACCACAAGCATGTTTTCTATTGTAGTTGCTCCCCTAGACGCTCCCCTTTTTTGGGGCACGGCTGTACCCGAGAGGTACCGGCGCATCGCCTCAAGGAACGCCCCTAGTGGGCCGGCCCAGTAGGACCTGTCGCTTTGTTTGTTGGTCAGTTTTCGTTTCTTTTTTCTTTTTTATATATAGAAACTCTATTCGTCATCTCTAGGGTGAAGAATAAGTAATTCTTCACCCTGGTGTAAACTCTCTCAAGACATGATTTCTTTTGAATGTTGTAATTTTACCTCACACGCACGTTGTAGTCTTACCTCACCGGCATGTTGTAATCTTACCTCACATGCATTGAATTCTCACCCGCATGTTATAATCTTACCTCACCTCACACATGCATGTCGTAATCTTACCTCACATGCATGACACATTTGTTTCTCACGGTGGATGTTAAGGAGCCCTTAACTACACACTGTAATATTACGTCACATGCATTTTGGTTCTTACGGTGACTATGTGGTGCGTGAGGAGGTGGGGTGAGGAATAAGAATTCTTCACCCTGGGTGATGAATAGTCAATCAATATATATATATATATATATATATATATATATATATATATATATATATATATATATATTTCCGAAATTAACTTACTCAAAATTTTAAATATGTTCATCGCACATATAAAAAAGGTTGATGCAATGTAAAAAAATGTTCATGCAATTTTAAAAACATGTTGATAGTATTCAAAATAAATGATCGTGGCATTCAAAAAATGTCCGCACATTTCAAAAATATGTTCGTGACATTTAAAAAACTATTAATACAATGTACAAAAATGTTGGCATAATTTAGAAAGATGTTTGGTACCATTTGAAAATTGTGAAATTTTAAAAAAATGTATATACAATGTAAAAAAATGTTTCGTACCATTCAAAAAATCTACAAAACATTTGAAAAAATGTTCACATGTTTCAAAAATATGTTTGTGACATTTAAAAAAATGTTAATATAATGTAAAAAAAGTTAACTCAATATAAAAGAAATGTTTCATACCATTGAAAAAAATGTTCAATGTGTATTTGTAAATGTTGGAGTCACAGCTGCGGATGTGGAAACGTTGCTCCCCGCGAGCCACAGCTGCGGATGGACTCTCACCGTTCGAGGCTCGTTAGGTGGTGACATTTTCAAGGTTGATTAAATTAAGCTCGAATATAACTACAATGAACGAACGCAAAATAAATATATAGTTTAAGTGGTACGCTCCATCAGTTATCAGCAACTCAACTTATCTGGGATCGGAAGAAATTTCTTTCGCAATTCAAAGGTTTCTGTGCCTGCCAGGGACATTTCTCAACATTGGTCTGCACTACATAGGGAGTAATAAGCTGCATCCTTGTGAATGACAATGACCTCGGCTTTACCGGGATGAAAGAAAATGGACTTGACAACCAAAGAAAGAGGTATATCAATTTTCATCTTAACCTGACAAACTGATTGCAGAGACTACCAGGGATCAATTTCGCACACATCAGACGAGGCAGTAATCAAAGGATCCATAGAGAAATTCAGTACCGACTATCGAGGGAGAAACCTAGATTCTTCTTTCTCTACTCTTGGTTAAGCAATCTTCTGGTCCATATTGTACAAATGTGGGAGGAACAATACAACATCATATGGAACATTATCCACTACATCTACCCAAAATCACACAACGATCAATTGGTCGCATCATAGGGATCGAACCAGCAAGAAAAGAATCTTCTGACATGCTCAACTTCTGAGGAATGAATTATGTTAAGCTTTTATAAGTAGCCTTAGTTTCCTATCATGCTTTATCATTGAACTTACAGTCTCTACGACCAACACAGTCTGCAAAAAAAAAATGGCAAACATTAATTTATTATATAATAAACATGTCAAAAGGGCAAGTAAGAGAAACTCTATATACTACAATCAGTCAGCATTCTAAGCAAGTTAAGAAACACGACCATTTTATTAGCTGAGATATTACCTCAAGGAACAATCAGTCAGCATTCCAAGCAACATTCAATATTGTGCTCACAAAGGGATGGATAATTACCTGAAGGCAGGTGTAAGCCAAACCAGTCACGAAGTAGAAATTTGCGTTACCAGTACCCTGGGAACATTGTCATGTTAGTAACAGTACACAACATGTGTGTGCGTGTGTGTGTGTGTGGAGAGAGAGAGAGAGAGAGAGAGAGAGAGAGAGACCCTCCAGATCCATAGGTTATGCATGACAGGGCTAAGGAGAGAGACTCCAATGTATCCAAAAAACAAGAAGAAGGTGAATTGCATCTCTGCACGATGGAAAGTTAAAGAGCATTAACTTCTTACGATATTAGACATTAATTCAAAAATATTCGATACCGGCATTTTTGGTACCCGCTAATTCATTGGCGAATAGGCCTAGAAGTCCTAGATATAGAGCTGAATCTCCAGCCTTCAAGATAAGCATGAATTTAAGAATAAAAACAAGAGAGCAAAACATGAAACAAAACTAAACATCAACCTTATGCAGCCAAGGGGTTAAATTCATCAGAAATACCATGTAAAATATACTCACCGAGGGATAAGATTTCAGCATTGCGACAATTGCTGTGTAAACAAAGGCAAGGAAGCACAGTCGATGCTTCAAACGGATAGCCAATGGCAAGACTATAAAAATGATGTTCATGTTAAAGACTATAAGAAAGAAGCTTCTGAAGAAGTCGAAGACTTCGGCAAAGAAATACCTGCATTAATCCTCAAACGAATTAGATTAGTCAAATTATACTTGGGTTCCAATTACACATTCTTAAGACTTACCATAACACACCAATATTTGGTGATAAATCCTTCACTGTAAGGATAAAACCATATGTCCTGCAAAACCAATGCACACAAGTCAATACTAGGCATTTGGTAACAGATAAAAGCCAGTCAATTGCAATGAACACAAGTCGATAATAGGCATTTGGTAACAGATAAAAGCCAGTCAATTGCAACAAAAGACGACTTTGACCCAACAACAAAGTTGACATGTTGGGGAAATGGAGAGGATAGGCAAATAATGCTGATCAGAGTATGCAAATACCTAAAATTAAATTGAATTAAATAAGAGATGTATTCATTTCTACTTTAAAATTCACCGTGAATGGGTAAAGTCTTAACAGAAAATATTACACTCTTTCACATGATTTTTGGCTACAAAAGAATTAAATGGTCGAACATCTTACTTTTCAAACATTTCCTGAAGGCCACCCACTTTATTTAGAATAATGCTGTTCAATAACAGCACATAACATGACCAGATAAACACCCACAATATGAAGTGGAGTACTGGTTTCCGTGAGAATTGTTCAAAACCTTTTTGGCTAGTACTTTTTCCATTATCTGACATGTCAGTTTTATTGGCACTTGAGCCTTTTTGAAGAAATACTTTAGTTGGAGGGGTATCTGGACCATAACCCAATAAAAGAGCAACCTGAAAAACTAACAGTTAGAGACCAGCAATGTAGATAAATGGCAAGTATGTACAATTGAACATTGAACAAAAATGGTTGTGGCACATACAGGTAGAATGAGAATTGCAGGATAAAGAGAAAGATGCGTTGCCATAACATATCCAAAGGCAGCATGCGGCGCAAGACCTATAAAAATTGCAAAGATTTTTAACTGGCATTAGACTTGGGCAATTGTAGGTTATCCGAAGATCGATATACTATCTTCCATAAAAATGTTATTAACTGAGGATTTGCCAAATAAAAGTCCAAGAAACAATGAGGCAAACTACTAGTTTAAGTAATATATATAAGAGATATATTGAAAAACAGAGAAGGCTGGAGGGAAACACAGCGAGTTCCACTTACGTGAACAGGCTCCATGTAACATTATCACGACCATTAAATTCTCAATTGGTGATGTACATGAACCCACACAGGTGATTATTGTCCAAGGGTTCCACAGATATATTAGAGAAGCAGTATCTCCTGCGCTTACGTTCACTGTAAGTATCAACAAAAAATGATAATTAGCAGTATAAACAATTAGTAAGCATCACAAGCACAAAGCATCTGACTCAAAGAGAGTGATGTTCCATTAACACCTTTCCAGACAAGGTTGTATATTTTTCGCTTACCAACAACAAATTCGCACTATCAGGCAAGCAGAGGATTATACACATTAAATTCCACGAGGCAAATCCATAACCCTTTTTATTCCTTGTATAAAGGAGAAGTCACAAAAGTGGGTTTCCTTCTTTAAGAAAATATAAAGCTTAGAATGATAATTACTTTACAAATAAAACATCTCTAAGATTTCACTTTCGGAGCTTGTACGTCACAAGTATCAAAAATTCAAAACCATTGTGGTCGTCGGTACTTGACAAAATAAGTAGAGTGGTGCCGAACAACAACAAAACAACAACAAAAACAAAGCCTTTAGTCCCAAACAAGTTGGGGTAGGCTAGAGCTGAAACCCATAAGAATCTCGCAACCAACTCATGGTTCTGGCACATGGATAGCAAGCTTCCACACACCCCTGTCCATGACTAGTTCTTTGGTGATACTCCAGTCCTTCAGATCTCTCTTTACGGACTCCTCCCATGTCAAGTTCGGTCTACCCCGACCTCTCTTGACATTATCAGCACGCTTTAGCCGTCCGCTATGCACTGGAGCTTCTGGAGGCCTGCGCTGAATATGCCCAAACCATCTCAGATGATGTTGGACAAGCTTCTCTTCAATTGGTGCTACCCCAACTCTATCTCGTATATCATCATTCCGGATACGGTCCTTCCTTGTGTGGCCACACATCCATCTCAACATGCGCATCTCCGCCACACCTAACTGTTGAACATGTCGCCTTTTAGTCGGCCAACACTCAGCACCATACAACATTGCAGGCCGAATCGCCGTCCTATAGAACCTGCCTTTTAGCTTTTGTGGCACTCTCTTGTCACAGAGAACGCCAGAAGCTTGGCGCCACTTCATCCATCCGGCTTTGATTCGATGGTTCACATCTTCATCGATATCACCATCCTTCTGCAGCATTGACCCCAAATATCGAAAGGTGTCCTTCCGAGGCACCACCTGCCCATCAAGGCTAACCTCCTCGTGCCTAGTAGTACTGAAACCGCACCTCATGTACTCGGTTTTAGTTCTACTAAGTCTAAAACCTTTCGATTCCAAGGTTTGTCTCCATAGCTCTAACTTCCTATTAACCCCCGTCCGACTATCATCGACTAGCAGCACATCATCTGCAAAGAGCATACACCATGGGATATCTCCTTGTATATCCCTTGTGACCTCATCCATCACCAAAGCAAAAAGATAAGGGCTCAAAGCTGACCCTTGGTGCAGCCCTATTTTAATCGGAAAGTCAATATAGTCGAAGATGGTGACTTGGCCAACAAGTACAGCTCATCTCCAACAGTGTTGTTATTCATGAGATGTGTTTGCAACCAAACGCTGAAAGTCGCTATGTGTGTACGTTTAATCCAGGGGTCAGACTGCTCCGGGTTCTTCGAGCGTACAATATCCATGTGTTCTTCGATATACGGAGCCACCAAGGTGGAATTTTGTAGAACTGTGTAGTATGCTTGAGTGAAAGAATGCTCGTCCATACTTATTACTGAATTCTTTCCTAGCGTGCCTTTTCCACTCAGTCTCCCCTCATGCCGCGATTGAGGAACACCAATCGGCTTAAGGTCAGGAATAAAGTCAACACAAAACTCAATAACCTCCTCTGTTTCATGGCCCTTGGAGATGCTTCCTTCTGGCCTAGCACGGTTATGAACATATTTCTTTAAGACTCCCATGAACCTCTCAAAGGGGAACATATTGTGTAGAAATACAGGACCCAGAATGGTAATCTCTTGGACTATGTGAACTAGGACGTGCGTCATAATATTGAAGAAGGATGGTGGGAACACCAACTCGAAACTGACAAGACATTAGACCAAATCATTCTGTAACCTTGGTAGGATTTCTGGATCGATTATCTTCTAAGAAATTGCATTGAGGTATGCACATAGCTTCACAATGGCTAATCGAACATTTTCCGGTAGAAGCCCCCTCAATGCAATCGGAAGTAATTGCGTCATAATCACGTGGCAGTCATGAGACTTTAGGTTTTGGAATTTTTTTTTCTGCCATATTTATTATTCCCTTTATATTCGACGAGAAGCTAAACGGGACCTTCATACTGCTCAGGCATTCAAAAAAGATTTCCTTCTCTTCTTTGGTAAGAGCGTAGCTGGCAGGACCTTGATACTGCTTTGGTTGCATGCCGTCTTTTTCGTTCATACGTTGCTGGTCCTCCCGTGCCTCCGGTGTATCTTTTGTCTTCCCATACACGCCCAAGAAGCCTAGCAGGTTCACGCAAAGATTCTTTGTCACATGCATCACGTCGATTGCAAAGCGGACCTCTAGGACTTTCCAATAGGATAGCTCCCAAAATATAGATTTCTTCCATGGGTGCGTGTCCGTTAGCGTCATTCGGAACAGATTGTCCGCCAGGACCTTTTCCAAAGATTACTTTTAAATCCTTGACCATATCAAATATATCATCACCAGTACGGTGGCCAGGCTTCTTCCAGTGATCTGCCTCACCTTTGAAATGCTTGCCTTTCTTTCTTAAGAGATGCCTGATCGGAAGAAATCGACGATGTCCCAGGTATACATTCTTCTTACATTTATCCAAATATATACTTTCTGTCTCATCTAAACAGTGTGTGTATGCATTGTATCCCTTGTTTGTCTGTCCTGAAAGGTTACTAAGAGCAGGAAAATCATTGATGGTTACAAACAGCAACGCTCGTAGGTCAAATTCCTGCTGTTTGTGCTCATCCCACACACGTACACCTTTTATATCCCACAACTGTAAAAGTTCTTTAACTAATGGCCTTAGGTACACATCAATGTCGTTGCCGGGTTGCTTAGGGCCTTGAATGAGCATTGTCATCATAATGAACTTGCGCTTCATGCACAACCAAGGAGGAAGGTTATAGATACATAGAGTCACAGCCAGGTGCTATGACTGCTGCTCTGCTCCCCAAAAGGATTCATGCCATCTGTACTTATACCAAACCATAAGTTCCTTGCGTCATCTGCAAACTGCGGCCACTTTCTCTCGATTTTTCTCCACTGCGACCCATCAGCGGGTACTCTCAACGTCCTGTCTTTCTTACGGTCTTCTTTGTGCCATCGCAAGAACTTGGCATGCTCTTTGTTTTGGAACAAACGTTTCAACCATGGTATTATAGGAGCATACCACATCACCTTGGCAGGAACCCTCTTCCTGGGGCGCTCGCCCTCAACATCACCAGGGTCATCACGGCTGATCTTATAGCGCAATGCACCGCATACCGGGCATGCATTCAAATTCTCGTTCTCCTCACCGCGGTAGAGGATGCAGTCATTAGGGCATGCATGTATCTTCTGCACCTCTAATCCTAGAGGGCAGACATCCTTCTTTGCTTCGTACGTACTGTCGGGCAATTCGTTATCCTTTGGAAGCGTCTTCTTTATCAGTTTCAGCAACTTTTCAAATCCCTTGTCAGATACACCATTCTCTGCCTTCCATTGCAGCAATTCCAGTGTGGTACCCAGCTTTTTCTTGTCATCTTCACAATTTGGGTACAACAATTTTTTGTGATCCTCTAATATGCGCTCCAACTTCAACCTCTCCTTTTCACTTTCGCAGTTTCTCTTTGCATCAGCAATGGCCCGACCAAGATCATCAGCGGGCTCATCTGATGCCTCTTCTTCAGCTTCCCCCATTGTAGTACCATCGTATTCATGGAACCTAGGATAGTTGTCATCATCCTCTTCTTCTTCATTGTCTTCCATTATAACCCCTCTTTCTCCGTGCTTTGTCCAACAGTTATAGCCAGACATGAAACCGGACTGAAGCAGGTGGCTGTGAAGGATTTTGAGGTAGAGTAATCCCTATCATTCTTACAGACACCACATGGACAACACATAAAACCATTCCGCTTGTTTGCTTTAGCCACACGCAGAAAACTATGCACGCCATTAATGAACTCAGGAGAGTGTCGATCATCGTACATCCATTGCCGGCTCATCTTCATTACACAACATCAAAGTGACCAAATTAATACAAGTTCATACATAAAGTTCATACATACTTCTCATAAAACAACATACAACTATCTAGCTAAAGCATTTAAATGCAACAACAAATGCGATCAAAATCGCAACTAAGGTAATAATTGATCCAACGGCATAATGATACCAAGCCTCTTTATTAATGGCATATTTTCTAATCTTTCTAATCTTCAAACGCATTGCATCCATCTTGATCTTGTGATCATCGACGACATCGGCAACATACAACTCCAATTTCATCTTCTCTTCTTCAATTCTTTTCAATTTTTCTTTCAAATAATCGTTTTCTTTTTCAACTAAATTTAACTTCTCGACAAGAGGGTCGGTTGCAATTTCCGGTTCACATACCTCCTAGATAAAAATATCTATGTCAACTTGATGGGCATAATTATCATAAACACGAAATGAAACAAATAGTTATAAAATATAATATACCACATCCGAATCATAAACCGAACGAGGGCCGACGGGGACGGATATCAAAACCATGGCACTATATATAACAAACAATCATACAAGTAAGAAAATTATAAAGTAACTATCTAAATCATACAAATAAGATTTTTTTTTACAAAAAGGATAAGAACAAGAGGCTCACCAAGGTGGTGCCGGCGACGGGGCGGCGCGGGCGATCGACGGCGGTGAGGACGGGGACGGGAAGGCACTAAGTAAACCACACCTACACATATGCAAACTAAGAAGTTAATTTGAGCTCAAATTGCATATAAATCAAATAAACTCCCACATAATTACTCCCAAATAAAACCCACAAATCACTATGCTTATAGAGCATGAAACGAGCTAAACTAGCAATGAGAGATGAAAGGATGAAGTTGCTAACCTTTTAGAACCCTTGGATAGATGGGGTGCCTCCAATCTTGACAAATCTTGGCAAAAATGGAGGATGAGCTCGAGCTAGGGGAAGGAAACAGAGAGGAGAGAAAGGAGAAGCTTGGACTCGGGCTGGACGAAGCAACTTTATATAGGGAAGACTTTAGTCCCGGTTGGTGATACCAACCGGGACTAAAGGTCTATCTTTAGTCCCGGTGGGTGATACCAACCGGGACTAAAGGGGCTCGCAGGGGCCCCAGCCTGCCGCAACCCCTTTAGTCCCGGTTGGTATCACCAACCGGGACTAGAGGTCCCATTTGAACCGGGACTAAAGGGGGCCGTGCCCCCGTTCCGCTCCTAGCCGTTGGAACCGGGACTAATGCTCACATTAGTACCGGGCCCAAACCCGGCCGGGACTAATGCTCCGGATGAAAGGTAGGTTTTCTACTTGTGTGATTTGCGCAAGTTTTAGTAAGGACTTATACATACATTTTTTTGACTCGAAACGTCCTTCGGACTTCCCCTCCGGCAGACCCGAACGGTGCTGGTTGCACATGTGCTACGAGCTGACATGCATGAAATGACACCAGACTTTGCCGACATGTGGGCATGCCCAATGTAGGGCCTCACGCAAGATTTGAGCGAATTCGGACACCAAAAAAACGTTGCGTCACGTCCGGGCAGTGTTTTAGGGCTTTTTCACCGGGAAAAACCTAGAAAATTCATAGACTGTCGGAAATCGATAAAAAATTGGCAAGGATGATGTCCATGGTGATGCCAATGTGTGCAAAAAGTTTGGGGTCATTTGGCGTAGGTGGAAAAAAAACGTCCTTCGGACTTCCCCTCTGGCATACCCGAACGGTGCTGGTTGCACATGTGCTACGTGCTGGCATGCATGAAATGACACCAAACTTTGCCAACATGTGGGCATGCCCAATGTAGGACCCCACGCAAGATTTGAGCGAATTCGGACACCAAACGAACATTGCATCACGTCCGGGCAGTGTTTTAGGGCTTTTTCACCGGGAAAAACCTAGAAAATTCATAGACTGTCGGAAATCGATAAAAATTGGCAAGGATGATGTCCATGGTGATGCCAATGTGTGCAAAAAGTTTGGGGTCATTTGGAGTAGGTGAAAAAAAAACGTCCTTCGGTCTTCCCCTCCGGCAGACCCGAATGGTGCTGGTTGCACATGTGGTCCGTGCTGTCATGCATGAAATGACACCAAACTTTGCCAACATGTGGGCATGCCCAATATAGGACCCCACGCAAGATTTGAGCAAATTCGGACACCAAACGAACGTTGCATCACGTCCGGGCAGTGTATTAGGGCTTTTTCACCAGGAAAACGAACGTTGTGTGAAAAAATTGTCAACATGTTCAAAAAACGCAAAAAAAATACATCGATCATCAATGATCTTTTTGTGGAGAATCTGAAATGTCAGTAGGAACCTTCGCCAGTGCAGAACATGTGAAGATTCCTAGTGCCATTCCAGATGCTCCACATAGAGTCCAATGAAGACCGATGCTTGTGATATATGCATAATTAATGTATTTAAGGTGGTTAGCGCCCTGTTGGCGGCGCGAGGTGGGACTAACTCACTCACGTTGCCCTTCAACGGCGCGACGAACGTGGGCGTTAGTGGGCCGGCCCACGTGTCGCCCCACCCCACGAGACGTCTGTGTGTTTTTCCTCGCCGTATACTGCCCGCACAGAGGCGAACAAACCCTACTCCGTCACGCGCCCGTCGTACGCCGCCCCGTTTGGACCGTCGCTAGCGGCCACTCTGCCCGCGTGCATCGCCCTAGTCCCGGTCACGCCGTTCATCGCCCACGTCCGGTCCGCGTCGTGTCCCGCCCAACACCCGTCGCGGCCAGCCGCCACCCCACGTCCTCGGATTCCACCTCCCACAGCCAGTTGCCGCCGTGCATCACCCAGGTCAAGGTGAGGTGTTTTTTTGCCGTGAATGTCAGTATTGTTTGTAGTCGATATAGCCTAGTTGTACAATTGAACGTGACAAAAAAAATTTGCATGCAATATGGACATCGACGGTGTGATCCCATGTTCTGTAGAGAAGTGGGTCAGCCTCGCAGAAAGATTTACAAGTGCTCAGTGATTTAGGTTTTACGAAACAACCTTCAAAGAAATGTTGCTGATTCCGTCGATAAAAATGAGAGGTTTTTCGCTGCATTTCATGATAAAAGGTTATAATCCGAACAGTAAAAAATTCATGATACAAGAAGCAGCAGGAAGTAAAGGTCTTATTTCACTACGTCCCGACAACGTGTCCACTATATTTGGGTTTAAGAATGAAGGTGTTGACGTTTTTGGTGTTCTTCGTACGGAAGGACAAAAATCAATCAAGAAAATACCAATTCAGTTCGTGAACAAAGAAAACGGTAACATAATGATAGATGACTTGATCCAAAAAATTGTGAGGAATAAAGCCGCCGACGATGAGTTCCTCCGGATGGCGGTTCTAGTTTTGCTTGGGACTGTTATTGCACCGATGTCCGATGTTTATGTCCCAAAGGAGTACTACGCGTTGGTGCATGATGTCAAGCTCATCAGCAAGTTTAACTGGAACGCGTTCACGTTGCGAACGTGTTTGATGGAGATCAGTAAGGTTTTGCAGGACAGCCGTATTAGGCATTGGCCAGCTGGCAACCTAGCCCTACTTCATGTACGCTTTAATTTATTAACTGTGGTGTTTAATGCTATGTACTACTCGTTCAAGTCATGCTACTTACATAATTTGTGTCATTTGTATGTAGTACTTATACTGGGAGAAGGTGCAGCCAACCACCGGTCCCAAATATGACCCTTTGGCGCTGTTGAGCCCCCTAATGAAAAACTGGACAGAATCACGGGGAGAGAGAAGAGACAAGTATGACCTCGACAATGGTCGTGGTCATGGGACGGTATTACTTTATTTTTTGTTTAAGTTTACTTGCATCGTGCATTCAATTACTGATGTACTGATAGTTGCATCAAATATTCATCGTGCAGATCGATGACTGCATTACGAACGACTATAGAATGAAAAAAAGTTGCAGAACAGCATGCAGATAGTAATAAGAAACCTAGTAGCAGAAAGTCTTCCGTTACGGGAAGGAGGAAAGTGGATAGTTTCTTGGAGGTTCCCGAGAACCTTAAGCCTTTTATGGACCGGATTATGAATGACCTCAAGGACATTCGCAAGGAAATTGTTCGTTTGCTTGAGTTATGCGCACATGTAACATTTTGATACTTTCGACACGCAGTGTACTATGTTTTTTAACTTACTGCCAAATTAATTAGATGTTAACTTTGTTCTGTTGCAGAGATTGATAGAGAAAATGAATCAAACGGGTGTGCCGTACAAACCCGGCAACATGGAAGGGGAGGAAGAAAATTTGTTTGGAGAGAACAGTGAATCCAGGTTTGAAAACAAGTTTCCTCAAAAAGAATTCCCGTACGATGACATGCACACACCTGATGGCCCAAAGGGCGGTGAGAACTATGATTTCAATTCTCTAGGAGGGACAGCATACAAATGCACTTCCACTCACTTAAGTAGCTATAAGGGTGACAAGGATGATCCTATACATTTACCGGATGAGTCGGAAAAAAAATGAGCCATCATCTTTAAGGACAGATGAAATTTTCTCATCGAAGAGATGGCCAGCAAAAGCAAATGAGCAAGAAGTGTCACAGGGCATGTCAGACAATTGTAGTGCGATAGAAGAGAAGAAGGAGGAGACTCTTGGGAAGCGAAGGCGGACTGTGTCAAAATACCAGAAATCTCCTTTCATACAGAGCAAACCAAAAAAACGTGCGAGACGTACCGCCAAAGCGAGTAACTTAACTATGTTATAAATATTTTAAGTACAACAATATCTTTTGACAATGTGCCGCTAACATATCGGAGTTGTTTTGCAGAACTATTTGCTGAAAAAAGCCCTGAGAATTATAATAGTGTGGACGATTTGGTCAGTGCGGCTGTGCAGTACGTCCGAGCGTACGAGCACTCACGAAAACATAAGAACCATGAAATTTTCAACGGTGGTATGGGTGACGGACTATCTGCGAAGTTTGCGAGATACTTAACCATGAATGGTTATCCGGTGATGTATGTAATTTACTTATCAGCATTAATGGTACGTACTAACAAAAAAAAACTTGTATCGCCATTATAGTTGTCCATTTATTTCAGATTATCGACGCTTATGCGTCGTACATTTCGGATACAGTTCAGTCCGATCGTTATCTAGTGCCAACACATAGGGCTCACTGGCTTCTGCACACTCGCCCGACTTTAGTCAGACCAGTGAAGTCGGTCGACAATAATGAGTACGAAGCACATGTGAATGAACCTTTGAACAGATGCATGACCGAATATTTTGTAAAAGCAAAGGTAAGTTTTTCAAGACAGAACAATTTTTACGTGCCAAACATATGCATAATGCAAGGTTTCTCAACATATTTCAATTGTCATGCAGGCTTATTTCCCTCTTAACAAGGATAATAACCACTGGATTACGGTAGTCATGCACACATGTAAGAAAGAGTTTCAGGTTCTTGATTCGTTGATGGGACAACAACTTTCTGAATCTACTAGGAAACTCGTTGAGGATTTCGTAAGTTTCATAATCATATATCTATTGCTGAGCCTGTCATTTGTTTACCGTTTGTACTGAACGGTTTTTTCGTCGTTTCCATTATTTTTGTAGAGAGAACAACTAGCAGGAGATATCCAAGATGCAAATGATAGTTTAATTATTTCGCTCCCGAATGTCTCAGCATGGCCTATTGTTCCATACAACATGCCCCAACAAGAAGATGGGTGAGTACCTACTTGCATGTACTCTCAAAACATTGTCTACTTGCATGTTGTCTAAAAAACATGGTCTTAAAAATGCACTTTGATTTATCGAAAACAGGAATTCATGTGGGCTTTTCCTCCTTCGATGCTTTCAATACTGGGACGGTGACAAGTTCAGAAGCATTTTTTCGCAGGTCGGTAAATTGTACTATGCAAAAATCATCTATGTTAATATATCCAACTGTTGATATTACAAGCATGTGTATTTTATTTCAGGAATCAATTGATGATTCGAGAGAACGAATGATAGCTTCAATTATTTTCTCATTGAAAAACAAGCTTACGGATGTGATGAACAAAGTTATTCGTCTTAAGAATAATAAGAAGAAATAACTATCACGCGCAGGAGTACTAGGCGTGCTTGGGTTTTAGTTCAATGTTTTCCAAACGTGATTGAAGATTTTGTATGCACTTTTAATTTACCATTTACGTACGGATTAAAAATATTTTGCATCGTAAATTTTTAAGATTATAACGCGTGAGCTACTTATTTTCAATATGATATCGAGAGTGAAATATTGATTCTAAATATAATAATTTGTTGACAGTACCATATTATATTTGTCAAACCAATTACATTACACGACATTAAAAAAAGCGCCGGCCGCTAGCTTTTATATGAAAAAATAAAAATAAATAAAAAAAATGCCCGACCGTACCGTGCTGGGCTGCCCGTTTAACCATTTATCCCTTCCAAATCAAGCCCTAAGGCGACTCGGTTGTTCAAATCGGCCCACAGTCGAGCCCAGCAAGGAGGTCCAACGGGGCTGAGGAGAGCTGTTGTGTGATCAGAGAAGCTTGAGGGCTACGGGCGCCGTGGCTATTTAAGCCGGTCCGCGCGCCCTTCGCTTGGCGAGGTGGGACTAAAGATCGGCGCCTGTGTGTGTACGCGCGCCGCGGCATGTACGGGCCGGGCGGCCCAGTTAGGACCACCATTCCAGCCCACCGGTCGCCCAAACTGTAAAAAAAAAAGACTTCTCATCGCCCCACCACTCCTCCCGACCACTTATTGGGCCGGCCCAACGCGCGTCGCCCCGAACCTCCTGGCCGGCCCAGCTACGCTCGAGCGGCAACATGCGGCGCACGTCGACCAGCAATAAGTTTAGTACCACCTCGCTGAGCGAGGGCGCCGTCGACCAGTTTATATACCCGGCGCCCCCAACTAGTTCGAACTTCTTACAACAATACCGCCGCCGCGCCGACGTGACTGCCCTGTGGGGCTCGGTTGCCGCGATGCAAAGAACCGAAACGCCGTCACAGTCTCCTGTTCAGGCTAGATAGTGACCGGCGAAGTAAGCCAAGCCGGCGGCCCGGGCGGGCAATTTTTTTGAATTTTTTTTTAAACATGCCGCGGCCGAAACACGCCGCTGATTGCCCCATTTAATGAAATAACACATAGTAACAATCTATATATCGCATAAATAACAGTAACTATAGTGCCATCAATATTACACAAATAACACAGAGTAAATAAATCTCCAGTAGCAATGTCTCACATCAACACAAACAAATTTGTAGCAATGTCTCACATCAACACAAACAAATTTGTAGCGAAGATTCTTTATTACAATGAAACAATTCACTTTCTCACATCAACACAAACAATCTCACATCAATGGTCCGTGCTTTCGTCGTCACGCCATGTTCCTGCATACAAAGACATTAATATATGTGAAAAATCCATAAACGCTTAAGTGAACAATAGAACTAACTTAAACAAACGAAAACACATACTTAGGATTTTCAGGACAATTGTTCCTAAAATGACCTTTTGTTCTGCATATGCCGCATAGGCGTTTGGTTCTCTCGTCGAAAGCTTTTGGTCTACCATTTTTAGTGACGTCAGGCCCATCCTTACCCCGGCCTTTACTATTCTTCTTAGGTGCCCCTTTGGTAGAAACTTTCACTGGATCACCAACCAACACATGATCTCGATTCGGCTCAAATGCATCATCATTCGTAACCCTATGCTGACTCACATACTCATTCTCCTCAACATCCTTGTTCGCTATTATATCCTGTAGAGCAGCCTTCAACTTGTCGAATAAGAATGGTTTATGACATGCGACATGAGATGCTTCTGCAGATAGGATAGTCAATTCACTATACTTAGTTCTCTCCTCAGTACCTGCCCAACTCCAGGCAAACAGATTGCTAGTGCGCTTCACAGGCAGTCCACCTCTAGCATTTTTGGTGAATCTTCGCAGTACTAAGCACTTAGGTATGTCACGTAAGTCCAGCCGGGTCAAAACGTAAAGAATATGTTTGCAAGGGAGACCTTTGCGATTCATACTTTTGCAACTGCACTTTACTGTTTCTTCAGAGTTACCCGGTGTATAGTCCACCTTGAATCTGAGATCGCTGTTATTTTCCATGCCACTATAAATCTCTGACTGGCTGCTCCTCTCAGTCTTTCAAGGATCTCAAGCTCCCCTGCCTTCTTCATATCTTGCTGCAACATGTAAAAGTTGGCCGCAGTGAACTCATGGGCAGCAGATTTGTCAATGTGTGTAAACTCATCGCGTACTGGTACTGGGAGTGTCTGTGTGGCCGTGCAGTCGTCGTACGCCTCGTTTTCACGGAGCCGAACTATACAGTTCTCGTAGTGCACAACCATGTCAACAATGGTCATACCGGAGTCCAGATGCATATGAAGACATGAGTTCAGACTCTCGCTCCTCTGGTTACTCTGCATACCAAGGAAGAACCCACCAGACAGATATGAAGCAGCCCAAAGCCTCTTCTTCCTGTACATCCTACGCAACCATGTTTTAGTTTTCTCCGACTGCCATTTAGCTGTAAATGCTGCCCATCTCTCCTCAAAGACTTTATGTGTAGTAGCATAGTAAAGAAGAGACCTGAACTCCTTCAGGGACTTGTGGTGAAGGTGTTTCTGCATGTTCTTCTCGATATGCCACGAACAAAGTTGATGCCACGCGTCCGCAAGGACCTTCCTGATGGCCCTAATCATGGCTACGTCTCCATCAGTAATTACGGACCTGGGCTTCTTCTGACAGTGAGCTCTCAGGAACGTCTGAAGCAGTCAAACATACGTATCTTCGGTCTCGTCGGACACAATAGCACAGCCAAACACCGTGGTGCAACGATGATTGTTCAGACCAACGAAAGGTATGAATGTCATTCCATACCTATTCATCTTATACGTGCTGTCGAATACCGTCACATCACCGAAGTCAAGGTAATCCTGACGTGACTGCGAATCACACCAGAACAGGTTTTTGAGTCTGCCTTCAGCGTCAACAGTGTGCTCAAAGAAAAAAAATCTGGATCCCTATCCTTTCTGGTCATCATGATCCCAATGGCAGTGTCAGCATCACCCTTTGCAAGCAATTTCATGTTCTCCCTGTAGCACATATTATAAAGCTTTCTCCTCCCAAAACCAGCCTTAGCATACGACCCGTACCTGCTGACGAAGTTGTCAAAAATAATATGTTTTCTGATCCGAGCTCCAGCCATAGCTAAGATCTCAAGCCTCTGAAAATACTTGATATGATTATGAGACCGGAGAAACGTAACTTCGTCAGGTCTAGCAAGAACGTGGCTATGATCATCGCTGAAACTGCTGACATACCAAATTGCACGCTCTTTATCAAGCTTCACCGTTAAATGGGCTTCGCACAAGCATCGACTCTCCGGTCTCAGCCTACGGGTCTTCCCTTCCATGGTACAAAACTTGGCCAGTCGTTTTCCAGCCCTCGAACACAGATACCTCCTCAAGCGCACAGTTCCCTCAGCACCCTTCCCCCATTTCAGCAGATCCCTCCTAATGCTGAACCCACGTTCTTTCGCGTACTGGTTATAGAAATTGTATGCCTCCTCTTCTGACCTGAACGTCGTGGCCATCACCTTCCAATGCCTGTCCAGTGAGTCTTGCTGATATTCATCATAGCCAATGTCAAAATTACACTCATCACCATCGGCATGCTCATCGTTCCCGCTAGTGCCACCAACATGTCCCTGCAAAAAAAATGCATAGAACCATGTATGTCAGTCATTTGTTATATGGCGACTCTAAAAAATAACCTCTTTTCAAAACTTACTTTGCTAGAGCTCTCATCATAAGATGCATCGACATCGCTTTGGTCACCGTCATCATCGACTATATTCCGCTCATAGTACCCATCCGCGTCCATCTAGCACATTTAAAATAAAACATGTAAGTGTTAATGCGGTTGTTATGTCATTCCATGCACTGCTTAATTTTAAACTTACTTGGCTAGCACTTTCAGCATATGAATCATCTATCTTCATATCCTCATTGTCATCATCGTCATCTACCTGTACCAAGTCAAAGAAATACATGCAAGTGTCAGTGCGGTTGTTTGTATTTCATGTTTTTGTCAACGTTCACGACACTTACGTTGCCACTATAAGATTCATCCAAACTCATATAGTTCTCCTCGGCATGTTGGTCTACATTCAATGACGAGGATCCATCCTCGCTACCGCCGTCATCGCCGTCATAACCGGTCTCTTGCTCCATCTATACACATAACATCATTGCAAATATAATCAGTTTCTCAATCAATTGCTTAACAGTAGGTCGCACGCTTTGATGCACTAAACTAATACCTAAAAAAATTTCAACTCATTTCAATGAGGATATAATGTAAGGTTAAAAAGAATTGCAAAAAAATAAATCTACAGAACATTCACGGTGACCAGTGCTCGCCTACCTCGTAGCCGCCGTCAGAGAGGACAGAAGCGTCGATGTTGATCGGTGACGAAGAGGTGAGGGCGATCAGGACGTGAGGGCGACGATGACGGCATGGGGGTGATGACGACGACGGCGTGTGTGTGACAACGGCGCTTGTGGGTGACGACGGCACGTTCTTGTTGGCCGGAGAAACGGCGAGAAGATTCGGGGTTGCCGGCGGCCAGGGCGTGAGGGTGATGACGCCGGCGACAAAATTTACCCGTCGGCATGTGTGCGACGACGGCGTTTGTGGGCGACGACGGCGGCGGCGGGAACGGCAATGGCCAGTAGGGTTTCGCCTGGGGGCGGCGGCTGGGTGAGCGAAACGTTTTTTTTTCCGGAGACGTACCGGGCGGGCGTACAGGCAGCCGGCGGACGTACGCGGGCAGCCGTACAGCGAGCGGGTGGGCGTACGCGGTCGGCTCGTACGGCGACGCGGGCGGGCGGGTATCTACACCACGTGTGAAATTGACGCCCCTTCCCCTTATTAGTTTTTGGGGGCGGGGGGGGGGGGGGGGGGGGGGGGTTGTACCGAAGCGCGCCTCTTACAATATATGTTGGTAAAGACGTGCATTGCACCTGCACGCTTACTAGTTACAAGGTAGAGTATGAGCCACTCTATTGCTTTTCCTAGGACAATGAGCAAAGACGACATGAGCAAGACTAGCGAAAAGAAAGGTCCATTCTTAATAGATCGTTATTGCAGGACCAACTGGAATTACTGCCATTTTGCATTGTTTCGGTCACCTCCACGCAGTCACCATTCACGATCAGCCTGGTGCATCTAGTTTGCCCTGCGAGAAGCAGCCCATCACGATGCGCCTTTTCCTCGGCCGTAGGCACGTCAGCAATGTAGTCGATGCCATAGCCGCTTCCAACCAAATAGACGCCTTGATCATCCATAAGCACCGCTCTTGTAGCACTTGATCCTTGACCAATAGGGAAAGCAAGATCAATAATATCGTTTTCCTTGGGTTCCTCCCAGCCTTGTCCCCGTTTTTCTACTTGCAGGTCGTACGCGACCTTGGCGGAGTTAGAGCAGGCATGCACGGCCATCACTGATCGAAGAGATCAGCTAGCTGCTGAGGGCATCTCCATTTACGGCATTGTACACGGGGACCAACCTCGAGGCCTTGTGTTCGCACACGAATACGTCACTGTGTACCCTCGACGCCGGGGGTGATGCACCGCAGCTCACGTCGAAGGAGACCCGATCGACCGCGCGATACCCAAGACAGTCGGCGGGTGCTTTTGCAAACCCGAAACCCCGCACGCCCGGGAGGGACCCCGTCAGGGAGTGCAGCTCTCAAACACGAAGAACAGCGAAGAACGAGAGAGAAAAATGAGAGAGAGACAAAACGTAGATGAAAAAGTGGTATATTGATGTTTCGATTGTGTGTTGTTCAATCGGCCGTCACCTCCAACATATATAAGAGGCGGCTGGACTTCCCGTACAAGTAAATGATTCATCTAGGCTTTCCTTCCAAGAAAATTACATCAATTCACGTCCTAGAGTCCTAAATCTAGCCCAACTCAGATTCAGCCCGAATCTGGCCCAAACTTCTGTCTTGCTCCTTGCGCGGGCCGTGGAATTTGCATATGACCTCCCATTGAGATGGTCCAAATATCAAATTTATGCGCCTCAACGAGATGAACAATCCTTATGTTGATCACTTTTTCAAATAAGGCCATCTCCAGTACTCTACGGGACCATCTTTAACTTCTGGTCGGAATCGGTGATGCAGCTGACTGGATTGTTCGGAACTTGTGGTGACTTTGCAGGTCGCATACTATCTCGGATGATGATTACCCCAAAAGCAAAGTTGACCGTTTCGATGTTACGAACAACTTCCATGTTGAACACTTTTTCATCCAAGGACATCTAGATGACCTTACGGGTCCATCTTCAGCTTCTGGTCGGATTAGCCGACAGTACTCGGATTTGGAAGTCTTAAGTCGGCTGTTAGGGTCCTTCACTCGGATTGTCCGACTAGATTTTTTCACTCGGACGACAACCTTATACTCAGACGACAACCTTTCACTTGGCCGACAACTTTTTACTCGACCGACAACCTTTCGCTCGGCCGACAACTTCTTACTCGGACGACAACCTTTCACTCGGATTTCCCGACTGAAAATTCAGCCTGATCTTGTTTTGGCTTCACCGATTGCATACGACCTCGGATTGAGATGATTTATATACCAAAATCGATCGCCTCGACGAGACGAAAACAATCCATGTAGAGTACTCCTTCATCTGAGGTCGTTTTGGAGGCGTAATCCGCCGAACAGTGATCTGAACACGAAATCTCAGAACTTCGAACACAATTTCAGCCCCTAAGATGAGGTCAGATGGCGATGACCCAAACATCAAAGTTGTTCAATTCAATGATATGAAATTTTTTCATATTGAAAACCTTCTCATTTGAGGCCATCTTAATTTCGTTTTGTACCGTGCCAAAATCTGGTGTCAACACATGCCTCCCCTATTTTTCGGCAAGGTTTGCATGCCGAAAAATAATTTGTAACGTGTTTGTTCTAAGGACGATGTCAACACTTCACCGGCCATTTATATGTGCTCAGGGCGATAATTGTATATTGGCCATGTTTATGCTAAGGGCGATAATCGTATATCGGCCATTGCCCATGTAGGCTTCTTGCCACACGCTCGGGTGATACTTCTTCAAATACTTGCCATTGAGAGCTCGAGGTAACAATGTCCCTTGTATGGATTCCACCAAATATGAATTTTCAAGAACTACTCTTGCAATCTTAAAAGGACCTTCCCAATTTGGAGACCACTTCCCGAATTTTCTATCTCTTGAACCAATCGGTAGGATCACTTTTCACACGAGATTGCCATCTTGAAAACTCTTCAACTTGACCCTTTTATTGTAAGCTCTTGCTACCTTCAACTTATGTCTCTCTATAGCCTTCAAAGCAGTCAAACGTTTATCGGCAACCTCATCAATATTGTCCATCATCAAATTATAAAAGTCCACTGCCGATAAGTCATTTTGTTTGGCTATTCTCAAAGCACTCAAATTCACATCTACCGGTAAAACGGCCTCTTGACCATATACTAGCTCATATGGAGTTACCTTTGTAGCACCATGCCTTGAGATTCTATGTGCCCATAAAGCTTCGGACAATAACTCATGCCATCTCCCTGGATTGTCCTCAATCTTCTTCTTGATGAGCTTGATTAGTATTTTATTGCTTGACTCAGCTTGTCCATTGGCTTGGGCATAATACGAAGAGGAATTGAGCAACTTTATCTTATAAGATTCGGCAAATTCTCTAACTTGATGCGACATAAAAGATGAACCTTGATCCGTAGTTAATGTTTGAGGAATGCCGAATTTATGAATAATGTGCTCGGTTATGAATTGAATTACCTCCGTATGTGTCATGTTTTCGAGAGGTACTGCTTCAGACCATTTAGTGAAATAATCGGTTGCAATCAACATGAACCGATGCCCTTTTGAGGAAGGAGGATGAATCTCTCCAATGAAGTCTACCCCCAACCTCTAAAAGGCCACGGCTTGATGATAGGATGTAACATAGCAGCGGAAGCCAACTGAATATCACCAAACTTTTGACAAGCTTCGCATCCTTTATAATACCTGAAGCAATCATTAATCATCGTTGGCCAACTTGTGGGCCGACTGATGAGTACTTAAAATTCCTTCATGTACCTCTCCCATGGCAATTCTTGCTTGGTCTTCGTCCAAGCACTTTAAAAGAACATCATCAACCGTTCGGCGATAAAGGTCATCATCTCTCATCGTATATTTGAAAGCCATATGCCGAACAACCCTATCCACCCTTTTAGTCGGATCGCATAAGTAACCAATAATGAGCTTCCTCCAATCTTGATTTTCACCTGTACTAGACTTTTCGTTAGTGACCAAAGCAGTGGGCTCTGGTTCGGCCTCCCCTACATTGTCAAGGCTAGACATCAGCCTTTGAGAAATATGAAACATGCCATGATCAACATGATAGCCGGATACTTGTTGTGCCAACTCATTTGCTCTCCAATTATCATGTCTAGATATATGAGCAATGCTAAAATAATCCAAAGTAGAAATTATATCTAGACATTTATCAAGATAAACATTAAGTGATTCGTCAAAACATTGAAATACTTTGGATATTTGTTGCACAACTAATAATGAATCACCAAAAACCTCAATATGTGTAGCACCTATGGCAAGCAACATCTCTAAGCCGAATAATAATGCTTCATATTCGGCTTGATTATTTGTGCAAAAATATTGTAAGCGGCATGAGGCTTCAAAAACAGTAAAATGAGGAGATATATAAATAGTACCAACACCTTGGCCATTGCTACAAACTGAACCATCAAAATATAATCTCCATGGTACTAATGAGACAAGGTTTATATCAATATCATGCTTGTCATCAATCCGATGTTCAAGAATAAAATTAGCAACGATTTGGCCTTTCATGGATTTCAGAGATTCATAAGCCAAATCATATTCAATTGAAGCATAAGTCCACTTGCCAATTCTACCACTAAGAATAGGCCTATGCAACATGTATTTGATGACATCGGTTTGACAAGCTACTATGCAAGTACTAGGTACTAGATAATGTCTCAATTTTGTGCAAGCATAATATAGGCATAGACATAATTTTTCAATAAATGTATACCTTGTCTCGGCATCCAATAGGCGTCGGCTCAAATAAGTAATAGCATGCTCTTTTCCTTCGGCCTCTTGAGTCAAAACAGCAGCAATAACACCTTCCTCCGCTGCAATGTAGAGCCTAAAGGGCTTCCTATGCTTGGGTTCTTTCATCACCGGAGGAGTGCACACGTATTTTTTGATCATATCAAATGCTTCTTGCTGTTTTGCCCCCCCCCCCCGCCCCAAGTAAAATCAGCATAAGTTTTTAACCGAAGGATGGGAGTAAATGCATCAACCTTCCCTGACAAATTAGTTATGAACCTCCTCAAATAATTGACCTTGCCAAGGAATTTTTGCATATCTTTTTTTTGCATGTTGGAGCCTCCACTTTTTGTATAGCTTCTATCTTTTGGGGATTAATTTCTATGCCATCTTCATGAATAATGAAACCCAAAAACTTCCCAGCCGATACACCAAAAGCACACTTCAAAGGATTCATTTTCAGTCCATATTTTTTCATTCTTTCGAAAGATAAATGCAAATCGGCTAAATGAGATTCAAAAGCATCCGATTTGACAACAATAAAATCAATATAGACCTCAAGTATAACACCAAGTAAATCATGGAAAATTAAATTCATAGCTCGTTGATATGTGGCACCGGCATTTTTTAATCCAAAGGTCATCACTGTCCACTCAGATAAACCAAGGAAACCGAGGCAACAGAAAGCCGTTTTGGACATGTCCTCTTCGGCCATAAAAAAATGATTATACCCCACATTACCCTCAAGAAAGCTAATGACCTTATGTCCAGAAGCATCATTAATAAGCATATCGGCTATGGGCATGGGATACTCATCTTTGGGTGTAGCTCTATTCAAATCTCTGAAATCAATGCACACCCTTAATTTGCCAGATCCTTTCTTCTCCACAGGTACAATATTAGAAATCCACTCGGCATACTTGCAAGGTCTAATAAAATTAGCTTTAAGCAAACGACCGATCTCTTCCTTGATCTGGTCATATATTTTAGGATTAAACCTTGTTGCTGTTTGTTTGTAAGGTCTAAAACTAGCCTTTATAGGCAACCGATGCTTCGCTAGCTCTCGGCTTAAACCTGGCATCTCATGATATTCCCATGCAAAGCAACAAATATATTCTTTCAACAACTCGATTAACTCAGCTTTATAATTGGCTCTCAAATTTTTGTTAACGAACGTCGGCCTAGGAATTGAGCCATCTCCTATATCTATCTCCTCCAATGGATCGGCCGATGTAAAATCTTGTCCTAACTTGTCCATATCATCTAAGTCCTCTATAGACTCATACATATCGTTCTCATTGGACCGATACTTTACAAGACATTTTTGTAACCACTCTAAGTTAGAATCCATTTAAATACATCATACCTTGGAGCCGATTACCACCAACTGGCTTCAAAGAAACGGGCACGAACCCATTCTTCGTAGCGCTGAGAAAATCAAACTCTGATAAGTCACGCCCTGTCAAGCAAGTGGCATTAGGATGTTGCCAATCCACTGATTCATCGGCCAAAGCAACACAAGCCGAGTTATCCGCATGAATGGCTTCCACTTCATCATCAACCCACTGAATTGAAAACTGGTGCATAGTAGATGGCACACATTGGTTTGCATGAACCCAATCACGGCCTATATAACGTTGTAGTTAGCTTGCACCTCGGCGACAAAGAACGCAGTAGCCAAAGTTTTGCTTCCGACTATAAGCTCCACATACATCAGACCTTTGGCTTCAGTTTTCTCTTTGCCTTCAAATCCATTAAGCACCATATTGGTCTTTATCAACTCTTCATCGGGCAAACCCAATTTCTTGAAGACCGAATAGGGCATAAGATTTACCACACCACCACCATCAACAAGCATCCTAGCAACCGGTGATCCATTAATATGATCTTTGAGGTACAATGGCTTCAAGTGTCTCACTGGCTCTTTTGGCTTCTCGAATATAGCATTTTTAGGACCAAAGTCTAGCTGAACCACTTCCCCTTCTTCATCTATAGCATGAAATTCAGCGGGTAAGTAATACACCATATTAATATCCATACCTTCATGAACTGGTGTAGACTCATAATCTAACATATCATCTTCCTCCTCGGGCGCGTCCACCAACTCTGAAATCTGTTCGAGTGAAGAGGAAGTACTAGGTGATGTGGACGATGTAATAACGGCTGCATCGTCCTCTTTTGGTGGTGTAGGTGCTGATGTGATAGGTGTAGGAACTGCTGCATCTCTTACTTGTTTAGGCTTCCACACTTGTTTTGTAAGTACCATGGGCCGAGTGTCATTGAACCATTTGTCCCTTTGTTTCTCGGCCTCTTGTTCTGCCATCTCTTGATTCCTTAACCTCTGTAGTTTCCTCTTCTGTGTTTTTGTTAGCCCTGGAGGACACCACTTTGGTTGAGTGTATTTAGGGTCTCTTGGCTTTGTTTGGCTAGTGCTCGCTTCATGATCATTAGCTGAGTATTTTGGCGCGATAGTAAGTATCGGCTTAGTCGGATTGCTATGCACAGTCGGCTGTTGCATGGCGAGTGTTTGGGTGCTCACGATGAGTGAGTCGGCATTGATATTTTGCTTGGCCTTGCCTGACTCGGCTGCTACAGCACCTTGTGACTTAGCACGCCATTCTTTTTGACCTTTTTGTCCTACGAAATTTCCACTCGGGCGTACTTTTTCACTCGGATACCGTCCACTCGGCCACACATTTTCACTCGGATGGTATCCACTCAGACGCAATCTTTCACTCGGATAGTATCCACTCGGCCGCACTTGTTCACTCGGATAGTATCCACTCGGCAGCATTTATTGACCAGCCGACTGATGGACACCAATGTTCAGTCGGCCCTTATATGAATAATCAAGTCGATCTCAGATAGGCTATCGCTGCTCTATTGGAAATGACACACTTGGTCTAGCTGGTTTTACGTACCGACTGAACATGTCAGCTGATGGTGATCTTGGTCGCTTCAAATGTGATTACCGATTAGAGCTAGAACCGGCCGCTTGATTGGCATATTTGGACAGCAACATATCAAAAGTTGGCTTGATCCGCTTGCACTGCGCTTTAGCTTCATTCTTTTTTCACTTGCCAACTTCTGGACTCTTGGGCTTAACAAATTTAACGCGAGTGTCCTATTGTAACTGTGGTTGCCCCCCGAGTGTAGGATTCTTGATGGTGATTTTGATTATTTCCTTGCCATCGGGTTGCTTGTCGAGCACAACCTGTCTCCCTAAGACCTTGTCACCCTCCTTGTTATTCCTGGGCTCACCAATAACAACATTAGATTTATTAGCAGATTCGGCTGCTTCTGGCTGAATGAGCATCTTTTTCCCCTCCAAATCCATGGTGTTCATTGGAAAGGGCTGCTTATCAACTTGCATCTCAAAAAAGTTCAATCGTCCATCATTAATGGCCGATTGTATCTGTCATCGAAAAACTTTGCAATCATTAGTAGCATGAGAAAAAGAATTATGATACTTGCAATAAGCACGCCGTTTCAGCTCTTCAAATGGCGGTAAAGTATGAGATATTCAGATGATCTTAGCTTGCAACAAAGCATCAAATGTTTTATCACACTTAGTAATGTTAAAAGTAATTTTTTATCTCCTCATCACGATTCTTATGAATCGGTTTTAGATCATTGCAAGTAAATGGTTTGGCCTTTGAGGGCCTAACAAATTCAGCAGCATAAATATCACCTTCATCGTCCGAGTGTTCACTGTCATACTCAACCATATTCATTTTAGGACAATCAGTTTTATACCTATGCACGTCTTTGAGATCTTTGCTTCGGCTTTCTTGAGCCAAAGCCCTTTGTAAGACTTGGTTGATACTTGAAAACTCATAGCCTTCTAGCTTTTCTCTAATGTGAGTTCTCAAACCATTAAGCACAAGGTCGACCAAGTCTCTCTCAGTTAGCACCAAACTATAGCACCGTTTTTTTGTATCTCTAAATCTCTTGACGTAATTGGAGACCGATTCATCATGTTTTTGTCTAATCGATGTAAGATGTGACAAATTAAGTTAATTATCGCCGCTATAAAAGTGATCATGAAATTTTTGTTCTAGCTGCGACCACAAACGAATAGAACCATGTGGTAAATAAGCAAACCATGAAAACGCAGTGCCAGTTAATGATAAAGGAAATAAGCGCACTTTCAATTCATTTAGTGAGCCTGCTTCACCCAATTGTGCCAAGTATTGACTAACATGCTCCCATGTGGTTTTTGTGTCCTCCCCATTAAACTTAACAAAATATAGAATTTTATATCCCGGAGGGCATTGAATTGCATCAAAGTACTCAGGATATGGTTTTTGGTAAATCCGATTCCTAGGCAATTCAACTCCAAAATTTTCTCGAAGCATCTTAGTGTGACGCCCCCGACTTAATCATGCGCTAACCATACACGCAATGCACACGATCAAGCCTAGGGACTCACTTGAAGATATCACAACACAACTTTACACAAATAAAAGTCATACAAGCTTTATATTACAAGCCAGGGGCCTCGAGGGCTCCAATACATAAGCTCGATGTCATACAAGCATTAGCGGAAGCATTAGATATCTGAGTACAGATATAAAAGTTAAACAGATAAGCCTTAAGAAGGCGAGGAAAAACAACGACAACGATCGAAAAGGCGCAGGCCTCCTGCCTGGGAGCCTCCTATCTACTCCTGGTCGTCGGCGGTCTCCATGTAGTAGTAGGCTCCTCCAGAAGTGTAGTAGTCGTCGACTGGGGCGGCTGGCTCCGGGGCTCCGTCATCTGGTCGCAGCAATCGGGTATGGGGAAAAGGAAACAAAGCAACCGTGAGTACTCATCCAAAGTACTCGCAAGACTTACATCAGAGCTATTCTACTTATGCATCGATATCAAAGAAGGGCTGTATCAGTGGACTGGACTGTAGAAATGCCAGAATAGAGAGAAAGGTCTAGCCTATCGAAGACTAGCATCTTCAACGTCTTGCAGCATTAGAAGAGTGCAGATTAGCATCATAAACATAGTAGCATGCATATGTTGTAACCAAGCCTAGAGATCCTTCCTCGTCTCCCTGCGAGAAAGCGATCCCGGAGCTTCCAATTAATTAACTTGTATCCAGTTCGAGTAGTAGATCGGGATACTTTACTGAGCGTCCTGTTACCATGGACACGGCTATTCGAATAGATATATCTTCCCTGCAGGGGTGCACTACTGTTACCCAACACGCTCGATTAACTCTGGCCGGACACACTTTCCTGGGTCATGCCCAGCCTCGGCTGATCGACACATCGTAGCCCTACCTAGAGCTCAGCAGAGATGTCCCCGCCGGTCTACATCCTAAGTGCTCAGGGGTCTTGGGCCCATCGCCCATTGCATTCCGGGTCGTTGTGTCACGGGTCGGAGTCCAAGCACCACCTCAGTCCTGGATGGCCTTGTTCCGACCGGCTCACAATGCTAAACTGGACGTCTGACAGAGCTTTCGGCTGATACATACGGTGCAGAGGGCCCCATTAAACCATTATCCCGCGTGGTGGTAGTGCGTATAGGCCAGTGGCCAACTCAGATCAAATACCCAAATCCGTTAATCGCATTGGGAGCTCGCGGAAACGAGCAGAGATCCATGAAACATGTGGCCCCGTTGCCCCGTCTCGTGGACTTACGGCAAGGGCTCAGAATGCCCGGCCGAGCCACGTAATCATCTCGCGGGTACCCTCATGGTCAACCCGACTCCATATCTCTCGCGGGTACCCCTCGGGGTCGACCCGTCTTTATTAGGTAACTGTAATAAAACCCAGGTAACTGTGTGTTCATGACATCAAGGAGGAATCCGAGGAATCACCCTCGTTGGATTTCCCTCTCGATGTATCCGTCAAGGTAAACCCAGAGGAATCACCCTCGTTGGATTCACACTTGAGGAGTTGCACGACGGAAGCTTTATCGGAGGTGGTGGAAGAGGAATCACCCTCGTAGCCCACAACCAACTAGCTGTACCACAAAGGCAACATCAGGAGTGAGATAGAGGTATCACCCTCGGCACTCGATATTGGCTCTGCAGAGTCGAGCAACTTAGGGGGGCTTGTGTGGTGATGCACTGGTACGTTAGCGGGGCAACTAGGACAAGGAAGAGGGGCCACAGATGGATTACCAACCAACACTAGGAATTTAGGATATCAGGTAAAGTATCAACAAAAGTTACAATAATCAGTCTAGGCAACAGAATAGGATCAATCAAAAGCAGAAGCAAAATCTAATGCAAGCAGGAGGGAGAAAGAATAGGTGATATAGGCATGCGTCAAGGGGGGGTTGCTTGCCTGGTTGCTCTGCGGCAAAAGAGGGGTCTTCGACGGAGTAGCAGTCCTGCGGGGTAGCGTCGGTCTCGGGGTCTAATCGTATATGAAGAGGGGGAAGAAACAATAAATAAAGGCAAATAATGCAACACAGATGCATGGCATGACGGTATGCAGTGTTAGTGGTGACCTAATGCATGGCTACATGTCATATACGAAACGGGAAAATATCTGAGATATTTTCCCGGCGTTTAGGCTGATTTCGGAATACTGAACCGGCGGGGAAGGTTGCATGCTCAGGTAGTTAGGAGTGATGGTCAAGCATTTTGACCACAGATTCAGATTCTTCTCATTTTTCTGATCAACTTTCATGTAGAAAGTTTTTCGATCCGAGCTACGGTTGAATTTCTACAAATTTTCAAAGATTTAAACCTTTTTCTAAAATTTCTGGAATTATTTTATTTATTTAAATTTGAATTATCCGAAACAGTGTCTGATGACATCAGCATGACGTCAGAGTGACGTCAGCGAGTCAACTGAGCTGGCCAGGTCAAACCTGACCAGTGGGTCCCACTGGTCAGTGACACAGCTAATTAAACAGAGTTTAATTTTAACTAAATAGGTTAATTAGTTAGTGGGGCCTACTGTCAGTGTCACATTAATTAGATAATTATTTAAATTAACCTAAAACGGTAATTAAGCGGGTGGGACCCGCATGTCAGCGACTAGAGTTGCCCAGTCAGCACGTTGACTGGGTCAACCCAGTTAACGGGGCCTGCGGGACCAGCGGTCAGTGGCCTAGAGGGGTGCCACGTCGGCGACGCCAGAATTTCGCCGCCGGCGACCCGAAAAGCGGCGGAGGGCCTCGGGCCTCGCCGGAAAATCGCCGTGGGGCTCCATTTGGACCGCGGCCGGGCGCGTTCGAAAGCTGGCGACCTCACGCGTCGATTGGTGCCACTGGTTGGAGCAGGGGGGTGGCCGGAACATCGCCGGCGACGACGTTTGGCGGCGGCGGTTTTCGGTCGAGCACGGGCGCGCGGCTTAGGGCCGTTTTCAAGCGAGCTAAGCGGCTAGGCGGCCTTCTGCGCGCGCCAGGAGCACGACGGGCATCGTGGGACGGCTCGGGCGGCTCTGCTTCGAGCAGCTCGCCGGCCATGGCGCTGCTGAGCTCGGCCTCGTGCGGGATCGGCATCTGAGCGAGCAGAGGAGCGAGAGAGGGGAAGGGAGCGACGCGTAGGCTCACCGAGCGGCTCAAGGAGGCCGTTGACAGGTTAGTAGCTGCCGGGGAGGTCGGGGATGGCCGGAGTTCGCCGGTGGCCGAAGCGAAAGGGGGGCGGCTCGATCCGCTCGCTGCGGCATCGCCCGGCTCGAGCGAGAACCCGTAGAGGATGTGGTCGAGGCAGGCGCGGCTCCCAGATACGTCGAGGCGGCGGGTAGAACACGGTCGCCGCAGTGGTGCAGGCGGGCGGCGATGGCGGCGCTCGGGCAGAGGAGAGGAGGGCGAGCGCGCGAGGGAGAGGGAGGGAGAGAAGTGGCAAGGCGTCCAGGGGGCCGAGGGGAGGGCTCAGCCTTATCCCCTCGCCCACCTGCCCGTCGCGGTGGCGGCCAGCGGCCGGAGAGGGCGCGCGCAGCCACGGGTACCATGACACGGCGACGGGAACAGGTAGACGGCGACTGTAGCTGCGGGCTGGGCCGGCTCGGCCGCAGGTGAGCGCCAGGTAAGCCCTTCCCCTTTTCCAGTTTTCTGTTTTCTCTTTATTTTAAAAACAAAGATAGATAGGAAAGTATTTGGGCTGCCAAAACACTTTTTAAAAAATGTGGAACTTGGCCACAAAATATCTTATATTATTTGGCACTGCCACAAATAGTTTGGGAATTATTTGAACCCAATTGGAATTTTCATAAATGAATTTGCATTTTAAATTGCTGGAATAACACTGTTTTAAATGCTAATGCTCATTTTAGCAATGTGGTGATGTTGTTTTTCTTAGCATTAAATTGTTTTGAAATATTTGCTAAATGATGAACATTTTTCCAGCAACTTTTGTGCAACTTCAAATTGCACTTGCAATCCAAATTTTAATTTGAAAAGGAATTTGAAATGAGATATGAAACTAATGATGATCCAACATTGCAAATCAAAGTGACTTGGCATTAACATGGTGGATCACTGTAGCTTAATAATCAGGGGTGTTACACTTAGCCATCTCCTCTCTAAGGTTAGCTAGAGCATCGTCTGTAGTTGACGATGAAGCTTGTGGCAGTGGCATGGGAGGAGTACGATTACTAGCTGTGGGTGCGAATTGTGGCATGGATGCTGAACCATAATTCGGCAGTGACCTAACAGCATTTGCACCTATAGGTAGGGTTTGGTTCGGCATTGCCACCGAACTTGGCATATTCATGATAGGAATAGTGGGTGCAGCCACAATCTGGTTTGTATGGGTAGGATAATAATTCATCGGCATGGGAGGTGCCGATGAAAGAGGTAAAGCCAGATTAGGGTTTTCCACGCTAGCAGGCACACCAACATTACCACTAGATGATTGAGACACATTTTTCTGAGCATTAGTATTTTCTAAGAAAGCTTGGTAGATCAGATTATTATTGTCAGTAATACGGCTTTCGATCTCAGCCCATTGCTCAGGAGAAAAGGTAGTACTCACAGAGGGTTTAACCTACTCGGTCTGAAGAGGAGGGAACTTGATATCTCCCAATGGAGTGATGTTGCCTTGACGAAACTTCTTGAAGTTTCCAAGGAACTCCTGCAACTCCTTCTCTTCACGCGCCTTCTTGTACTCCTCATAAATTTGGCGATGCTCGGCCGATAATTCCTCAAGATTGGGTTTGATGATGTTATCGGTGTCAACTTCTGACGGTTTGGGAATCTACTCGTTGCCAGCCATGATGGTTGATGATGATGTTTGATCTTGATTCCCCAGCGGAGTCACCAAAAAGTGTATTCGCACATAAACACGTCATGGTGTACCCTCGATGCCGGCGGTGATGCACCGCAGCTCACGTCGAAGGAGACCCGACCGACAGCGTGATACGCAAGACAGTCAGCGGGTGCTTTTGCAGACCCGAAACCCCGCACGCCCGGGAGGGACCCCGTCAGGGAGTGCGGCGGCTATGGGATGCCCTAGGTCGATTCGCTCGCCCCTAGAGCCTCGGAATTCGCAGCTCTCAAACACGAAGAACTGCGAAGAACGAGAGAGAAAAACGAGAGAGAGACAAAACGTAGATGAAAAAGTGGTATATTGATGTTTCGATTGTGTGTTGTTCAATCGGCCATCACCTCCATCATATATAAGAGGCGGCTGGACTTCCCGTACAAGTAAAGGATTCATCTAGGCTTTCCTTCCAAGAAAATTACATCAATTCACGTCCTAGAGTCCTAAATCTAGCCCAACTCAGATTCAGCCCGAATCTGGCCCAAACTTCTGTTTTGCTCCTTGCGCGGGCCGTGGAATTTGCATATGACCTCCGATTGAGATGGTCCAAATATCAAATTTGTGTGCCTCGACGAGATGAACAATCCTTATGTTGATCACTTTGTCAAATAAGGCAATCTCCAGTACTCTATGGGACCATCTTTAACTTCTGGTCGGAATCGGTGATGCTGCTGACTGGACTGTTTGGAACTTGTGGTGACTTTGCAGGTCGCATACTATCTCGGATGATGATTACCCCAAAAGCAAAGTTGACCGTTTCGACGTTACGAACAACTTCCATGTTGAACACTTTTTCATTCGAGGCCATCTAGATGACCTTACGGGTCCATCTTCAGCTTCTGGTCGGATTAGCCGACAGTACTCGGATTTGGAATTCTTCAGTCGGCTGTTAGGGTCCTTCACTCGGATTGTCCGACTAGATTTTTTCACTCGGACGACAACCTTTTACTCAGACGACAAACTTTCACTCGGCCGGCAACTTTTTACTCAGCCGACAACATTTCACTCGGCCGACAACTTCTTACTCGGACGACAACCTTTCACTCGGATTTCCCGACTGAAAATTCAGCCTGATCTTGTTTTGGTTTCACAGTTTGCATACGACCTCGGATTAAGATGATTTATATATCAAAATCGATCGCCTCGACGAGACGAAATCAATCCATGTAGAGTACTCCTTCATCTGAGGTCGTCTTGGAGGCGTAATCCGCGAAACAGTGATCTGAACACGAAATCTCAGAACTTCGAACACAATTTCAGCCCCTAAGATGAGGTCGGATGGCGATGACCCAAACATCAAAGTTGTTCAATTCAACGATACGAAACTTTTTCATGTTGAAAACCTTCTCATTTGAGACCATCTTAATTTCGTTTTGTACCGTGCCAAAATCTGGTGTCAACACCTTGTAAACGACCACGGGGGTGGGCCCATCGTGAAAATCAGTGGGGGGAGATTAGTGAGGGCCAGAGACGCACGTCCGTAGGCTGCCCGTATGCCGCCCGTACGTTTAGGATTTCTGCTAATTGCGCTGTGAACGACTCGATGCGCTGACACCGGAGTCGATCACGCCTTTTGTCTCTTCTTAAATTAAATCCCATATGACTTATTGCCTTGTTCGGCCCCTTTTGTCTGCACTTCCGTGCTTATTGCTTGCGATGCACTATCATCCTTCATCCAGCTTTAGGTTATAAACCAAAGGTAGCTATAGCTAGTAGTAAGATTACTGTCCGTACGCGTATCCCCACTTTATGCGACTAACCCGTGTACTCTACTTATACACCCTTTGAGGAGGAATACACAAGCCTATTCGATACTCTGAAACATATCGTATCAGTTTAGCGATCTAGCCATCCTTCCACCATGAACATACTTTTCTTGCTTGCCCCAATCCCCTTCTTCTCCTCCTCCGTCCCCGACCTTACATCGACAACACCACAGTTGCAAAGATTTTAGGGGGGATACAAAGTGGTGGACTAATCTTACATGGTCGCAAAAATTGTGTTTGTGTGTGTGGGTGTTGGGGTGCGGGGGGGGGGGGGGGGGGGGGGTGTTGGGCCCAATGAAGCTCTGCCAGTGGTGATGCTGCCTCTGTCCTGCATGTTCCAGCCTCCACTTACGACATTGTACACGGGGACCAACCTTGAGGCCTCAGAAGCGACCATGCAGAGGATCACCAAGGCCTTCTTTAGCTCGGCGTTGGCGCGGGTTTTCTTGTTGTGGTTCCAAAGCATGGCGGCTTCCTCCGACACACTGAACTTGCCGAGCTTCAAACGGGACAGGTTGATGGCGTCTCCGACTAGCGTGTTGTAGTTGCTGTCAAAGCCTAGTGGCGTGGCGTCTAGGAGGACATCACTTTTGCCCTTGATGAGCTTGAACCATTTCCCGTCAACGTTGGTGAAGGTAAAGATGGAGACGTTGTTGCGACGGATGACCACCTTGGGTGCAGCGCTGCCCTTGCTCTTAGCTCTAGTTCGATCCACCATGGTGACTACCGGTCCTCTTTTTTTGTAAGTCGATAGTAGATCCTCCTCCTTGGCTTGCATGACAACAAGGGAGTTGTTTCTCCTTTTCTAGATTTGGGCCCAATAACTTGGCACATAGAGTTGAGATGAATGTCGTGTACGAGTCTGACATGACATTCAACTTCACCACTTCTTGAAGCAGCAATGAAAAAAAGCAAGATTTTGTATGAACTGTAGAATTTTGTGCTTGTATATTGTAGACAAATGTGTGCTTATATAAATAAAAATTTGATCTGCAACACTGGGAGATGGAAAGCAGAAATCATGTCGTGGATAGTAGCTCAGTTTACTTCAATAGAAATTTCGAACAGGGTTCTATCACTGTAGAATTGGTGGGTTTTTTTTTTTCTTGGAAACTCATTGACATTGTAGATTTGTCTTTACGAGGCATTTTTTTACCTCACTTGTAGGGAACATTATAGATTTTTTTTTCTCACTTTATTATTCAGTAATGTTCAAAGGGATACAAAGGCCATCGGATGGCTCAACAAACCAGACTAGACAACCAGAAGAAAGTAAGGACGCAAAATGAGCGACACTGTGAGCTTCTTCATTTGACCTCCTGTTTTCATGCCGGAAGATGACTGATCCAAGCTGGCAGGCCCCCCCCTTTGACATCCTTAAGGTTAGAGCTGCACGAGCGTAGAAAGGGCACACTGTAGATGTATGTCCTCTTGACGATTTGTGCGCGCGGGCATATATGAGCCGGGTGGATCGATCAAGGCCGAGGGAAAGGAAAGCTGCGATCGGCCCAACAAACTGCCGTTTGGGCTTCTACTTACCTGGTGCGTGCATGTCCATCGTCGGCTAAGTCCTCAGCTTTCGCACAAGGCCGAATCCCAGCAGAGTAAACGATGGCGATCTTAGCCTGCAATGTGTCGAATCCGGGACGTGCATGGAACTGCAGGAGACGACTAGGACAGCATGGATGAACAATTGAACCAACCCCTTCTCGACTCCTCCAGCGTCCAAATCCTACTCACACCGATCGTCTCCTCTCCTGCTCCATCTCTCCTTCCTTCCTTTGTCCCTAACATCCTTTTCCATGAAGCAGTGTACAAGTGACCTTTACCCTCATGCTTATTTTTTGAAGAGAGAAGTCAATATTACAACCTCGAACTACCACCAAAGTCTAATATACAAACCTGAACTACGAAACCGTCTATTTTACAATCCCCAAACTTCCAAAACTGGACAAGAAACAACCCTGGACTGTTTTTGAATTTTTTGACTGGTCAACAGCCCAGTCAGCATCCAGTCAGCCGCCATGTCACCCTATTTTTGACTGGTTTGACTGTTTTTTGACTGATTTTGACTTCCAAAATTTGAAGAAGTTTTGGCAAATTTTCCCAGATTGAATATAAGGGTAGTGTGGATTTTTGAGATTTTTTGGAAATTTTTCTGTAAACTTTTTTTGGCCAAATTTTGACAAAAACGGCTCAAAATTTGACAAAAAAAAGTTTTTAGAAAATTCTCAAAAACCAACACTACCCTTATATTCAATCTGGGAAAATTTGGCAAAACTTCTTCAAATTTTGGAAGTCAAAACCAATCAAAACACAGGGTGACGTGGTACGGAATTCTAAGGTTTCTTTATTTTATTATGCAATAAGGGCTGACTGGGCTGTTGACCAGTCAAAAAAAGTCAAAAATCAGTCCAGGGTTGTTTCTTGTTCGGTTTTGGAAGTTAGAGGTTGTAAAATAGACGGTTTCGTAGTTCAGAGTTGTATATTAGACTTTGGTGGTAGTTCGAGGTTGTAATATGGATTTCTCTCTTTTTTAAAGCCACCCTCATGCTTATCGTTGCCTTATCCGGACCGCGGTGATGTTCTTCTTCTCCACGCGCACATATTCCATGTCATGTCGGCATGCACGCGCTGGTGTGGTCAACCAACCAACCTGAACAACAACTCGACCTCATATCTAATCCAAACCCAAATCCCCCCTGGATGCTCTCCGAAAAGGAAAGCCAGCAAGATACACATACATCTTCTTCACATCGAGCTGCCAAGTGAGTGAGTGACCCACAGATTATATTGTCTTGTTATTTGATCGACACCTTCTGCTTGTCAAAGCCCAAGATTCTCTCACTCTCTAGTTAGCTTGTGTCAAACACGTTGCTGCCTCACCACCAAGTCAAGTGGACCTGAACCCCTCCCTGCCTTCCTTCTTATAAATAAATACATGGCCAGGCAGGGCATCCAGGCACCATCAGCTAGTCCATTCATGAGTGCACCAAGGTCGCACATGCAGGTGAGGTCTTGCATGGAGGTAAGAGGCCATGTTCGATAGCCAAGGTTGCCATAACCATTGATAGCTGTCAAAGTAAACAATAAACTCTGAGCTCCATACATGGTCTGTACTCATCATAGAAAATGATAATGTGGCAACCAAAGTTGAACAAGAGCAAAATGTGAAGGATAAGTCAGTAGACAGGACATGTAAGGAACAAATGAATTTAAAGTTACAAGCAAGTCTTGAGATGGATGGAATTGACAAAAACACTTTGGAGCAGAGGCTACATCCCATGATAATAAACCCTCCACCCCCGCAGCACCACCCCCCATCCATGGACCAAATTATTCTCACTACAAAAGTTACTGTTATTCACCATCTCGCCGATATTAAAAAAAAAATTCGCTGATATCACAGATACAAAAAAAAAAACTGTTCACTGATATAGGTAGAAGGATACAGTACACATGCTAGTTGCTAGGAAACACCCAAAGAGTACACTACAAATTTCCAATGATCAAGTTCAGCATTCAACAAGTAGCAAGCCCCACACACTGGGCTACTATTTGCTAGCACCGGAAGAATGAGAGGTCATGCTAACTATAACTCCGAGCCCCACAACTCACAGGTATACATATATGCTCTTACAACACCAATGAATTCGCTCGGGTGGCCTAAACAATCAGGGTCGAATCAACCCTCTTAACCTATGAACGGCGCACCCGTGGCAGGAAACTAAAAGCAACGTCGACTAGTTTCCGTGGATGGCACCATTCGAGTTTACCAGGACTGGGGAACCGTTCTGTACGAGATCCGCTTCCTCAACTTCTGACAAGAAACCGTTCTCAAAGAATGCCGAGTGGAGGGCCTGTACGCACTGCTTCGCCTCACTGTCATTGACCACCAAGGAGATGTTCACTTGTTTATTAGCAGTTAGAAATTGCGATTCCCTTTGTTAATCAGAAAAAAAAACATTTTTTTCCCTTTGGCATGTGCAGAAAACAAAGGTTAATTTCCACTTTGGGAAGAGGGTATTACCTTGGACGCCCCTTGCGAGATCATCTGAACGTTAACACCATTTCTGCATAGAACATTGAACGCCTAGCATGCAGCAGTGAATGTAAATGGCAAGATCCAAAATGATCAACTGATAGGCAGCAAAAGCATTATACAAAGCAACTTCAAAATTCCGGTGAGCATTCTAATGCATCATCACATCATGTGTTATGCTAGCATAAAGCATCGGTTGCTACCATGTGTAGTCTACCTGTTCAAGAATCAGAGACGATCTCTATATGTTCCCTATCAGGGAAATGATTGATCTGTGCTGTAGGAGATGAACAACTGCAATCTTTTCAAGCTCTTCAACTACATGATCAAGCTCCTGCCACATCATCACAACTAAAACAATAAAACAGGAGCATTGATAAAAGTACAGCAGTAGGACAGTGCCAAGCAGTATTGTAGGCAGAGAACTGAACATAAAAGTGGAATACTCTAAATAAACTCATTTGAAGATACTCTAGATTTTCTATAAAAATTCATAATGTCTTTTTTTTTAAAGTACTCTGAAAAACACCCAGATGGTTCAGCCAAATGACAATGAAAACATGCTTCCCAACAACCTGTGTTCTTCCCCGCAAAAAACAACAACCTGTGTTCTTGGAAGAATATCTGTGGATTACAAACTTTGTGCATGATTAGTTGACTTATATTGATATTACTTGCCACATACTTATTATTAGCTTCATTTCGCGGATGCCCACTTACACAGGAGAGACTCCACTGACCGATGTTTCTGATAATCAACGTACTTAGTGTTTTATTGAGTATATAGTGTGTGGTGACATCCCCAGGCTTTGCCCTCTGTGTCTGCGAAACCTTGAGACATCCATCCATCTGCTCTGGGAGTGCCCGATCTCACTGCAGGTTTGGAACACTGCGGCCGCCTGGACTGGTTGCAGTGCGCTGGAGCACGGGGTGTGGAGCAGGGGAACTTCGACGACAGACAAAGTACAGATGATCTCAACCGCAGCGGCACCATGCGTCAGAAAGGGCACAAAATCGATGATAGCACTCATTTCTTGGCATATCTGGTTTGAGCGCAATTCCTGCGTCTTCAGAGGCAAGCATGCCAATGGGAGGCACATCATCGACGCATGCCGGCGGGATATGGAGCAATGGAGGATGGCAGGTGCAAGATGCATAGAGCAACCCTTCGGGGAAGTAACGTGAGGAATTCCGTTTAGACATTTTTAGCCGGAAACAAAGTCTTTCCGGGCTCGCTGTAATTTTCTTATCGCCCCACCGATCACTTGATCAACAACATTTGTCATCTCCCTCTCTGCTAAATCAATGAAATGCCAGCTATGCTGGATCTTTCAAAAAAAAAAAACATCCCCAGGCTGAGGCGGGGGCTTTAAATCATCATCAGCCCATCCTTCTTGGGCTTCTTCACCAGCAGGCCCGGGAGGTTCTTCAGCCAGGCCCAATGGCCCACCTCCAGTGGCTTGTTGAGCAGAAGCTCCACTACGCTCGCGAACTTGTTAAACCACTTGTCGTCATTCTTGTAGGCATCGCCCTTCCAGCCCAGCAGCGCTTTCGAGAGTTCGCCCCATTTGGTGATCTAGTTTTGGGCGTCCTGGGCTGTGATGTTGCCTCCAGCCTGCGTGTTCCAATCCCCATTTACGGTGTTGTACATGGGCCCCAACCTCGCGGCCGCCTCCGACATGCCGAACTTGCCGAGCTCGGCCTTCTCCAGTCATATGGGATCGACAAGGCCTTCTTCAGCTCGGCCTCGACGTAATGGTTTCTTCCTGTTGTGGTTCAATAGTATCGCGGCCGCCTCCGACATGCTGAACTTGCCGAGCTTCAGCCGAGACAGGTTGGTGGCACCGACGACGAGCGTGTTGGAGTTGCCCTTGAACCACTTTTCTTCGGAGGAGAATGTGAAGATGTAGGCATTGTCGCCGTGGATGGCCACCTTCAGTGCGGCCCCGCCCTTGCCTCTCAACTCGGCTTCAACCCACCATAGTGGAGGCTGGATGTACTTGGTCTGCTTAAAAAGCATAGCGCATAGGCTGTTGTTTCACCTTCTCTGTGTTTGGGCCCAACAGCTTGTCATGTAGAGTCAAGGTGAATGTCGTGTACGAGTCCTACAGAACGTCGAAGCCCAGTGGTGTGGCGTCCGAGAGGACTTTCGTTTTGCCCTTTGTGAGCTTGAACCACTCCCGTGTGCCACCCTTACCCCCACTTGGACTCGGTTGTAGATTTCTTCGAATACCTAACCATCTAATCTTACGCGTTTGCAAAAATGTAGGGCAGAGTGCATTGGTCCCACTTGGCCCCAATGAAGCTCCACCAGTGGTGATGGTGCCTCCGGTCTGCGTGTTCCAACCAACGTTCACAACATTGTACACAGGGCCCAATCTCGCGGCCTCAGAAAGGACCACGCAGATGATCGCCAGCGCCTTCTTTAGCTCGGAGTCGATGTAGGGCTTCTTATTGTTGTTCCAGAGGTTGACGGGTGCGTCCGACAGGCTGAACTTTCTCAAGCTTCAAGCATGACAAGTTGGTGGTGCCGTCGACAAGTGTGTTGTAGTTGCCGCCAAATCCTAGTGATGTGGCATCTGGGAGGACATCCATTTTGGCCTTGATGAGCTTGAACCATTTACCTTCAACATTGGTGAAGGCAAAGATGAAGACGTTGTTGCTGCGGATGGCCACCTTGGGTGCAGCCGCGCCCTTGCCTCTCAGCTCGACTTCGACCCACCACGATGCCAGCTGGGTCTCCTTGGTCTGCTTGACCAGCACATGTCATTGTTCCACCTTCTCTGGGTTTGGGCCCAACAGCTTGCCACGTAGGTTGAGGTGAATGTCGGGTATGAGTCTAACAGAACGTCGTTTCACCACTTCTTGAAGCTGAAGCTGAAACGAAAGAAGTAGAAATTTTGTACGAACCGTAAATTTCTGTGCTTATATAAATAAATCCAAATTTGATCCGTACACTGAGAGAAAGAAAACCTAAATCATGTTGTGGATGGTAGCTCGGCTTAGTTGAATACAATTTTTTGAAATTAGTCGTTTTTGTTTCTTGGTCCTTGGATTTATGGGAAACTCGGTGACATTGTAGATTTTTTTTTTTGCAGAGGGGGGACATTGTAGATGTATGTCCGTCTTGAGGTTGTGCGCGTGAGCATATATGAGCCGACGAGACAAGGATTTTTTTTTTTAGAAACAGCCCGCAAGCTTTATTGCACAGTTTTAATGGGGATACAAGCTATAGGGGGAGGGGAGGTACCAGGTAGAGAGCACTGGAGGCACCAGGGGGCAGCCCTGTGGGCCCCACACGCCCTAGGGCCGTGGCCAGGAGGCTGGCCGCGTGGGCCCTCTGACTCTCCTTTCCACCGCCTCTCGACGCCCACGTCTTTATATTCTCCCGAAACCTCCGAAAAGAATTATCGATGATTTTTTTCGCCGCCGTCACCACGCATTCCGCGACAATCCAATCTGAATGCCTGTTCCAGTACTCTGCCAGAGGGGGAATTCATCGCCGGAGCCTTCTTCATCGACATTGCTGCCACAATGACCATGTGTGAGTAGTCCTCCTTGGACTATGGGTCCATAACAATAGCTAGATGGCATCCTCTCTCCCATGTTCTTCAATACAAAGATCACATGACCTGCCCTACATGATTGTGATACATCTGATGTAATTCTCAATGTGTTTATTGCGGTGTGAGGACTTGTCACTTTATTATCATATCTTTTAACCTTGCAAGTAATCTATCTCAATGGCAGAAAGAGAAAAAAGGCTTGTACTTACTGCCACTAAGGATACAAAGATAGTTGCGTAGTTGTCTCGGTGATGAGCTGGAGGTAAAGACAATATATTGTCAACATTATGTCACTTTGCTTAATGCAATACTTTGTTTACTTAATACTTTGAGATGCATGTTGGATAATGATCTTGGTGGTGGAGTATTAGCTATATATGCAGTTGGATGACGGTCTATAGATACAAGGACGTAATGCCTGTATGTAATCATGACATGTATAATCATAATCATAAACTACTGCAATTTAATCAATACACAACTGTAATTTGTTCACCACACCTATTCTATGTTTTCTGGAGAGATGCCACTAGTGAAATTATGGGTCCCAGTCCATTCATTCCTTATTGTTACAACCTCGATCAAACCTTTTTTTATTTTTTAAATCTGAACCATTTTTTTATTTACTTGCAATCATAAATTTCTACCATACGATACGCTTATCCTAGTAACTAGCAAGGCTAGTGAGACTGACAATCTCACTATCTAAGTTGGGGACCAAGAAGAAATTTTCTAATTGTGTGCAGGTATTGATCATTGACAATATCTCAAGTGTTCCTACTAGATTGATAACCTTGGTTCTTAACTAAAGGAAATATTTGCTGCTGCTGCAAACCCTTGCTTTTAGGGCCCAACTGCTGTGTTCACCAAGCATAAATACTAGCTAGGAATATCAGCATCAAAGATCTGGTCGGCTTTCCCGTTCTGTTGAGATGTATATGGGCATGATAAACAGAATTGGATCCCATGGGTGGAGAAAAAGGTGTGGAGTGCGCGATTGTCAAATTCTTTGCCACTGTCCGTTTGAAAAGAGAGGATGGCGCAAGAGAATTGGTTGGAGACGTAGGCATGGAAAGACATGATCGTGGTGGCAACCTCAGATTTATGTTCGAGCGGTGCTATCACGGAGTGTGGTGGCTTGTCGTCTTCTGAGGTTATGGGGAGGCCCAGAACTGCTTCCCTTCTGTGTTGGCTTTTCTATCCAGCGGCCGGGAAGTGAAAGTTGTAGTGCTCCTTGGTATTGCTAGTTTCGTTTTGGCAGCGCGCCAGACTTAGTTTAACTAGGTTCTGTGGCCGTAGATATAGGTGGTTTTTGCCTCGTTTCCCTTTAATTAACTAAGCTTTGTTAGGTTTTTGGATCCGACTTTCCTTATAAACTGGATCAACACTATTATTCTTATGGAAATGTAGGAACCCCCGCCCTCTCGACTAATGTTTGTTCGAAAAGAAGCCCTGATGGAGATCCTGGGTGAGGAGGTCGCGCAGACAGTAATGCTGAGGGTGACGGAGGATGGGTCGAGGACCGGAGCTTCTCTACTCGCCACGGTACATTCGTTGAAAAGACAACAACAAGGAGGTTCCATATAGTGGATCAGAGACATGGTGATACAGATATGCTATACTTCTTAGGAATTTGGATATTATTTGTTCAATTAGCAACACCAGCACACCCGTACATGCCTCAAATTCAGATGCCTACATTAGTGTAAGCAGAAAGGGAAACTAAAGACTTGGGGAATGCATGCGGAATTGCTCATCAGCACTTAGTTTGCTATTCTTCAAGAGGAACATTCCATTGACTTGTGAGCTTGCCTAAATAGCACCCAACACATTACAATTTTGTTAGCTACGTTTCAGCCCATGTCTTTGGATTAACAAGTGTGCTGTATTATGAGGCTTACATGAGTTAGGATTAGTAATTCTTTTTCTATACCGATTTTTAAAAAGAATGGATACGGTCCTACACATATGCGAGAAAGGTAATCAAAAAAGAAAGAACGCAGGTTCTTCTATCTTTTATCATCTATGAGTTGTGTGAGATGAAAGTTTCATGCACGTTTGGGGAGACAATGGGCACCCTCATTACATAGAAGCGGTAGATCATGATCTTTTCCTAGAGTGTGTTGATGACATGCGCACATGTGGTACCCTCATTAGATAGAAGTGGTAGACCATGATATTTTCCTAGTGTGTGTTGATGACAGGTCTCCATCATCGCCAATGCCATCATTGGCTCACATCGTCTTTCTTTCTTGTCGCTCCGCTTCCAAGCTCAGACTTTTCAACCATGCGATTTCACTAAACGCCAAGCGCTAGAAGTGGCCCATCCTACTACCACTAGTAGAAAACAGACCTTTCGTCCACCCCTTTAGTCCTGGTTTGAATACGGCCCGGGACTACTGTGACCATTAGTCCCGGTTCCAACGGCTAGGAGCGGTCGGGGGCACGGGCATCATTAGTCCCGGTTCATTTTGTACCTATAGTCCCGGTTTGTGATACAAACCGGGACTAAAGGGGTGGTGGCAGGCTGGTGTCAGGCTGGGGCCCCCACGAGACCCTTTAGTCCCGGTTTGTATCACAAACCGGGCCTAGAGGTGGACTTTATAGTCCCAGTTTGTGATACAAACCGGGACTAAAGGGGTGGTGGCAGGCTGGTGTCAGGCTGGGGCCCCACGAGCCCCTTTAGTCCCGGTTTGTATCACAAACCGGGACTAGAGGTGGACCTTTAGTCCCGGTTTGTATAACCAACCGGGACTAAAGACGTCCCTATATAAACCCTTCGTCCAGCCCGAGCCCATTCTCCCTGTTTTCCCCTTTCTCTCCTCTGTTCTTCCCCTTGCTCAAGCTCATCCTCCATTTTTGCCAAAGATTTGTCAAGATTTGAAGGCACCCCATCTATCCAAGTGTTCACAAAGGTTAGCAACTTTGTCCTTTCATCCCTCATTGCTAGATTAGCTCGTGCAATGCTCTATAAAGTATAGTGATTTGTGGGTTTTAGTTTGGGAGTAATTATGTGAGAGTTTATTTGATTTATATGCAATTTGAGCTCAAATTAACTTCTTAGTTTGCATATGTGTAGGTGTGGTTTACTTAGTGCCTTCCCGGGCCCGTCCTAACCACCGTCGATCGCCCGCACTGTCCCGTCTCCGGCACCACCTTGGTGAGCCTCTTGTTCTTATCTTTTTTATAAACAAAAATCTTATTTGTATGATTTAGATAGTTACTTGTATAATTTTCTTACTTGTATGATTGTTTGTTATACATAGTGCCATGACTTTGATATCCGCCCCCGTCGGCCCTCGTCCGGTTTATGATTCGGATGTGGTATATTCTCTTTTATAACTATTTGTTGCATTTCGTGTTTATGACAATTATGCCCATCAAGTTGACATAGATATTTTTATCTAGGAGGTATGTGAACCGGAAATTGCAACCGACCCTCTTGTCGAGAAGTTAAATTTAGTTGAAAAAGAAAACGAGTATTTGAAAGAAAAATTGAAAAGAATTGAAGAAGAGAAGATGAAATTGGAGTTGTATGTTGCCGATGTCGTCGATGATCACAAGATCAAGATGGATGCAATGTGCTTGAAGATTAGAAAGATTAGAAAATATGCCGTTAATAAAGAGGCTTGGTATCATTATGCTGTTGGATCAATTATTACCTTAGTTGCGATTTTGATTGCATTTGTTGTTGCATTTAAATGCTTTAGCTAGATAGTTTTATGTTGTTTTATGAGAATAAGTGTGTATGAACTTTATGTATGACCTTGTATTAATTTGGTCTTTTCGGTGTTGTGTAATGAAGATGAGTCGGCAATGGATGTACGATGACCGGCGCTCTCCCCAGTTCATTAATGGCGTGCATAGTTTTCTGTGTGCGACTGAGGCAAACATGCGGAATGGTTTTATGTGTTGTCCATGTGGTGTCTGTAAGAATGATAGGAATTACTCTAGCTCAAAAGTCATTCACGTCCACCTGTTTACGTCCGGTTTCATGTCCGGCTATAACTGTTGGACCAAGCACGGAGAAATAGGGGTTCTAATGGAAGAGAATGAAGAAGAAGAGGATGATGACAACTATCCTGAGTTCCCTGAATACGATGGTACTACAATGGGGGAAGAGAATGAAGAAGAAGAAGCTGAAGAAGAGGTATCAGATGAGCCCGCTGATGATCTTGGTCGGGCCATTGCTGATGCAAAGAGAAACTGCGAAAGTGAAAAGGAGAAGTTGAAGTTGCAGCGCATGTTAGAGGATCACAAAAAATTGTTGTACCCAAATTGCGAAGACGACAAGAAAAAGCTGGGCACCACACTGGAATTGCTGCAATGGAAGGCAGAGAATGGTGTATCTGACAAGGGATTTGAAAAGTTGCTGAAAATGTTAAAGAAGATGCTTCCAAAGGACAACGAATTGCCCGACAGTATGTACGAAGCAAAGAAGGCTGTCTGTGCTCTAGGATTAGAGGTGCAGAAGATACATGCATGCCCTAATGACTGCATCCTCTACCGCGGTGAGGAGTACGAGAATTTGAATGCATGCCCGGTATGCGGTGCATTGCGCTATAAGATCAGCCGCGATGATGTTGAGGGCGAGCGCCCCAGGAAGAGGATTCCTGCTAAGGTGATGTGGTATGCTCCTATAATACCACGGTTGAAACGTTTGTTCCAAAACAAAGAGCATGCCAAGTTGTTGCGATGGCACAAAGAAGACCGTAAGAAAGACGGGAAGTTGAGAGTACCCGCTGACGGGTCGCAGTGGAGAAAAATCGAGAGAAAGTGGCCGGAGTTTGCAGGTGACGCAAGGAACTTATGGTTTGGTATAAGTGCATATGGCATTAATCCTTTTGGGGAGCAGAGCAGCAATCATAGCACCTGGCCTGTGACTCTATGTATCTATAACCTTCCTCCTTGGTTGTGCATGAAGCAGAAGTTCATTATGATGCCAGTGCTCATCCAAGGCCCCAAGCAACCCGGCAACGACATTGATGTGTACCTAAGGCCATTAGTTGAAGAACTTTTACAGCTGTGGGACATAAAAGGTGTACGTGTGTGGGATGAGCACAAACAGCAGGAATTTGACCTACGAGCGTTGCTGTTTGTAACCATCAATGATTGGCCTGCTCTTAGTAACCTTTCAGGACAGACAAAGAAGGGATACCACACATGCACACACTGTTTAGATGATACCGAAAGTATATATTTGGATAAATGTAAGAAGAATGTGTACCTGGGACATCGTCGATTTCTTCCGATCAAGCATCTCTTAAGAAAGAAAGGCAAGCATTTCAAAGGTGAGGCAGATCACCGGAATAAGCCTCATCACCGTACTGGTGATGATATACTTGATATGGTCAAGGATTTAAAAGTCATCTTTGGAAAGGGTCCTGGCGGACAATCTGTTCCGAATGACGCTGACGGACACGCACCCATGTGGAAGAAGAAATCTATATTTTGGGACCTACCCTATTGGAAAGACCTAGAGGTCCGCTCTGCAATCGACGTGATGCACGTGACGAAGAATCTTTGCATGAACCTGCTAGGCTTCTTGGGCGTGTATGGGAAGACAAAAGATACACCGGAGGCACGGGAGGACCAGCAACGTATGCACGGAAAAGACGGCATGCATCCAAAGCAGTATCAAGGTCCTGCCAGCTACGCTCTTACCAAAGAAGAGAAGGAAATCTTCTTTGAATTCCTGCTCAGTATGAAGGTCCCGTCTGGCTTCTCGTCGAATATAAAGGGAATAATAAATATGGCAGAGAAAAAGTTCTAGAACCAAAAGTCTCATGACTGCCACATGATTATGATGCAATTGCTTCCGGTTGCATTGAGGGGGCTTCTACCGGACAACGTTCGATTAGCCATTGTGAAGCTATGTGCATTCCTCAATGCAATCTCTCAGAAGGTAATCGATCCAGAAATCCTACCAAGGTTACAGAATGATTTGGTGCAATGTCTTGTCAGTTTCGAGTTGGTGTTCCCACCATCCTTCTTCAATATCATGCCGCACGTCCTAGTTCACCTAGTCGACGAGATTGCCATTCTGGGTCCTGTATTTCTACACAATATGTTCCCCTTTGAGAGGTTCATGGGAGTCTTAAAGAAATATGTTCATAACCGTGCTAGGCCAGAAGGAAGCATCTCCAAGGGCCATGAAACAGAGGAGGTCATTGAGTTTTGTGTTGACATTATTCCTGACCTTAAGCCGATTGGTGTTCCCGAATCGCGGCATGAGGGCAGACTGGGTGGAAAAGGCACGCTAGGAAAGGATTCAGTAATATGTATGGACGGGCATTCTTGGGCGCAAACACACTACACAGTTCTACAAAATTCCAGCTTGGTGGCTCCGTATATCGAGGAAGACCTGGATAGTGTACGCTCCAAGAACCCGGAGCAGTCTGAGCCCTGGATCAAACGTACACACATGGCGTCATTCGGCGGTTGGTTGCAAACATGTCTCATGCATGACGACACTGTTGGAGATGAGCTGTACTTGCTGGCCAAGTCACCATCTTCGACTATATCGACTTTCAAAGGGTACGAGATAAATGGGAATACATTTTACACGATCGCCCAAGATAAAAAGAGCACCAACCAAAATAGTGGTGTCCGCTTTGATGCAACAAACACCAATAGGCCAAAGGACACATATTATGGTTACATAGAGGAGATATGGGAACTTGACTATGGACGTGATTTGAAGGTCCCTTTGTTTCGGTGCAAATGGGTCAATCTGACTGGAGGCGGGGTAAAGGAAGACCCGCGGTACGGAATGACAACAGTGGATCTCAACAATCTTGGGTACACAGACGAACCATTCGTCCTAGCCAATGATGTGGCGCAGGTTTTCTATGTGAAGGACATGTCTACCAAGCCGAGAAAAAGAAAAGATAAGGAAGCGAATACATCATACGATGAGCCAAAGCACCACATAGTTCTTTCAGGGAAAAGAAACATCGTGGGAGTGGAGGACAAGACAGACATGTCAGAAGATTATGAAAAGTTTCATGAAATTGCTCCCTTCACAGTGAAGATTGACCCAAGCATCCTGAAATGATGAAGATTGTCCATGATTACGGCGCAAAGGGACACACGCCAAGAAAAAGTTTTATACCCCAAGATCCCACTCTGGGATGTAACCGGCTTCACCGTCATCACTTTCTTCTCTACTGAGTTTTCGGACTTATCTAGAAAGTCCCACTTCGGACAAACCGGAGGGAATCTTTGTTCTAGTTAGGGTATATATGTGTTTTGGCATTTGAAACGCGAAGGAACGCTATTTTTCATGCATTTATTGATTTTCTGAGCTAAATGACCCTGAAATTGAAAAGCACTACAAATGAACTCTGAAAAGGTTGAAACTTGGCATGGTATCATCATTTCACCCACATAGCATGTGCTAAAAAGTTGAGAGGGTTACGGCAAAAACTGGATGCACTACGTGTACAAACTGGACAATCTCTTTCGAAGTATCAGGGTTTCGGACGAAAACTCATCTGTTACAAAGGCATTTCATTTTTTTAAACATATTTTAACTCCAGGACTTTTGTGCATTCAACATGCACCATTCAAAGCCACATCATCAATTTTCAACCCTTTCTGACTTCATTCCCTATTTTTCATGCATTTAATGATTTTTTTAGCTATAAAACTAAATTAAAAGAGCTAAACAGAATCTATTTTTGATTAAAACACCTATTTAAAATAACCTAAAAATTACCAAATTGAACATACTGATAAAACACACTAATATTAAACAGCAGGAAAAAGAATCACTCAAAAATCTATTTTTAAAGTAAAGTTATTCACACAAATTTCAAAGAATTCAAATTTAAACTATTCAAATTTGAAAACTACTGGCACTAACAGAAATTTTATAATTTTTGTGACCTAAACCAAAAATATTCACTCAAAAACTCTAAATATTTGGCTGTAAGTAGAAACAAAAGAAAAAAAATAAAGCAAAAAACAAAAAATACTGGAAAAGACCTTTAGTCCCGGTTGGAGCCACCAACTGGGACTAAAAATCTGCAAAAAATAAAAAAATGCCCGCCTACTAGACCACAACGGCCTGGATACGACTAGAAACCCAACTTTATATGGGCCAGGATGCAGGCCCGCATGGCAAGTAGGCCCAACAGGGCAGAGAGGAACGTTAGGCATGTACTGCCTGCTTTAGAGAGGAGCTCGGGACGGATATCGCAGCGTGGCTTATAAACAGGTGCGAGTGCCTCTCGCTTGGCGAGGTGGGACTAAACTTCCACCACGCCAGGACCAACCCTTTAGTCCCGGTTGGTGGCTCCAACCGGGACTAAAGGCCCACCTTTTGTCCCGGTGCAAACCACCAACCGAGACTAAAGGCCTGGGCTTCCCGCCGCTCGGCCTGGTGAATTTCACCTTTAGTCCCGGTTGGTGGCTCCAACCGGGACTAAAGGGGGGCCTTTAGTCCCGGTTGGAGCCACCAACTGGGACTAAAGGTCTCTGTATATAAGCGGCACTTAGCAAAATTTCCAAACTCATCTATATTTTCCCCCGACGGCGCCGAAGACCACGATCTTAATGTTGCATTTGCAAAAGTTTGTCATGTATTTGCAAAATCAAGTGAACAAGAATTACAAAAATCATAATCAAGCATTTAAAAAATGTTAAATTTGCATAGCAACATTTTTGGCGTCGACGATGCCCGTCCCGCATCCTCGTCGTCGACTCGGTGGCGACAACCTGCTTGAGAGGCGCCATGTCCGGGACTGGGCTCCGCCGGGCTGGCACTGGGAGGTGCTACCTTCCGGGGCGCGCAGCTTGGTGAGGAAGCGGGCTCCCATCGTCGACCCGGAGCTTCTTTGGTGGCGGTCGCGTGGGCCACTATCGGTGCGGAGCAGCCGGCCCCCGAGAAGGTGGTACGTCGCCGTGTCAGGGAGGAGGTGGTCCGTCGCTACATGGTTGCGTTGGACGTCAGGTTCTCCAATACCTGGCAGGTTCTTCAGGGATCTCACCCGAGCTATGATCCTGTGATGGTTCCTTCTCTTTGGGTGTCCACCGCCCGCGCCTCAGGAACCGCGAGTCAACTGGATTATTCGATAGTATTCGATCTGTATTAGCTAGTGATGTTATATGATAATATTCGAGATGTATTAGTGATAATACTCGAGATGTATTCGAGATTATATTCGATAATATTCGATGATGCATTAACTGGATTATTTGAGATGTATTAGTGATAATATTCGAGATGTATTCGAGATTATATTCGATAATATTCGATGATTCATTAATTGGATTATTCGAGATGTATTAGTGGTATTATTCGAGATGCATTCTAATTTGAATACTAAATTGTTTTATCTTTCTTCTGGATTAGTTAAGCTATGGACGCTAGTGGCAGAGACGACCATGATCAAGAGCATATCATGTTCGACATGATCCGAAACCCAGAGGGTGAACCTGAAGATGACGTCTCACAATATCTGAACAATTCCGGAGAGGGAATATTTGAGGAAGAACCAACAGACGAAGGCCACACAAACAATGATGGCGAAGGAAATGATCTTCCATTAACAAAGACCGGCGAGGTATATATAAGGCCTCTGGTGATCATTACATGTATTAATTGATTTGTATATATATATATTAACGAATCTTTCTTCTTTTAGCCCTCCGGATCGAGCAAATCTTCTACAAGCAGGGCAGTACGAGGCCCGGCCAAAAAGTTGCAGGCTGGCATAAAGTACAACATCGATGAGATCAAACCAAATGGCGAACCGCTTGCTCCTAAAAAGAATGCGGACAAATTTAATCGTCAGTGCGGAGTTATTGTCAGGGACCAAATCCCGATCTCCGTTCAAGAATGGAATAAGCCAAAGGGAGATCGAGGAGTTAGTTTTATCGACGAAAGAGCAAAAGATCTGCTTTGGGAACGGGAGCATTTAACAGATGCAGAACGGGAGAAAGTCAAGAAGAGTCCTCTTCAGAAGATGGCCACACAATTCCGCAACCACAAGAAAAGATTATGGGCCTGGTACGTCGAAGCAGGAAAGCAGACTCCAGAATTCACTGGAGCACTGGAGAAGGCAAAAGATCACTGGGACTTATTTGTGGAGTTCAAGGAATCGGAAGCAGCTAAGGAACGGTCGAGGAAAAACAAGATCAATGCTGAGAAGAAACAGTTTCACCATGTTCTGGGGCCAGGTGGCTACAAGACTTGTCGGCCTAAGTGGGATGAATCTGAGGAAAAGATAATTGCTGCAGGGGTCACTCCAAAAACATTGGGTTGGCCCGACAGGTGTAGGACTTGGTTTTTTGCGCATGGGGGAAAGTTGGACCCAAAGACAGGGGAGATTATTGAGCAGGCAAGTCTTAAAGAAGCCTCGGACGCTTTACTTGATGCAATAGAAGCGGCTCAAACGGGGGTGTTCCAGCCCGAGAGAGAGAACGATGAGCTTACACGCGCCCTCGGGAATCCTGAACACCCGGGACGAACACGAGGCAAAGGCGTTGTTCCGTGGGTTGAGGGGTTTGCGGACTGGAATGTCAGTTACAGAAGCCGTGCGAGAAAGAAGAAGCAGGAGGAAGACAAGAAGAAGCAGGATGCAGACCGGCTTCAACTGGTAGAATCAAAGCACGCGGAGTTGGAACGCGCTTTCATGCGGCAGCAGGAGCAGATCGACACACTTAGCCTGGAAAGGGCGTCTCAGCGACAGCAGCAAGCAGATCCAGCATTGGATAGCACCGTCCCATCTATGCCGAAAAGCAGCGTGGGTTCCACGGGGGTCCCGGCTGATGATGCATTGCTGGCTCGCTACCCCGTGGATGATATCGAAGAGACGACAAGTTGTGAGCTACACATGAAAGTGAAGAACATATCCATGAAGGTGGCGGACGGCTATGCTTTACCAAATCCCCCTGAAGCAACCTTCCACGCCAATCCGATTCCACCTGGCTATGCTCGTGTCGGGGTGGATGAAGTTCTATCGGCATATGACTCACTACAGCTTGAGTTTCCTGGAGGTCAAGGGGAGCAGACACTGGGAGAAGCCATACGTGGTATCATTGTATGGAGAAAGGATTGCATTGTCTTTCCAAACTCGACGCCAAGGGCACCGACTCCTCCTCCAAGTCTGCCGCGTCAGCCGACTCCAACCCACCTCGAGACGGAGCGCAGCGCGAGCCCGCCACCATATCGATCTCCGCCGCATCAGCCGAATCCACCCCACCTCTAGACGGAGCCCAACGCGAGTACGCGATATCGATCTCCGCCGCGTGGGCCGACTCCAAAGCGGAAGAGAGCACCTAAGAAGAAACCCGAGCCTCCTGCCAAAAAGAAGTTGGCTTACGAGATGACTGAGGACGAAACCAAAGCCCAAGTGGCTTCCGAAGTGCAGGCCCATTTTGCACCGAAACCGCCCCTGCCACCGAAGGAGAAAATACCTGAGAAAGTCGTACAACACTTTCTGAATCTTCCTAAACTGGCTGTGGAGAAAAGGCAATCAGACTATGAACGCTCTATTAGCAAGTCATATCATCAACAAAAAAATCAGCAGTCGAGCCTTACATGTAGTAATAAAATCGGGAAAACGGTTCCCCAGCTCGGAGAACAGGCAGTGCAATCAATCCCCCCGCTCAAGGTGAGTACCGATAAGGCGGTAATCGACGCTGATACAGAGATGGCGGCTAGAGAGATGGGTATCACTGTTGAACAACTCCTAGGCATCGAGGAACTCCCCACGATGGATCCGAAGGAACAAGCATGGAAATATGTCCCCGGGAACCCTCTGGTCAGGCCTGACGAGGAGGAGCTTCTACCAACGCAAATGCGCAAATTGCATCAATGGTACCTGAGAGAAGTAAAGGCCGGGCGAGAGAGCCTCATGGTGAAAGTCAAGCCAGAGCATTACTTCCATGGAAATGATGTGTGGATTGAATTTCCAGAAATTTTTCAGTTATTCAATCAAGACGCACTCGACAAATCCCTCGTAAGTCGCTATTGTCTGTAAGTGATTTCTTTCTGTAATTTAAGTCTCTAGCTCAGCTCGTTCATTGCCTGTAATTATCCTCACTATATTCTTTTGTATGGTATTATATATGCAGAATGAAGATTTTTGAAATGAACAGAGATGGAGTCTATGGCATTGGGTTCATTGACCCAAATACCGTTCATGAAAATGTGTTAAATAACCACCCACAAGACACAGAGAATAGCTTGCTAATGTTTTTGAAGGAACTAAATACTAGACAAGAAATACTTTTTCCTTACAACTTTAGGTGAGTGTTAGTGTCTTGTACTACAAATTCTATTTTTGCTTACTCGATGTTAAGTGTAGTTGATGAGTTATGCATGCCCGCTTATACAAACGTGTGCGCAGATTCCACTGGATCCTGCTAATCATTAGAGTTGACGAGGGAACTGTTGAAGTACTGGACTCACTAGCTAAAGACCCTGAAGAATACAGAAGCCTGAAGTTGATACTCGACAGGTAATTTCAATCATTATCGCACTATGTCGGCCTCTTTAGTTCATTTCCTGATATCAAGTAATTAATAACTCCTTTATTCATTTTCTTTGCTGGGCAGGGTTTGGAAAAAGTTCATGAAAGAGGTTGTCGGTCAATGGAAACCACAGCTGAAATGGCGACGGTCCAAGGTAATTAAGTAGTACAAGCTACGTCCGCGCATCTCTTTAATTCTAGTTTCAATACCATTATCATGCTTGATTATTATCTGATTGAATTCTATTCTCGTAAAGTACTGTATGAGGCAGGAAAAGGGGACAAATGTATGTGCATACTACATTTTCGAGAACATTCGCTCTATTACCGAAAAGAACAAAGATGAAAGATATCTTTGGGTACGTAAACACTATTCACATGTTTTTATCATGATCTAATATATATACACACAACTAATATATACATATTGATCTCCTTCTTTAAATATGTTGGAGATGCGGGATAGGCTCCTACCAAAGGACCGCATACGAGCACTTCAAGAGGAAATGGCGGGATTTTTGCTTGAGCAGGTCATATCTCCCGACGGAGTATACCATTTCACCTAATGCCTGCATGTAATGATCTACAAATTGTAGGAGAAATTGTATATACCAAATTGTATATATATATATATGTGTATGCATGGTCGTACGAGAAATTCTATGATATATGATTGGTTCTACGAGAAATTCTATTATATATGCATAACATGTACAGTACGTAGTAGCGTAAAATATGTTTGAAATGAAAAAGAATTAAATGGAAAACACAAAATGAAAAGGAAAAATAAACAATAAACCCTAAACCCCTAAACCTCTAAACCTTTAGTCCCGGTTGGTGTCACCAACCGAGACTAAAGGTCCCCAGCCCCCGGCGCGCGCTACCGGCCACGTGGCAGGGATTTAGTCCCGGTTGGTGTGGTCCCCAGCCCCCGGTGCGCGCTGCCGGCCACGTGGCAGGGATTTAGTCCCGGGTCGTGGCCAACCGGGACTAAAGGGGGGGGGGGGCCTCTAGTCCCGATTTATTAGTCCCGGTTGGTGAACCGGGACTAAAGGCCGTTTCTCCACTAGTGACTACTACTACTACTATGTGAGCATGCGCCTATCCTACTACTACTACTACTACTACTACTACTACTACTACTACTACTACTACTACTACTACTACTACTACTACTACTACTACTACTACTACTACTACTACTTTGGTGTCATGAAACACTTCCTCCCTGACTCGCACTCCTCTTGCCATTCCGATCCGCCGGCCTAGGGATTCCGGGCTAGTATCCGCCCTATTTCATCACGGATTGCAACACTGATTTGACTGATGTGCTGTTTGCTGCCCTTTCTGTCAGTTTTTTGATCCTAGAATGAATGATTGATCTTACAGGGATAAGATTGATTAGATACTGCCGACCGATGGAAGTGAGGCCAATAATCGGCTCATCGGTAGTTTTAGGCAATTGTCCCATCATCATCTTCTTCTTTTTTCTCAAACACACACCAAAGCGTGTGTCATATTTCATAAGACACTACACGAAAGACATAAGTTGCCGTGTATCTGGATGTAAGCCGAGCATAAATTCATGGGTTCTTGGCTTATAAGCCTATACAACGAGTATTAAAAGAAGAAAACATGGCAAAAAAATTGAGCTCGGCTTATATGAACGTAAACCGAGCGTGACAAAAAATATGCTTCGCTTATAGGAAAAGCACGACATATACCACAAAAAGAGCACGACTTACATAGCCATCCCGGCAAAGGTTCATGCCATGTGGCCATCACAGAGGTGGTTGACGGCTTCGTGATTGTGTTGCCTATAAGCCGAGTGTAACTATGAGAGGCTCGGCTTATGTAATACGTAAGCCGAGTACCCGATAAATGACACTCGGCTTATACTTTGCATATTTTTTGCAAAATTATTTCTTAATGCAAAAATGACTTTTTAATGTTTTCCATTGCATTTATGTTCACTTATTGCATTCTAAAATGATTTTTCGAATATACTCTAATGACAAGTAAGTGGTTAATTACACTTATATGTTAACATCACATATTAACATGCATGGAAATGACATGAACAAACATATGGAACCATACAAAAACTACAACCAGTTTATTCTGGGGTCTAGAGGTTAACACTTCTTATTAAACTTGCATGTTAACAACTAAGAGTTCGAATGCCAATATCGAAGGAGTCACCCTATAAATTCAATATGACAAAATATAATTCAAAAAAACTCAAAGACACTCAAACTATCTGGATTTGACTAAATCTCAGCATGGTGCAGGCATTCCTAACATATTACGGGGTGAACCTATGTTTTGTGGCCTCTTACATGTATCAACAACTTAATTTGCCTACTTCAAACAACAATAGCATTAACTTCATATCGGATCTCATAGCTTGCACTAAGACATTTACAACTATGACCAAGGTAACAGCATGGTCATGCTATGAATTCATGCCATACACTAAAATATGATTAAGGCAAGTGGTATCAACTTAATTTTATTTTGAATGACAAACAAATAGAAACCGAATATACCCCCATAGTAAGTTTATAGTTGTTTGTTAACAATACAATAAATCTCAGTGTTAACATGCATCCAAATTGTGGAAACGCTCCCCCACTTCCATGTATATAGGGGTGGTGTAAGGTGGATAGAGACAATACATAGCTATGGCTCAATTTTGGGTTTCCTTGTTGCTATGACCTACCCTAACACAAACAAAGAGAAAAAAACCCATGGTCTACCCCCTTTCAAAGCTGGTCAAAGAGCAGGACGACACAGAATCCATGGATCAGGGTTTGGTCCGAAACCACGTGAGCTAGGAGGGTCGGAAACCCTCACCCACTTGCACGTGGCTGTAATATCTGTATATAAGGGTGGTGTGAGGTGGAAAGATCCAATTCACAGCTTTGATGTGGCACTTCCTTCAAACACAGGACTATCGCACAGGCAGGTTCTGCACTTAGATTGCGAAACCCCCACTTCGAGGCAACGGGAGGGAATCTTGTGAAAACATGGGCTCAATTTTGGTTTTCCATGTTGCTACGATGTACCCTAACACAAACAAAGAGCAAAGCCCCATGGTCTACCCCCTTTCGAAGCCGGTCAAAGGGCTGGATGACGCGTGGGCCATGGATTAGGGTTTCGTCCCAAACCGCGTGAGCTGGGAGGGTCAGAAACCCTCCCCCACTTGCATGTGGCCCTAATATCTGTATATAAGGGTGGTGTAAGGTGAAAAGATCCAATACACAGCTTTGATGTGGCACTTCCTTTAAAGACAGGACTATCGCGCCGGAAGGTTCTGTACTTATATTGAGAAACCGCCACTTCGAGGCAATGAGAGGGAATCTTGCGAAAACTTGGGCTCAATTTTAGTTTTCCATGTTGCTATGACCTACCTGTGACACCCCCGACTTAATCGTGCACTAATCATACACGCAAACGTGCACGATCAAGCACAGGGACTCACGGGAAGATATCACAACACAACTCTAAACACAAAGAAAAACATAAAACATCATATTACAAACCAGGGGTCACGAGGACCCAAATACATAAGTCATACACACAAATGATATCTGAGTACAGACATAGTTAGTCAAGTTTGCCTTAAGAAGGCTAGCACAAACAGCGATACAGATCGAAAGGCGAAGGCCTCCTGCCTTGGGCCTCCTAGCTACGCCTGGTCGGCTGGCTCAATCCAGTAGTACGTGCCGTCGGGACTCTCCTGGTAGTAAGCTCCTGCAGTGGCATCTGGCTCCTGGGCTCCATCGTCTGATTTTATCAAGTGGGTATGGGGAAAAGAATAGCAGAGCAACCGTGAGTACTCATCCAAAGTACTCGCAGGACTGACATCAGAACTATGCTAATTATGTATTAGTATCAAGTGGAGAGGCTGTATCTGTGGACTATATAACAGCAAAGCCACAATAGAGAGAAAGGCCTAGCCTATCGAAGACTAGCATCTTCAGGGTCTTGCAGCATAAGAAGAGTGCAGATTAGCATATTATTAATTAACAAGCATGTGGAAGCAAAGCCCAGAGATCCTTCCTCGACTCCCTGCGAGAAAGCGATCCCGAAGCTTATAATTATTTAACATGTATCCAGTTCAAGTAATAATAGATCGGGATACAACACTGAGCGTCCTGTTACCGTGGACACGGCTATTCGAATAGATAACTTCCCTGCAGGGGTGCACTACTGTTACCCAGCACGCTCGATTACATCTGGTCGGACACACTTGCTGGGTAATGCCCGGCCTCGGGTAATCGACACGACGCAGTCCTACCTAGGCTCAGCAGAGAGGTCAACACGCTGGTCTAAATCCTAAGTGCGAAGGGGTCTTGGGCCATCGCCCTTTGCACTCCTGCACGTTGCGTGGCTGGTCAAAGCCCAGGCGCGACACTGAATACACCAGTGACGTAACCAGACCACCCCAACGATCAGCCCGCATCTCTGAGCTGTGACGTCTGAAGAGCTTTCGGCTGATACATAAGACGTAGAGGGTCCCTTAACCATTATCCCACGTGGTGGTAGTGCGTATAGGCCATTGGCCAACTCAGATCAAATACCCAAATCCGTTAGGCGTATTTAGTAACTCGCGGAGGCGATCAGACTACCTGTCGCTCCAACTTGGTAACACACGGATATCGATCAGGGTGGTCTCCGCCTGCCCTGTCGTTCCGCCACATTAATCTCTCGCGGGTGCCCTCCTGGCAAACCCGACTTCATAATTCCCTGCGGGTACCCCTCGGAGTCGACCCGCCTGTAACAAAGGTCAAAGTATCTGTGTGTCCAAAGTATCGAGAAGGGATCCAAGGAATCACCCTCGATGGATTCCCACTCGAGGAGTTGCACGACGGAAGCTTTATCGGAATTGATGAAAGAGGAATCACCCTCGGTAACACACAACCGGATAGCTATTCTACAGAGGCATCATCGGAAGTGAGATAAGAGGATTCACCCTCGGCACTCGATGCCAACTCTACAGGGACGAGCAACTTAGGGGGTGTGCGGTGATGTGCTGTTCTCAGCCCGTTCGATCACATTGATCGGGGCACAGATACTAAAGCGGAGCAACTACAGCAAGGGAGAGGGGCCACAGATGGTTTTCCATCCATCCTATACTAAGCAGTTTAGGATAATAGGCAGGTATCAATAATAGATACAAGGACAGGCTATGCATCAGAATAGGATAAAGCAAAGTAGCAGCAATTTCTAATGCAAGCAGGAGGGAGAAAGAATAGGTGATTTAGGCATGCGTCAAGGGGGGTTGCTTGCCTGGAAGCTCTGCTGAGAGAGGCTGATCGTTAGACGGCGTCTATCGGGAGAGAAGGAGGGGGAAGAAACAATAAATTCACGGCAAAAATGCAATCACTATGCATGACATGCCTAAATGATATGCAGATGTGTTTTACTGCCTAACTAAATGATTTAGTTAATTTAGTAATTTATTTCGATTTATTTTATTAAAGTTGAGCACAATTCATTTATCGAATCCGGGCAAAAAGTTCCATGTTCAGTATGTTAGAGGGGTCTGGCAGGTATGTGGATAGGATATTCGGATTCTACATATTTTTCTGATCGTTTTACATATATAAATTATTTTATCCGAGTTATGGTTTATTTTATATGATTTGTCAAAGTTTTAATAATATTCTGGAATTTATTTAATTATGAAATTAGAATTATCCGAAACAGTACTGGGTGACGTCAGCATGACGTCTTGCGGACGTCAGCAATCAATAGTCCGCTGACCAGAGTCAACCCTGACCAGTGGGTCCCACCGGTCAGTGACTCATCCAACTAAACAAGGCTTAATTTAATCTAATTATCCTAATTAACTAGTGGGCCCGCACTGTCAGTGACTAATTAGTGATTAATATTAAATAATTAATTAATCAACAGATTATCTATTTACTAAAATCTTTTTAATCGGCGGGACCCACATGTCATAGACACGGGCCGCCCAGTCAGCGTTTGACTTGGTCAAAGGGGCCCAGTGGGGCCCGTGGTCAGTGGCACAGGGCGGGACCCGCGGCTGCCACGTCGGACGCCCGCCGCCGGAGCTCTCCGGCGAGCCCGAGCGCGGCAAGCAACTCCGGCGAGCCCGGGATTCGGCTGTGGTGCGCCGTTTCGGGCGTTCTTGGGCTCTCTGGAACGAGCGGGCGAGGCCGCGACCGGTGATGGGATTCACGGCGGCCGGGGAGGCCGGGAAGGTCGTCGGCGGCGACGGCGGGCGGCGGCTGTTTCGGGTGGCGTTCGGGTACGGCGACGCAGCGCGGTAGCGGGCAAACGGTGAGGCTAGGTGAGGCCTACGCGGCACGGCGAGCAAAACGGGCAGCGGCACACGACCATTTGGTCGCCGGAACGACGCCGGCGACGAGCTCTGCGGCGGAGGGCTCGGGCGCAATGGCTACGGCGGTTAGGGGGCACGGCGGGCTAATGCAGAGAGGGAAGGAGGGGTGGGGGCTCACTGGCATTGCAGAGAAGGCCCGGGGACGGCTCGAGGAGGCCGGAGATGACCGAATCGGCGGCGTCGGTGGCGGACGGCGTCGGGGAAGAAGAGGTCGAGGAGGACGATGCGGTGGCGCAGAGCTCCAATGCGCGGCCTCAGGCGACGTAGTCGAGGACGGGGAGCACGACGAGCACGGCGGAGCAACGATCGGGAGGCGGTGGCCGCGGCATCGAGCGTCGGCGGCGGCGAGCTCTCGGGTGGGGCGCGGGACAGAGAGAGAGAGAGCGAGTGGGGACGAATGGGTAGGCTAGGGTTTCGGGGGAGAGCGAGGGCAGCACGGGGAAGGTCTTAACGGCGACGGGGAACCGGCGGATGGCCGACAGCGCGACGGACGGCGCCGTGTCGGCGTGCGCGCGCGACAGCGAGCGGGGGAGGACGACGACCGTGGTTAACGGGCTGGGCCGGCTACTGTTCCACTATAGCCCATAGGCACAATAGTCGCTAGGTATTTTTCTTTTTCTTTTCTGTTTTCTTCTAATCCCTCTGTGTTTGCAAAATGTTTAGCCACAGAAACTCTTTTGTAAAATATGTGACTTGGTTCAAATATTACAGTGTATTATTACCTACCACCAGAAATTGGTTAGGATAAAATACGATTTCATTTGGAGTTTGGATTAAATAAAATGGATTAAAAAGTGTTGTTTGGTTGCTGTTTCAGGTTGATAGAGTCACTTAGGCATTTTTAGTAATGTTGTTTTCCTGAACATAATTAGTTATGAATCATTTGTTATTTAATGAACATTTTTATTTCCAAATGGGAACAACTTTTATTTTCACTTTAAGTTTGAATTTCAATTTGAACTAGAATTTGAAATGAGATATGATGCAAAGATGATCAAGCATAGCTAATCATGCTGACTTGGCATTATCAAGAGGTGATCATTGTAGCAGTTACATGGGGATGTTACAATTCTCCTCCTCTAACAAGAATTCTCGTCCCGAGAATTAAGAGGTAGGCTGAAATAGAGAGGGGTATTCTTCACGAAGACGATCTTCACGTTCCCAAGTGGCTTCATCATCAGAATGATTCGACCACTGAACTTTAAGGAACTTGATCGACTTCTGACGGGTTCGTCGCTCAGCTTGATCGAGAATGCGGATTGGATACCCTTGATAAGATAGATCTTCTCGCAATTCAGGCACTTCATGATCCACTGCTCGGATAGGATCCTTGAAGTAGCGTCGGAGTTGCGACACATGGAAGACATCATGCACTTGAGAAAGGTTCGGTGGCAATTCCAATTGATATGCCACTTCTCCTCGACGGGCGAGAATACGGAACGGGCCAATGTAGCGAGGAGATAACTTGCCCTTAATTCCAAAACGATGAGTGGCCTTGAACGGAGTAACACGAAGGTATGCCTGTTCACCAGGTTGATAGACCATTACCTTGTGTTTACGGTCATAATTGCTCTTCTGACGAGACTGAGCAGTTTTCAAATGTTCTCGAACAATGCGGACTTGTTCTTCAGCTTGTTGAATAATGTCCGGACCAATGAGTGATCGTTCCCCAGTTTCTGACCAATTCAGAGGGGTTCAACATTTACGTCCATAAAGAACTTCAAATGGTGCCATCTTCAGACTAGCTTGGTAGCTATTGTTGTATGAGAATTCGGCATACGGGAGAGATTCTTCCCATTTCTTGCCGAATAAGATGACACAAGCTCGAAGCATATCTTCAAGCACTTGATTTACTCGTTCGACTTGACCCTGAGACTGAGGGTGAAAGGCGGTGCTAAAGGACAGATGAGTTCCCATAGCCTCTTGGAAACTGTTCCAAAATCTGGAGGTAAAGAGGCTGCCACGATCTGAGCTGATCTCCAGCGGAATACCGTGAAGAGACACGATTCTGGAAACATATAAGTCTGCTAACTGACTAGCAGTGATTGTCTCCTTGACTGGCAGAAAGTGGGCAACCTTGGAGAATCGGTCGATGACGACAAAGATAGCATCATGACCCTTCTGCGATCTGGGAAAACCAGTAATGAAGTCCATTTCGACCTTGTCCCATTTCCATTCAGGAATATTAAGGGGTTGCAGAGTTCCAGCAGGCCTTTGATGTTCTGCTTTGATGCGACGGCAAACGTCACACTCGGCAACATATTGAGCAATGTCTCGCTTCATATCAGACCACCAATACCGTTGACGAATGTCTTGGTACATCTTGGTACTACCAGGGTGAATTGAGAGAGGCGTTTCATGTGGTTCTTTCATAACGTCCTTCCTCATATCGTGGTTGTGAGTTGTAGGGACCACTAAGCGACCGTTGAAAAACAAACCATCTTGGTCATCTAGGTAGAAGTCTAAATACTTTCCTTCCCCAAGATGTCGTTTAATCTTGTGGGCTTTGGAGTCATACTTTTGCATACTTCTGATCATATGCTTGAGATTTGATTCAACAACCAGGGTATTGAGATGACCCTGTGGAACAATATGGAGGTTCAACTTGCGAAGCTCTTCATAATGCATAGGTTGCGCTTCCTGAACCATGAGGTTGTTGCAATAAGCCTTGCGGCTCAAAGCATCGGCCATTACATTAGCCTCGCCAGGGGTATAAGAAATATTCATGTCATAATCGGCTATTGTCTCGAGCCATCTCTGTTGACGAAGGTTCAGATCTGGTTGGGTGTATAGATACTTCAAACTCTGGTGGTCCGTGTATATCTCGCAACGATTACCGAGAAGGTAATGTCGCCACAGCTTCAAGGCATAAAGAACTGCAGCAAGCTCGAGATCATGTACTGGATAATTTTCCTCGTGAGGACGCAATTGACGAGAGCCATAAGCAATTACTTTGCGCTCTTGCATTAGGACACAGCCTAATCCTTGACGAGATGCATCACAATATATCACAAAGTCCTTTTGGGAATCCGGGGGTGCTAGCACTGGAGCAGATGTCAACTTATCTTTGAGTGTCTGAAAGCTTTCCTGACATTTTTCTATCCACTCAAATTTGACACCTTTGTGGAGCAGATTAGTCAATGGCTTAGCAATCTTGGAGAAGTTCTCGACGAATCGGCGGCAATAGCTTTCAAGGCCAAGAAAACTCCTAACTTGCTTGACATTCTTCGGGGGAGTCCAGTCAAGAATAGCCTGAACTCGTTCTGGATTGACAGCGATGCAGTGGCAGGAAGTCAAGGATGTTGTCGATGATAACATCGATATGTGATTTCCAAGTATGGCATAGCTGTTTAACAAAAGTGTCAAATGACAGTGAGAAGCATGATATAACTTGGAGAGAAAGGTTAAACAAACCAAAGGAAAATAAAATGTGATTATCAGACTAATCGGATCAAGGTGAAGGAACAAGTACAGATAATCCAGCTCTCCGGGTGGACGAGATTACGAGAACGTAGTGTCGGCATTATAAAATTCATTTAACCCGAAAGGAAGAGAATTCAGAGTCCCAGAGTGTAGAAGAGGAATAAACGATCCTAATACCACCCAGTTGGCGACGTGGGCCCGTAGGCCACACAGCCATGTTAGTAAAATAGTTTTCGGAAAGACTAGACTTAACTTCGACCAAGTAATCGGAAGGGGGCTTCCTACAGGCAGTCGGCTCTGATACCAACTTGTGACGCCCCCGACTTAATCGTGCACTAATCATACACGCAAACGTGCACGATCAAGCACATGGACTCACGGGAAGATATCACAACACAACTCTAAACACAAAGAAAAACATAAAACATCATATTACAAACCAGGGGTCACGAGGACCCAAATACATAAGTCATACACACAAATGATATCTGAGTACAGACATAGTTAGTCAAGTTTGCCTTAAGAAGGCTAGCACAAACAGCGATACAGATCGAAAGGCGAAGGCCTCCTGCCTTGCGCCTCCTAGCTACTCCTGGTCGGCTGGCTCAATCCAGTAGTACGTGCCGTCGGGACTCTCCTGGTAGTAAGCTCCTGCAGTGGCATCTGGCTCCTGGGCTCCATCGTCTGATTTTATCAAGTGGGTATGGGGAAAAGAATAGCAGAGCAACCGTGAGTACTCATCCAAAGTACTCGCAAGACTGACATCAGAACTATGCTAATTATGTATTAGTATCAAGTGGAGAGGCTGTATCTGTGGACTATATAGCAGCAAAGCCAGAATAGAGAGAAAGGCCTAGCCAATCGAAGACTAGCATCTTCAGGGTCTTGCAGCATAAGAAGAGTGCAGATTAGCATATTATTAATTAACAAACATGTTGAAGCAAAGCCCAGAGATCCTTCCTCGACTCCCTGCGAGAAAGCGATCCCGGAGCTTATAATTATTTAACATGTATCCAGTTCAAGTAATAATAGATCGGGATACAACACTGAGCGTCCTGTTACCTTGGACACGGCTATTCGAATAGATAACTTCCCTGCAGGGGTGCACTACTATTACCCAGCACGCTCGATTACATCTGGCAGGACACACTTGCTGGGTAATGCCCGGCCTCGGGTAATCGACATGACGCAGTCCTACCTAGGCTCAGCAGAGAGGTCAACACGCCGGTCTAAATCCTAAGTGCGAAGGGGTCTTGGGCCATCGCCCTTTGCACTCTTGCACGTTGCGTGGCTGGTCAGAGCCCAGGCGTGACACTGAATACACCAGTGACGTAACCAGCCCACCCCAACGATCAGCCCGCATCTCTGAGCTGTGACGTCTGAAGAGCTTTCGGCTGATACATAAGATGTAGAGGTTCCCATAACCATTATCCCACGTGGTGGTAGTGCGTATAGGCCATTGGCCAACTCAGATCAAATACCCAAATCCGTTAGGCGTATTTAGTAACTCGCGGAGGTGATCAGACTACCTGTCGCTCCGACTTGGTAACACACGGATATCGATCAGGGTGGTCTCCGCCTGCCCTGTCGTTCTGCCACATTAATCTCCCGCGGGTGCCCTCCTGGCAAACCCGACTTCATAATTCCCTGCGGGTACCCCTCGGGGTCGACCCGCCTGTAACAAAGGTCAAAGTATCTGTGTGTCCAAAGTATCGAGAAGGGATCCGAGGAATCACCCTCGATGGATTCCCACTTGAGGAGTTGCACGACGGAAGCTTTATCGGAAGTGATGAAAGAGCAATCACCCTCGGTAACACACAACCGGATAGCTATTCTACAGAGGCATCATCGGAAGTGAGATAAGAGGATTCACCCTCGGCACTCGATGCCAGCTCTGCAGGGACGAGCAACTTAGGGGGTGTGCGGTGATGTGTTGTTCTCAGCCCGTTCGATCACATTGATCGGGGCAAAGATACTAAAGTGGAGAAACTACAGCAAGGGAGAGGGGCCACAGATGGTTTTCCATCCATCCTATACTAAGCAGTTTAGGATAACAGGCAGGTATCAATAATAGTTACAAGGACAGGCTATGCATCAGAATAGGATAAAGCAAAGTAGCAGCAATTTCTAATGCAAGCAGGAGAGAGAAAGAATAGGTGATTTAGGCATGCGTCAAGGGGGGTTGCTTGCCTGGAAGCTCTGCTGAGAGAGGCTGGTCGTCAGACGGCTGCTCGTCGGGAGTGTAGTCGAACTTAGCTGCGTTGGCGTCGGTCTCGGCGTCTATCGGGAGAGAAGGAGGGGGAAGAAACAATAAATTTACAGCAAACATGCAATCACTATGCTTGACATGCCTAAATGATATGCAGATGTGTTTTACTGCCTAACTAAATGATTTAGTTAATTTAGTAATTTATTTGGATTTATTTTATTAAAGTTGAGCACTATTCATTTATCAAATCCGGGCAAAAAGTTCTATGTTCAGTATGTTAGAGGGGTCTGGCAGGTATGTGGATAGGATATTCAGATTCTACATATTTTTCTGATCGTTTTACATATATAAATTATTTTCATCCAAGTTACGGTTTATTTTATATGATTTTTCAAAGTTTTAATAATATTCTGGAATTTATTTAATTATTAAATTAGAATTATCCGAAACAGTACTGGGTGACATCAGCATGACGTCTTGCTGACGTCAGCAATCAATAGTCCGCTGACCAGAGTCAACCCTGACCAGTGGGTCCCACCGGTCAGTGACTCATCCAACTAAACAGGGTTTAATTTAATCTAATTATCCTAATTAACTAGTGGGCCCGCACTGTCAGTGACTAATTAGTGATTAAAATTAATTAATTAATTAATCAACAGATTATCTATTTACTAAAATCATTTTAATCGGCGGGACCCACATGTCATAGACACGGGCCGCCCAGTCAGCGTTTGACTTGGTCAAAGGGGCCCAGTGGGGCCCGTGGTCAATGGCACAGGGCGGGGCCCGCGGCTGCCACGTCGGACGCCGGCCGCCGGAGCTCTCCGGCGAGCCCGAGCACGGCGAGCAACTCCGGCGAGCCCGGGATTCGGCTGTGGTGCGCCGTTTCGGGCGTTCTTGGGCTCTCTGGAACGAGCGGGCGAGGCCGCGACCGGTGGTGGGGTTCACGGCGGCTGGGGATGCCGGGAAGGTCGTTGGCGGTGACGGCGGGCGGCGGCTGTTTCGGGTGGCGTTCGGGTACGACGACGCAGCGCGGTAGCGGGCAAACGGGGAGGCTAGGCGAGGCCTACGCGACACGGCGAGCAAAACGGGCAGCGGCACACGACCATTTGGTCGCCAGAACGACGCCGGCGACGAGCTCCGCGGCGGAGGGCTCGGGCGCAATGGCTACGGCGGTTACGGGGCACGGCGGGCTAATGCAGAGAGGGAAGGAGGGGTGGGGGCTCACTGGCATTGCAGAGAAGGCCCGGGGACGGCTCGAGAAGGCCGGAGATGACCGTATCGGCGGCGTCGGGGAAGAAGAGGTCGAGGAGGACGATGCGGTGGCGCAGAGCTCCAATGCGCGGCATCAGGCGACGTAGTCGAGGACGGGGAGCACGGCGAGCACGGCGGAGCAACGATCGGGAGGCGGTGGCCGCGGGATCGAGCATCGGCGGCGGCGAGCTCTCGGGTGGGGCGCGGGACAGAGAGAGAGAGAGAGAGCGAGTGGGGACGAATGGGCAGGCTAGGGTTTTGGGGGAGAGCGAGGGCAGCACGGGGAAGGTCTTAATGGCGACGGGGAACCGGCGGATGGCCGACAGCGCGACAGCGAGCGGGGGAGGACGACGACCGCGGTTAACGGGCTGGGCCGGCTACTGTTCCACTGGAGCCCATAGGTACAGTAGTCGCTAGGTATTTTTCTTTTTCTTTTCTGTTTTCTTCTAATCCCTCTGTTTTTGCAAAATGTTTAGCCACAGAAACACTTTTGTAAGATATGTGACTTGGTTCAAATATAACAGTGTATTATTACCTACCACCAGAAATTGATTAGGATAAAATATGATTTCATCTGGAGTTTGGCTTTTCGCCGTGGTACACCTTGTGTACTTACTCTGGCATAAATACTATGCTGTTGCTCTAACATCAATCCTGTATTTTCCAAGGCATGCAACTCCCTTCTCATCTTTTGATTGTTCCCATTCCAGATCCCCTCTATCCCTCTGAAAACTCAGAGGCTGTTCTTCAAAATCCGTGACATCGTCAGCCACAGAGATGCCCGTCTTGCCGCCGCTAGCATCGTGTGTATACTGAAAAAGCTGGGCCGAGACGGTAGCGGCAACGCAGCCTCCTCGAGCAGAAGAAGAGAGAGCAGCCATAGAAGATAGTGTTCACGATCGAGGGCAGCTTTTAGGAGGGCTATCCGGTGTTCAAGGAGTAAATGGATGAAGCCCTCGTGGAGGACCAACTATTAAGGACAGCTACTCTCCGCTTGCCCCCGCGTCGCTCCAAGGGGCGGCTCGGGAGGCCAAACGCTAGCTGCCACCCCTCACTCCCCGTCCTCATCTTCTCCTTGCCGCCGCCGGAAGGATGCCGGTGGGGAAAGCCCTCATCGGAGGATGGCGGCGGCAGGGACGCTTCCTTGTGCTCGAGTCGGCAGGTGGTGCCAGAGAGCTCGGACGACGAGCGGTGGATTGGCGGTGGCTTAGGTGGATGTGGTGCGGCGGGGGACAGCGGCCTCAGTGGCTCTGGCTCTGGGGCGCTGCATGACAGGCATGCCCAGTGTGGGGAGGCATGGGATGCAGGGGTCACGGGTCCTCAGGAGGGAGGGCCAGTGGAGGAGGGAGCTGAGGTCCAGGCAGGGAAGAGAAGGTTTGGCTTGTCCAGTGGAGGGCGGCGGTGGACGCAGTGTGGAAAGAAGTGGTGGATCTGACCAACTCTGGCCCCGGGGTGCTGCGGGGCAGGTGGTCAGATCTGGTTATAAGCATGACGGACTTCCAATGTGGCTTGGCGGACTTCCAAGGTGGGTCAGTGCTGGGCAAGGCCTAGAGGACTTCCAATGTGGCTTCTCAGCATTGGTTTTGTTTTGTGGCTTGGAACGAAAGTCTTGGCTGACTTTCTTGGTGCGAGCGACGGTGGTCTCTTCACGTCATTCCCTCCTTGGTGGTGTCGTCGTGAAGCATCAGCACCATCCCATCCATCCGAGGTAAAATCTTGACTCGTCTTACCGGGTCAGATATTGGCGACGTCGTTGATGTCATTCCCTCATTGGAGGTGTGGTCTTTGGAGTCATGTGTTCCCATGGTTAGCACGTGATCCAATGTTGCGTTACCAGTAAGGCCCGATAGCTTCGGGTGTGGTCAAGGTTCGGGCGGTGCTGCCACCGAGTGTGGTGGCTTGTCGTCTTCTGAGGTTATGGGGAGGCCGAGGACCGTTTCCCTTCGGTGTTGGCTTTTCTCCCCAGCGGCCGGGAAGTGAAAGTTGTAGTGCACCCTGGTAGTGCTGGTTTCGTTTTGGCAGCCTTCCAGAACTAGTTTAACTAGGTTCGGTGGCCGTAGATATAGGTGGTTTTTGCCCCGTTTCCCTTTAATTAACTAAGCTTTGTTAGGTTTTTGGATCTGGCTTTCCTTATAAACTGGATCAACACTATTCTTCTTGTGGAAATATTGGAACCCACGCCCTCTCGACTATGTTTGTTCGAAAAGAAGCCCTGGTGGAGATCCTGGGTGAGGAGGTGGCGCGGACAGTAACGCTGAGGGTGACGGTGGATGGATCGAGGACCGGTGCTACTCTACTCGCCACAGTACATTCGTTGAATAGGCGGCAACAAGGAGGTTCCATATAGTGGATCAGAGACATGGTAATACAGACATGCCATACTTCTTAGGAATTTGGATATTATTTGTTCAATTAGCAACACCAACACACCCGTACATGCCTCAAATTCAGATGCCTACATTAGTGTAAGAAGACAGGGAAACTAAAGACTTGGGGAATGCATGTGGAATTGCTCATCAGCACTTAGTTTGCTATTATTCAAGAGGAACATTCCATTGACTTGTGAGCTTGCCTAAATAGCACCCAACACATTACAACTTTGTTAGCTACTGATCAGCCTATGCCTTTAGATTAACAAGTGTGCTGTATTATGAGGCTTACATGACTTGGGATTAGTAATTCTTTTTCTATGCCGATTTCGAAAAAGAATGGATACGGTCCTACACATACGCGAGAAAGGTAATCAAAAAAGAAAGAAGGCGGGTTCTTCTATCTTTTATCACCTATGAGCTGTGCGAGATGAAAGTTTCATGCACGTTTGGGGAGACAATGGGCACCCTCATTACAGAGAAGCGGTAGATCATGATCTTTTCCTAGTGTGTTGATGACATGCACACATATGGTACCCTCATTAGATAGAAGCAGTAGACCACGATTTTTTTCCTAGTGTGTGTTGATGACATGTCTCCATCAACGTCGTCACCGTCTTCGGCTTTCATCACTGTAGCTGTTACCTGGGGATATTACACTACCCTAACATAAACAAAGAGAAAATGCCCATGGTCTACCCCCTTTGAAAGCCGGTCAAAGGGCAGGATGACGTGGTGTCCACGGATTAGGGTTTCCTCCTAACCCGCGCGAGGGAGGGTCGGAAACCCTCCCCCACTTGCATGTGGCCCTAATATATGTATATAAGGTTGGTGTAATGTGGATAGAGCCAATACACAACTTTGATGTGGCACTTCCATCAAAGACAGGACTATCCCGTATGAAGATTAGACTTATATTGTGAAACCCTCACTTCGAGGCAACAGAAGGGAATCCTGTGAAAACTTGGGCTCAATTTTGGTTTTCCATGTTGCTATGACCTACCCTAACACAAACAAAGAGAAAAGGCCCATGGTCTCCGCCCTTTCGAAGCCAGTCAAAGGGCTAGACGACGCGGGGCCCATGGATCAGGGTTTCATGCGAAACCGCGCGAGGGAGGGTCAGAAAACCTCCCCCACTTGCCTGTGGCCCTAATATATGTATATAAGGGTGGTGTAAAGTGGAAAGATCCAATACACAACTTTGATGTGGGTCTTCCTTCACAAACAGGATTATCGCACACGAAGATTCTGGACTTATAGTGCGAAACCTCCATTTAAGGCAACGGGAGGAATCTTGTGAAAACATGGGCTCAATTTTGGTTTTCCATGTTGCTATGACCTACCCTAACACAAACAAAGAGAAAATCCCCATGGTCTACCCCCTTTCGAAGCCAGTCAAGGGCTAGATGACGCGAGGCCCACGGATCAGGGCTTCGTCTGAAATCACACCAGGGAGGGTCGGAAAACCTCCCCCAATTGCATGTGGCCCTAATATATGTGTATAAGGGTGGTGTAAGGTGGAAAGATCCAATACACAACTTTGATGTGGGTCTTCCTTCACAAACAGGGCTATCGCGCACGAAGATTCTGAACTTAAAGTGCGAAATCCGCACTTCGAGGCAACGGGAGGGAATCTAGTGAAAACTTGGCCTCTATTTTGGTTTTCCATGTTGCTCTGAACTACCCTAACACAAACAAAGAGAAAATCCCCATGGTCTACCCCCTTTCGAAGCTGGTCAAACGGCTAGACTACGCGGGGCCCATGACCGGGGTAAAAATCATCTTCTCCCTGCCTGTGGAAAGAATCCCGAATCACAAATCAGTACGTTGGATTTTTAGTCTGTGATATTAATCATTCTGATACGTCTTGTTATCAACGAGGTTAGTAGGATGCAGAGAAGCAAAAATGTCTCGGAAACTTGAAGATATATTTCTTGTCAACTTGAAGATATATTTCTTGTCAACTTCTTTGCATTGCATGTAGAGAAGAGAAGATGTGTTTTCGTCCATGTCCATGCCTGCTGTTGTGTCAAGATTGAAGCCATGTAATTCTGATAGTGCATTTTCTCCTTTGCACAAACAACTCGAAGTACTGATATGCTGTACTGATGTGTTGCTGTTGCTGAAGGTTTTGTGCAACTAATCAATTTTTACGGTAAGGTACATTGTGTTGTGCTGTGCTGCGCTAGAGGTTTAAACGAATGCAGGGATTTATGTGGAAGAGATTAGTGGAGGTTAGTGGGGATTGGGTGGAGCAAGGGTGTTCAACCAACCCCAGGGGGATTGGATCCCTTAGGTTTCGTTTGGCAAGGGAGGTTTTCGAGCCCCAAGCGGGTTGGGGATTGAAGAGGATTTGGTGATCCCCTCTCCGTCACCCAATCCCCTCTAATCCCTTCCCCTTCTAAATTCCACGCATTTGGTGAAACTCGCCCGATCTCTGCGTCTCGTCGGATCTCCGTGTCGTCCAGTTCCACGAGTAGGTCCTCGAGACTTCAGTTCCGCGTGGAACGAGGGGGATTGCTGGGGATCGAGGGGTTTGGGCCGGTCCAAACCCTGTGCACCAAACGGCCTTGTGGGGAATTTTGAGGATTACGGGCCCCGCGGGGTTAATCCCCTGCAAACCCTTCCAACTCCCTTCCACCAAACGAGGCCTTAGGCTTTGTTCGGTTACACCCCATCCCAAGGGGATTGGAGAGGATTTGGAAAGATTTTGATTTGTAGGGGATTTAATCCCTCTCAATCCCTGCCAAACCTCTTCAATTTCCTGTCAACCGAACGCTGCCTTAGGGGATTCGTTCCCAGGCAACCAACCAATCCGGCGAGAGTAGTCGTCTCCAGTCACCTAGTCCCTACCTTTAGCTCGTTCCGGCGAGGGTAGTCGTCTTTAGGTGGTCTAAAGACCTTGGTGTAATTTGTGTTATTACTGAGGTGCCTTGTACTACTGCTGAATAATTATATTAGATCTGGGGTACTTTTCGCAAAAAAAAAATATTATCCTTGGATCCTCCAGGTGTGTTCCTCGCCCTCCAGCAAGGTCGTCCCGGATTTGTAAATTCCCGTGACGAGGCGACACCGGCAGATCGTTGGATCGTCTCCGCAGCTGCTGCTGTTGCATGCGCTCTGGCGGGATCACATCTCACATGGCGCGCATGCGTGAGGCTGTCCCTGTCTGCGCCGAACCCACAGCGACATCTACATGTTTAATTTGCGCCATGTTCATATGCCATACGCTCTTTTTTTTTTGCAGGTATACGCTCTGGTTAATTACCTCGAAACGTATAGACTTGGATCATTACAGCTGGTAAGTAGTTTTTCTTTTTCTTTTTCCAAGACCAGCTTCTGTCAAATGATCTAAGTATGGGATCAGTGGCTTGACCACTTGGCATTCTTGTGACGTTTTTCCTTTTAGGCTTCCGGTTAACCACGTACCAATCAATAATCATGCTGCTCGTTCTGGGAGTCGGAGAAGCGTGGGGGCCGTGACCAGTTAGTTTCTCGAATCTGCGTGAGAAAGCCCAAGCTAGCTAGTCACGCACGCAAATGATGGAGAGACGTGCAAGTCGTACTAGAAAAGGTGGTTGCCTTTTTCTTGTACGTACCTGTACATTCATGTTGCCATCACGCTGATGGGAGTGGCCTCGCGGGTAGCGGTTACCCACTAGGGAGCTGTCGCACTTTACACCTTTGGCTTTTGGGCTGCTTTTGCCCCCTGTTCCCACCTCCCGCTCGTCTCATGGAGGTTAAGAAAGAAAAGCATTAAACTAATTATATATAAGATTCAGAGCTATTGAGAGAAGTTACAGAGATATTTGTGAGAACTTTCAGATTTTTTAGAGAAAAAATCGGAAATTTGAACGTTCAGAAATTTCGGATGAACTTTCATAAAATTGCCACAACTTTCAGAAATTTGTGATGAACTTTAAAAAAAAATTGATTAACTTTTAGAAAATGACTACAAGTTTCTGAAAATTTCTCCCAACTTAACTCTTTTTCACAACATTCAAGTGAACTCAACCAACATTCGGTAATATTACACACAACTCTAAGAAAAATCCTAAACAAAAATTAACAAAATTAGGGGGCTCCACCGCAACGCCTCGCTGGTTTTGTCCAGTGACAGTAGCTACAGCCTCGCCACACCGCCACGCCACGCGGCTCCGATGGCATCATCCAGCGCTGCAGCGCACCAGGCAGCACCAAGCTCGCCGCGCCCCCGCGGCTCCACCGGCTTCGAGCATCTCGGCCATCTAGATGTGGAATTTTCCATTGCGGAGACATAAAGAAGGGGATGTAAGGTGGTCGTTAGGGCTGGTGACGTCGGAGAATGGCCGGCGAAATCGGATACTCCCTCCGTCCATCTCTCTTCTCTATCTGTGTTACTCTCAGGGGCGGACCCAAGAAAACCCAGCCGGTGTCATTGGACACCAGGTCCAAAATCCACTCAGTTAGATATGTTTCATCAGTTTAGTGTGTGGCACGTCCAAAATTCAACAAAATATTAGGTGACACGTAGGCAATGTCCAGCCTGCCCAACACAGGCTAGCCAAACGGAGCACGGCAAGCAAGCTGAGCTTAGTTTTGTAGTGGATCGTGAGCCTGTGAGGCCCTGCATGTACTACTTACTCGTGATCGCTTCTCCTACATTCTACTCCCCTGTGGGAGTAGTACTTTGCGAATGTAATTTAGGTTTCTCTCGATAATTGCATTTTACCACACAAAATTAACCTTTAGAATTCAAGTTCCAGATTGTTTTCCCTTAATTTATAGAGTTAGATTTTGTAAGCTTCTTTTGATGGTGCTATTTGTAATTTGGTACCCCACTGAATTGCGAAGCATATTCTTTCACAAAATGTTTTTGCTAAACATATTCATATTACACACAAATTAAAGTTGCTTAATAATAGGGCAATGCACCATATATATCAGGATACCCTGTCATTTTTGTTCTAGGTCCGCCCATGGTTACTCTCTATTCTGTCTCACACGGTACGAGCAGACAAGATAAGGTGGCGAGAACAAGGAACTAGGAGATAAGATTTGAGTGGTCTCCAGCCACCCGCGTGAGAGAAAAAAGAGGGTGGGCACCATGAATTAGTGCCAACGATTTGCAGCCGACTGCTTGCCCAGCGTAGGCGGATATCCGCAGAGAGCAAAGCCGCATTTTTGAGCATTTTGGAAGCTAATTTTAACATTTGTGTTAACTGTTTTTCTATTTCATAGTTGACTAATTTTCTCATAAAATATCATCAACCATAATTGCATATCATTAAATGTAAAACTACTGTCTTAAAATTGTGTAATATTTTATGAATGTTATGGCGGTTGAGTGTTGATCCAAAGACACATGTGACATCCAAAAAGATGCCAGGTAACTTACAAATAAACAAAAGTGTGCTTTCTATTTTTTAACCCACTTAACTTTGACAATCTTTTACTCCATTTAAAAAAATATTGTCATATTTACCCCTCAACTATGACCTTGTGATATATTTTACACATTTTTATTATTTTACTCAAACTGACAAGCTGCTCCTCAGCTGCCACATCATTCTGGCATGCATGTGGATACAACTTGTCAATTTGGGAAAAATAATAAAATAGGATAAAAACTATCACAAGGTCACGAGTAAATTGTAAAATGTGTCAAGATTTTTAAATAGAGTAAAAATTGTCACAATGCTACAACTAGAAGGTAAAACGTGGAATGTAGTCTTAAACAAATTTTTGTGAAATATATATTGAAAGAACGATCTGCAGCAGACTGCTTACCCGGCGAGCAAAGTCGCATTTTTGGCACTTGACCTTGACTGCTTCCATTTGTGTCAATGCCGTCCACACAACTCATTATCTCAACAGCCACGTGAATAGACAAATACTTTTATTTTGCATACGTTGTTGTAATTTTTATCTTTTTATTTTACAGTCAAATGTCAAAGTAGTACTTCTTTTCCTCGCAAAAAAAAAGTAGTACTTCTGTTGGATGAGAATGACTTAGTATTACTTGCAACTAAAGGAGTAAGTACTACTTTAGGCCATGGTAGTACAAAGATATATCATTACATAGACACAAAGAACATCATCTATATATATTCTGACGAGCAAAAGTCCTGGTGTACAAATTATATAGGCCTTTGTACAGGTCTTCCTCCTTTGATTCCTTCTATGTGCGCACTGACTGAACAAGAAGCTCATCAGCTGATGTGTGACCAGCACCGTACTGTCCCATACACACAGAGAGAGAGAGAGAGAGAGATGAGAGAGATGAGAGAGAGAGAGAGAGAGAGAGAGAGAGAGAGAGAGAGAGAGAGAGAGAGAGAGAGATGATATTTATGCGTGCACCTGACATATACAGACGAACAACACACATGCATGCTTACAATTCGTTACATATATACAGATTCATCCAACATACTTACCCCGTTTGTACTTTAGTTAATAGTTAGTCAAAATATAGATGCGTGACTTATATCCTTTGTCAAATGTGCCGAGTGGTGTCTATGGCAATATTCCCCGATTAACAACCTTTTTTGGAAGGAAGAACAAGCTGAACTACTAATTAAAACGTGGGCTCAATTCAAAGAGCCATGTGACTGGCCAGCAATTTTAGCTTAAATTTTGTGTACTCTACACATAGCAACCAAGAAATGATCTATTGGCCACGTACGTGTTCTAGTATCGCAGGCCGACTTCATACCAAGTCGAGATGTTAGAATATAATCGACTCAAGATACTTAACCATGTTACCGATGTATTATCTCCTTCATAAATGAGCCACGTCTAGGGGAATAATCTAGAAAAAAATAGATTTTTTCTTTCAAAAGTTTAGAAAAATTTAGAACATGCCAACAAAAGTTATTAAAAAATATGGGAATTCTGTAAATAAATAATGAAAAGAAAACCTTTAATAACTTTGCCAAATTCTACGGTTTTCCATAAAAATGACTAGGCTACTCGCAATTGAAATTATAATTATATAATGGCTTAATTTCCCCCATAGAAAGGAACGGTCGACTCGATAATTCCATCCTTCAAGATGTGGTGGTCTCGATAGAATGTCTAAAAAAAATTGTGCCTGAAAGCATGGATTGCACATATAATATTTTCCTAATTGATTATCCAAGACAAATATCTTATGATTACAATAAATGAGAACATTATAAAGACGTCGCCCGCGCATGTCGCGGGCCACTGTACTAATTATTTATAAGGCCAACAGCTTTCTGCCCCCTTCTTTATTGCACATGTAATGCAGTTCGACAGGGATGAAGAAGGTGTATACTATGCCATTGTATGCCATTGATCTCGCAGCAATGAACTTTAGAGTCTTGAGGGTTGAAGTTGGTGTGGGCTCTGTAATCGTTAATCAGAAGGTTGAAATTCAGGCTATCCCTGAGGAATTAATGGGTACAAGTCAGGTACTTGTCTTACTGTATTGTTTCTATGTTTGTATGATATGTTTTTGCAGCATGTCTTTGAGTTTTATTTCAGCTGCAGGATTTATTCAACTTTGGTGCCTTGACACTAAAGAATTTTGTTGAAAGAGGAGATAGAAAAGATGAACAAAAGCCACTTGGTTTTACATTTTCTTTCCCTTTTAGACAAAATTCAGTTTCTTCAGGGCCATTAATTAGGTGGACTAAGGGATTTTCAGTTGGAGACATGGTAAGCCAAATTATTATTTTCCATACAGAATTATACTTTCCAGTATGATCATTTCCATGTTATCCAGTCAGCCATACATTACGAAATATCTCTAGTGATTATAATAGGATCTTAAAGTTGCTAAAATGGTCTTGATGATATTGAGTAGATCAAGAAATTATTCTGGTTAATATATCTGTAGGTTATGTTTAGGAAATGGGGATTTACATTGACATGTCAAACTGCCAAGGTTGCTGGTATGCAACACCTATGATTAGTCCTTTATTTCTCTTCTTTCTGGAATCACATATTGCTTTCGTTTCGTGTATATTTACTTGCCTACTTTTACTTGAAATGCTCATTTCTAACTTATATGTGTTGGCGCAGCACCTCCATGCTGCCACGCCGCACGCAGCGCCTCCGTGGCTCCCGGACTCACCGCACGCTGCCTCCGCGTCCGCCATGAACGTCGCAGCGCCGCACACCTCCATGGACCGACACACGGTCCGGAGCTTCGCGCAGCCACCAACGAACGCCGCCATCGCCGGCACGCCTCCGGCACGACGAACCGCGCCCAAGACAACCAAGCTCATGATACCAAATGTTGGCGCAGCTCTCTCACACACATTTGGACGGAGGTAGAAGAAGTATGAGATAGCAGAGTTTTTTTTCCGGCCGCACGTACAGCCCTTTTTTCTTTTATCTCAACCGGGACACACAACGCCCTCGATCAGTTCACAGAGGGAGGGATTTATACATGCATGCATACGCAACGCCACACCCTCCACTCTGGCCAGCTCGTCCGATCTGCACGCCCTTACCTGCGCCCACGACGCGCTCATAGGCGCACGACGCGGCCGGGCTCCAACGGATCGCAAGGACTCCTACTGCATGCAGCTCGTCTACGCTACGTACGCGGCAAGTTGCAGACCGACTCCAGTGCACACACGCCCACCAACTCTGATCGCCACACGATCAACACACACGACGCACGCACACAACGTACAAACATACGTGATCGTGACCCAGCTCGTGGACCCGACCAGGCGCACCGACGCCGGTCGCACCGCCACGGACCCGACCTGACGCACTGACGCCGGTCGCACCGTGCTCCGTCACGACTTATTCCCAACAGTATGAACCATGGAACCTCAGGTAGGGAAAGATGTCGCCCAGTGCTTAGGTGAAGCGCTTGCTAGGTGTGGATTAAATATGCGAGTTACTACACAGGTCTTACCCAAATTTTGTTGGCTTAACACCTCGATAGTTACTTTTATACTGTCATTCAGCTAAGAACCACATATAGCTGACTTGGTGTACTTTCGATTATTGTGTGTCCACTACTGGTGCTGATACCTGTAATTTTTGGGTAGATACATTTTCAAATATAAAAATAGCTGATGCTCAATATTTAGGAGGATAGAAAGGGAGAACTGAAGGATTATCTCTTAGATATGGCAGATTGTCTATCAAAAAAATAATTAGGTCATAGTTGTTAGGTTGCTTGAAGCCCTGGTCTTTGCTGGTTGTAATATTCTCAGGGAGATAGGAATGACTAATAAAATTAGTTAAACAAAGAAAAAGTGACTAGGTGTTGCTTTATCCTTATGTCTTAGATAGCCATCCATCTGCCATTTATTTTATGGTAGGGTGCTGGAACTCAAAAGCTCAGTAATTGGCCTTTGAGATACTTTGTTTCACAGCATTTTATGTTTAAATGTGAAACATTAACTTGCATATTTGGTTTCACAGCATTCTACTGATGTCTTTTGCCATCTGATGCTGCCGTAAATTACCATTGGTGGTTTTTTTTGCGTAAGAAAAAACCACCAATGGTAATTTACGCATGTATGATCAGAGTAGCATTTTAAAATCCCAAAATATCTTTGCCTGATGCCATGCCTTCCTTTTACTGTTCTGTATTTTAGGATGGCAGAATATTAATATAATTAACCTAATTATGCAAATTTGTTTTTCCAGTCATATATTTCATTCAGTCTCAAAGCTATCACTAAATAACTCCTTCATGCCATGCATGTTCTGTTATGCTTCTTGTATTTCTGAAAAAAAATGTATATTGTCATTAGCACCTTTTAAATGATTATCTTTTATGTTAATTTTGTACATAGGTCAACAATACTGTGGGGACATTAGTTCTAGGGCATTATTATGACGAGGATACAGTGGCTGCTGTGATCATCGGGGCTAGCACCAATGCGTGCCATATCGAACGCACTGATGCAATTATCAAGAGTCAGGGTCTTCTTCCAAACTCTGGAGGAATGGTATTTTTCATCTTTATATATAGTTGTCCTAATTTATTAGATGAAATGTTCCTATGAACAAAGGAATTATTATGCAAGTCTCTTACGACAAAGCATTTTATCCATCAGATAGTAAACATGGAATGCGGGAATTTTTAGTCATCACATTTGCCAAGAACTCCTTATGACATCTCTTTGGATGATGAGACACAAAATCACAATGATCAGGTAAGTAGGCTATGCAAATTTCAATCCTATTGCATCTTTGTATTGTTGTTAATAGGGTGAAACTTGCGAGTCTTTGATACATGGCTTCGAGAAAAATGATCTCAGAGATATACCTTCGGGAAATTGCATGACGGGTACTCCATAGAAAGGCCCAAGAATCAGATGTTTTCGGTGATTCTTCCGATAGTCTATCAACCTCTTTCATTTTGAGGTATAGTCACGCTTTAAATATTTGTTTCTCCCAAATTTGTATGTGTTATGGAGAAGGGACAGTAGAACTCATCATTACATTGTACTACAATTAGATGAATATTTCCCATATTACTGGCATAGGAATGGCTGGTTTGTAGTTTGTTAGCACTGACAACAAATTCCAACTGAATACTATGTACTACAATTAGCAGAATATTTCTTGGAAGATTACTCCTGTCTAGGTTATGTTGCATTGTTACTTATCTGCTTAGCCGAGTCATCATTTATCAAGCTGCATTTTTACTGTAATATTTTAACTTTGACTAGTAGCATTTATTGTATCTATTCTCTAACATCCTTTTATGTTCCAGCACACCATTTCTGGCTGCAATGCGCGAGGATGTATGATTCACCAGATCTGAGCGAAGTCAGAAGGATACTGCAAGAACATCGGAAGGTTAGCTTTTCGCCGTGGTACACCTTGTGTACTTACTCTGGCATAAATACTATGCTGTTGCTCTAACATCAATCCTGTATTTTCCAAGGCATGCAACTCCCTTCTCATCTTTTGATTGTTCCCATTCCAGATCCCCTCTATCCCTCTGAAAACTCAGAGGCTGGTCTTCAAAATCTGTGACATCGTCAGCCACAGAGATGCCCGTCTTGCCGCCGCTAGCATCGTGTGTATACTGAAAAAGCTGGGCCGAGACGGTAGCGGCAACGCAGCCTCCTCGAGCAGAAGAAGAGAGAGCAGCCATAGAAGATAGTGTTCATGATCGAGGGCAGCTTGTAGGAGGGCTATCCGGTGTTCAAGGAGTAAATGGATGAAGCCCTCGTGGAGGACCAACTATTAAGGACAGCTACTCTCCGCTTGCCCCCGCATCGCTCCAAGGGGCGGCTCGGGAGGCCAAACGCTAGCTGCCACCCCTCACTCCCCGTCCTCATCTTCTCCTTGCCGCCGCCGGAAGGATGCCGGTGGGCAAAGCCCTCATCGGAGGATGGCGGCGGCAGGGACGCTTCCTTGTGCTCGAGTCGGCAGGTGGTGCCAGAGAGCTCGGACGACGAGCGGTGGATTGGCGGTGGCTTAGGTGGATGTGGTGCGGCGGGGGACAGCGGCCTCAGTGGCTCTGGCTCTGGGGCGCTGCATGACAGGCATGCCCAGTGTGGGGAGGCATGGGATGCAGGGGTCACGGGTCCTCAGGAGGGAGGGCCAGTGGAGGAGGGAGCTGAGGTCCAGGCAGGGAAGAGAAGGTTTGGCTTGTCCAGTGGAGGGCGGCGGTGGACGCAGTGTGGAAAGAAGTGGTGGATCTGACCAACTCTGGCCCCGGGGTGCTGCGGGGCAGGTGGTCAGATCTGGTTATAAGCATGACGGACTTCCAATGTGGCTTGGCGGACTTCCAAGGTGGGTCAGTGCTGGGCAAGGCCTAGAGGACTTCCAATGTGGCTTCTCAGCATTGGTTTTGTTTTGTGGCTTGGAACGAAAGTCTTGGCTGACTTTCTTGGTGCGAGCGACGGTGGTCTCTTCACGTCATTCCATCCTTGGTGGTGTCGTCGTGAAGCATCAGCACCATCCCATCCATCCGGGGTAAAATCTTGACTCGTCTTACCGGGTCAGATATTGGCGACGTCGTTGATGTCATTCCCTCATTGGAGGTGTGGTCTTTGTCGTCATGTGTTCCCATAGTTAGCACGTGATCCAATGCTGCGTTACCAGTAAGGCCCGATAGCTTCGGGTGTGGTCAAGGTTCGGGCGGTGCTGCCACCGAGTGTGGTGGCTTGTCGTCTTCTGAGGTTATGGGGAGGCCGAGGACCGTTTCCCTTCGGTGTTGGCTTTTCTCCCCAGCGGCCGGGAAGTGAAAGTTGTAGTGCACCCTGGTAGTGCTGGTTTCATTTTGGCAGCCTTCCAGACCTAGTTTAACTAGGTTCGGTGGCCGTAGATATAGGTGGTTTTTGCCCCGTTTCCCTATAATTAACTAAGCTTTGTTAGGTTTTTGGATCCGGCTTTCCTTATAAACTGGATCAACACTATTCTTCTTGTGGAAATATTGGAACCCACGCCCTCTCGACTATGTTTGTTCGAAAAGAAGCCCTGGTGGAGATCCTGGGTGAGGAGGTGGCGCGGACAGTAACGCTGAGGGTGACGGTGGATGGATCGAGGACCGATGCTGCTCTACTCGCCACAGTACATTCGTTGAATAGGCAGCAACAAGGAGGTTCCATATAGTGGATCAGAGACATGGTAATACAGACATGCCATACTTCTTAGGAATTTGGATATTATTTGTTCAATTAGCAACACCAACACACCCGTACATGCCTCAAATTCAGATGCCTACATTAGTGTAAGAAGACAGGGAAACTAAAGACTTGGGGAATGCATGTGGAATTGCTCATCAGCACTTAGTTTGCTATTATTCAAGAGGAACATTCCATTGACTTGTGAGCTTGCCTAAATAGCACCCAACACATTACAACTTTGTTAGCTACTGATCAGCCTATGCCTTTAGATTAACAAGTGTGCTGTATTATGAGGCTTACATGACTTGGGATTAGTAATTCTTTTTCTATGCCGATTTCGAAAAAGAATGGATACGGTCCTACACATACGCGAGAAAGGTAATCAAAAAATAAAGAAGGCGGGTTCTTCTATCTTTTATCACCTATGAGCTGTGCGAGATGAAAGTTTCATGCACGTTTGGGGAGACAATGGGCACCCTCATTACAGAGAAGCGGTAGATCATGATCTTTTCCTAGTGTGTTGATGACATGCACACATATGGTACCCTCATTAGATAGAAGCAGTAGACCACGATTTTTTTCCTAGTGTGTGTTGATGACATGTCTCCATCAACGTCGTCACCGTCTTCGGCTTTCATCGTCTTGCTTTCTTCTCTTTCAGCTTCCATGCTCAGACTTTTTAACCATGCGATTTCACTAAAGGCCAAGCGCTAGAAGTGGCCCACCCAACTACTACTACTACTACTACTACTACTACCACTACTACTACAACTACTACTACTACTACTACTACTACTACTACGTGAGTGTGCGCCTACCCTACTACTACTACTTGGACGTCGTGAACCACTTCCTCCCCGACTCGCACTACTCTTGCCGTTCCGATCCGCCGGCCTAGGGATTCCGGGCTAGTATCCGCCCCTTTTCGTCACGGATTGCAACACTGATTTGACTGCTGTGCTGTTTTCTGCCCTTGCTGTCAACCGGTGGAAGTGAGGCCAATAATCGGCTCATCGGTAGTTTTAGGCCACTGTCCCATCATCTTCTTCTTTTTTCTCAAACACGCCCCCAAAGCGTGTGTTATATTTCATAAGAAGGCGAAACCCGAGAAGGAGCGAGTACAAGCACATCTAAAACGAAAAGAAGAAACGAACCCATCATCACCATCTTCCTTTAGTCTTCAATCAGCTTATCCCTTTGCCATGAATGACATTACAACTGGTACATTGCATGTGTTTTTTTCACAGTCCATAGCCAGTGATGAATAAGCTGGAATTGAATGCTTGTGTATGGTCAGATCAAATGAGTAGTTTCAGTCTGTAATACTCAGAGCTAATGCCTCTAATAAGGTCAGGAGTAATGTCCGTTAGATGAACGTAACAGTGATGATTATGTCGCTGAAATTCACATGTAGTGTGGAATTGTCATTGATAGGCGACGCTTCTGGTGGTAGTTGCCAAAGTGTATCATTGCAGGCAGCTTTTGTTGGTTCTGTCTAAAATGATACAGGTAGATTTAGACAGGTTTGTGTGACATCTGGACATCAATCATACTTACATCCTGTTCTCTGAAGTTTCATAGAATTTTCTTTTTTGAATTCTGATGTACTAAATCACAGCTATTATTTCCACTTATTTAGATGATATTGCTCGCCAACTGTTATCTGTTGCTAATTAGCTCGGCAATGACCATTTTAAGGTTGGCGCTTTTAATATGCAACAACTTAGTTGCCAGTTGCCACTACTAAGGATGTTATTCAGTGAATTTCGATTCGAGAGATCATGGATCTGCTTATTCAGAATTGTTGCAGGATGATTAGTTTCTCCACCTTTTCCTAACAGCTTAAGATGTTACGTCAATTGATTAGGGACAGTTGCCACTACTAAGGCTGTTATTTTTCCTTTGCTACTGGGCAGATAATTAGGGACAGTTGTAGATCATAATTCATTGGTATAAAATGGAGGAGCATTGCATCCTTTGTTGTGTGCCCAGCTTTTATGGCATTGTTAACTGAACACAAACGATTCTACATGAGTTCCACTGGTTAGCTATTACACAACTCTTCTCTGCGCTGTAACAACAGCTGGATTTGTGTTGTTATGTGAATTATCACCTCCAAAGTTACATGCTCTATACCCAGTTGAAGTGTTTGTTGAGTTATCTCCTACTACTATGCTGCTTTCTTCAGGCCACCTTTACGTAGATCTTGTCTTTATTACAAGGGATATTTTACTTACATTTATGCACACCCATATGCTCTAAAAAAGCCTTTTACATACCAGATACTGTCATAGTAGTGATGCCTTGGGAAATATTCTCTGTCCCGGAGCTAGGATGGCTAGGGGATCATACATGCGTTTCCTCCGTTCAAATGTCTCCCACCTTGCTCCAAAGTGGGCTTTCCACTGCTGCTGTTTGGTGTAGGGTGCTAGATATTGCTTCATCCCGACACCTGCCTTGTCACAGAAGTCTAGTATTTTGTTGTTGAGGTTCATCGCATGTTCGACAATGCCGTGACCTGAGAGTGATGGCGCTGAAGATAGGAAGCCCACAATATAGAAAATATCTTCATCTGGTATGACTACTGACGTCCTGTTGTCCCACCTGCACCCAATGCGTTAAGCCAGTGAGTTACTACCAAACTTACAACCAGATGTAGTAAATTAATTGTCTGAAGTTGCTTACTTTGATCTGTTCACTGGGTAAAGAATTATGGGACCATGGTTGCTGTCTTTCAGGATCTTGCCGAAGACTTCCCTCGCAAATTTGTGGATTGTGCTTCTTGGAATTAGAAGATTCAACCATGTGTGTGGAACTTCCCAGAGGCCCTGAGCCCTAAGTTTGAGCTCAGAGGAGTGCACCCTGTCCAAGAACTCCAGGTATGTGACATCGGTGTGGAGAAGAGTTGACTGTATGTATCTTAGCCGAGACAGCAGCACACCAACTTCCTGTGAAGTCAAGACAAGAAATATGACCGAGTAAATTAAATCACAAATCACCTGGGCGGGCCTAATACGTAAACATCTGCATGCAGCGAGAAATAAATTAATTCACCTGTTCCATGATGTCAGCCTCATCATGGTTAAAGTTCTTGGTCATCTCAAGGCAGTACAACACTCTTCCATCCAACTGGAAGTGGCTTGCCTGGACCGGATCCTGTGGCTTGAACGTCGTCCTCCAGTTGTTCAGGATGCCCGTCCTGTTTATGATCACGAACCCTTCGATGTAGTCGAGGCTCTTCTCTGCCGAGATAAACATCTCCTGGTCCTCGGCGAAGCTCGCAAAGTCCGAGTAGAGAACTCGTATCCACCTCACCTGTCATTTAATTGTATCCAATCAATACAACTGAATAAAATGATCACCTGGGCTGGAACGCTCGCCCAGCTGGAACTCGTATCCACCTCACCTGTCATTTAATATATATATATTTGCATTCAGTTGGCAGAAATGATTTGCTTTTCTTATCACGTACCATCTTTGGTGCAGGCTCAAGGGCAATCCTGGCCCTTGTGATGATCCCAAACTGACCCAGGCCGCCAAGAGCACCATAGAAGAGATCAGAGTTCTCCTCGGGCGAGCAGGTGACGACATCTCCTCTCCCTGCATTTGGTGGTTATGAGTTATGACAAAGAGATAGTTACTGGTTTGTTGCTAATCAATCATGCATCGTGCTTAATTTGTGTGGGTTTATCTGAGACCTGTCACAATCTCCAGTTGTTTGACATTGCTGACCTGCGGTCCATGTCGGAACGCCTGCCCGCTGACCCCGGCATTCGACAACGTGCCGCCGACGGTGAGGTGGAGATAGTCGGTCCACGACTTGGGCGCCAGCCCGTGCTTGAGCGTCTCATGCAGCACGTCGATCCACAGCTCTCCTCCGGAGGCATCGACGTAAGGTGCCGCATCTCCGTCGCCACCGCCGCCATGCACCCGCATCCTGGCGCCTCCCCCAAGGGACTCCATCTTCACGACGATCCCGCCGGCGGTCTGGGCCTGGCCCAGGAGCGAGTGCCCGTGGCCGCGCGCTGCGACGGTGAGCGGTGAACGCTCGCCCAGCTGGAACACGTACCGCACGGCCGCGGCGACGTCGGACACAGAAGCCGGGTGGAGCACGGCGGCTGGCAGCAGGCTGCATCGGTTGCCGAAGTCCCGGGCCACGGTAGTGACGTCGTGGAAGCTGAGGTGGCCGTCAAGACGCAGCGCCCCGAGGGGTGCGTCGGAGACGTGCATGGTGACCCCGCCCAGCGCCAGCAGCAGGAGCAGCTTGAAGCAGCACACCACCGACTTCCTCACCATGGCTAGTTAGCTCCCCTAACATTATACCTCAGGAAAGCCAAAGAAACCCGGCCAAACCCAATTAGCCCCAAGCAAAACGACCGGAAGAAACTTGCAAGAGAGAACAACCTATAATTACCAGGGCTAGCTAGCAGCGAGTGAGTTCTTGCCTTGTTGGAGGGTGCAAAAGGAGTAGCGGAGGGAGAGACGGCGGAGCAAGGGAGTGTGGAGTCGTGGGGATGGAGGGAGAAGTGGGAGGGAAGATTTAAGGCTTCGTTCGGTTAGCCCCTTCCCGGCCGGGATCCGGCCCAATAGCCGTGGGTGGGCCCCGGCCGGGGTTTACCCTGCCTATCTTTTACAGTACATTCGGTTACACCCGCCCAGGATTTAATCCCCACCCAATCCCTCCCAACCCCGCCCATTTGATCGGGGTAAAAATTATGTACTTCTTCCTCTGGCTGCCAGCGGGATTCAACTATTTTCTTCCTCGGCTGAGCTTGTCTTGTACTCCCTCCCATTGCAGGATAGAGGGTTTTGTATAGAGGTTTTTTTTCTTCCTTTTTTTTCATTGCAATAGTCCAAAGTAACTAGGGAAAATTTCGATTCAACTAGTGCAACGTTAAAATTGAACTACCGATTCTCCACAAGTAATTTGCCAATCACAAAATGGCTGGTTGCGGTTACTAATAGGTAGAAAGAGAAACTAACCCTATTATTTTACCTATGAAATGTTTCATGTGCTTCCTTGAGAAAAAGAACAAATATTCCATGTGCTGATGCGCATACAGATACGACTTTTTGATCTGAAACCGTTGTGTCTTCATGTGTCCATATAACCGGAACAAATCTTTTTGTTGGGTGAACTGATTGCAGCATAGCAGGAATTCCCTTGAAATTACTACTTCTCTTAGCTATAATTTGTCTACTTTGTCATGGCTAACCTGATTTTCATGTCTGCCTTAGATTGCATGTGCTATTTAATTTTGCTGAAGCCGAAAATTGTTCCTGAATTCTGGAGTCACTTATCTTCAATTGTGTGATTTGCAGGCTGAGACTTTGCTCGGTTACTTGTGCGAGCAGCGGCAACGGGGTGGCCGCAGAGCTGGACCAGCTGGCGTAGCTACGAGCATGGTTGCTAATGCACTAGTCATGTGATGAAGTTACGAGCTTGGCTTGGAAATGCGGTATAACCCATGAGATCCATGAAACCATCTCGCAACAAACTGACATTAAAGGGGACTTGAGGAAACCCATGGTTCTATCGAAAAAGGCTTTCGCCCTGCTTTATATATAAAGCAACGACCATCAGACAAACCAGTACAAACACACGCCACCACCACACACACCACACACACCCAAGGCAAGATACAAAGGTGCTGGGCACAGCAACACCACCCCAACGACCGCCAAGCAAACTACAGATACACTCATACACAAGACGAGATCGCTTGGAGCCGATGGAGACCACCACCAAGAGCTAGCCACCGCGGAGAGGTGAGCCGGACACCTACGAAGTATGGACTCCAAGACGGTTCCTCCAAGAAGGAGACGACACCGGAGTGCCGCCACCGTCCGATCCCGAAGATCAAATTTTCACCCGGAGCAGCGCGAAGGAAGTGGGAGCAACCGTGACGGAGCCTCCAAGAGAAGGGAACGGCGTCCGCAGACGCCGCCACCGTCAGCCGGAACACCGGACAGATTATGCACCCCGGTGCTCACACCCCTCCGGCGCACCCATGCTACGCCAAACACCAACAGCAATGCCATCCGCGTGGCCATGTCTGCCTGCCCGCACCTGAGATGCACGTTCCGCCCACGAATGCCACGATTCCCTCCTCCAGGGCCGCCGCCCTGCATCTAAACATCCGCAAGACCAAACAAAGGCATTGGCTTTGGTCGAAACGGCTGCCCCCAACAGACGAAACAGCAGCAGATGCCCTGGCTCGAACATCTCCGGAACTGCGTCAGCACGCACTCGGCCGAGGAAAGGGGGAGGAGGGGCAACGGACGCATCCACGACCGGTACACCCCTATGCCGGCGACGGGTGGCTCGACCATGTCGGCGCCTCCCATCCCTCCAGCTTATCTCCCCACCGGACACCTCCTGTGTCGCCCCACCACGGCAGCCGGCGCAGATCCACGCGAGGCCACCTACGCCGCCCGTCTACCGGCGAGAAAGACAAAAACGACCATCACCATCAACCAAGAAGCTCACCCGAGATGTTCACCCGCGCCGCCCGCCGACGTCCATCCGCCGAAACCGGCTCGAACCCGGCCAGCACGCCCGCCAAGACCCCCGCTACTGCGCCGCCACCCCTACCAGCCGGGCGCCGAGGTAAGGGAGGCTGCCCGCAGCCCAGGTCGCCCCCGACCCGCACCCCTAGATGGGACGGGCCTGGAGCAGCCGCCGTCCACCCAGCGTGCACCACCAGATCCGAAGCTTGCCGCAGCCGCCTGCCAGGTCACCACCGTGACTCCACCAGGTGTCCCCGACGCCGCCCCGAAGCTGCACCGCCACGCCGCTCACTACTAGGGAAACCCTTATAGGATTTTAGTATTACCAGCGTTCTACTATATCTAAACGCTGCTGCTAACTTGCCTAACCACCAGCAGCATCTGGCCAAAACTAGAACGCTGCAACCGTGTGCCATTTAGCGGCGTCCGGGAAAACAAAACGCTGCTAGTTAGGTACATGAAGTTAGACGGTGTTCCATAAATAGCTGGTGGTGTGCGTGATGTCTGACATCCTGTGTACGGGCGGGCATGTGGGTCTTAAAAACTAGCGGCGTTTCGCACGAAGGGACGCTGCTAACTTGTAAAATCTTGTAGCGTTTGGCCCTTGGCAAACGCTGCTAACTGTTGCGCCCAATAATTCACCACCCCTTCTTCTACTTCCACCTCTCTCTCTCTCTCTACTTTTTGTCTGCACATTTTCATTAATAGATCTATTTTCACTTGTACTTTTCTGTAATTAGAATTTTTGTGTAACACTTTGAAATTATAAATTAAACATGGGAAGTATCATTTTTCAGACCCCGTTTACATTTTCTTAAAAAATCAAAAAATACGAAAAATGTCGTAGTGTTTGAAATGTCTCATAAAAATTTAGTTTATAAAATTTGAAACACAAAACACCGATAGTTGTGTTTAAAATAATAAAATGCATGAATACTGCCAGCAGTGTTTCTGTAGGAACACACGCCCCTGTTACGCAGACTAGCAGCGTGTTGTGATGTTTGAACGCTGCTAAGTTATTTTCTATATTAAATCCCCTTGAAAATTCAAAACAACAGTCAATAAATCCATAAGTGTACATGTAACTATAAAATGATGCATATGATATGCCAACAAACTTTTGAAGTGAAATATATGACAACACTATCATCTCTCTCTCAAAGCAGGCACACCTTCGCGAACTCTTCGGATTACCCGTGGTGATACCTACCTTGGGTTTGGAAGGAATATATATTAAACTTTGGTTTAACACTTTGTAATTTTAACAACTAATTCAAGTGGTTATATAATGACAGGACGCCAAGTTTCAAGAATTTCAGAATGTGTTTAAATTTTTAAAAAATTCAAACGTTAAACAGGTAGCAGCGTTCTATTGGGACCTGTACGCTGCTAGTTCTACAGCCTTTGCCGCGTGTGCTGACGGCACACGTGGCTGGTGTTTGGTATACAAACCGTCACGTACGTTAGTAGCATTCCGGAATCGCAGACGCTGCTAGTTCGTACGCATACAAACCGTCCCGCCCGTGTTTTATTAACTTTCCGCTCCCGCTCACTCTCTCTTCTTCCTCTCCCCCATCTCTTTGTGATCTCTCTCTCCGCCGTGGCCGCCATTCTCATTGCGCAATCCACGGCCGCCGGACTTTCGATGCCGACGATTATTGGCGGCATTCGTGCCGCCGGCCGGCGTGCACGCGGCGTGCACGCGCCTAGCTAGTGTACTGCCCACGGCGGCCTCCTCTCGATCTGCTCCACACGTGGTGAGTTCAATCCTGCCGTCCTCAATCGTACAAATGCGTATACCTTAGATCATTTGAGTACCTAGTTAAATTTAGTTTATTTGGAGTGTACCTAGTTCATTAGATTAGTTAGATCTGCTCCACATGTGATTAAATTTAGTTTATTTGGAGTGTACCTAGTTCATTAGATTAGTTAGATCGATTAATTTGTGTTATATATACATAATTTAGATCGATTATAACTAGTTAATTAGATCAATTAATTAGTGTTATATGTAATAGATTGATTAATTAGTATGTAGAACTTGATTTTAATTATCACAACCATTGAGTATGCAACTAATTAATTAATTAACAAAGATGATGTGACTATACATTTTAAAATAGTTTTCCACAACTTGAGTTTAATAATTATCTTGGTATGCATGTGAACACATGCTAATTTGTTGTGAATGCAGCAATGGATCCGGTGTGTCCCAGGTGTGGCGATAGCCGGATGCAACATGGTGGTCGAACAAGGGCAAAAATGGATGAGGACCAATCGCTTCTCCATTGTGCTTCGAGAGGAGTTCAGATCGAAGACGATATGTTAGTAGGAATAATTGATGATTTCATAACCAGTTGGCTTCTTACATGATATATAGATATGACTAACAAATGTCTGATCCCCCTCCCTTTTATTTTGTTAAGATCATCCCTTGCTTTGCAAGGATCGAGGTCCTTGAGATGCTGCAAGTTTCAGTACTTTAGCAGCCAACCATAATTGAGTTCAACCTTCAAACGGAAGAGCACTTCAATTTCCCGATTTTAATAAAAAATGAAAATGATCAAACATTTTTCAGTTGCCGTTGGTGGCGAAGATTGGCCAAGGCATACGAGCTAGATGTCGGGATGTGGATCAACATGTACATCATTGGTCAACAATATCTTCAAATCGGGCTGCGTTTGTCAACTATTCCAGTGCTACCCCGTTGTAAGATTTTATGAAATATACAGTTTTTTCGTGTTAACGCTTATTATTGTACTTGCTGTAACGACTTATCTTGCTTACATGTAATTTGGACAGCCTACTTCAACTTGTCCCGCGAAACTCATAGGATAGTAGACAGGAGGCATGCCACTGCAGGGACGACTCTTACTTGGCAAGAGCTGCACATCGTCGTAGAATTTGTGGCCAGCATCGAGGAACGCGTTCTGGATGCCCATGCTGGCCCATACAATGGGTCTTTTGTGCCATTCGTGCACATATTAAACAAGAGCAATGCTAAGAAGAAGCCACTCCTAGTAAGAATTGCATTGTGTTCTATGTCAACTTATTAATGTTTTATTTAAATCAAATATAGAGTACTTTTGCTCACTTGATATACATATGTACATGTGTGTTTATTATTTCTGTTTTGCAAAACAGAAACTCCCACGACGTGTGGTGCCTGAGCAAATGCAGGTTCAGCGCAGTGGTGACTTGCGAATTGTCATCTCTGACACGACTGACATGACAACCACCTACTCGACATCGCCAGAAGATGGATGTCTCGTCGTCAATGGGTGGAAAGAGATTCATGACATGTACATTAGCGAGGAAGGTGACAAGTTGATCGCCGTGCTGCACATGGGACAGGATGTTGGGCCAGTCCTATTCATGCGTGCCATCTATAACTGGGAGGCTGACGAGTAGGCTTCATGTTTTCGATGTGTTGTTATTAAGTCTACTTTATTGTTGTTGAACTCTTCTTGTTAAGTACATTGTGGACGAGTAGGCTTTGATAAGTACTTTGTTTTCGAATTGTTCTTTTTTAATTAAGCACATTATGTTTGTTTAAAGCTAAAGGTAGTACATAGCCTTTAAGTATTTGAATTATCCTATAACAATGTAAGATGATCAGTGTTTGTACTTTGCAATTAATTTCATCAAAAACACCAAACTAGATGTGCACGCTTGCTTTTTATATCACAAATTAGCACTAGCAGAGTGCCAAACAGCATACACGCTCGTAGTGGTCTACCACTAGCAGCGTTCCTAGCGGCGCGCACGCTGCTAGTGCACTACCACTAGCAGCAGTCGAAACAGGAAACGCTGGTAGATGTACCTATCTAGCAGCGGTTAACAGTGCACAAACGCTGCTAGCTTATTATCTTTATATAAGTATCCGGCGGGCGTGGGGAAATTCCCCAATCTCGCCCCTTCTCTGCTCGAACCCTAAGCTCGCCCCAGCCGCCGCCGCGTCGCGCCTTCGCCCCAGCCCCGCGTCGTGCCTTCGCCACCGCATCGTGCCTTCACCCCAGCCCCGCGTCGCGCATTCACCCGAGCCACCGCGTCGCCCGAGCCCTGTACCTCGCCGTGCCGCCGCTCATCTTTGAGGTTAAAATTACTACATTAGTTAGGGTTGGGTGATTTAGAAAGGTTTTGTGCTTAGATAGTTGTAAGTTGTTTAATTTTTGGCACAGTTAACTCTTGAACAATTGTTAGTTATGGGTGATTTAGATAGGCTTCGTGCTTAGATAGATGTAAGCTCGTTTTTTTGGCAACATTTACTCTTGCACAATAGTTAGTTCTAGTGGGTGATTATAGATAGGCTTAGTACTTAGATAGTTGTAAGTAGTTGTTTTTTTGACACAATTCATATTTAGCACCTGCCATATTTGTTTTCTTGCTTACATTTGCAATGTATATAAGACTGTAAAATTAAACCTAAAGTGTAATAAGAACTCAGCAACTTTTCATTAAGTGGTTTCATTTTTAGTAAGAATTGTTTGATTTGCAATGTATATTAAGACCGTGCAATTAAACCCAGAGTGTAATAAAAACTTAGCACCTCTTATCTGACTTGTGTGTTGACTTTTAGTCCGATGGGGCTCACTTTGTGATAGTTTGATGTTCTTGGAGGAATGGTACCGACTATTGTGATTAATCCTTGCACTGTTCGTACGTACTTCTTTCTCTGGCTCCCGGCAGGATTCAACTAATGTTTTCCTCGGCTGAGCTTGTCTTGTACTCCCTCCCATTGCAGCATAGTGGGTTTAGTACAAAGTTTTGTTTCTTCCTTCTTTTTTCCAATGCATTATTCCAAAGTAACTAGGCAAAATTTCGATTCAACTACCTGGGAGTGTGGAGTCATGGGGATGGAGGGAGGAGTGGGAGGGAGATTTAAGGTTTCGTTCGGTTAGCCCCTCCCCGGCAGGGAACAGGGCCCATTCCCTGTGGGTGAGCCCTGGCCGGGGTTTAACCCCGTCGATTTTTTACAGTGCATTCGGTTACACCCGCCCGGGATTCAATCCCTGCCAAATCCCTCCCAACTCCTTCCATTTTGACCGGGGTAAAAATCATCTTCTTCCTGCCGATGGAAAGAATCCCAAATCCTAAATCAGTACGTTGGATTTTTAGTCTGTGATACAAATCTTTCTGATACGTCTTGTCATCGACGAGGTTAGTAGGATGCAGAGAAGCTAATATGTCTTGGAAACTTGATGATATATTTCTTGTCAACTTCTTTGCATTGCATGTAGAGAGTTTTCGTCCATGTCCATGCCTACTAAGGCGGCAGGCCATGGAGCAAACATGGAGATCCAGATTACTTTTCGACCTGGATGCAACATACTATTTTGTACCAAACAAAATCTTCCTCCTTCCACACGAAATGAAATTCTGATGTTGTAAGTATCAAAGACCGAAAGAATTAATGGTGGTGTGGATAAAGGGGATATAAGTCGACAATCCATCAGGCCAATTGATAGATAACGTCTCCGTAGATTTCGAGAATTGACCAATGCGTAATTCACAGATCCTCTTATGCATGGGGATGCTAGTGCCTCCCGGCTCGGGCGGTGTGGACCATGGCGCAGCCCAGGTTAAGGTTTGTGGATTAAATCATGTGCTCTCGTTTGGCAGGAAGAAGACGATGGCGGACGGCGGCATGCACGTCAATGGGGCCGGTTCAATCTTGGAAATCAGATTACGATCAATCACTTATTAATTAGTATGGTGAAAAGACTGAACTAACCTTATGAATGAGCGGACAGATTTTATCGGTACTCCGAGTTTGCTTTATGGAGTACCAGGGTACCCGTAAAAAAGCTCAAGGAAAGAAATGCACTATCAGAATGAAATGGCTTCAACCTCAACACAAAAGGCTGCAACTCTCCATCCTAAATTATCAACCTCTGTACGAACAGATGAATTTCCATCTTTGACCCGAACGCCGCAAGGTGGAAAGGAACAAGAAGTAACGCAGGTTGTATCAGGCGAATCTAACACACCAGTTTCATCAGCAAATTCCGAGGAAACATCTGATAGTCTAAAAACTATGTTACGGAGAGCTAAGGAGAAAGGAAAGAATGGGGAAGAGAAGAAGGAAGACAGAGCTGGGAAGCGAAAGCGCAAGTTACCAAAATATCTCCAATCCCCTTTTTTGGTCGACAAACCCAAGAAACGTCTAAATCGTGGTGCGAAAGAAAGTAAGAGTAAGTTGCACAAAAAAATGGTTCTACATGTAATTATTTTCCATCTATTGCATTTACTAACCTCAATGAGCTCTATGTCTTGCAGGTCTATTCCGTGCAACAGACGTTCTGCATGATACAAATGCCTTGACCGCACAACACATAGAAGTGGACCTTCTTTATGTTCAAACACTATCAACGTCCAAGAAATATCAAAAAAATAATGTATTCCAGGATGCTAAGGGTGAAGAATTGAATGCGGTCAGGATTCAACAGATCATTGACCATGAGTACTTATCTGGCAATGTAAGTCTAAGTACTACCTTTTTACTGTAGTTGTCTGCTACTAGAGAACAACTACCACCATTACAGTTATAATTCTTTATGGAAGTCATCAATGCTTACGCGTCATACTTGTCTACCCGTGTTGGTACTGATCGGCACCTATCCACGACATGGAGGACACGCTAGCTAATAGAAAAGGAAGTCATTGGTATTAAACCTTCGAAGTCGCCCTACAACGACGACTTAGCAATAGAGGAATCGGCATCCCTTAGCAGAGCCATGGAGGAATATTTCGTACGGGATAAGGTAACAACGGTTGCTACAATGCCATGCACGAGAGTGCAACATACCAAAACAAAAAGATGGGTGAGTATATAATGCAACATAATCTCATTAGTACTTGTACAATGCCCTATTATTTGACCTCTAGCGTCTGTACCAGGCACTCGTGTGGACTATTCGTCCTGCGATGCATGGAACACTGGGACGGAGATTGAATGACAAGTCATATTTCCCAGGTCGGTATAATTTTTGTTATACAATTGCAACTATGCTACCATGTCATAACGTGCTCATTCTCAACACCTCTGATATTTATTTCAGAAAAAAATTGACGAATCCAAGGGCCGTATGGTAGCTGAAATAATTTTTACAACTACAAACCTGCTTTACAAGGTGAAAAACAAAATTCTAAAGATAGGTTTAGAATTTCTTAATGCCCATCATGCCTTTAATTATAAAGGGGTACGGACCGATCTCGAACGTTGATGTGTTTAGGGGGGTGTACTGAAGCAGAGGTATAATTTGTGCCATGTTCATATGCTATATGCTCTGGTAAATTACCTCGAAACGTATGGACTTGGATCATCACAGCTGGTAAGTAGTTTTTCTTTTTCTTTTTCGGAGACCAGCTGCTGTCAAATGATCTAAGCACGGGATCAATGGCTTGACCACTTGGCATTCTTGTGACATGCCCGGGCCTGTTTTTCCTTTCAGGCTTCCGGTTAACCACGTACCAATCAATAATCTTGCTGCTCGTTCTGGGAGTCGGAGAAGCGTGGGGGCCGTGACCAGTTAGTTTCTCGAATCTGCGTGAGAAAGCCCAAGCTAGCTAGTCACGCACGCAAATGATGGAGACGTGCAAGTCGCACTAGAAAAGGTGGTTGCCTTTTTCTTGCACGTACCTGTACATTCATGTTGCCATCACGCTGATGGGAGTGGCCTAGCGGGTAGCGGTTGCCCGCTAGGGAGCTGCCGCACTTTTCACCTTTGGCTTTTGGGCTGCTTTTGCCCCCTGTTCCCACCTCCCGCTCGTCTCATGGGGGTTAAGAAAGAAAAGCATTAAACTAATTATCTATAAGATTCAGAGATATTGAGAGAACTTTCAGAGATATTTATGAGAACTTTCAGATTTTTTAGAGAAAATTTCGAAAATTAGAACCTTTAGAAATTCCGGATGAACTTTCAAAAAGTTCCTACAACTTTCATGAAATTCCCAGACAACTTTCAGAAATTTGTGATGAACTTTAAAAAATATATCTGATTAACTTTTAGAAAATTACTGCACCTTTCAGAAATTTCCACACAATCTCCACAACTTTCTGAAAATTTCTCACAACTCAACTCCTTTTCACAACTTTCAAATGAACTTTCACAAAAAAAAATCCCACAACAATCGGTAATATTACACACAACTATCAGAAAAATCCCAAACAAAAATTCACAAAATCAGGGATGCCACCGCAGCGCCTGTCCAGCGACGGTAGCTGCAGACCTCGCCGCACCGTCGCCCCATGGGGCTCCGATGGCGTCGTAAAGCGCTGCAGCGCCCCACCGGCTTCGAGCATCTCGGCCATCGAGAAGAGGAATTTTCCATTGTGGAGAAATGAGGAAGGGGAGGTGAGGTGTTCGTCGGGGCTGGTCATGTCGAAGAATGGCCAGTGAAGTCGGTGACTCCCTCCGTCCATCTCTCTTCTCTCTCTCTGTTACTCTCAGGGGCGGACCCAAAATCCACCCAGCTAGATATGTTTCATCAGTCAAGTGTGTGGCACCTCCAAAATTCAACAAAATATTAGGGCACACCTAGGCAATGTCCAGCCTGCCCAACGTGGGCTAGCCAAACAGATCACGGCAAGCAAGCTGAGCTTAGTTATGTAGTGGATCGTGAGCCTGTGATGCCCTGCATGTACTACTTACTCGTGATCGCTTCTCCTACATTCTACTCTCCTGCAGGAGTAGTACTTTGCGAATGTCATTTAGGTTTCTGTCACTAATTGCAATTTACGGCATAAATTTAAGCTTTAGAATTCATGTTTCAGATTGTTTGTCCTTAATTTATAGAGTTAGGTTTTGTAAGTTCCATTTGATGGTGCTATTTGCTATTTGGAACCCCACTGAATTGCTAAACATATTCTTCCCCCCAAACAAATTGCTAAACATATTCATCTTACGCGCAAAGTTGCTTTATATCAGAGCAATGGATCATATATATGAGGACACCCGGTCATTTTTGTTGTAGGTCCGTCCCCTGGTTAATCTCTATTTTCTCTCACACGGGACGAGCAGACAAGATAAGGTGGAGAGAATAAGGAACAAGGATATAAGATTTGTGTGGTCTCCAGCCCCCCGCGTGAGAGAAAAAAGGACAGCACCATGACTTAATGCCAACGATTTGCAGACAATTGCGTGCCCCGCGAGCAAAGTCTCATTTTTGGCACTTGACCTTGACTGCTTCTATATGTGTCAATGCCGTCCACACAACTCATTATCTCAACAGCCACGTGAATACACAAATACTTTTATTTTGCATACGTTTTTGTAATTTTTATCTTTTTATTTTACAGTCAAATGTCAAAGTAGTACTTATTTTGGATGAGAATGCCATAGTAGTACTTGCAACTAGAGCAGTAAGTACTAATTTAGGCCATGGTAGTACAGAGATATATCATTACATAGACACAAAGAACATCATCTATATATTCTGACGTGCAAACGTCCTTGTGTACCAATTATATAGGCCTTTGTACAGGTTTTCCTCCTTTGTTTCCATCTATGTGCCCACGGACTGAACAGGAAGCTCATCAGCTGATATGTGACCAGCACCGTACAGTCACACAGAGAGAGAGAGAGAGAGAGAGAGAGAGAGAGAGATGATATTTGTGCATGCACCGGAAATATACAGACGAACAACACAGATGCATGCTTACAATTCGTAAGATACATACAGGTTCATCCAACATACTTACCCCGTTTATACTTTGGTTAATAGTTAGTCGAAATATAGATGCGTGACTTTTCTCCTTTGTCAAATGTGCCGAGAGATGTCTATGGCAATATTCCCCGGTTAACAATCTTTTTTGGAAGCAATAAAAAATGAAGGACCAGGCTGAACAACTAATTAAAACGTGGGCTCAATTCAAGGAGCCATGTGACTGGCCAGAAATTTTAACTTAAATTTTGTGCACTCTTCACATAGCAACCTAGAAACGATCTATTGGCCATGTACGTGTCCTCACATCCCAGGCCGACTTCGTACCAAGTCGAGATGTTAGAACATAATCGACTCAAGATACTTAACCATGTTACGGATGTATTATCTCCTTTATCAATCAGCCGCGTCTAAAGATATAATCTAGAAAAAAATTAGATTTTGTTTTTCAAAAGTTTAGAAAAATTGAGAACTTTAAGATACTTAACCATGTAGGTGGATTAAGGGATTTTCAGTTGGAGACATGGTAAGCCAAATTATTTTTTCTACACAGAATTATACTTTCCAGTATGGTCATTTCCATGTGTATCCAATCAGTCATACATTACTAAATATCTCTAGTGATTATAAATTTATAATAGGATCTTAAAGTTGCTAAAATAGTCTTGATGATATTGAGTAGATCAAGAAATTATTCTGGTTAATATATCTGTAAGTTATGAATGGAAAATGGGGATTTACTTAGACATGTAAAACTGCCATGGTTACTGGTATGCAACGCCTATGATTAGTCCTTTATTTCTCATCTTTCTGGAATCACATATTGCTTTCTTTTCGTGTATATTTACTTGCCTACTTCTACTTGAAATGCTCATTTCTAACTTATATGAACCATGAAACCACAGGTTGGGAAAGATGTCGCCCAGTGCTTAGATGAAGCGCTTGCTTGGTGTGGATTAAATATGCGAGTTACTGCACTGGTAGGTCTTACCCAACTTTTGTTGGCTTAACACTTCGATAGTTACTGCACTGGTAGCGGTTACCTGCTAGGGAGCTGTCGCACTTTACACCTTCGGCTTTTGGGCTGCTTTTGCCCCCTGTTCCCACCTCCCGCTCGTCTCATGGAGGTTAAGAAAGAAAAGCATTAAACTAATTATCTATAAGATTCAGAGATATTGAGAGAACTTTCAGAGATATTTGTGAGAACTTTCAGATTTTTTAGAGAAAAAATCGGAAATTTGAACGTTCAGAAATTGCGGATGAACTTTCATAAAATTTCCACAACTTTCAGAAATTTGTGATGACCTTTAAAAAAAATTGATTAACTTTTAGAAAATGACTACAAGTTTCTGAAAATTTCTCACAACTTAACTCTTTTTTCACAACATTCAAGTGAACTCACAGAACATTCGGTAATATTACACACAACTCTAAGAAAAATCCCAAACAAAAATTAACAAAATTAGGGGGCGCCATGGCACCGCCTCGCCGGTTTTGTCCAGTGACAGTAGCTACAGCCCTCGCCACACCGCCACGCCACGCGGCTCCGACGGCATCGTCCAGCGCTGCAGCGCACCGGGCAGCACCGAGCTCGCCGCGCTCCCGTGGCCCCACCGGCTTCGAGCATCTCGGCCATCTGGATGCGGAATTTTCCATTGTGGATAAATAAAGAAGGGGAGGTGAGATGGTCGTTGGGGCTGGTGACGTCGGAGAATGGCCGGCGAAATCGGAGACTCCCTCCGTCCATCTCTCTTTTCTCTCTGTGTTACTCTCAGGGGCGGACCCAAGTAAACCCAGACGGAGTCATTGGCTTAGTTGTAAATAGCGCGCTATGCCTCTTAGCGGCGGACCTCTTCTAAACGCTATAGCGTGCTATAGCGTGCTATTTAAAATGTTTGTTCATGTGTTTGGACCAAAGAGCCTTAGCGCGGGACCTCTTCTAAATGCTATAGCGCGCTATTTAAAACCACTCATTGGGCACCGGGTCGAAAATTCACTCAGCTAGATATGTTTCATCAGTTTAGTGTGTGGCACCTCCAAAATTCAACAAAATATTAGGTGACACCTAGGCAATGTCCAGCCTGCCCAACACGGGCTAGCCAAACGGAGCACGGCAAGCAAGCTGAGCTTAGTTTTGTAGTGGATTGTGAGCCTGTGAGGCCCTGCATGTACTACTTACTCGTGATCGCTTCTCCTACATTCTACTCCCCTGTAGGAGTAGTACTTTGAGAATGTAATTTAGGTTTTTCTCGATAATTGCATTTTACGACACAAAATTAAGCTTTAGAATTCAAGTTCCAGATTGTTTTCCCTTAATTTATAGAGTTAAATTTTGTAAGCTTCTATTGATGGCGCTATTTGTAATTTGCTACCCCACTGAATTGCTAAGCATATTCTTTCACAAAAAGTTTTTGCTAAACATATTCATATTACACATAAAGTTGCTTAATAATAGGGCAATGGATCATATATATGAGGATACCCTGTCATTTTTGTTCTAGGTCCGCCCATGGTTACTCTCTATTCTGTCTCACACGGTACGTGCAGACAAGATAAGGTGGCGAGTATAAGGAACTAGGAGATAAGATTTGTGTGGTCTCCTGCCACCCGCGTGAGAGAAAAAAGGCTAATTTTTTTTAAATAATACATTTTTTTTATAAATTACAGAAATAATATACAAATTTGAAAATTTTCAAAAATATGACCCAGTCGGTTGGGGCTAAGCCGACTGGATCCAGTCGGCTTAGGCTAAGCTGATAGGGTCCAGTCGGCTTAGCCTAAGCCGACTGGATGCTAATCCCTGCTGTTGAGGTGGATTAGGCACTAATCGGCTTAGCCTAAGCCGATTGGATCCAGTCGGCTTAGCCTAAGCCGACAGGTCCTGCTGCTACAGTAAAATCGAAAAAAAAATAGAAAAAAAGTCAAAAAAATCTGAATTTTTTTTGTGTGAAACATTGATGTTTTCCCCACATGCCTGCAAAATTTCATCACCAGATGACATTCATGGAAAACGTGGCAAAAAAAAACAAAATCGATGCTACTTTTTGGAGCATCGATTTTGTTTTTTTTGCCACATTTTTCACGAATGTCATCCGGTGATGAAATTTTGCAGGCATGTGGGGAAAACATCAATGTTTCTCACAAAAAGTTCAGAATTTTTCGAATTTTTTTGCTATTTTTTTCGTTTTTACTGTAGCAGCGGGAGCATGTGAGCTCGGGAGGAGAACTGCGTTATGCCCATCATCATGGTCACTATCCCAGTTGGATTCAGACATAGACATATCGGACGTACTAGAAGCTGATCATCCGGCGACCAGACGACCCGTGATGTCGGCATCACGCCGGGCGACATCTTCGTCACGCTCACCGAGATCATCCAGAAGGCCCTCGCTGCTGCCTACTACCCGGCAAAGATAATCGGGGCCATCGTCGAGCTCCTCCTCAACTTCTTCGCCCTCAACGGAGGCCTACTCGGCATCGTATGGAACATCATCAGATGTACGTATTCACATATATTAACCATCTTGATCCTAACTAACTCATGCACTATCAACTTGAAATGGGAGCATAACACAAATTGAGACGAATATGTGTACATGTGCACGACGCCAAGCTGATGATCGACTTCAGTTTAGCTGAACTTGATTTAATTTGAGTCACAAAATAAATTTACTATGTACAAACATGTGGCGTGTTTATAATAACTATAATCAAGTAAATAAGTAAAGGACCAACAAATTGACGACGTCCATATATAAAGGTATAGAACCATGTATGAAAGGATAATGACTGCATGAGGTAAGTTTATGTACATGGACGACCCAGAACGACATGTGTGATCCTCTCTCTCTCTCTCTCTCTCTCTAAATTATATTGTTGAATTCGTATTTGAATGTAGTTTTCAATGATAATATTTTTGCTACGTATAACTTATAATTTATTTTTTAAGTCACGGCTAAAATATGACCTAAAATATGAGTGGACTAGTAAACCCGGACGGAGGTGGTAAAATGCTAAACTTACTGGAGATTGGATTACTAACCACCCCCAACCACCCCTCCAAACCAAACCCCACCAAAAAAAATTCACTGTTACTGCCAGGAATTTCACCGTAGGCCCTCACTGATATATTTTGGTGTGAGAAATGACCAAGTCACATTTAACTCCTACATCATTTGATTTTACATGAAGATTTGTGCAGGGTTTTTCTTTTTTTTCTTTGATTAATTAAATTATGTAGAAGTTAGATGAGACTTTCTTAGTTCTCATCTAGATGGTAATTAACAAATTCGTTATTGTTTGGCAAACTAGTAGGGATTTTTTTTTCCAACTGCATACCAATATTTTCTTCTAAGCCATGTAACCATGTATATTAGCAGACAAATTTAAAGTTTGAATGAATATCCAAGGAGCATTACATTTATTTATCTAATAAGTTTATGTGTGCGGTGATTTGCAGTTCAATTTCGTGGGGTTCTACAATGTTTTTTTTTGCCACGTTTTCCACGAATGTCATCTGGTGATGAAATTTTGCAGGCATGTGGGGAAAACATTAATGTTTTCACACAAAAAAATTCAGATTTTTTTGACTTTTTTTCTATTTTTTTTCGATTTTACTGTAGCAGCGGGACCTGTCGGCTTAGGCTAAGCCGACTGGATCCAATCGGCTTAGCCTAAGCCGATTAGTGCCTAATCCACCTCAACAGCAGGGATTAGCATCCAGTCGGCTTAGGCTAAGCCGACTGGACCCTATCAGCTTAGCCTAAGCCGACTAGACCCAGTCGGCTTAGCCCCAGCCGACTGGGTCATATTTTTGAAAATTTTCAAATTTGTATATTATTTCTGTAATTTATAAAAAAAATGTATTATTTAAAAAAAATTAGCAGAAAAAAGAGGGTGGGCACCATGAATTAATGCCAACGATTTGCAGCCGACTGCTTGCCCAGCGTGGGCGGATATCCGCAGAGAGCAACGCTGCATTTTTGAGCATTTTGGAAGCTAATTTTAACATTTGTGTTAACTGTTTTTCTATTTCATAGCTGACTAATTTTCTCATAAAATATCATCAACCATAATTGCATATCATTAAATGTAAAACTACTGTCTTAAAAGTGTGTAATATTTTATGAATGTTATGGCGGTTGAGTGTTGATCCAAAGACACATGTGACATCCAAAAAGATGCCAGGTAACTTACAAATAAACAAAAGTGTGCTTTCTATTTTTTTACCCCCTTAACTTTGACAATCTCTTACTCCATTTAAAAAAATATTGTCATATTTACCCCTCAACTACGATCTTGTGATATATTTTACACATTTTTATTATTTTACTCAAACTGACAAGCTGCTCCTCAGCTGCCACATCATTCTGGCATGCATGTGGATACAGCTTGTCAATTTGGGAAAAATAATAAAATAGGATAAAAACTATCATAAGGTCACGAGTAAAATGTAAAATGTGTCAAGATTTTTAAATAGAGTAAAAATTGTCACAATGCTACGACTAGAAGGTAAAACGTGGAATATGGTCTTAAACAAGTTTTTGTGAAACATATATTGAAAGAACGATTTGCAGCAGACTGCGTACCCGGCGAGCAAAGTCGCATTTTTGGCACTTGACCTTGACTGCTTCCATTTGTGTCAATGCCATCCACACAACTCATTATCTCAACAGCCACGTGGATACACAAATACTTTTATTTTGCATACATTGTTGTAATTTTTATCTTTTTATTTTACAGTCAAATGTCAAAGCAGTACTTCTTTTGCTCGCAAAAAAAAGTAGTACTTCTGTTGGATGGGAATGACATAGTAGTACTTGCAACTAAAGGAGTAAGTGTACTACTTTAGGCCATGGTAGTACAAAGATATATCATCACATAGACACAAAGAACATCATCTATATATATTCTGACGAGCAAAAGTCCTGTTGTACAAATTATATATGCCTTTGTACAGGTTTTCCTCCTTTGTTTCCTTCTATGTGCGCACTGACTGAACAAGAAGCTCATCAGCTGATGTGTGACCAGCACCGTACTGTCACATACACACAGAGAGAGAGAGAGAGGGAGAGAGAGAGAGAGAGAGAGAGAGAGAGAGAGAGAGAGAGAGAGAGGGAGAGATGATATTTATGCGTGCACCTGACATATACAGACGAACAACACACATGCATGCTTACAATTCGTTACCCTAGTCATCAAACCCGTGCACCTGCACGGGCTAGTAAATTTTGTTATTTAAACGTATGGACATTCGGGACGCTATTTTGATCAGTGTAGAAGTATTTATTTTCTGATTTGCTATAGGAAAAAAAATTGAGTTAAACGACTCCATCCACTTGTGAATGTACTGTTTGCATGCATACCCTTTCCAACTATCAATTGTGTCACAGCTATGTGTGTGATATTCTTGTTGTGTGACGCCCACGCCCCAGGAACTTTGGTTTTATAATAGATGTAACACTGTTCCAGTTTTATAAAGGTTGTATCTGTATTGGTGGCTATAGTGTTGCAAATTTAAAATTCGGTGGATGCATCATTTGTTTCCCTTTTTCCCACAAATTATGATGGAGTTTGGTGTTATGGTTTAGAGACACTGAGCATGCCGTCGGTAACAAATTTACATTTATAATATCATATTGTTTTCGAGATCATATTTACATAAAATATTCATGCAAAATGTTTTATCGGGAGTACACGAGGGTATTTATTTCCCCTCATGATAAATAGTGAATCCATGCACTGTTTTCTGTCCGGATAGATGTGATACTAACCCATTTATATTACATGAAATGCGACTGTAATAATTTTTTCTTAGATTTTTCTCTTAAACTACATCAGATAGATGATATGATTTTTTTTTTATTAATGTTTAGATTTTGAGAAAAAGTGAGGATTCTAGTTATTTTTAACTGGGGACACCCATACCTAATTGTGTGTGTGCATGGGATCTTTCTCACAGACGATACATATGGAAGGCTTAGTTTTGTTACCTTGTAGGAATGTAGTTATCATACCTTGTGCCAAAGTATCAGCAAATCCCACGCGATGCAGCCAGATATATGAACCAACCAAATATAGCAACTTCTCAGTTCTCACCACCAGCCATATACATGCTTCATGCAAAAAGCAGTAAATTAAGTGACGAATTTTCCCAACCAAAATCTAAAGCACACCCAAGATAATAATCAAACCTCCAGCTTGTTAGCATGTACGCGTAGATGAAACTTGCTTGAGACAATTACCTTTGCCTGCATCTAGAGCCAATGGATGCAGTCGATCGCCACGTACATACATGACCAAAGAAACCCACGGAGCTGCCACATGCCAGTACTCGTCATGGGCGTCCTCAGCACTTCACCTCGTCGGGCAACGGTATGCTCATTAACGTCTTGGCTCTCCAAGCGCCACTCCGTCTTCTTCAGGACCGATCTGCAGATTTTCTTGTTGTTAAAGTACTATATGCGCCTAGTGTTTTTCTTTATTCCTGGGGATTGCTCGTTAGGAGCCATAGAGTTTGGTCTTGTGTCTGCCATGGACATATGTCGTGGGCAACATCATTATCTATTTTTTAGGTCATATTATTTTTTTGAATTGAATCATTCATTACTATTTACATAAAACATTTGAAGTTCTTTCTTCAGGAATACATGCAGACATTCATTTTCGATTGATGATAATGAGCAGATCCTGGAACAATGTTCTATCAGCAAAGATGCGATATTCAAGCCACATATATGCATAGTTATATAGATGTGATATTCAAGCCACATATATGCATAGTTCTTTTTTCAGGAATACATGCAGACATTCATTTTCGATTGATGATAATGAGCAGATCTTGGCACTATGTTCTATCAGCAAAGATATGATATTCAACCCACATATATGATACTGAGCAGATTCTAGCAACAATATCTACGTCAATAGATATTGTTGTACTTTTTTCTTAGTTTTTTCTGTTACACAACATCAGATTATAGTTATTTTATATTGGCAACACATATATGCATATCGGTATATCAATAATTGTGTGTGTGTGTGTGTGTGTGTGTGTGTGTGTGTGTGTGTGTGTCTCATCTTTCTAATGGCTGACAGACATAAGGCTTACTTTTATTACCTTGCGTTAGTATATTGGCATGGAGATTTCAGGATATAATCATTCTTAATATTTATTTCTCCTAATTGAGAAAAAAATAGAGACATGTGTGTAGTTATCATACCTTGCATCAAAGTATCAGAAAATTTGACGCATGCATCCAATCATCAGAACTACACAAATCTAAAGCACACATTGAGTAATATTAAACCTACTTGATAGTTGATACAATACCTTTGTCGGCATCTGGTGGTACGATGCAGCCGGCCTGTGCAGTTAGACCAAAGAATATATTGGAGCTGCTGGCCTGTTGCCGGCCAGTACTCTCCATCATCTCTTGGCATGCACCTTTTAAGCACTTCACCTCGTCTATTGGATGCTATTTGTAATTTGGTACCCCACTGAATTGCGAAGCATATTCTTTCACAAAATGTTTTTGCTAAACATATTCATATTACACACAAATTAAAGTTGCTTAATAATAGGGCAATGCACCATATATATCAGGATACCCTGTCATTTTTGTTCTAGGTCCGCCCATGGTTACTCTCTATTCTGTCTCACACGGTACGAGCAGACAAGATAAGGTGGCGAGAACAATGAACTAGGAGATAAGATTTGAGTGGTCTCCAGCCACCCGCGTGAGAGAAAAAAGAGGGTGGGCACCATGAATTAGTGCCAACGATTTGCAGCCGACTGCTTGCCCAGCGTAGGCGGATATCCGCAGAGAGCAAAGCCGCATTTTTGAGCATTTTGGAAGCTAATTTTAACATTTGTGTTAACTGTTTTTCTATTTCATAGTTGACTAATTTTCTCATAAAATATCATCAACCATAATTGCATATCATTAAATGTAAAACTACTGTCTTAAAATTGTGTAATATTTTATGAATGTTATGGCGGTTGAGTGTTGATCCAAAGACACATGTGACATCCAAAAAGATGCCAGGTAACTTACAAATAAACAAAAGTGTGCTTTCTATTTTTTAACCCACTTAACTTTGACAATCTTTTACTCCATTTAAAAAAATATTGTCATATTTACCCCTCAACTATGACCTTGTGATATATTTTACACATTTTTATTATTTTACTCAAACTGACAAGCTGCTCCTCAGCTGCCACATCATTCTGGCATGCATGTGGATACAACTTGTCAATTTGGGAAAAATAATAAAATAGGATAAAAACTATCACAAGGTCACGAGTAAATTGTAAAATGTGTCAAGATTTTTAAATAGAGTAAAAATTGTCACAATGCTACAACTAGAAGGTAAAACGTGGAATGTAGTCTTAAACAAATTTTTGTGAAATATATATTGAAAGAACGATCTGCAGCAGACTGCTTACCCGGCGAGCAAAGTCGCATTTTTGGCACTTGACCTTGACTGCTTCCATTTGTGTCAATGCCGTCCACACAACTCATTATCTCAACAGCCACGTGAATAGACAAATACTTTTATTTTGCATACGTTGTTGTAATTTTTATCTTTTTATTTTACAGTCAAATGTCAAAGTAGTACTTCTTTTCCTCGCAAAAAAAAAGTAGTACTTCTGTTGGATGAGAATGACTTAGTATTACTTGCAACTAAAGGAGTAAGTACTACTTTAGGCCATGGTAGTACAAAGATATATCATTACATAGACACAAAGAACATCATCTATATATATTCTGACGAGCAAAAGTCCTGGTGTACAAATTATATAGGCCTTTGTACAGGTCTTCCTCCTTTGATTCCTTCTATGTGCGCACTGACTGAACAAGAAGCTCATCAGCTGATGTGTGACCAGCACCGTACTGTCCCATACACACAGAGAGAGAGAGAGAGAGAGATGAGAGAGATGAGAGAGAGAGAGAGAGAGAGAGAGAGAGAGAGAGAGAGAGAGAGAGAGAGAGAGAGAGAGATGATATTTATGCGTGCACCTGACATATACAGACGAACAACACACATGCATGCTTACAATTCGTTACATATATACAGATTCATCCAACATACTTACCCCGTTTGTACTTTAGTTAATAGTTAGTCAAAATATAGATGCGTGACTTATATCCTTTGTCAAATGTGCCGAGTGGTGTCTATGGCAATATTCCCCGATTAACAACCTTTTTTGGAAGGAAGAACAAGCTGAACTACTAATTAAAACGTGGGCTCAATTCAAAGAGCCATGTGACTGGCCAGCAATTTTAGCTTAAATTTTGTGTACTCTACACATAGCAACCAAGAAATGATCTATTGGCCACGTACGTGTTCTAGTATCGCAGGCCGACTTCATACCAAGTCGAGATGTTAGAATATAATCGACTCAAGATACTTAACCATGTTACCGATGTATTATCTCCTTCATAAATGAGCCACGTCTAGGGGAATAATCTAGAAAAAAATAGATTTTTTCTTTCAAAAGTTTAGAAAAATTTAGAACATGCCAACAAAAGTTATTAAAAAATATGGGAATTCTGTAAATAAATAATGAAAAGAAAACCTTTAATAACTTTGCCAAATTCTACGGTTTTCCATAAAAATGACTAGGCTACTCGCAATTGAAATTATAATTATATAATGGCTTAATTTCCCCCATAGAAAGGAACGGTCGACTCGATAATTCCATCCTTCAAGATGTGGTGGTCTCGATAGAATGTCTAAAAAAAATTGTGCCTGAAAGCATGGATTGCACATATAATATTTTCCTAATTGATTATCCAAGACAAATATCTTATGATTACAATAAATGAGAACATTATAAAGACGTCGCCCGCGCATGTCGCGGGCCACTGTACTAATTATTTATAAGGCCAACAGCTTTCTGCCCCCTTCTTTATTGCACATGTAATGCAGTTCGACAGGGATGAAGAAGGTGTATACTATGCCATTGTATGCCATTGATCTCGCAGCAATGAACTTTAGAGTCTTGAGGGTTGAAGTTGGTGTGGGCTCTGTAATCGTTAATCAGAAGGTTGAAATTCAGGCTATCCCTGAGGAATTAATGGGTACAAGTCAGGTACTTGTCTTACTGTATTGTTTCTATGTTTGTATGATATGTTTTTGCAGCATGTCTTTGAGTTTTATTTCAGCTGCAGGATTTATTCAACTTTGGTGCCTTGACACTAAAGAATTTTGTTGAAAGAGGAGATAGAAAAGATGAACAAAAGCCACTTGGTTTTACATTTTCTTTCCCTTTTAGACAAAATTCAGTTTCTTCAGGGCCATTAATTAGGTGGACTAAGGGATTTTCAGTTGGAGACATGGTAAGCCAAATTATTATTTTCCATACAGAATTATACTTTCCAGTATGATCATTTCCATGTTATCCAGTCAGCCATACATTACGAAATATCTCTAGTGATTATAATAGGATCTTAAAGTTGCTAAAATGGTCTTGATGATATTGAGTAGATCAAGAAATTATTCTGGTTAATATATCTGTAGGTTATGTTTAGGAAATGGGGATTTACATTGACATGTAAAACTGCCAAGGTTGCTGGTATGCAACACCTATGATTAGTCCTTTATTTCTCTTCTTTCTGGAATCACATATTGCTTTCGTTTCGTGTATATTTACTTGCCTACTTTTACTTGAAATGCTCATTTCTAACTTATATGTGTTGGCGCAGCACCTCCATGCTGCCACGCCGCACGCAGCGCCTCCGTGGCTCCCGGACTCACCGCACGCTGCCTCCGCGTCCGCCATGAACGTCGCAGCGCCGCACACCTCCATGGACCGACACACGGTCCGGAGCTTCGCGCAGCCACCAACGAACGCCGCCATCGCCGGCACGCCTCCGGCACGACGAACCGCGCCCAAGACAACCAAGCTCATGATACCAAATGTTGGCGCAGCTCTCTCACACACATTTGGACGGAGGTAGAAGAAGTATGAGATAGCAGAGTTTTTTTTCCGGCCGCACGTACAGCCCTTTTTTCTTTTATCTCAACCGGGACACACAACGCCCTCGATCAGTTCACAGAGGGAGGGATTTATACATGCATGCATACGCAACGCCACACCCTCCACTCTGGCCAGCTCGTCCGATCTGCACGCCCTTACCTGCGCCCACGACGCGCTCATAGGCGCACGACGCGGCCGGGCTCCAACGGATCGCAAGGACTCCTACTGCATGCAGCTCGTCTACGCTACGTACGCGGCAAGTTGCAGACCGACTCCAGTGCACACACGCCCACCAACTCTGATCGCCACACGATCAACACACACGACGCACGCACACAACGTACAAACATACGTGATCGTGACCCAGCTCGTGGACCCGACCAGGCGCACCGACGCCGGTCGCACCGCCACGGACCCGACCTGACGCACTGACGCCGGTCGCACCGTGCTCCGTCACGACTTATTCCCAACAGTATGAACCATGGAACCTCAGGTAGGGAAAGATGTCGCCCAGTGCTTAGGTGAAGCGCTTGCTAGGTGTGGATTAAATATGCGAGTTACTACACAGGTCTTACCCAAATTTTGTTGGCTTAACACCTCGATAGTTACTTTTATACTGTCATTCAGCTAAGAACCACATATAGCTGACTTGGTGTACTTTCGATTATTGTGTGTCCACTACTGGTGCTGATACCTGTAATTTTTGGGTAGATACATTTTCAAATATAAAAATAGCTGATGCTCAATATTTAGGAGGATAGAAAGGGAGAACTGAAGGATTATCTCTTAGATATGGCAGATTGTCTATCAAAAAAATAATTAGGTCATAGTTGTTAGGTTGCTTGAAGCCCTGGTCTTTGCTGGTTGTAATATTCTCAGGGAGATAGGAATGACTAATAAAATTAGTTAAACAAAGAAAAAGTGACTAGGTGTTGCTTTATCCTTATGTCTTAGATAGCCATCCATCTGCCATTTATTTTATGGTAGGGTGCTGGAACTCAAAAGCTCAGTAATTGGCCTTTGAGATACTTTGTTTCACAGCATTTTATGTTTAAATGTGAAACATTAACTTGCATATTTGGTTTCACAGCATTCTACTGATGTCTTTTGCCATCTGATGCTGCCGTAAATTACCATTGGTGGTTTTTTTTGCGTAAGAAAAAACCACCAATGGTAATTTACGCATGTATGATCAGAGTAGCATTTTAAAATCCCAAAATATCTTTGCCTGATGCCATGCCTTCCTTTTACTGTTCTGTATTTTAGGATGGCAGAATATTAATATAATTAACCTAATTATGCAAATTTGTTTTTCCAGTCATATATTTCATTCAGTCTCAAAGCTATCACTAAATAACTCCTTCATGCCATGCATGTTCTGTTATGCTTCTTGTATTTCTGAAAAAAAATGTATATTGTCATTAGCACCTTTTAAATGATTATCTTTTATGTTAATTTTGTACATAGGTCAACAATACTGTGGGGACATTAGTTCTAGGGCATTATTATGACGAGGATACAGTGGCTGCTGTGATCATCGGGGCTAGCACCAATGCGTGCCATATCGAACGCACTGATGCAATTATCAAGAGTCAGGGTCTTCTTCCAAACTCTGGAGGAATGGTATTTTTCATCTTTATATATAGTTGTCCTAATTTATTAGATGAAATGTTCCTATGAACAAAGGAATTATTATGCAAGTCTCTTACGACAAAGCATTTTATCCATCAGATAGTAAACATGGAATGCGGGAATTTTTAGTCATCACATTTGCCAAGAACTCCTTATGACATCTCTTTGGATGATGAGACACAAAATCACAATGATCAGGTAAGTAGGCTATGCAAATTTCAATCCTATTGCATCTTTGTATTGTTGTTAATAGGGTGAAACTTGCGAGTCTTTGATACATGGCTTCGAGAAAAATGATCTCAGAGATATACCTTCGGGAAATTGCATGACGGGTACTCCATAGAAAGGCCCAAGAATCAGATGTTTTCGGTGATTCTTCCGATAGTCTATCAACCTCTTTCATTTTGAGGTATAGTCACGCTTTAAATATTTGTTTCTCCCAAATTTGTATGTGTTATGGAGAAGGGACAGTAGAACTCATCATTACATTGTACTACAATTAGATGAATATTTCCCATATTACTGGCATAGGAATGGCTGGTTTGTAGTTTGTTAGCACTGACAACAAATTCCAACTGAATACTATGTACTACAATTAGCAGAATATTTCTTGGAAGATTACTCCTGTCTAGGTTATGTTGCATTGTTACTTATCTGCTTAGCCGAGTCATCATTTATCAAGCTGCATTTTTACTGTAATATTTTAACTTTGACTAGTAGCATTTATTGTATCTATTCTCTAACATCCTTTTATGTTCCAGCACACCATTTCTGGCTGCAATGCGCGAGGATGTATGATTCACCAGATCTGAGCGAAGTCAGAAGGATACTGCAAGAACATCGGAAGGTTAGCTTTTCGCCGTGGTACACCTTGTGTACTTACTCTGGCATAAATACTATGCTGTTGCTCTAACATCAATCCTGTATTTTCCAAGGCATGCAACTCCCTTCTCATCTTTTGATTGTTCCCATTCCAGATCCCCTCTATCCCTCTGAAAACTCAGAGGCTGGTCTTCAAAATCTGTGACATCGTCAGCCACAGAGATGCCCGTCTTGCCGCCGCTAGCATCGTGTGTATACTGAAAAAGCTGGGCCGAGACGGTAGCGGCAACGCAGCCTCCTCGAGCAGAAGAAGAGAGAGCAGCCATAGAAGATAGTGTTCATGATCGAGGGCAGCTTGTAGGAGGGCTATCCGGTGTTCAAGGAGTAAATGGATGAAGCCCTCGTGGAGGACCAACTATTAAGGACAGCTACTCTCCGCTTGCCCCCGCATCGCTCCAAGGGGCGGCTCGGGAGGCCAAACGCTAGCTGCCACCCCTCACTCCCCGTCCTCATCTTCTCCTTGCCGCCGCCGGAAGGATGCCGGTGGGCAAAGCCCTCATCGGAGGATGGCGGCGGCAGGGACGCTTCCTTGTGCTCGAGTCGGCAGGTGGTGCCAGAGAGCTCGGACGACGAGCGGTGGATTGGCGGTGGCTTAGGTGGATGTGGTGCGGCGGGGGACAGCGGCCTCAGTGGCTCTGGCTCTGGGGCGCTGCATGACAGGCATGCCCAGTGTGGGGAGGCATGGGATGCAGGGGTCACGGGTCCTCAGGAGGGAGGGCCAGTGGAGGAGGGAGCTGAGGTCCAGGCAGGGAAGAGAAGGTTTGGCTTGTCCAGTGGAGGGCGGCGGTGGACGCAGTGTGGAAAGAAGTGGTGGATCTGACCAACTCTGGCCCCGGGGTGCTGCGGGGCAGGTGGTCAGATCTGGTTATAAGCATGACGGACTTCCAATGTGGCTTGGCGGACTTCCAAGGTGGGTCAGTGCTGGGCAAGGCCTAGAGGACTTCCAATGTGGCTTCTCAGCATTGGTTTTGTTTTGTGGCTTGGAACGAAAGTCTTGGCTGACTTTCTTGGTGCGAGCGACGGTGGTCTCTTCACGTCATTCCATCCTTGGTGGTGTCGTCGTGAAGCATCAGCACCATCCCATCCATCCGGGGTAAAATCTTGACTCGTCTTACCGGGTCAGATATTGGCGACGTCGTTGATGTCATTCCCTCATTGGAGGTGTGGTCTTTGTCGTCATGTGTTCCCATAGTTAGCACGTGATCCAATGCTGCGTTACCAGTAAGGCCCGATAGCTTCGGGTGTGGTCAAGGTTCGGGCGGTGCTGCCACCGAGTGTGGTGGCTTGTCGTCTTCTGAGGTTATGGGGAGGCCGAGGACCGTTTCCCTTCGGTGTTGGCTTTTCTCCCCAGCGGCCGGGAAGTGAAAGTTGTAGTGCACCCTGGTAGTGCTGGTTTCATTTTGGCAGCCTTCCAGACCTAGTTTAACTAGGTTCGGTGGCCGTAGATATAGGTGGTTTTTGCCCCGTTTCCCTATAATTAACTAAGCTTTGTTAGGTTTTTGGATCCGGCTTTCCTTATAAACTGGATCAACACTATTCTTCTTGTGGAAATATTGGAACCCACGCCCTCTCGACTATGTTTGTTCGAAAAGAAGCCCTGGTGGAGATCCTGGGTGAGGAGGTGGCGCGGACAGTAACGCTGAGGGTGACGGTGGATGGATCGAGGACCGATGCTGCTCTACTCGCCACAGTACATTCGTTGAATAGGCAGCAACAAGGAGGTTCCATATAGTGGATCAGAGACATGGTAATACAGACATGCCATACTTCTTAGGAATTTGGATATTATTTGTTCAATTAGCAACACCAACACACCCGTACATGCCTCAAATTCAGATGCCTACATTAGTGTAAGAAGACAGGGAAACTAAAGACTTGGGGAATGCATGTGGAATTGCTCATCAGCACTTAGTTTGCTATTATTCAAGAGGAACATTCCATTGACTTGTGAGCTTGCCTAAATAGCACCCAACACATTACAACTTTGTTAGCTACTGATCAGCCTATGCCTTTAGATTAACAAGTGTGCTGTATTATGAGGCTTACATGACTTGGGATTAGTAATTCTTTTTCTATGCCGATTTCGAAAAAGAATGGATACGGTCCTACACATACGCGAGAAAGGTAATCAAAAAATAAAGAAGGCGGGTTCTTCTATCTTTTATCACCTATGAGCTGTGCGAGATGAAAGTTTCATGCACGTTTGGGGAGACAATGGGCACCCTCATTACAGAGAAGCGGTAGATCATGATCTTTTCCTAGTGTGTTGATGACATGCACACATATGGTACCCTCATTAGATAGAAGCAGTAGACCACGATTTTTTTCCTAGTGTGTGTTGATGACATGTCTCCATCAACGTCGTCACCGTCTTCGGCTTTCATCGTCTTGCTTTCTTCTCTTTCAGCTTCCATGCTCAGACTTTTTAACCATGCGATTTCACTAAAGGCCAAGCGCTAGAAGTGGCCCACCCAACTACTACTACTACTACTACTACTACTACCACTACTACTACAACTACTACTACTACTACTACTACTACTACTACGTGAGTGTGCGCCTACCCTACTACTACTACTTGGACGTCGTGAACCACTTCCTCCCCGACTCGCACTACTCTTGCCGTTCCGATCCGCCGGCCTAGGGATTCCGGGCTAGTATCCGCCCCTTTTCGTCACGGATTGCAACACTGATTTGACTGCTGTGCTGTTTTCTGCCCTTGCTGTCAACCGGTGGAAGTGAGGCCAATAATCGGCTCATCGGTAGTTTTAGGCCACTGTCCCATCATCTTCTTCTTTTTTTCTCAAACACGCCCCCAAAGCGTGTGTTATATTTCATAAGAAGGCGAAACCCGAGAAGGAGCGAGTACAAGCACATCTAAAACGAAAAGAAGAAACGAACCCATCATCACCATCTTCCTTTAGTCTTCAATCAGCTTATCCCTTTGCCATGAATGACATTACAACTGGTACATTGCATGTGTTTTTTTCACAGTCCATAGCCAGTGATGAATAAGCTGGAATTGAATGCTTGTGTATGGTCAGATCAAATGAGTAGTTTCAGTCTGTAATACTCAGAGCTAATGCCTCTAATAAGGTCAGGAGTAATGTCCGTTAGATGAACGTAACAGTGATGATTATGTCGCTGAAATTCACATGTAGTGTGGAATTGTCATTGATAGGCGACGCTTCTGGTGGTAGTTGCCAAAGTGTATCATTGCAGGCAGCTTTTGTTGGTTCTGTCTAAAATGATACAGGTAGATTTAGACAGGTTTGTGTGACATCTGGACATCAATCATACTTACATCCTGTTCTCTGAAGTTTCATAGAATTTTCTTTTTTGAATTCTGATGTACTAAATCACAGCTATTATTTCCACTTATTTAGATGATATTGCTCGCCAACTGTTATCTGTTGCTAATTAGCTCGGCAATGACCATTTTAAGGTTGGCGCTTTTAATATGCAACAACTTAGTTGCCAGTTGCCACTACTAAGGATGTTATTCAGTGAATTTCGATTCGAGAGATCATGGATCTGCTTATTCAGAATTGTTGCAGGATGATTAGTTTCTCCACCTTTTCCTAACAGCTTAAGATGTTACGTCAATTGATTAGGGACAGTTGCCACTACTAAGGCTGTTATTTTTCCTTTGCTACTGGGCAGATAATTAGGGACAGTTGTAGATCATAATTCATTGGTATAAAATGGAGGAGCATTGCATCCTTTGTTGTGTGCCCAGCTTTTATGGCATTGTTAACTGAACACAAACGATTCTACATGAGTTCCACTGGTTAGCTATTACACAACTCTTCTCTGCGCTGTAACAACAGCTGGATTTGTGTTGTTATGTGAATTATCACCTCCAAAGTTACATGCTCTATACCCAGTTGAAGTGTTTGTTGAGTTATCTCCTACTACTATGCTGCTTTCTTCAGGCCACCTTTACGTAGATCTTGTCTTTATTACAAGGGATATTTTACTTACATTTATGCACACCCATATGCTCTAAAAAAGCCTTTTACATACCAGATACTGTCATAGTAGTGATGCCTTGGGAAATATTCTCTGTCCCGGAGCTAGGATGGCTAGGGGATCATACATGCGTTTCCTCCGTTCAAATGTCTCCCACCTTGCTCCAAAGTGGGCTTTCCACTGCTGCTGTTTGGTGTAGGGTGCTAGATATTGCTTCATCCCGACACCTGCCTTGTCACAGAAGTCTAGTATTTTGTTGTTGAGGTTCATCGCATGTTCGACAATGCCGTGACCTGAGAGTGATGGCGCTGAAGATAGGAAGCCCACAATATAGAAAATATCTTCATCTGGTATGACTACTGACGTCCTGTTGTCCCACCTGCACCCAATGCGTTAAGCCAGTGAGTTACTACCAAACTTACAACCAGATGTAGTAAATTAATTGTCTGAAGTTGCTTACTTTGATCTGTTCACTGGGTAAAGAATTATGGGACCATGGTTGCTGTCTTTCAGGATCTTGCCGAAGACTTCCCTCGCAAATTTGTGGATTGTGCTTCTTGGAATTAGAAGATTCAACCATGTGTGTGGAACTTCCCAGAGGCCCTGAGCCCTAAGTTTGAGCTCAGAGGAGTGCACCCTGTCCAAGAACTCCAGGTATGTGACATCGGTGTGGAGAAGAGTTGACTGTATGTATCTTAGCCGAGACAGCAGCACACCAACTTCCTGTGAAGTCAAGACAAGAAATATGACCGAGTAAATTAAATCACAAATCACCTGGGCGGGCCTAATACGTAAACATCTGCATGCAGCGAGAAATAAATTAATTCACCTGTTCCATGATGTCAGCCTCATCATGGTTAAAGTTCTTGGTCATCTCAAGGCAGTACAACACTCTTCCATCCAACTGGAAGTGGCTTGCCTGGACCGGATCCTGTGGCTTGAACGTCGTCCTCCAGTTGTTCAGGATGCCCGTCCTGTTTATGATCACGAACCCTTCGATGTAGTCGAGGCTCTTCTCTGCCGAGATAAACATCTCCTGGTCCTCGGCGAAGCTCGCAAAGTCCGAGTAGAGAACTCGTATCCACCTCACCTGTCATTTAATTGTATCCAATCAATACAACTGAATAAAATGATCACCTGGGCTGGAACGCTCGCCCAGCTGGAACTCGTATCCACCTCACCTGTCATTTAATATATATATATTTGCATTCAGTTGGCAGAAATGATTTGCTTTTCTTATCACGTACCATCTTTGGTGCAGGCTCAAGGGCAATCCTGGCCCTTGTGATGATCCCAAACTGACCCAGGCCGCCAAGAGCACCATAGAAGAGATCAGAGTTCTCCTCGGGCGAGCAGGTGACGACATCTCCTCTCCCTGCATTTGGTGGTTATGAGTTATGACAAAGAGATAGTTACTGGTTTGTTGCTAATCAATCATGCATCGTGCTTAATTTGTGTGGGTTTATCTGAGACCTGTCACAATCTCCAGTTGTTTGACATTGCTGACCTGCGGTCCATGTCGGAACGCCTGCCCGCTGACCCCGGCATTCGACAACGTGCCGCCGACGGTGAGGTGGAGATAGTCGGTCCACGACTTGGGCGCCAGCCCGTGCTTGAGCGTCTCATGCAGCACGTCGATCCACAGCTCTCCTCCGGAGGCATCGACGTAAGGTGCCGCATCTCCGTCGCCACCGCCGCCATGCACCCGCATCCTGGCGCCTCCCCCAAGGGACTCCATCTTCACGACGATCCCGCCGGCGGTCTGGGCCTGGCCCAGGAGCGAGTGCCCGTGGCCGCGCGCTGCGACGGTGAGCGGTGAACGCTCGCCCAGCTGGAACACGTACCGCACGGCCGCGGCGACGTCGGACACAGAAGCCGGGTGGAGCACGGCGGCTGGCAGCAGGCTGCATCGGTTGCCGAAGTCCCGGGCCACGGTAGTGACGTCGTGGAAGCTGAGGTGGCCGTCAAGACGCAGCGCCCCGAGGGGTGCGTCGGAGACGTGCATGGTGACCCCGCCCAGCGCCAGCAGCAGGAGCAGCTTGAAGCAGCACACCACCGACTTCCTCACCATGGCTAGTTAGCTCCCCTAACATTATACCTCAGGAAAGCCAAAGAAACCCGGCCAAACCCAATTAGCCCCAAGCAAAACGACCGGAAGAAACTTGCAAGAGAGAACAACCTATAATTACCAGGGCTAGCTAGCAGCGAGTGAGTTCTTGCCTTGTTGGAGGGTGCAAAAGGAGTAGCGGAGGGAGAGACGGCGGAGCAAGGGAGTGTGGAGTCGTGGGGATGGAGGGAGAAGTGGGAGGGAAGATTTAAGGCTTCGTTCGGTTAGCCCCTTCCCGGCCGGGATCCGGCCCAATAGCCGTGGGTGGGCCCCGGCCGGGGTTTACCCTGCCTATCTTTTACAGTACATTCGGTTACACCCGCCCAGGATTTAATCCCCACCCAATCCCTCCCAACCCCGCCCATTTGATCGGGGTAAAAATTATGTACTTCTTCCTCTGGCTGCCAGCGGGATTCAACTATTTTCTTCCTCGGCTGAGCTTGTCTTGTACTCCCTCCCATTGCAGGATAGAGGGTTTTGTATAGAGGTTTTTTTTCTTCCTTTTTTTTCATTGCAATAGTCCAAAGTAACTAGGGAAAATTTCGATTCAACTAGTGCAACGTTAAAATTGAACTACCGATTCTCCACAAGTAATTTGCCAATCACAAAATGGCTGGTTGCGGTTACTAATAGGTAGAAAGAGAAACTAACCCTATTATTTTACCTATGAAATGTTTCATGTGCTTCCTTGAGAAAAAGAACAAATATTCCATGTGCTGATGCGCATACAGATACGACTTTTTGATCTGAAACCGTTGTGTCTTCATGTGTCCATATAACCGGAACAAATCTTTTTGTTGGGTGAACTGATTGCAGCATAGCAGGAATTCCCTTGAAATTACTACTTCTCTTAGCTATAATTTGTCTACTTTGTCATGGCTAACCTGATTTTCATGTCTGCCTTAGATTGCATGTGCTATTTAATTTTGCTGAAGCCGAAAATTGTTCCTGAATTCTGGAGTCACTTATCTTCAATTGTGTGATTTGCAGGCTGAGACTTTGCTCGGTTACTTGTGCGAGCAGCGGCAACGGGGTGGCCGCAGAGCTGGACCAGCTGGCGTAGCTACGAGCATGGTTGCTAATGCACTAGTCATGTGATGAAGTTACGAGCTTGGCTTGGAAATGCGGTATAACCCATGAGATCCATGAAACCATCTCGCAACAAACTGACATTAAAGGGGACTTGAGGAAACCCATGGTTCTATCGAAAAAGGCTTTCGCCCTGCTTTATATATAAAGCAACGACCATCAGACAAACCAGTACAAACACACGCCACCACCACACACACCACACACACCCAAGGCAAGATACAAAGGTGCTGGGCACAGCAACACCACCCCAACGACCGCCAAGCAAACTACAGATACACTCATACACAAGACGAGATCGCTTGGAGCCGATGGAGACCACCACCAAGAGCTAGCCACCGCGGAGAGGTGAGCCGGACACCTACGAAGTATGGACTCCAAGACGGTTCCTCCAAGAAGGAGACGACACCGGAGTGCCGCCACCGTCCGATCCCGAAGATCAAATTTTCACCCGGAGCAGCGCGAAGGAAGTGGGAGCAACCGTGACGGAGCCTCCAAGAGAAGGGAACGGCGTCCGCAGACGCCGCCACCGTCGGCCGGAACACCGGACAGATTATGCACCCCGGTGCTCACACCCCTCCGGCGCACCCATGCTACGCCAAACACCAACAGCAATGCCATCCGCGTGGCCATGTCTGCCTGCCCGCACCTGAGATGCACGTTCCGCCCACGAATGCCACGATTCCCTCCTCCAGGGCCGCCGCCCTGCATCTAAACATCCGCAAGACCAAACAAAGGCATTGGCTTTGGTCGAAACGGCTGCCCCCAACAGACGAAACAGCAGCAGATGCCCTGGCTCGAACATCTCCGGAACTGCGTCAGCACGCACTCGGCCGAGGAAAGGGGGAGGAGGGGCAACGGACGCATCCACGACCGGTACACCCCTATGCCGGCGACGGGTGGCTCGACCATGTCGGCGCCTCCCATCCCTCCAGCTTATCTCCCCACCGGACACCTCCTGTGTCGCCCCACCACGGCAGCCGGCGCAGATCCACGCGAGGCCACCTACGCCGCCCGTCTACCGGCGAGAAAGACAAAAACGACCATCACCATCAACCAAGAAGCTCACCCGAGATGTTCACCCGCGCCGCCCGCCGACGTCCATCCGCCGAAACCGGCTCGAACCCGGCCAGCACGCCCGCCAAGACCCCCGCTACTGCGCCGCCACCCCTACCAGCCGGGCGCCGAGGTAAGGGAGGCTGCCCGCAGCCCAGGTCGCCCCCGACCCGCACCCCTAGATGGGACGGGCCTGGAGCAGCCGCCGTCCACCCAGCGTGCACCACCAGATCCGAAGCTTGCCGCAGCCGCCTGCCAGGTCACCACCGTGACTCCACCAGGTGTCCCCGACGCCGCCCCGAAGCTGCACCGCCACGCCGCTCACTACTAGGGAAACCCTTATAGGATTTTAGTATTACCAGCGTTCTACTATATCTAAACGCTGCTGCTAACTTGCCTAACCACCAGCAGCATCTGGCCAAAACTAGAACGCTGCAACCGTGTGCCATTTAGCGGCGTCCGGGAAAACAAAACGCTGCTAGTTAGGTACATGAAGTTAGACGGTGTTCCATAAATAGCTGGTGGTGTGCGTGATGTCTGACATCCTGTGTACGGGCGGGCATGTGGGTCTTAAAAACTAGCGGCGTTTCGCACGAAGGGACGCTGCTAACTTGTAAAATCTTGTAGCGTTTGGCCCTTGGCAAACGCTGCTAACTGTTGCGCCCAATAATTCACCACCCCTTCTTCTACTTCCACCTCTCTCTCTCTCTCTACTTTTTGTCTGCACATTTTCATTAATAGATCTATTTTCACTTGTACTTTTCTGTAATTAGAATTTTTGTGTAACACTTTGAAATTATAAATTAAACATGGGAAGTATCATTTTTCAGACCCCGTTTACATTTTCTTAAAAAATCAAAAAATACGAAAAATGTCGTAGTGTTTGAAATGTCTCATAAAAATTTAGTTTATAAAATTTGAAACACAAAACACCGATAGTTGTGTTTAAAATAATAAAATGCATGAATACTGCCAGCAGTGTTTCTGTAGGAACACACGCCCCTGTTACGCAGACTAGCAGCGTGTTGTGATGTTTGAACGCTGCTAAGTTATTTTCTATATTAAATCCCCTTGAAAATTCAAAACAACAGTCAATAAATCCATAAGTGTACATGTAACTATAAAATGATGCATATGATATGCCAACAAACTTTTGAAGTGAAATATATGACAACACTATCATCTCTCTCTCAAAGCAGGCACACCTTCGCGAACTCTTCGGATTACCCGTGGTGATACCTACCTTGGGTTTGGAAGGAATATATATTAAACTTTGGTTTAACACTTTGTAATTTTAACAACTAATTCAAGTGGTTATATAATGACAGGACGCCAAGTTTCAAGAATTTCAGAATGTGTTTAAATTTTTAAAAAATTCAAACGTTAAACAGGTAGCAGCGTTCTATTGGGACCTGTACGCTGCTAGTTCTACAGCCTTTGCCGCGTGTGCTGACGGCACACGTGGCTGGTGTTTGGTATACAAACCGTCACGTACGTTAGTAGCATTCCGGAATCGCAGACGCTGCTAGTTCGTACGCATACAAACCGTCCCGCCCGTGTTTTATTAACTTTCCGCTCCCGCTCACTCTCTCTTCTTCCTCTCCCCCATCTCTTTGTGATCTCTCTCTCCGCCGTGGCCGCCATTCTCATTGCGCAATCCACGGCCGCCGGACTTTCGATGCCGACGATTATTGGCGGCATTCGTGCCGCCGGCCGGCGTGCACGCGGCGTGCACGCGCCTAGCTAGTGTACTGCCCACGGCGGCCTCCTCTCGATCTGCTCCACACGTGGTGAGTTCAATCCTGCCGTCCTCAATCGTACAAATGCGTATACCTTAGATCATTTGAGTACCTAGTTAAATTTAGTTTATTTGGAGTGTACCTAGTTCATTAGATTAGTTAGATCTGCTCCACATGTGATTAAATTTAGTTTATTTGGAGTGTACCTAGTTCATTAGATTAGTTAGATCGATTAATTTGTGTTATATATACATAATTTAGATCGATTATAACTAGTTAATTAGATCAATTAATTAGTGTTATATGTAATAGATTGATTAATTAGTATGTAGAACTTGATTTTAATTATCACAACCATTGAGTATGCAACTAATTAATTAATTAACAAAGATGATGTGACTATACATTTTAAAATAGTTTTCCACAACTTGAGTTTAATAATTATCTTGGTATGCATGTGAACACATGCTAATTTGTTGTGAATGCAGCAATGGATCCGGTGTGTCCCAGGTGTGGCGATAGCCGGATGCAACATGGTGGTCGAACAAGGGCAAAAATGGATGAGGACCAATCGCTTCTCCATTGTGCTTCGAGAGGAGTTCAGATCGAAGACGATATGTTAGTAGGAATAATTGATGATTTCATAACCAGTTGGCTTCTTACATGATATATAGATATGACTAACAAATGTCTGATCCCCCTCCCTTTTATTTTGTTAAGATCATCCCTTGCTTTGCAAGGATCGAGGTCCTTGAGATGCTGCAAGTTTCAGTACTTTAGCAGCCAACCATAATTGAGTTCAACCTTCAAACGGAAGAGCACTTCAATTTCCCGATTTTAATAAAAAATGAAAATGATCAAACATTTTTCAGTTGCCGTTGGTGGCGAAGATTGGCCAAGGCATACGAGCTAGATGTCGGGATGTGGATCAACATGTACATCATTGGTCAACAATATCTTCAAATCGGGCTGCGTTTGTCAACTATTCCAGTGCTACCCCGTTGTAAGATTTTATGAAATATACAGTTTTTTCGTGTTAACGCTTATTATTGTACTTGCTGTAACGACTTATCTTGCTTACATGTAATTTGGACAGCCTACTTCAACTTGTCCCGCGAAACTCATAGGATAGTAGACAGGAGGCATGCCACTGCAGGGACGACTCTTACTTGGCAAGAGCTGCACATCGTCGTAGAATTTGTGGCCAGCATCGAGGAACGCGTTCTGGATGCCCATGCTGGCCCATACAATGGGTCTTTTGTGCCATTCGTGCACATATTAAACAAGAGCAATGCTAAGAAGAAGCCACTCCTAGTAAGAATTGCATTGTGTTCTATGTCAACTTATTAATGTTTTATTTAAATCAAATATAGAGTACTTTTGCTCACTTGATATACATATGTACATGTGTGTTTATTATTTCTGTTTTGCAAAACAGAAACTCCCACGACGTGTGGTGCCTGAGCAAATGCAGGTTCAGCGCAGTGGTGACTTGCGAATTGTCATCTCTGACACGACTGACATGACAACCACCTACTCGACATCGCCAGAAGATGGATGTCTCGTCGTCAATGGGTGGAAAGAGATTCATGACATGTACATTAGCGAGGAAGGTGACAAGTTGATCGCCGTGCTGCACATGGGACAGGATGTTGGGCCAGTCCTATTCATGCGTGCCATCTATAACTGGGAGGCTGACGAGTAGGCTTCATGTTTTCGATGTGTTGTTATTAAGTCTACTTTATTGTTGTTGAACTCTTCTTGTTAAGTACATTGTGGACGAGTAGGCTTTGATAAGTACTTTGTTTTCGAATTGTTCTTTTTTAATTAAGCACATTATGTTTGTTTAAAGCTAAAGGTAGTACATAGCCTTTAAGTATTTGAATTATCCTATAACAATGTAAGATGATCAGTGTTTGTACTTTGCAATTAATTTCATCAAAAACACCAAACTAGATGTGCACGCTTGCTTTTTATATCACAAATTAGCACTAGCAGAGTGCCAAACAGCATACACGCTCGTAGTGGTCTACCACTAGCAGCGTTCCTAGCGGCGCGCACGCTGCTAGTGCACTACCACTAGCAGCAGTCGAAACAGGAAACGCTGGTAGATGTACCTATCTAGCAGCGGTTAACAGTGCACAAACGCTGCTAGCTTATTATCTTTATATAAGTATCCGGCGGGCGTGGGGAAATTCCCCAATCTCGCCCCTTCTCTGCTCGAACCCTAAGCTCGCCCCAGCCGCCGCCGCGTCGCGCCTTCGCCCCAGCCCCGCGTCGTGCCTTCGCCACCGCATCGTGCCTTCACCCCAGCCCCGCGTCGCGCATTCACCCGAGCCACCGCGTCGCCCGAGCCCTGTACCTCGCCGTGCCGCCGCTCATCTTTGAGGTTAAAATTACTACATTAGTTAGGGTTGGGTGATTTAGAAAGGTTTTGTGCTTAGATAGTTGTAAGTTGTTTAATTTTTGGCACAGTTAACTCTTGAACAATTGTTAGTTATGGGTGATTTAGATAGGCTTCGTGCTTAGATAGATGTAAGCTCGTTTTTTTGGCAACATTTACTCTTGCACAATAGTTAGTTCTAGTGGGTGATTATAGATAGGCTTAGTACTTAGATAGTTGTAAGTAGTTGTTTTTTTGACACAATTCATATTTAGCACCTGCCATATTTGTTTTCTTGCTTACATTTGCAATGTATATAAGACTGTAAAATTAAACCTAAAGTGTAATAAGAACTCAGCAACTTTTCATTAAGTGGTTTCATTTTTAGTAAGAATTGTTTGATTTGCAATGTATATTAAGACCGTGCAATTAAACCCAGAGTGTAATAAAAACTTAGCACCTCTTATCTGACTTGTGTGTTGACTTTTAGTCCGATGGGGCTCACTTTGTGATAGTTTGATGTTCTTGGAGGAATGGTACCGACTATTGTGATTAATCCTTGCACTGTTCGTACGTACTTCTTTCTCTGGCTCCCGGCAGGATTCAACTAATGTTTTCCTCGGCTGAGCTTGTCTTGTACTCCCTCCCATTGCAGCATAGTGGGTTTAGTACAAAGTTTTGTTTCTTCCTTCTTTTTTCCAATGCATTATTCCAAAGTAACTAGGCAAAATTTCGATTCAACTACCTGGGAGTGTGGAGTCATGGGGATGGAGGGAGGAGTGGGAGGGAGATTTAAGGTTTCGTTCGGTTAGCCCCTCCCCGGCAGGGAACAGGGCCCATTCCCTGTGGGTGAGCCCTGGCCGGGGTTTAACCCCGTCGATTTTTTACAGTGCATTCGGTTACACCCGCCCGGGATTCAATCCCTGCCAAATCCCTCCCAACTCCTTCCATTTTGACCGGGGTAAAAATCATCTTCTTCCTGCCGATGGAAAGAATCCCAAATCCTAAATCAGTACGTTGGATTTTTAGTCTGTGATACAAATCTTTCTGATACGTCTTGTCATCGACGAGGTTAGTAGGATGCAGAGAAGCTAATATGTCTTGGAAACTTGATGATATATTTCTTGTCAACTTCTTTGCATTGCATGTAGAGAGTTTTCGTCCATGTCCATGCCTACTAAGGCGGCAGGCCATGGAGCAAACATGGAGATCCAGATTACTTTTCGACCTGGATGCAACATACTATTTTGTACCAAACAAAATCTTCCTCCTTCCACACGAAATGAAATTCTGATGTTGTAAGTATCAAAGACCGAAAGAATTAATGGTGGTGTGGATAAAGGGGATATAAGTCGACAATCCATCAGGCCAATTGATAGATAACGTCTCCGTAGATTTCGAGAATTGACCAATGCGTAATTCACAGATCCTCTTATGCATGGGGATGCTAGTGCCTCCCGGCTCGGGCGGTGTGGACCATGGCGCAGCCCAGGTTAAGGTTTGTGGATTAAATCATGTGCTCTCGTTTGGCAGGAAGAAGACGATGGCGGACGGCGGCATGCACGTCAATGGGGCCGGTTCAATCTTGGAAATCAGATTACGATCAATCACTTATTAATTAGTATGGTGAAAAGACTGAACTAACCTTATGAATGAGCGGACAGATTTTATCGGTACTCCGAGTTTGCTTTATGGAGTACCAGGGTACCCGTAAAAAAGCTCAAGGAAAGAAATGCACTATCAGAATGAAATGGCTTCAACCTCAACACAAAAGGCTGCAGCTCTCCATCCTAAATTATCAACCTCTGTACGAACAGATGAATTTCCATCTTTGACCCGAACGCCGCAAGGTGGAAAGGAACAAGAAGTAACGCAGGTTGTATCAGGCGAATCTAACACACCAGTTTCATCAGCAAATTCCGAGGAAACATCTGATAGTCTAAAAACTATGTTACGGAGAGCTAAGGAGAAAGGAAAGAATGGGGAAGAGAAGAAGGAAGACAGAGCTGGGAAGCGAAAGCGCAAGTTACCAAAATATCTCCAATCCCCTTTTTTGGTCGACAAACCCAAGAAACGTCTAAATCGTGGTGCGAAAGAAAGTAAGAGTAAGTTGCACAAAAAAATGGTTCTACATGTAATTATTTTCCATCTATTGCATTTACTAACCTCAATGAGCTCTATGTCTTGCAGGTCTATTCCGTGCAACAGACGTTCTGCATGATACAAATGCCTTGACCGCACAACACATAGAAGTGGACCTTCTTTATGTTCAAACACTATCAACGTCCAAGAAATATCAAAAAAATAATGTATTCCAGGATGCTAAGGGTGAAGAATTGAATGCGGTCAGGATTCAACAGATCATTGACCATGAGTACTTATCTGGCAATGTAAGTCTAAGTACTACCTTTTTACTGTAGTTGTCTGCTACTAGAGAACAACTACCACCATTACAGTTATAATTCTTTATGGAAGTCATCAATGCTTACGCGTCATACTTGTCTACCCGTGTTGGTACTGATCGGCACCTATCCACGACATGGAGGACACGCTAGCTAATAGAAAAGGAAGTCATTGGTATTAAACCTTCGAAGTCGCCCTACAACGACGACTTAGCAATAGAGGAATCGGCATCCCTTAGCAGAGCCATGGAGGAATATTTCGTACGGGATAAGGTAACAACGGTTGCTACAATGCCATGCACGAGAGTGCAACATACCAAAACAAAAAGATGGGTGAGTATATAATGCAACATAATCTCATTAGTACTTGTACAATGCCCTATTATTTGACCTCTAGCGTCTGTACCAGGCACTCGTGTGGACTATTCGTCCTGCGATGCATGGAACACTGGGACGGAGATTGAATGACAAGTCATATTTCCCAGGTCGGTATAATTTTTGTTATACAATTGCAACTATGCTACCATGTCATAACGTGCTCATTCTCAACACCTCTGATATTTATTTCAGAAAAAAATTGACGAATCCAAGGGCCGTATGGTAGCTGAAATAATTTTTACAACTACAAACCTGCTTTACAAGGTGAAAAACAAAATTCTAAAGATAGGTTTAGAATTTCTTAATGCCCATCATGCCTTTAATTATAAAGGGGTACGGACCGATCTCGAACGTTGATGTGTTTAGGGGGGTGTACTGAAGCAGAGGTATAATTTGTGCCATGTTCATATGCTATATGCTCTGGTAAATTACCTCGAAACGTATGGACTTGGATCATCACAGCTGGTAAGTAGTTTTTCTTTTTCTTTTTCGGAGACCAGCTGCTGTCAAATGATCTAAGCACGGGATCAATGGCTTGACCACTTGGCATTCTTGTGACATGCCCGGGCCTGTTTTTCCTTTCAGGCTTCCGGTTAACCACGTACCAATCAATAATCTTGCTGCTCGTTCTGGGAGTCGGAGAAGCGTGGGGGCCGTGACCAGTTAGTTTCTCGAATCTGCGTGAGAAAGCCCAAGCTAGCTAGTCACGCACGCAAATGATGGAGACGTGCAAGTCGCACTAGAAAAGGTGGTTGCCTTTTTCTTGCACGTACCTGTACATTCATGTTGCCATCACGCTGATGGGAGTGGCCTAGCGGGTAGCGGTTGCCCGCTAGGGAGCTGCCGCACTTTTCACCTTTGGCTTTTGGGCTGCTTTTGCCCCCTGTTCCCACCTCCCGCTCGTCTCATGGGGGTTAAGAAAGAAAAGCATTAAACTAATTATCTATAAGATTCAGAGATATTGAGAGAACTTTCAGAGATATTTATGAGAACTTTCAGATTTTTTAGAGAAAATTTCGAAAATTAGAACCTTTAGAAATTCCGGATGAACTTTCAAAAAGTTCCTACAACTTTCATGAAATTCCCAGACAACTTTCAGAAATTTGTGATGAACTTTAAAAAATATATCTGATTAACTTTTAGAAAATTACTGCACCTTTCAGAAATTTCCACACAATCTCCACAACTTTCTGAAAATTTCTCACAACTCAACTCCTTTTCACAACTTTCAAATGAACTTTCACAAAAAAAAATCCCACAACAATCGGTAATATTACACACAACTATCAGAAAAATCCCAAACAAAAATTCACAAAATCAGGGATGCCACCGCAGCGCCTGTCCAGCGACGGTAGCTGCAGACCTCGCCGCACCGTCGCCCCATGGGGCTCCGATGGCGTCGTAAAGCGCTGCAGCGCCCCACCGGCTTCGAGCATCTCGGCCATCGAGAAGAGGAATTTTCCATTGTGGAGAAATGAGGAAGGGGAGGTGAGGTGTTCGTCGGGGCTGGTCATGTCGAAGAATGGCCAGTGAAGTCGGTGACTCCCTCCGTCCATCTCTCTTCTCTCTCTCTGTTACTCTCAGGGGCGGACCCAAAATCCACCCAGCTAGATATGTTTCATCAGTCAAGTGTGTGGCACCTCCAAAATTCAACAAAATATTAGGGCACACCTAGGCAATGTCCAGCCTGCCCAACGTGGGCTAGCCAAACAGATCACGGCAAGCAAGCTGAGCTTAGTTATGTAGTGGATCGTGAGCCTGTGATGCCCTGCATGTACTACTTACTCGTGATCGCTTCTCCTACATTCTACTCTCCTGCAGGAGTAGTACTTTGCGAATGTCATTTAGGTTTCTGTCACTAATTGCAATTTACGGCATAAATTTAAGCTTTAGAATTCATGTTTCAGATTGTTTGTCCTTAATTTATAGAGTTAGGTTTTGTAAGTTCCATTTGATGGTGCTATTTGCTATTTGGAACCCCACTGAATTGCTAAACATATTCTTCCCCCCAAACAAATTGCTAAACATATTCATCTTACGCGCAAAGTTGCTTTATATCAGAGCAATGGATCATATATATGAGGACACCCGGTCATTTTTGTTGTAGGTCCGTCCCCTGGTTAATCTCTATTTTCTCTCACACGGGACGAGCAGACAAGATAAGGTGGAGAGAATAAGGAACAAGGATATAAGATTTGTGTGGTCTCCAGCCCCCCGCGTGAGAGAAAAAAGGACAGCACCATGACTTAATGCCAACGATTTGCAGACAATTGCGTGCCCCGCGAGCAAAGTCTCATTTTTGGCACTTGACCTTGACTGCTTCTATATGTGTCAATGCCGTCCACACAACTCATTATCTCAACAGCCACGTGAATACACAAATACTTTTATTTTGCATACGTTTTTGTAATTTTTATCTTTTTATTTTACAGTCAAATGTCAAAGTAGTACTTATTTTGGATGAGAATGCCATAGTAGTACTTGCAACTAGAGCAGTAAGTACTAATTTAGGCCATGGTAGTACAGAGATATATCATTACATAGACACAAAGAACATCATCTATATATTCTGACGTGCAAACGTCCTTGTGTACCAATTATATAGGCCTTTGTACAGGTTTTCCTCCTTTGTTTCCATCTATGTGCCCACGGACTGAACAGGAAGCTCATCAGCTGATATGTGACCAGCACCGTACAGTCACACAGAGAGAGAGAGAGAGAGAGAGAGAGAGAGAGAGATGATATTTGTGCATGCACCGGAAATATACAGACGAACAACACAGATGCATGCTTACAATTCGTAAGATACATACAGGTTCATCCAACATACTTACCCCGTTTATACTTTGGTTAATAGTTAGTCGAAATATAGATGCGTGACTTTTCTCCTTTGTCAAATGTGCCGAGAGATGTCTATGGCAATATTCCCCGGTTAACAATCTTTTTTGGAAGCAATAAAAAATGAAGGACCAGGCTGAACAACTAATTAAAACGTGGGCTCAATTCAAGGAGCCATGTGACTGGCCAGAAATTTTAACTTAAATTTTGTGCACTCTTCACATAGCAACCTAGAAACGATCTATTGGCCATGTACGTGTCCTCACATCCCAGGCCGACTTCGTACCAAGTCGAGATGTTAGAACATAATCGACTCAAGATACTTAACCATGTTACGGATGTATTATCTCCTTTATCAATCAGCCGCGTCTAAAGATATAATCTAGAAAAAAATTAGATTTTGTTTTTCAAAAGTTTAGAAAAATTGAGAACTTTAAGATACTTAACCATGTAGGTGGATTAAGGGATTTTCAGTTGGAGACATGGTAAGCCAAATTATTTTTTCTACACAGAATTATACTTTCCAGTATGGTCATTTCCATGTGTATCCAATCAGTCATACATTACTAAATATCTCTAGTGATTATAAATTTATAATAGGATCTTAAAGTTGCTAAAATAGTCTTGATGATATTGAGTAGATCAAGAAATTATTCTGGTTAATATATCTGTAAGTTATGAATGGAAAATGGGGATTTACTTAGACATGTAAAACTGCCATGGTTACTGGTATGCAACGCCTATGATTAGTCCTTTATTTCTCATCTTTCTGGAATCACATATTGCTTTCTTTTCGTGTATATTTACTTGCCTACTTCTACTTGAAATGCTCATTTCTAACTTATATGAACCATGAAACCACAGGTTGGGAAAGATGTCGCCCAGTGCTTAGATGAAGCGCTTGCTTGGTGTGGATTAAATATGCGAGTTACTGCACTGGTAGGTCTTACCCAACTTTTGTTGGCTTAACACTTCGATAGTTACTGCACTGGTAGCGGTTACCTGCTAGGGAGCTGTCGCACTTTACACCTTCGGCTTTTGGGCTGCTTTTGCCCCCTGTTCCCACCTCCCGCTCGTCTCATGGAGGTTAAGAAAGAAAAGCATTAAACTAATTATCTATAAGATTCAGAGATATTGAGAGAACTTTCAGAGATATTTGTGAGAACTTTCAGATTTTTTAGAGAAAAAATCGGAAATTTGAACGTTCAGAAATTGCGGATGAACTTTCATAAAATTTCCACAACTTTCAGAAATTTGTGATGACCTTTAAAAAAAATTGATTAACTTTTAGAAAATGACTACAAGTTTCTGAAAATTTCTCACAACTTAACTCTTTTTTCACAACATTCAAGTGAACTCACAGAACATTCGGTAATATTACACACAACTCTAAGAAAAATCCCAAACAAAAATTAACAAAATTAGGGGGCGCCATGGCACCGCCTCGCCGGTTTTGTCCAGTGACAGTAGCTACAGCCCTCGCCACACCGCCACGCCACGCGGCTCCGACGGCATCGTCCAGCGCTGCAGCGCACCGGGCAGCACCGAGCTCGCCGCGCTCCCGTGGCCCCACCGGCTTCGAGCATCTCGGCCATCTGGATGCGGAATTTTCCATTGTGGATAAATAAAGAAGGGGAGGTGAGATGGTCGTTGGGGCTGGTGACGTCGGAGAATGGCCGGCGAAATCGGAGACTCCCTCCGTCCATCTCTCTTTTCTCTCTGTGTTACTCTCAGGGGCGGACCCAAGTAAACCCAGACGGAGTCATTGGCTTAGTTGTAAATAGCGCGCTATGCCTCTTAGCGGCGGACCTCTTCTAAACGCTATAGCGTGCTATAGCGTGCTATTTAAAATGTTTGTTCATGTGTTTGGACCAAAGAGCCTTAGCGCGGGACCTCTTCTAAATGCTATAGCGCGCTATTTAAAACCACTCATTGGGCACCGGGTCGAAAATTCACTCAGCTAGATATGTTTCATCAGTTTAGTGTGTGGCACCTCCAAAATTCAACAAAATATTAGGTGACACCTAGGCAATGTCCAGCCTGCCCAACACGGGCTAGCCAAACGGAGCACGGCAAGCAAGCTGAGCTTAGTTTTGTAGTGGATTGTGAGCCTGTGAGGCCCTGCATGTACTACTTACTCGTGATCGCTTCTCCTACATTCTACTCCCCTGTAGGAGTAGTACTTTGAGAATGTAATTTAGGTTTTTCTCGATAATTGCATTTTACGACACAAAATTAAGCTTTAGAATTCAAGTTCCAGATTGTTTTCCCTTAATTTATAGAGTTAAATTTTGTAAGCTTCTATTGATGGCGCTATTTGTAATTTGCTACCCCACTGAATTGCTAAGCATATTCTTTCACAAAAAGTTTTTGCTAAACATATTCATATTACACATAAAGTTGCTTAATAATAGGGCAATGGATCATATATATGAGGATACCCTGTCATTTTTGTTCTAGGTCCGCCCATGGTTACTCTCTATTCTGTCTCACACGGTACGTGCAGACAAGATAAGGTGGCGAGTATAAGGAACTAGGAGATAAGATTTGTGTGGTCTCCTGCCACCCGCGTGAGAGAAAAAAGGCTAATTTTTTTTAAATAATACATTTTTTTTATAAATTACAGAAATAATATACAAATTTGAAAATTTTCAAAAATATGACCCAGTCGGTTGGGGCTAAGCCGACTGGATCCAGTCGGCTTAGGCTAAGCTGATAGGGTCCAGTCGGCTTAGCCTAAGCCGACTGGATGCTAATCCCTGCTGTTGAGGTGGATTAGGCACTAATCGGCTTAGCCTAAGCCGATTGGATCCAGTCGGCTTAGCCTAAGCCGACAGGTCCTGCTGCTACAGTAAAATCGAAAAAAAAATAGAAAAAAAGTCAAAAAAATCTGAATTTTTTTTGTGTGAAACATTGATGTTTTCCCCACATGCCTGCAAAATTTCATCACCAGATGACATTCATGGAAAACGTGGCAAAAAAAAACAAAATCGATGCTACTTTTTGGAGCATCGATTTTGTTTTTTTTGCCACATTTTTCACGAATGTCATCCGGTGATGAAATTTTGCAGGCATGTGGGGAAAACATCAATGTTTCTCACAAAAAATTCAGAATTTTTCGAATTTTTTTGCTATTTTTTTCGTTTTTACTGTAGCAGCGGGAGCATGTGAGCTCGGGAGGAGAACTGCGTTATGCCCATCATCATGGTCACTATCCCAGTTGGATTCAGACATAGACATATCGGACGTACTAGAAGCTGATCATCCGGCGACCAGACGACCCGTGATGTCGGCATCACGCCGGGCGACATCTTCGTCACGCTCACCGAGATCATCCAGAAGGCCCTCGCTGCTGCCTACTACCCGGCAAAGATAATCGGGGCCATCGTCGAGCTCCTCCTCAACTTCTTCGCCCTCAACGGAGGCCTACTCGGCATCGTATGGAACATCATCAGATGTACGTATTCACATATATTAACCATCTTGATCCTAACTAACTCATGCACTATCAACTTGAAATGGGAGCATAACACAAATTGAGACGAATATGTGTACATGTGCACGACGCCAAGCTGATGATCGACTTCAGTTTAGCTGAACTTGATTTAATTTGAGTCACAAAATAAATTTACTATGTACAAACATGTGGCGTGTTTATAATAACTATAATCAAGTAAATAAGTAAAGGACCAACAAATTGACGACGTCCATATATAAAGGTATAGAACCATGTATGAAAGGATAATGACTGCATGAGGTAAGTTTATGTACATGGACGACCCAGAACGACATGTGTGATCCTCTCTCTCTCTCTCTCTCTCTCTAAATTATATTGTTGAATTCGTATTTGAATGTAGTTTTCAATGATAATATTTTTGCTACGTATAACTTATAATTTATTTTTTAAGTCACGGCTAAAATATGACCTAAAATATGAGTGGACTAGTAAACCCGGACGGAGGTGGTAAAATGCTAAACTTACTGGAGATTGGATTACTAACCACCCCCAACCACCCCTCCAAACCAAACCCCACCAAAAAAAATTCACTGTTACTGCCAGGAATTTCACCGTAGGCCCTCACTGATATATTTTGGTGTGAGAAATGACCAAGTCACATTTAACTCCTACATCATTTGATTTTACATGAAGATTTGTGCAGGGTTTTTCTTTTTTTTCTTTGATTAATTAAATTATGTAGAAGTTAGATGAGACTTTCTTAGTTCTCATCTAGATGGTAATTAACAAATTCGTTATTGTTTGGCAAACTAGTAGGGATTTTTTTTTCCAACTGCATACCAATATTTTCTTCTAAGCCATGTAACCATGTATATTAGCAGACAAATTTAAAGTTTGAATGAATATCCAAGGAGCATTACATTTATTTATCTAATAAGTTTATGTGTGCGGTGATTTGCAGTTCAATTTCGTGGGGTTCTACAATGTTTTTTTTTGCCACGTTTTCCACGAATGTCATCTGGTGATGAAATTTTGCAGGCATGTGGGGAAAACATTAATGTTTTCACACAAAAAAATTCAGATTTTTTTGACTTTTTTTCTATTTTTTTTCGATTTTACTGTAGCAGCGGGACCTGTCGGCTTAGGCTAAGCCGACTGGATCCAATCGGCTTAGCCTAAGCCGATTAGTGCCTAATCCACCTCAACAGCAGGGATTAGCATCCAGTCGGCTTAGGCTAAGCCGACTGGACCCTATCAGCTTAGCCTAAGCCGACTAGACCCAGTCGGCTTAGCCCCAGCCGACTGGGTCATATTTTTGAAAATTTTCAAATTTGTATATTATTTCTGTAATTTATAAAAAAAATGTATTATTTAAAAAAAATTAGCAGAAAAAAGAGGGTGGGCACCATGAATTAATGCCAACGATTTGCAGCCGACTGCTTGCCCAGCGTGGGCGGATATCCGCAGAGAGCAACGCTGCATTTTTGAGCATTTTGGAAGCTAATTTTAACATTTGTGTTAACTGTTTTTCTATTTCATAGCTGACTAATTTTCTCATAAAATATCATCAACCATAATTGCATATCATTAAATGTAAAACTACTGTCTTAAAAGTGTGTAATATTTTATGAATGTTATGGCGGTTGAGTGTTGATCCAAAGACACATGTGACATCCAAAAAGATGCCAGGTAACTTACAAATAAACAAAAGTGTGCTTTCTATTTTTTTACCCCCTTAACTTTGACAATCTCTTACTCCATTTAAAAAAATATTGTCATATTTACCCCTCAACTACGATCTTGTGATATATTTTACACATTTTTATTATTTTACTCAAACTGACAAGCTGCTCCTCAGCTGCCACATCATTCTGGCATGCATGTGGATACAGCTTGTCAATTTGGGAAAAATAATAAAATAGGATAAAAACTATCATAAGGTCACGAGTAAAATGTAAAATGTGTCAAGATTTTTAAATAGAGTAAAAATTGTCACAATGCTACGACTAGAAGGTAAAACGTGGAATATGGTCTTAAACAAGTTTTTGTGAAACATATATTGAAAGAACGATTTGCAGCAGACTGCGTACCCGGCGAGCAAAGTCGCATTTTTGGCACTTGACCTTGACTGCTTCCATTTGTGTCAATGCCATCCACACAACTCATTATCTCAACAGCCACGTGGATACACAAATACTTTTATTTTGCATACATTGTTGTAATTTTTATCTTTTTATTTTACAGTCAAATGTCAAAGCAGTACTTCTTTTGCTCGCAAAAAAAAGTAGTACTTCTGTTGGATGGGAATGACATAGTAGTACTTGCAACTAAAGGAGTAAGTGTACTACTTTAGGCCATGGTAGTACAAAGATATATCATCACATAGACACAAAGAACATCATCTATATATATTCTGACGAGCAAAAGTCCTGTTGTACAAATTATATATGCCTTTGTACAGGTTTTCCTCCTTTGTTTCCTTCTATGTGCGCACTGACTGAACAAGAAGCTCATCAGCTGATGTGTGACCAGCACCGTACTGTCACATACACACAGAGAGAGAGAGAGAGAGGGAGAGAGAGAGAGAGAGAGAGAGAGAGAGAGAGAGAGAGAGAGAGAGGGAGAGATGATATTTATGCGTGCACCTGACATATACAGACGAACAACACACATGCATGCTTACAATTCGTTACCCTAGTCATCAAACCCGTGCACCTGCACGGGCTAGTAAATTTTGTTATTTAAACGTATGGACATTCGGGACGCTATTTTGATCAGTGTAGAAGTATTTATTTTCTGATTTGCTATAGGAAAAAAAATTGAGTTAAACGACTCCATCCACTTGTGAATGTACTGTTTGCATGCATACCCTTTCCAACTATCAATTGTGTCACAGCTATGTGTGTGATATTCTTGTTGTGTGACGCCCACGCCCCAGGAACTTTGGTTTTATAATAGATGTAACACTGTTCCAGTTTTATAAAGGTTGTATCTGTATTGGTGGCTATAGTGTTGCAAATTTAAAATTCGGTGGATGCATCATTTGTTTCCCTTTTTCCCACAAATTATGATGGAGTTTGGTGTTATGGTTTAGAGACACTGAGCATGCCGTCGGTAACAAATTTACATTTATAATATCATATTGTTTTCGAGATCATATTTACATAAAATATTCATGCAAAATGTTTTATCGGGAGTACACGAGGGTATTTATTTCCCCTCATGATAAATAGTGAATCCATGCACTGTTTTCTGTCCGGATAGATGTGATACTAACCCATTTATATTACATGAAATGCGACTGTAATAATTTTTTCTTAGATTTTTCTCTTAAACTACATCAGATAGATGATATGATTTTTTTTTTATTAATGTTTAGATTTTGAGAAAAAGTGAGGATTCTAGTTATTTTTAACTGGGGACACCCATACCTAATTGTGTGTGTGCATGGGATCTTTCTCACAGACGATACATATGGAAGGCTTAGTTTTGTTACCTTGTAGGAATGTAGTTATCATACCTTGTGCCAAAGTATCAGCAAATCCCACGCGATGCAGCCAGATATATGAACCAACCAAATATAGCAACTTCTCAGTTCTCACCACCAGCCATATACATGCTTCATGCAAAAAGCAGTAAATTAAGTGACGAATTTTCCCAACCAAAATCTAAAGCACACCCAAGATAATAATCAAACCTCCAGCTTGTTAGCATGTACGCGTAGATGAAACTTGCTTGAGACAATTACCTTTGCCTGCATCTAGAGCCAATGGATGCAGTCGATCGCCACGTACATACATGACCAAAGAAACCCACGGAGCTGCCACATGCCAGTACTCGTCATGGGCGTCCTCAGCACTTCACCTCGTCGGGCAACGGTATGCTCATTAACGTCTTGGCTCTCCAAGCGCCACTCCGTCTTCTTCAGGACCGATCTGCAGATTTTCTTGTTGTTAAAGTACTATATGCGCCTAGTGTTTTTCTTTATTCCTGGGGATTGCTCGTTAGGAGCCATAGAGTTTGGTCTTGTGTCTGCCATGGACATATGTCGTGGGCAACATCATTATCTATTTTTTAGGTCATATTATTTTTTTGAATTGAATCATTCATTACTATTTACATAAAACATTTGAAGTTCTTTCTTCAGGAATACATGCAGACATTCATTTTCGATTGATGATAATGAGCAGATCCTGGAACAATGTTCTATCAGCAAAGATGCGATATTCAAGCCACATATATGCATAGTTATATAGATGTGATATTCAAGCCACATATATGCATAGTTCTTTTTTCAGGAATACATGCAGACATTCATTTTCGATTGATGATAATGAGCAGATCTTGGCACTATGTTCTATCAGCAAAGATATGATATTCAACCCACATATATGATACTGAGCAGATTCTAGCAACAATATCTACGTCAATAGATATTGTTGTACTTTTTTCTTAGTTTTTTCTGTTACACAACATCAGATTATAGTTATTTTATATTGGCAACACATATATGCATATCGGTATATCAATAATTGTGTGTGTGTGTGTGTGTGTGTGTGTGTGTGTGTGTGTGTGTGTGTCTCATCTTTCTAATGGCTGACAGACATAAGGCTTACTTTTATTACCTTGCGTTAGTATATTGGCATGGAGATTTCAGGATATAATCATTCTTAATATTTATTTCTCCTAATTGAGAAAAAAATAGAGACATGTGTGTAGTTATCATACCTTGCATCAAAGTATCAGAAAATTTGACGCATGCATCCAATCATCAGAACTACACAAATCTAAAGCACACATTGAGTAATATTAAACCTACTTGATAGTTGATACAATACCTTTGTCGGCATCTGGTGGTACGATGCAGCCGGCCTGTGCAGTTAGACCAAAGAATATATTGGAGCTGCTGGCCTGTTGCCGGCCAGTACTCTCCATCATCTCTTGGCATGCACCTTTTAAGCACTTCACCTCGTCTATTGGATGCTATTTGTAATTTGGTACCCCACTGAATTGCGAAGCATATTCTTTCACAAAATGTTTTTGCTAAACATATTCATATTACACACAAATTAAAGTTGCTTAATAATAGGGCAATGCACCATATATATCAGGATACCCTGTCATTTTTGTTCTAGGTCCGCCCATGGTTACTCTCTATTCTGTCTCACACGGTACGAGCAGACAAGATAAGGTGGCGAGAACAATGAACTAGGAGATAAGATTTGAGTGGTCTCCAGCCACCCGCGTGAGAGAAAAAAGAGGGTGGGCACCATGAATTAGTGCCAACGATTTGCAGCCGACTGCTTGCCCAGCGTAGGCGGATATCCGCAGAGAGCAAAGCCGCATTTTTGAGCATTTTGGAAGCTAATTTTAACATTTGTGTTAACTGTTTTTCTATTTCATAGTTGACTAATTTTCTCATAAAATATCATCAACCATAATTGCATATCATTAAATGTAAAACTACTGTCTTAAAATTGTGTAATATTTTATGAATGTTATGGCGGTTGAGTGTTGATCCAAAGACACATGTGACATCCAAAAAGATGCCAGGTAACTTACAAATAAACAAAAGTGTGCTTTCTATTTTTTAACCCACTTAACTTTGACAATCTTTTACTCCATTTAAAAAAATATTGTCATATTTACCCCTCAACTATGACCTTGTGATATATTTTACACATTTTTATTATTTTACTCAAACTGACAAGCTGCTCCTCAGCTGCCACATCATTCTGGCATGCATGTGGATACAACTTGTCAATTTGGGAAAAATAATAAAATAGGATAAAAACTATCACAAGGTCACGAGTAAATTGTAAAATGTGTCAAGATTTTTAAATAGAGTAAAAATTGTCACAATGCTACAACTAGAAGGTAAAACGTGGAATGTAGTCTTAAACAAATTTTTGTGAAATATATATTGAAAGAACGATCTGCAGCAGACTGCTTACCCGGCGAGCAAAGTCGCATTTTTGGCACTTGACCTTGACTGCTTCCATTTGTGTCAATGCCGTCCACACAACTCATTATCTCAACAGCCACGTGAATAGACAAATACTTTTATTTTGCATACGTTGTTGTAATTTTTATCTTTTTATTTTACAGTCAAATGTCAAAGTAGTACTTCTTTTCCTCGCAAAAAAAAAGTAGTACTTCTGTTGGATGAGAATGACTTAGTATTACTTGCAACTAAAGGAGTAAGTACTACTTTAGGCCATGGTAGTACAAAGATATATCATTACATAGACACAAAGAACATCATCTATATATATTCTGACGAGCAAAAGTCCTGGTGTACAAATTATATAGGCCTTTGTACAGGTCTTCCTCCTTTGATTCCTTCTATGTGCGCACTGACTGAACAAGAAGCTCATCAGCTGATGTGTGACCAGCACCGTACTGTCCCATACACACAGAGAGAGAGAGAGAGAGAGATGAGAGAGATGAGAGAGAGAGAGAGAGAGAGAGAGAGAGAGAGAGAGAGAGAGAGAGAGAGAGAGAGAGAGAGAGATGATATTTATGCGTGCACCTGACATATACAGACGAACAACACACATGCATGCTTACAATTCGTTACATATATACAGATTCATCCAACATACTTACCCCGTTTGTACTTTAGTTAATAGTTAGTCAAAATATAGATGCGTGACTTATATCCTTTGTCAAATGTGCCGAGTGGTGTCTATGGCAATATTCCCCGATTAACAACCTTTTTTGGAAGGAAGAACAAGCTGAACTACTAATTAAAACGTGGGCTCAATTCAAAGAGCCATGTGACTGGCCAGCAATTTTAGCTTAAATTTTGTGTACTCTACACATAGCAACCAAGAAATGATCTATTGGCCACGTACGTGTTCTAGTATCGCAGGCCGACTTCATACCAAGTCGAGATGTTAGAATATAATCGACTCAAGATACTTAACCATGTTACCGATGTATTATCTCCTTCATAAATGAGCCACGTCTAGGGGAATAATCTAGAAAAAAATAGATTTTTTCTTTCAAAAGTTTAGAAAAATTTAGAACATGCCAACAAAAGTTATTAAAAAATATGGGAATTCTGTAAATAAATAATGAAAAGAAAACCTTTAATAACTTTGCCAAATTCTACGGTTTTCCATAAAAATGACTAGGCTACTCGCAATTGAAATTATAATTATATAATGGCTTAATTTCCCCCATAGAAAGGAACGGTCGACTCGATAATTCCATCCTTCAAGATGTGGTGGTCTCGATAGAATGTCTAAAAAAAATTGTGCCTGAAAGCATGGATTGCACATATAATATTTTCCTAATTGATTATCCAAGACAAATATCTTATGATTACAATAAATGAGAACATTATAAAGACGTCGCCCGCGCATGTCGCGGGCCACTGTACTAATTATTTATAAGGCCAACAGCTTTCTGCCCCCTTCTTTATTGCACATGTAATGCAGTTCGACAGGGATGAAGAAGGTGTATACTATGCCATTGTATGCCATTGATCTCGCAGCAATGAACTTTAGAGTCTTGAGGGTTGAAGTTGGTGTGGGCTCTGTAATCGTTAATCAGAAGGTTGAAATTCAGGCTATCCCTGAGGAATTAATGGGTACAAGTCAGGTACTTGTCTTACTGTATTGTTTCTATGTTTGTATGATATGTTTTTGCAGCATGTCTTTGAGTTTTATTTCAGCTGCAGGATTTATTCAACTTTGGTGCCTTGACACTAAAGAATTTTGTTGAAAGAGGAGATAGAAAAGATGAACAAAAGCCACTTGGTTTTACATTTTCTTTCCCTTTTAGACAAAATTCAGTTTCTTCAGGGCCATTAATTAGGTGGACTAAGGGATTTTCAGTTGGAGACATGGTAAGCCAAATTATTATTTTCCATACAGAATTATACTTTCCAGTATGATCATTTCCATGTTATCCAGTCAGCCATACATTACGAAATATCTCTAGTGATTATAATAGGATCTTAAAGTTGCTAAAATGGTCTTGATGATATTGAGTAGATCAAGAAATTATTCTGGTTAATATATCTGTAGGTTATGTTTAGGAAATGGGGATTTACATTGACATGTAAAACTGCCAAGGTTGCTGGTATGCAACACCTATGATTAGTCCTTTATTTCTCTTCTTTCTGGAATCACATATTGCTTTCGTTTCGTGTATATTTACTTGCCTACTTTTACTTGAAATGCTCATTTCTAACTTATATGTGTTGGCGCAGCACCTCCATGCTGCCACGCCGCACGCAGCGCCTCCGTGGCTCCCGGACTCACCGCACGCTGCCTCCGCGTCCGCCATGAACGTCGCAGCGCCGCACACCTCCATGGACCGACACACGGTCCGGAGCTTCGCGCAGCCACCAACGAACGCCGCCATCGCCGGCACGCCTCCGGCACGACGAACCGCGCCCAAGACAACCAAGCTCATGATACCAAATGTTGGCGCAGCTCTCTCACACACATTTGGACGGAGGTAGAAGAAGTATGAGATAGCAGAGTTTTTTTTCCGGCCGCACGTACAGCCCTTTTTTCTTTTATCTCAACCGGGACACACAACGCCCTCGATCAGTTCACAGAGGGAGGGATTTATACATGCATGCATACGCAACGCCACACCCTCCACTCTGGCCAGCTCGTCCGATCTGCACGCCCTTACCTGCGCCCACGACGCGCTCATAGGCGCACGACGCGGCCGGGCTCCAACGGATCGCAAGGACTCCTACTGCATGCAGCTCGTCTACGCTACGTACGCGGCAAGTTGCAGACCGACTCCAGTGCACACACGCCCACCAACTCTGATCGCCACACGATCAACACACACGACGCACGCACACAACGTACAAACATACGTGATCGTGACCCAGCTCGTGGACCCGACCAGGCGCACCGACGCCGGTCGCACCGCCACGGACCCGACCTGACGCACTGACGCCGGTCGCACCGTGCTCCGTCACGACTTATTCCCAACAGTATGAACCATGGAACCTCAGGTAGGGAAAGATGTCGCCCAGTGCTTAGGTGAAGCGCTTGCTAGGTGTGGATTAAATATGCGAGTTACTACACAGGTCTTACCCAAATTTTGTTGGCTTAACACCTCGATAGTTACTTTTATACTGTCATTCAGCTAAGAACCACATATAGCTGACTTGGTGTACTTTCGATTATTGTGTGTCCACTACTGGTGCTGATACCTGTAATTTTTGGGTAGATACATTTTCAAATATAAAAATAGCTGATGCTCAATATTTAGGAGGATAGAAAGGGAGAACTGAAGGATTATCTCTTAGATATGGCAGATTGTCTATCAAAAAAATAATTAGGTCATAGTTGTTAGGTTGCTTGAAGCCCTGGTCTTTGCTGGTTGTAATATTCTCAGGGAGATAGGAATGACTAATAAAATTAGTTAAACAAAGAAAAAGTGACTAGGTGTTGCTTTATCCTTATGTCTTAGATAGCCATCCATCTGCCATTTATTTTATGGTAGGGTGCTGGAACTCAAAAGCTCAGTAATTGGCCTTTGAGATACTTTGTTTCACAGCATTTTATGTTTAAATGTGAAACATTAACTTGCATATTTGGTTTCACAGCATTCTACTGATGTCTTTTGCCATCTGATGCTGCCGTAAATTACCATTGGTGGTTTTTTTTGCGTAAGAAAAAACCACCAATGGTAATTTACGCATGTATGATCAGAGTAGCATTTTAAAATCCCAAAATATCTTTGCCTGATGCCATGCCTTCCTTTTACTGTTCTGTATTTTAGGATGGCAGAATATTAATATAATTAACCTAATTATGCAAATTTGTTTTTCCAGTCATATATTTCATTCAGTCTCAAAGCTATCACTAAATAACTCCTTCATGCCATGCATGTTCTGTTATGCTTCTTGTATTTCTGAAAAAAAATGTATATTGTCATTAGCACCTTTTAAATGATTATCTTTTATGTTAATTTTGTACATAGGTCAACAATACTGTGGGGACATTAGTTCTAGGGCATTATTATGACGAGGATACAGTGGCTGCTGTGATCATCGGGGCTAGCACCAATGCGTGCCATATCGAACGCACTGATGCAATTATCAAGAGTCAGGGTCTTCTTCCAAACTCTGGAGGAATGGTATTTTTCATCTTTATATATAGTTGTCCTAATTTATTAGATGAAATGTTCCTATGAACAAAGGAATTATTATGCAAGTCTCTTACGACAAAGCATTTTATCCATCAGATAGTAAACATGGAATGCGGGAATTTTTAGTCATCACATTTGCCAAGAACTCCTTATGACATCTCTTTGGATGATGAGACACAAAATCACAATGATCAGGTAAGTAGGCTATGCAAATTTCAATCCTATTGCATCTTTGTATTGTTGTTAATAGGGTGAAACTTGCGAGTCTTTGATACATGGCTTCGAGAAAAATGATCTCAGAGATATACCTTCGGGAAATTGCATGACGGGTACTCCATAGAAAGGCCCAAGAATCAGATGTTTTCGGTGATTCTTCCGATAGTCTATCAACCTCTTTCATTTTGAGGTATAGTCACGCTTTAAATATTTGTTTCTCCCAAATTTGTATGTGTTATGGAGAAGGGACAGTAGAACTCATCATTACATTGTACTACAATTAGATGAATATTTCCCATATTACTGGCATAGGAATGGCTGGTTTGTAGTTTGTTAGCACTGACAACAAATTCCAACTGAATACTATGTACTACAATTAGCAGAATATTTCTTGGAAGATTACTCCTGTCTAGGTTATGTTGCATTGTTACTTATCTGCTTAGCCGAGTCATCATTTATCAAGCTGCATTTTTACTGTAATATTTTAACTTTGACTAGTAGCATTTATTGTATCTATTCTCTAACATCCTTTTATGTTCCAGCACACCATTTCTGGCTGCAATGCGCGAGGATGTATGATTCACCAGATCTGAGCGAAGTCAGAAGGATACTGCAAGAACATCGGAAGGTTAGCTTTTCGCCGTGGTACACCTTGTGTACTTACTCTGGCATAAATACTATGCTGTTGCTCTAACATCAATCCTGTATTTTCCAAGGCATGCAACTCCCTTCTCATCTTTTGATTGTTCCCATTCCAGATCCCCTCTATCCCTCTGAAAACTCAGAGGCTGGTCTTCAAAATCTGTGACATCGTCAGCCACAGAGATGCCCGTCTTGCCGCCGCTAGCATCGTGTGTATACTGAAAAAGCTGGGCCGAGACGGTAGCGGCAACGCAGCCTCCTCGAGCAGAAGAAGAGAGAGCAGCCATAGAAGATAGTGTTCATGATCGAGGGCAGCTTGTAGGAGGGCTATCCGGTGTTCAAGGAGTAAATGGATGAAGCCCTCGTGGAGGACCAACTATTAAGGACAGCTACTCTCCGCTTGCCCCCGCATCGCTCCAAGGGGCGGCTCGGGAGGCCAAACGCTAGCTGCCACCCCTCACTCCCCGTCCTCATCTTCTCCTTGCCGCCGCCGGAAGGATGCCGGTGGGCAAAGCCCTCATCGGAGGATGGCGGCGGCAGGGACGCTTCCTTGTGCTCGAGTCGGCAGGTGGTGCCAGAGAGCTCGGACGACGAGCGGTGGATTGGCGGTGGCTTAGGTGGATGTGGTGCGGCGGGGGACAGCGGCCTCAGTGGCTCTGGCTCTGGGGCGCTGCATGACAGGCATGCCCAGTGTGGGGAGGCATGGGATGCAGGGGTCACGGGTCCTCAGGAGGGAGGGCCAGTGGAGGAGGGAGCTGAGGTCCAGGCAGGGAAGAGAAGGTTTGGCTTGTCCAGTGGAGGGCGGCGGTGGACGCAGTGTGGAAAGAAGTGGTGGATCTGACCAACTCTGGCCCCGGGGTGCTGCGGGGCAGGTGGTCAGATCTGGTTATAAGCATGACGGACTTCCAATGTGGCTTGGCGGACTTCCAAGGTGGGTCAGTGCTGGGCAAGGCCTAGAGGACTTCCAATGTGGCTTCTCAGCATTGGTTTTGTTTTGTGGCTTGGAACGAAAGTCTTGGCTGACTTTCTTGGTGCGAGCGACGGTGGTCTCTTCACGTCATTCCATCCTTGGTGGTGTCGTCGTGAAGCATCAGCACCATCCCATCCATCCGGGGTAAAATCTTGACTCGTCTTACCGGGTCAGATATTGGCGACGTCGTTGATGTCATTCCCTCATTGGAGGTGTGGTCTTTGGAGTCATGTGTTCCCATAGTTAGCACGTGATCCAATGCTGCGTTACCAGTAAGGCCCGATAGCTTCGGGTGTGGTCAAGGTTCGGGCGGTGCTGCCACCGAGTGTGGTGGCTTGTCGTCTTCTGAGGTTATGGGGAGGCCGAGGACCGTTTCCCTTCGGTGTTGGCTTTTCTCCCCAGCGGCCGGGAAGTGAAAGTTGTAGTGCACCCTGGTAGTGCTGGTTTCATTTTGGCAGCCTTCCAGACCTAGTTTAACTAGGTTCGGTGGCCGTAGATATAGGTGGTTTTTGCCCCGTTTCCCTATAATTAACTAAGCTTTGTTAGGTTTTTGGATCCGGCTTTCCTTATAAACTGGATCAACACTATTCTTCTTGTGGAAATATTGGAACCCACGCCCTCTCGACTATGTTTGTTCGAAAAGAAGCCCTGGTGGAGATCCTGGGTGAGGAGGTGGCGCGGACAGTAACGCTGAGGGTGACGGTGGATGGATCGAGGACCGATGCTGCTCTACTCGCCACAGTACATTCGTTGAATAGGCAGCAACAAGGAGGTTCCATATAGTGGATCAGAGACATGGTAATACAGACATGCCATACTTCTTAGGAATTTGGATATTATTTGTTCAATTAGCAACACCAACACACCCGTACATGCCTCAAATTCAGATGCCTACATTAGTGTAAGAAGACAGGGAAACTAAAGACTTGGGGAATGCATGTGGAATTGCTCATCAGCACTTAGTTTGCTATTATTCAAGAGGAACATTCCATTGACTTGTGAGCTTGCCTAAATAGCACCCAACACATTACAACTTTGTTAGCTACTGATCAGCCTATGCCTTTAGATTAACAAGTGTGCTGTATTATGAGGCTTACATGACTTGGGATTAGTAATTCTTTTTCTATGCCGATTTCGAAAAAGAATGGATACGGTCCTACACATACGCGAGAAAGGTAATCAAAAAATAAAGAAGGCGGGTTCTTCTATCTTTTATCACCTATGAGCTGTGCGAGATGAAAGTTTCATGCACGTTTGGGGAGACAATGGGCACCCTCATTACAGAGAAGCGGTAGATCATGATCTTTTCCTAGTGTGTTGATGACATGCACACATATGGTACCCTCATTAGATAGAAGCAGTAGACCACGATTTTTTTCCTAGTGTGTGTTGATGACATGTCTCCATCAACGTCGTCACCGTCTTCGGCTTTCATCGTCTTGCTTTCTTCTCTTTCAGCTTCCATGCTCAGACTTTTTAACCATGCGATTTCACTAAAGGCCAAGCGCTAGAAGTGGCCCACCCAACTACTACTACTACTACTACTACTACTACCACTACTACTACAACTACTACTACTACTACTACTACTACTACTACGTGAGTGTGCGCCTACCCTACTACTACTACTTGGACGTCGTGAACCACTTCCTCCCCGACTCGCACTACTCTTGCCGTTCCGATCCGCCGGCCTAGGGATTCCGGGCTAGTATCCGCCCCTTTTCGTCACGGATTGCAACACTGATTTGACTGCTGTGCTGTTTTCTGCCCTTGCTGTCAACCGGTGGAAGTGAGGCCAATAATCGGCTCATCGGTAGTTTTAGGCCACTGTCCCATCATCTTCTTCTTTTTTCTCAAACACGCCCCCAAAGCGTGTGTTATATTTCATAAGAAGGCGAAACCCGAGAAGGAGCGAGTACAAGCACATCTAAAACGAAAAGAAGAAACGAACCCATCATCACCATCTTCCTTTAGTCTTCAATCAGCTTATCCCTTTGCCATGAATGACATTACAACTGGTACATTGCATGTGTTTTTTTCACAGTCCATAGCCAGTGATGAATAAGCTGGAATTGAATGCTTGTGTATGGTCAGATCAAATGAGTAGTTTCAGTCTGTAATACTCAGAGCTAATGCCTCTAATAAGGTCAGGAGTAATGTCCGTTAGATGAACGTAACAGTGATGATTATGTCGCTGAAATTCACATGTAGTGTGGAATTGTCATTGATAGGCGACGCTTCTGGTGGTAGTTGCCAAAGTGTATCATTGCAGGCAGCTTTTGTTGGTTCTGTCTAAAATGATACAGGTAGATTTAGACAGGTTTGTGTGACATCTGGACATCAATCATACTTACATCCTGTTCTCTGAAGTTTCATAGAATTTTCTTTTTTGAATTCTGATGTACTAAATCACAGCTATTATTTCCACTTATTTAGATGATATTGCTCGCCAACTGTTATCTGTTGCTAATTAGCTCGGCAATGACCATTTTAAGGTTGGCGCTTTTAATATGCAACAACTTAGTTGCCAGTTGCCACTACTAAGGATGTTATTCAGTGAATTTCGATTCGAGAGATCATGGATCTGCTTATTCAGAATTGTTGCAGGATGATTAGTTTCTCCACCTTTTCCTAACAGCTTAAGATGTTACGTCAATTGATTAGGGACAGTTGCCACTACTAAGGCTGTTATTTTTCCTTTGCTACTGGGCAGATAATTAGGGACAGTTGTAGATCATAATTCATTGGTATAAAATGGAGGAGCATTGCATCCTTTGTTGTGTGCCCAGCTTTTATGGCATTGTTAACTGAACACAAACGATTCTACATGAGTTCCACTGGTTAGCTATTACACAACTCTTCTCTGCGCTGTAACAACAGCTGGATTTGTGTTGTTATGTGAATTATCACCTCCAAAGTTACATGCTCTATACCCAGTTGAAGTGTTTGTTGAGTTATCTCCTACTACTATGCTGCTTTCTTCAGGCCACCTTTACGTAGATCTTGTCTTTATTACAAGGGATATTTTACTTACATTTATGCACACCCATATGCTCTAAAAAAGCCTTTTACATACCAGATACTGTCATAGTAGTGATGCCTTGGGAAATATTCTCTGTCCCGGAGCTAGGATGGCTAGGGGATCATACATGCGTTTCCTCCGTTCAAATGTCTCCCACCTTGCTCCAAAGTGGGCTTTCCACTGCTGCTGTTTGGTGTAGGGTGCTAGATATTGCTTCATCCCGACACCTGCCTTGTCACAGAAGTCTAGTATTTTGTTGTTGAGGTTCATCGCATGTTCGACAATGCCGTGACCTGAGAGTGATGGCGCTGAAGATAGGAAGCCCACAATATAGAAAATATCTTCATCTGGTATGACTACTGACGTCCTGTTGTCCCACCTGCACCCAATGCGTTAAGCCAGTGAGTTACTACCAAACTTACAACCAGATGTAGTAAATTAATTGTCTGAAGTTGCTTACTTTGATCTGTTCACTGGGTAAAGAATTATGGGACCATGGTTGCTGTCTTTCAGGATCTTGCCGAAGACTTCCCTCGCAAATTTGTGGATTGTGCTTCTTGGAATTAGAAGATTCAACCATGTGTGTGGAACTTCCCAGAGGCCCTGAGCCCTAAGTTTGAGCTCAGAGGAGTGCACCCTGTCCAAGAACTCCAGGTATGTGACATCGGTGTGGAGAAGAGTTGACTGTATGTATCTTAGCCGAGACAGCAGCACACCAACTTCCTGTGAAGTCAAGACAAGAAATATGACCGAGTAAATTAAATCACAAATCACCTGGGCGGGCCTAATACGTAAACATCTGCATGCAGCGAGAAATAAATTAATTCACCTGTTCCATGATGTCAGCCTCATCATGGTTAAAGTTCTTGGTCATCTCAAGGCAGTACAACACTCTTCCATCCAACTGGAAGTGGCTTGCCTGGACCGGATCCTGTGGCTTGAACGTCGTCCTCCAGTTGTTCAGGATGCCCGTCCTGTTTATGATCACGAACCCTTCGATGTAGTCGAGGCTCTTCTCTGCCGAGATAAACATCTCCTGGTCCTCGGCGAAGCTCGCAAAGTCCGAGTAGAGAACTCGTATCCACCTCACCTGTCATTTAATTGTATCCAATCAATACAACTGAATAAAATGATCACCTGGGCTGGAACGCTCGCCCAGCTGGAACTCGTATCCACCTCACCTGTCATTTAATATATATATATTTGCATTCAGTTGGCAGAAATGATTTGCTTTTCTTATCACGTACCATCTTTGGTGCAGGCTCAAGGGCAATCCTGGCCCTTGTGATGATCCCAAACTGACCCAGGCCGCCAAGAGCACCATAGAAGAGATCAGAGTTCTCCTCGGGCGAGCAGGTGACGACATCTCCTCTCCCTGCATTTGGTGGTTATGACCAGGGTTAAAAATTTCAACGAAATTTCAGTGAAATTTCCGAAATTTCGCATATTTCAGTGGGGTTCGAAATATTTTTAACCCCGAAATTTTGAGGCATTTTCAAACTGATTTCAAAATAAATTTAAATTATGTCAGAATTCAATAAAATTAAGTTAAATTTGAAATCTCAAATTCCGAAATAATTTTTGAAATATGCGAAATTTCCGAAATTTCGCATATTTCAGTGGGGTCCGAAATTATGTTGTTTCCGAAACTAAAAACCTTGGTTATGACAAAGAGATAGTTACTGGTTTGTTGCTAATCAATCATGCATCGTGCTTAATTTGTGTGGGTTTATCTGAGACCTGTCACAATCTCCAGTTGTTTGACATTGCTGACCTGCGGTCCATGTCGGAACGCCTGCCCGCTGACCCCGGCATTCGACAACGTGCCGCCGACGGTGAGGTGGAGATAGTCGGTCCACGACTTGGGCGCCAGCCCGTGCTTGAGCGTCTCATGCAGCACGTCGATCCACAGCTCTCCTCCGGAGGCATCGACGTAAGGTGCCGCATCTCCGTCGCCACCGCCGCCATGCACCCGCATCCTGGCGCCTCCCCCAAGGGACTCCATCTTCACGACGATCCCGCCGGCGGTCTGGGCCTGGCCCAGGAGCGAGTGCCCGTGGCCGCGCGCTGCGACGGTGAGCGGTGAACGCTCGCCCAGCTGGAACACGTACCGCACGGCCGCGGCGACGTCGGACACAGAAGCCGGGTGGAGCACGGCGGCTGGCAGCAGGCTGCATCGGTTGCCGAAGTCCCGGGCCACGGTAGTGACGTCGTGGAAGCTGAGGTGGCCGTCAAGACGCAGCGCCCCGAGGGGTGCGTCGGAGACGTGCATGGTGACCCCGCCCAGCGCCAGCAGCAGGAGCAGCTTGAAGCAGCACACCACCGACTTCCTCACCATGGCTAGTTAGCTCCCCTAACATTATACCTCAGGAAAGCCAAAGAAACCCGGCCAAACCCAATTAGCCCCAAGCAAAACGACCGGAAGAAACTTGCAAGAGAGAACAACCTATAATTACCAGGGCTAGCTAGCAGCGAGTGAGTTCTTGCCTTGTTGGAGGGTGCAAAAGGAGTAGCGGAGGGAGAGACGGCGGAGCAAGGGAGTGTGGAGTCGTGGGGATGGAGGGAGAAGTGGGAGGGAAGATTTAAGGCTTCGTTCGGTTAGCCCCTTCCCGGCCGGGATCCGGCCCAATAGCCGTGGGTGGGCCCCGGCCGGGGTTTACCCTGCCTATCTTTTACAGTACATTCGGTTACACCCGCCCAGGATTTAATCCCCACCCAATCCCTCCCAACCCCGCCCATTTGATCGGGGTAAAAATTATGTACTTCTTCCTCTGGCTGCCAGCGGGATTCAACTATTTTCTTCCTCGGCTGAGCTTGTCTTGTACTCCCTCCCATTGCAGGATAGAGGGTTTTGTATAGAGGTTTTTTTTCTTCCTTTTTTTTCATTGCAATAGTCCAAAGTAACTAGGGAAAATTTCGATTCAACTAGTGCAACGTTAAAATTGAACTACCGATTCTCCACAAGTAATTTGCCAATCACAAAATGGCTGGTTGCGGTTACTAATAGGTAGAAAGAGAAACTAACCCTATTATTTTACCTATGAAATGTTTCATGTGCTTCCTTGAGAAAAAGAACAAATATTCCATGTGCTGATGCGCATACAGATACGACTTTTTGATCTGAAACCGTTGTGTCTTCATGTGTCCATATAACCGGAACAAATCTTTTTGTTGGGTGAACTGATTGCAGCATAGCAGGAATTCCCTTGAAATTACTACTTCTCTTAGCTATAATTTGTCTACTTTGTCATGGCTAACCTGATTTTCATGTCTGCCTTAGATTGCATGTGCTATTTAATTTTGCTGAAGCCGAAAATTGTTCCTGAATTCTGGAGTCACTTATCTTCAATTGTGTGATTTGCAGGCTGAGACTTTGCTCGGTTACTTGTGCGAGCAGCGGCAACGGGGTGGCCGCAGAGCTGGACCAGCTGGCGTAGCTACGAGCATGGTTGCTAATGCACTAGTCATGTGATGAAGTTACGAGCTTGGCTTGGAAATGCGGTATAACCCATGAGATCCATGAAACCATCTCGCAACAAACTGACATTAAAGGGGACTTGAGGAAACCCATGGTTCTATCGAAAAAGGCTTTCGCCCTGCTTTATATATAAAGCAACGACCATCAGACAAACCAGTACAAACACACGCCACCACCACACACACCACACACACCCAAGGCAAGATACAAAGGTGCTGGGCACAGCAACACCACCCCAACGACCGCCAAGCAAACTACAGATACACTCATACACAAGACGAGATCGCTTGGAGCCGATGGAGACCACCACCAAGAGCTAGCCACCGCGGAGAGGTGAGCCGGACACCTACGAAGTATGGACTCCAAGACGGTTCCTCCAAGAAGGAGACGACACCGGAGTGCCGCCACCGTCCGATCCCGAAGATCAAATTTTCACCCGGAGCAGCGCGAAGGAAGTGGGAGCAACCGTGACGGAGCCTCCAAGAGAAGGGAACGGCGTCCGCAGACGCCGCCACCGTCGGCCGGAACACCGGACAGATTATGCACCCCGGTGCTCACACCCCTCCGGCGCACCCATGCTACGCCAAACACCAACAGCAATGCCATCCGCGTGGCCATGTCTGCCTGCCCGCACCTGAGATGCACGTTCCGCCCACGAATGCCGCGATTCCCTCCTCCAGGGCCGCCGCCCTGCATCTAAACATCCGCAAGACCAAACAAAGGCATTGGCTTTGGTCGAAACGGCTGCCCCCAACAGACGAAACAGCAGCAGATGCCCTGGCTCGAACATCTCCGGAACTGCGTCAGCACGCACTCGGCCGAGGAAAGGGGGAGGAGGGGCAACGGACGCATCCACGACCGGTACACCCCTATGCCGGCGACGGGTGGCTCGACCATGTCGGCGCCTCCCATCCCTCCAGCTTATCTCCCCACCGGACACCTCCTGTGTCGCCCCACCACGGCAGCCGGCGCAGATCCACGCGAGGCCACCTACGCCGCCCGTCTACCGGCGAGAAAGACAAAAACGACCATCACCATCAACCAAGAAGCTCACCCGAGATGTTCACCCGCGCCGCCCGCCGACGTCCATCCGCCGAAACCGGCTCGAACCCGGCCAGCACGCCCGCCAAGACCCCCGCTACTGCGCCGCCACCCCTACCAGCCGGGCGCCGAGGTAAGGGAGGCTGCCCGCAGCCCAGGTCGCCCCCGACCCGCACCCCTAGATGGGACGGGCCTGGAGCAGCCGCCGTCCACCCAGCGTGCACCACCAGATCCGAAGCTTGCCGCAGCCGCCTGCCAGGTCACCACCGTGACTCCACCAGGTGTCCCCGACGCCGCCCCGAAGCTGCACCGCCACGCCGCTCACTACTAGGGAAACCCTTATAGGATTTTAGTATTACCAGCGTTCTACTATATCTAAACGCTGCTGCTAACTTGCCTAACCACCAGCAGCATCTGGCCAAAACTAGAACGCTGCAACCGTGTGCCATTTAGCGGCGTCCGGGAAAACAAAACGCTGCTAGTTAGGTACATGAAGTTAGACGGTGTTCCATAAATAGCTGGTGGTGTGCGTGATGTCTGACATCCTGTGTACGGGCGGGCATGTGGGTCTTAAAAACTAGCGGCGTTTCGCACGAAGGGACGCTGCTAACTTGTAAAATCTTGTAGCGTTTGGCCCTTGGCAAACGCTGCTAACTGTTGCGCCCAATAATTCACCACCCCTTCTTCTACTTCCACCTCTCTCTCTCTCTCTACTTTTTGTCTGCACATTTTCATTAATAGATCTATTTTCACTTGTACTTTTCTGTAATTAGAATTTTTGTGTAACACTTTGAAATTATAAATTAAACATGGGAAGTATCATTTTTCAGACCCCGTTTACATTTTCTTAAAAAATCAAAAAATACGAAAAATGTCGTAGTGTTTGAAATGTCTCATAAAAATTTAGTTTATAAAATTTGAAACACAAAACACCGATAGTTGTGTTTAAAATAATAAAATGCATGAATACTGCCAGCAGTGTTTCTGTAGGAACACACGCCCCTGTTACGCAGACTAGCAGCGTGTTGTGATGTTTGAACGCTGCTAAGTTATTTTCTATATTAAATCCCCTTGAAAATTCAAAACAACAGTCAATAAATCCATAAGTGTACATGTAACTATAAAATGATGCATATGATATGCCAACAAACTTTTGAAGTGAAATATATGACAACACTATCATCTCTCTCTCAAAGCAGGCACACCTTCGCGAACTCTTCGGATTACCCGTGGTGATACCTACCTTGGGTTTGGAAGGAATATATATTAAACTTTGGTTTAACACTTTGTAATTTTAACAACTAATTCAAGTGGTTATATAATGACAGGACGCCAAGTTTCAAGAATTTCAGAATGTGTTTAAATTTTTAAAAAATTCAAACGTTAAACAGGTAGCAGCGTTCTATTGGGACCTGTACGCTGCTAGTTCTACAGCCTTTGCCGCGTGTGCTGACGGCACACGTGGCTGGTGTTTGGTATACAAACCGTCACGTACGTTAGTAGCATTCCGGAATCGCAGACGCTGCTAGTTCGTACGCATACAAACCGTCCCGCCCGTGTTTTATTAACTTTCCGCTCCCGCTCACTCTCTCTTCTTCCTCTCCCCCATCTCTTTGTGATCTCTCTCTCCGCCGTGGCCGCCATTCTCATTGCGCAATCCACGGCCGCCGGACTTTCGATGCCGACGATTATTGGCGGCATTCGTGCCGCCGGCCGGCGTGCACGCGGCGTGCACGCGCCTAGCTAGTGTACTGCCCACGGCGGCCTCCTCTCGATCTGCTCCACACGTGGTGAGTTCAATCCTGCCGTCCTCAATCGTACAAATGCGTATACCTTAGATCATTTGAGTACCTAGTTAAATTTAGTTTATTTGGAGTGTACCTAGTTCATTAGATTAGTTAGATCTGCTCCACATGTGATTAAATTTAGTTTATTTGGAGTGTACCTAGTTCATTAGATTAGTTAGATCGATTAATTTGTGTTATATATACATAATTTAGATCGATTATAACTAGTTAATTAGATCAATTAATTAGTGTTATATGTAATAGATTGATTAATTAGTATGTAGAACTTGATTTTAATTATCACAACCATTGAGTATGCAACTAATTAATTAATTAACAAAGATGATGTGACTATACATTTTAAAATAGTTTTCCACAACTTGAGTTTAATAATTATCTTGGTATGCATGTGAACACATGCTAATTTGTTGTGAATGCAGCAATGGATCCGGTGTGTCCCAGGTGTGGCGATAGCCGGATGCAACATGGTGGTCGAACAAGGGCAAAAATGGATGAGGACCAATCGCTTCTCCATTGTGCTTCGAGAGGAGTTCAGATCGAAGACGATATGTTAGTAGGAATAATTGATGATTTCATAACCAGTTGGCTTCTTACATGATATATAGATATGACTAACAAATGTCTGATCCCCCTCCCTTTTATTTTGTTAAGATCATCCCTTGCTTTGCAAGGATCGAGGTCCTTGAGATGCTGCAAGTTTCAGTACTTTAGCAGCCAACCATAATTGAGTTCAACCTTCAAACGGAAGAGCACTTCAATTTCCCGATTTTAATAAAAAATGAAAATGATCAAACATTTTTCAGTTGCCGTTGGTGGCGAAGATTGGCCAAGGCATACGAGCTAGATGTCGGGATGTGGATCAACATGTACATCATTGGTCAACAATATCTTCAAATCGGGCTGCGTTTGTCAACTATTCCAGTGCTACCCCGTTGTAAGATTTTATGAAATATACAGTTTTTTCGTGTTAACGCTTATTATTGTACTTGCTGTAACGACTTATCTTGCTTACATGTAATTTGGACAGCCTACTTCAACTTGTCCCGCGAAACTCATAGGATAGTAGACAGGAGGCATGCCACTGCAGGGACGACTCTTACTTGGCAAGAGCTGCACATCGTCGTAGAATTTGTGGCCAGCATCGAGGAACGCGTTCTGGATGCCCATGCTGGCCCATACAATGGGTCTTTTGTGCCATTCGTGCACATATTAAACAAGAGCAATGCTAAGAAGAAGCCACTCCTAGTAAGAATTGCATTGTGTTCTATGTCAACTTATTAATGTTTTATTTAAATCAAATATAGAGTACTTTTGCTCACTTGATATACATATGTACATGTGTGTTTATTATTTCTGTTTTGCAAAACAGAAACTCCCACGACGTGTGGTGCCTGAGCAAATGCAGGTTCAGCGCAGTGGTGACTTGCGAATTGTCATCTCTGACACGACTGACATGACAACCACCTACTCGACATCGCCAGAAGATGGATGTCTCGTCGTCAATGGGTGGAAAGAGATTCATGACATGTACATTAGCGAGGAAGGTGACAAGTTGATCGCCGTGCTGCACATGGGACAGGATGTTGGGCCAGTCCTATTCATGCGTGCCATCTATAACTGGGAGGCTGACGAGTAGGCTTCATGTTTTCGATGTGTTGTTATTAAGTCTACTTTATTGTTGTTGAACTCTTCTTGTTAAGTACATTGTGGACGAGTAGGCTTTGATAAGTACTTTGTTTTCGAATTGTTCTTTTTTAATTAAGCACATTATGTTTGTTTAAAGCTAAAGGTAGTACATAGCCTTTAAGTATTTGAATTATCCTATAACAATGTAAGATGATCAGTGTTTGTACTTTGCAATTAATTTCATCAAAAACACCAAACTAGATGTGCACGCTTGCTTTTTATATCACAAATTAGCACTAGCAGAGTGCCAAACAGCATACACGCTCGTAGTGGTCTACCACTAGCAGCGTTCCTAGCGGCGCGCACGCTGCTAGTGCACTACCACTAGCAGCAGTCGAAACAGGAAACGCTGGTAGATGTACCTATCTAGCAGCGGTTAACAGTGCACAAACGCTGCTAGCTTATTATCTTTATATAAGTATCCGGCGGGCGTGGGGAAATTCCCCAATCTCGCCCCTTCTCTGCTCGAACCCTAAGCTCGCCCCAGCCGCCGCCGCGTCGCGCCTTCGCCCCAGCCCCGCGTCGTGCCTTCGCCACCGCATCGTGCCTTCACCCCAGCCCCGCGTCGCGCATTCACCCGAGCCACCGCGTCGCCCGAGCCCTGTACCTCGCCGTGCCGCCGCTCATCTTTGAGGTTAAAATTACTACATTAGTTAGGGTTGGGTGATTTAGAAAGGTTTTGTGCTTAGATAGTTGTAAGTTGTTTAATTTTTGGCACAGTTAACTCTTGAACAATTGTTAGTTATGGGTGATTTAGATAGGCTTCGTGCTTAGATAGATGTAAGCTCGTTTTTTTGGCAACATTTACTCTTGCACAATAGTTAGTTCTAGTGGGTGATTATAGATAGGCTTAGTACTTAGATAGTTGTAAGTAGTTGTTTTTTTGACACAATTCATATTTAGCACCTGCCATATTTGTTTTCTTGCTTACATTTGCAATGTATATAAGACTGTAAAATTAAACCTAAAGTGTAATAAGAACTCAGCAACTTTTCATTAAGTGGTTTCATTTTTAGTAAGAATTGTTTGATTTGCAATGTATATTAAGACCGTGCAATTAAACCCAGAGTGTAATAAAAACTTAGCACCTCTTATCTGACTTGTGTGTTGACTTTTAGTCCGATGGGGCTCACTTTGTGATAGTTTGATGTTCTTGGAGGAATGGTACCGACTATTGTGATTAATCCTTGCACTGTTCGTACGTACTTCTTTCTCTGGCTCCCGGCAGGATTCAACTAATGTTTTCCTCGGCTGAGCTTGTCTTGTACTCCCTCCCATTGCAGCATAGTGGGTTTAGTACAAAGTTTTGTTTCTTCCTTCTTTTTTCCAATGCATTATTCCAAAGTAACTAGGCAAAATTTCGATTCAACTACCTGGGAGTGTGGAGTCATGGGGATGGAGGGAGGAGTGGGAGGGAGATTTAAGGTTTCGTTCGGTTAGCCCCTCCCCGGCAGGGAACAGGGCCCATTCCCTGTGGGTGAGCCCTGGCCGGGGTTTAACCCCGTCGATTTTTTACAGTGCATTCGGTTACACCCGCCCGGGATTCAATCCCTGCCAAATCCCTCCCAACTCCTTCCATTTTGACCGGGGTAAAAATCATCTTCTTCCTGCCGATGGAAAGAATCCCAAATCCTAAATCAGTACGTTGGATTTTTAGTCTGTGATACAAATCTTTCTGATACGTCTTGTCATCGACGAGGTTAGTAGGATGCAGAGAAGCTAATATGTCTTGGAAACTTGATGATATATTTCTTGTCAACTTCTTTGCATTGCATGTAGAGAGTTTTCGTCCATGTCCATGCCTACTAAGGCGGCAGGCCATGGAGCAAACATGGAGATCCAGATTACTTTTCGACCTGGATGCAACATACTATTTTGTACCAAACAAAATCTTCCTCCTTCCACACGAAATGAAATTCTGATGTTGTAAGTATCAAAGACCGAAAGAATTAATGGTGGTGTGGATAAAGGGGATATAAGTCGACAATCCATCAGGCCAATTGATAGATAACGTCTCCGTAGATTTCGAGAATTGACCAATGCGTAATTCACAGATCCTCTTATGCATGGGGATGCTAGTGCCTCCCGGCTCGGGCGGTGTGGACCATGGCGCAGCCCAGGTTAAGGTTTGTGGATTAAATCATGTGCTCTCGTTTGGCAGGAAGAAGACGATGGCGGACGGCGGCATGCACGTCAATGGGGCCGGTTCAATCTTGGAAATCAGATTACGATCAATCACTTATTAATTAGTATGGTGAAAAGACTGAACTAACCTTATGAATGAGCGGACAGATTTTATCGGTACTCCGAGTTTGCTTTATGGAGTACCAGGGTACCCGTAAAAAAGCTCAAGGAAAGAAATGCACTATCAGAATGAAATGGCTTCAACCTCAACACAAAAGGCTGCAGCTCTCCATCCTAAATTATCAACCTCTGTACGAACAGATGAATTTCCATCTTTGACCCGAACGCCGCAAGGTGGAAAGGAACAAGAAGTAACGCAGGTTGTATCAGGCGAATCTAACACACCAGTTTCATCAGCAAATTCCGAGGAAACATCTGATAGTCTAAAAACTATGTTACGGAGAGCTAAGGAGAAAGGAAAGAATGGGGAAGAGAAGAAGGAAGACAGAGCTGGGAAGCGAAAGCGCAAGTTACCAAAATATCTCCAATCCCCTTTTTTGGTCGACAAACCCAAGAAACGTCTAAATCGTGGTGCGAAAGAAAGTAAGAGTAAGTTGCACAAAAAAATGGTTCTACATGTAATTATTTTCCATCTATTGTATTTACTAACCTCAATGAGCTCTATGTCTTGCAGGTCTATTCCGTGCAACAGACGTTCTGCATGATACAAATGCCTTGACCGCACAACACATAGAAGTGGACCTTCTTTATGTTCAAACACTATCAACGTCCAAGAAATATCAAAAAAATAATGTATTCCAGGATGCTAAGGGTGAAGAATTGAATGCGGTCAGGATTCAACAGATCATTGACCATGAGTACTTATCTGGCAATGTAAGTCTAAGTACTACCTTTTTACTGTAGTTGTCTGCTACTAGAGAACAACTACCACCATTACAGTTATAATTCTTTATGGAAGTCATCAATGCTTACGCGTCATACTTGTCTACCCGTGTTGGTACTGATCGGCACCTATCCACGACATGGAGGACACGCTAGCTAATAGAAAAGGAAGTCATTGGTATTAAACCTTCGAAGTCGCCCTACAACGACGACTTAGCAATAGAGGAATCGGCATCCCTTAGCAGAGCCATGGAGGAATATTTCGTACGGGATAAGGTAACAACGGTTGCTACAATGCCATGCACGAGAGTGCAACATACCAAAACAAAAAGATGGGTGAGTATATAATGCAACATAATCTCATTAGTACTTGTACAATGCCCTATTATTTGACCTCTAGCGTCTGTACCAGGCACTCGTGTGGACTATTCGTCCTGCGATGCATGGAACACTGGGACGGAGATTGAATGACAAGTCATATTTCCCAGGTCGGTATAATTTTTGTTATACAATTGCAACTATGCTACCATGTCATAACGTGCTCATTCTCAACACCTCTGATATTTATTTCAGAAAAAAATTGACGAATCCAAGGGCCGTATGGTAGCTGAAATAATTTTTACAACTACAAACCTGCTTTACAAGGTGAAAAACAAAATTCTAAAGATAGGTTTAGAATTTCTTAATGCCCATCATGCCTTTAATTATAAAGGGGTACGGACCGATCTCGAACGTTGATGTGTTTAGGGGGGTGTACTGAAGCAGAGGTATAATTTGTGCCATGTTCATATGCTATATGCTCTGGTAAATTACCTCGAAACGTATGGACTTGGATCATCACAGCTGGTAAGTAGTTTTTCTTTTTCTTTTTCGGAGACCAGCTGCTGTCAAATGATCTAAGCACGGGATCAATGGCTTGACCACTTGGCATTCTTGTGACATGCCCGGGCCTGTTTTTCCTTTCAGGCTTCCGGTTAACCACGTACCAATCAATAATCTTGCTGCTCGTTCTGGGAGTCGGAGAAGCGTGGGGGCCGTGACCAGTTAGTTTCTCGAATCTGCGTGAGAAAGCCCAAGCTAGCTAGTCACGCACGCAAATGATGGAGACGTGCAAGTCGCACTAGAAAAGGTGGTTGCCTTTTTCTTGCACGTACCTGTACATTCATGTTGCCATCACGCTGATGGGAGTGGCCTAGCGGGTAGCGGTTGCCCGCTAGGGAGCTGCCGCACTTTTCACCTTTGGCTTTTGGGCTGCTTTTGCCCCCTGTTCCCACCTCCCGCTCGTCTCATGGGGGTTAAGAAAGAAAAGCATTAAACTAATTATCTATAAGATTCAGAGATATTGAGAGAACTTTCAGAGATATTTATGAGAACTTTCAGATTTTTTAGAGAAAATTTCGAAAATTAGAACCTTTAGAAATTCCGGATGAACTTTCAAAAAGTTCCTACAACTTTCATGAAATTCCCAGACAACTTTCAGAAATTTGTGATGAACTTTAAAAAATATATCTGATTAACTTTTAGAAAATTACTGCACCTTTCAGAAATTTCCACACAATCTCCACAACTTTCTGAAAATTTCTCACAACTCAACTCCTTTTCACAACTTTCAAATGAACTTTCACAAAAAAAAATCCCACAACAATCGGTAATATTACACACAACTATCAGAAAAATCCCAAACAAAAATTCACAAAATCAGGGATGCCACCGCAGCGCCTGTCCAGCGACGGTAGCTGCAGACCTCGCCGCACCGTCGCCCCATGGGGCTCCGATGGCGTCGTAAAGCGCTGCAGCGCCCCACCGGCTTCGAGCATCTCGGCCATCGAGAAGAGGAATTTTCCATTGTGGAGAAATGAGGAAGGGGAGGTGAGGTGTTCGTCGGGGCTGGTCATGTCGAAGAATGGCCAGTGAAGTCGGTGACTCCCTCCGTCCATCTCTCTTCTCTCTCTCTGTTACTCTCAGGGGCGGACCCAAAATCCACCCAGCTAGATATGTTTCATCAGTCAAGTGTGTGGCACCTCCAAAATTCAACAAAATATTAGGGCACACCTAGGCAATGTCCAGCCTGCCCAACGTGGGCTAGCCAAACAGATCACGGCAAGCAAGCTGAGCTTAGTTATGTAGTGGATCGTGAGCCTGTGATGCCCTGCATGTACTACTTACTCGTGATCGCTTCTCCTACATTCTACTCTCCTGCAGGAGTAGTACTTTGCGAATGTCATTTAGGTTTCTGTCACTAATTGCAATTTACGGCATAAATTTAAGCTTTAGAATTCATGTTTCAGATTGTTTGTCCTTAATTTATAGAGTTAGGTTTTGTAAGTTCCATTTGATGGTGCTATTTGCTATTTGGAACCCCACTGAATTGCTAAACATATTCTTCCCCCCAAACAAATTGCTAAACATATTCATCTTACGCGCAAAGTTGCTTTATATCAGAGCAATGGATCATATATATGAGGACACCCGGTCATTTTTGTTGTAGGTCCGTCCCCTGGTTAATCTCTATTTTCTCTCACACGGGACGAGCAGACAAGATAAGGTGGAGAGAATAAGGAACAAGGATATAAGATTTGTGTGGTCTCCAGCCCCCCGCGTGAGAGAAAAAAGGACAGCACCATGACTTAATGCCAACGATTTGCAGACAATTGCGTGCCCCGCGAGCAAAGTCTCATTTTTGGCACTTGACCTTGACTGCTTCTATATGTGTCAATGCCGTCCACACAACTCATTATCTCAACAGCCACGTGAATACACAAATACTTTTATTTTGCATACGTTTTTGTAATTTTTATCTTTTTATTTTACAGTCAAATGTCAAAGTAGTACTTATTTTGGATGACAATGCCATAGTAGTACTTGCAACTAGAGCAGTAAGTACTAATTTAGGCCATGGTAGTACAGAGATATATCATTACATAGACACAAAGAACATCATCTATATATTCTGACGTGCAAACGTCCTTGTGTACCAATTATATAGGCCTTTGTACAGGTTTTCCTCCTTTGTTTCCATCTATGTGCCCACGGACTGAACAGGAAGCTCATCAGCTGATATGTGACCAGCACCGTACAGTCACACACACAGAGAGAGAGAGAGAGAGAGAGAGAGAGAGATGATATTTGTGCATGCACCGGAAATATACAGACGAACAACACAGATGCATGCTTACAATTCGTAAGATACATACAGGTTCATCCAACATACTTACCCCGTTTATACTTTGGTTAATAGTTAGTCGAAATATAGATGCGTGACTTTTCTCCTTTGTCAAATGTGCCGAGAGATGTCTATGGCAATATTCCCCGGTTAACAATCTTTTTTGGAAGCAATAAAAAATGAAGGACCAGGCTGAACAACTAATTAAAACGTGGGCTCAATTCAAGGAGCCATGTGACTGGCCAGAAATTTTAACTTAAATTTTGTGCACTCTTCACATAGCAACCTAGAAACGATCTATTGGCCATGTACGTGTCCTCACATCCCAGGCCGACTTCGTACCAAGTCGAGATGTTAGAACATAATCGACTCAAGATACTTAACCATGTTACGGATGTATTATCTCCTTTATCAATCAGCCGCGTCTAAAGATATAATCTAGAAAAAAATTAGATTTTGTTTTTCAAAAGTTTAGAAAAATTGAGAACTTTAAGATACTTAACCATGTAGGTGGATTAAGGGATTTTCAGTTGGAGACATGGTAAGCCAAATTATTTTTTCTACACAGAATTATACTTTCCAGTATGGTCATTTCCATGTGTATCCAATCAGTCATACATTACTAAATATCTCTAGTGATTATAAATTTATAATAGGATCTTAAAGTTGCTAAAATAGTCTTGATGATATTGAGTAGATCAAGAAATTATTCTGGTTAATATATCTGTAAGTTATGAATGGAAAATGGGGATTTACTTAGACATGTAAAACTGCCATGGTTACTGGTATGCAACGCCTATGATTAGTCCTTTATTTCTCATCTTTCTGGAATCACATATTGCTTTCTTTTCGTGTATATTTACTTGCCTACTTCTACTTGAAATGCTCATTTCTAACTTATATGAACCATGAAACCACAGGTTGGGAAAGATGTCGCCCAGTGCTTAGATGAAGCGCTTGCTTGGTGTGGATTAAATATGCGAGTTACTGCACTGGTAGGTCTTACCCAACTTTTGTTGGCTTAACACTTCGATAGTTACTGCACTGGTAGCGGTTACCTGCTAGGGAGCTGTCGCACTTTACACCTTCGGCTTTTGGGCTGCTTTTGCCCCCTGTTCCCACCTCCCGCTCGTCTCATGGAGGTTAAGAAACAAAAGCATTAAACTAATTATCTATAAGATTCAGAGATATTGAGAGAACTTTCAGAGATATTTGTGAGAACTTTCAGATTTTTTAGAGAAAAAATCGGAAATTTGAACGTTCAGAAATTGCGGATGAACTTTCATAAAATTTCCACAACTTTCAGAAATTTGTGATGACCTTTAAAAAAAATTGATTAACTTTTAGAAAATGACTACAAGTTTCTGAAAATTTCTCACAACTTAACTCTTTTTTCACAACATTCAAGTGAACTCACAGAACATTCGGTAATATTACACACAACTCTAAGAAAAATCCCAAACAAAAATTAACAAAATTAGGGGGCGCCATGGCACCGCCTCGCCGGTTTTGTCCAGTGACAGTAGCTACAGCCCTCGCCACACCGCCACGCCACGCGGCTCCGACGGCATCGTCCAGCGCTGCAGCGCACCGGGCAGCACCGAGCTCGCCGCGCCCCCGTGGCCCCACCGGCTTCGAGCATCTCGGCCATCTGGATGCGGAATTTTCCATTGTGGATAAATAAAGAAGGGGAGGTGAGATGGTCGTTGGGGCTGGTGACGTCGGAGAATGGCCGGCGAAATCGGAGACTCCCTCCGTCCATCTCTCTTTTCTCTCTGTGTTACTCTCAGGGGCGGACCCAAGTAAACCCAGACGGAGTCATTGGCTTAGTTGTAAATAGCGCGCTATGCCTCCTAGCGGCGGACCTCTTCTAAACGCTATAGCGTGCTATAGCGTGCTATTTAAAATGTTTGTTCATGTGTTTGGACCAAAGAGCCTTAGCGCGGGACCTCTTCTAAATGCTATAGCGCGCTATTTAAAACCACTCATTGGGCACCGGGTCGAAAATTCACTCAGCTAGATATGTTTCATCAGTTTAGTGTGTGGCACCTCCAAAATTCAACAAAATATTAGGTGACACCTAGGCAATGTCCAGCCTGCCCAACACGGGCTAGCCAAACGGAGCACGGCAAGCAAGCTGAGCTTAGTTTTGTAGTGGATTGTGAGCCTGTGAGGCCCTGCATGTACTACTTACTCGTGATCGCTTCTCCTACATTCTACTCCCCTGTAGGAGTAGTACTTTGAGAATGTAATTTAGGTTTTTCTCGATAATTGCATTTTACGACACAAAATTAAGCTTTAGAATTCAAGTTCCAGATTGTTTTCCCTTAATTTATAGAGTTAAATTTTGTAAGCTTCTATTGATGGCGCTATTTGTAATTTGCTACCCCACTGAATTGCTAAGCATATTCTTTCACAAAAAGTTTTTGCTAAACATATTCATATTACACATAAAGTTGCTTAATAATAGGGCAATGGATCATATATATGAGGATACCCTGTCATTTTTGTTCTAGGTCCGCCCATGGTTACTCTCTATTCTGTCTCACACGGTACGTGCAGACAAGATAAGGTGGCGAGTATAAGGAACTAGGAGATAAGATTTGTGTGGTCTCCTGCCACCCGCGTGAGAGAAAAAAGGCTAATTTTTTTTAAATAATACATTTTTTTTATAAATTACAGAAATAATATACAAATTTGAAAATTTTCAAAAATATGACCCAGTCGGTTGGGGCTAAGCCGACTGGATCCAGTCGGCTTAGGCTAAGCTGATAGGGTCCAGTCGGCTTAGCCTAAGCCGACTGGATGCTAATCCCTGCTGTTGAGGTGGATTAGGCACTAATCGGCTTAGCCTAAGCCGATTGGATCCAGTCGGCTTAGCCTAAGCCGACAGGTCCTGCTGCTACAGTAAAATCGAAAAAAAAATAGAAAAAAAGTCAAAAAAATCTGAATTTTTTTTGTGTGAAACATTGATGTTTTCCCCACATGCCTGCAAAATTTCATCACCAGATGACATTCATGGAAAACGTGGCAAAAAAAAACAAAATCGATGCTACTTTTTGGAGCATCGATTTTGTTTTTTTTGCCACATTTTTCACGAATGTCATCCGGTGATGAAATTTTGCAGGCATGTGGGGAAAACATCAATGTTTCTCACAAAAAATTCAGAATTTTTCGAATTTTTTTGCTATTTTTTTCGTTTTTACTGTAGCAGCGGGAGCATGTGAGCTCGGGAGGAGAACTGCGTTATGCCCATCATCATGGTCACTATCCCAGTTGGATTCAGACATAGACATATCGGACGTACTAGAAGCTGATCATCCGGCGACCAGACGACCCGTGATGTCGGCATCACGCCGGGCGACATCTTCGTCACGCTCACCGAGATCATCCAGAAGGCCCTCGCTGCTGCCTACTACCCGGCAAAGATAATCGGGGCCATCGTCGAGCTCCTCCTCAACTTCTTCGCCCTCAACGGAGGCCTACTCGGCATCGTATGGAACATCATCAGATGTACGTATTCACATATATTAACCATCTTGATCCTAACTAACTCATGCACTATCAACTTGAAATGGGAGCATAACACAAATTGAGACGAATATGTGTACATGTGCACGACGCCAAGCTGATGATCGACTTCAGTTTAGCTGAACTTGATTTAATTTGAGTCACAAAATAAATTTACTATGTACAAACATGTGGCGTGTTTATAATAACTATAATCAAGTAAATAAGTAAAGGACCAACAAATTGACGACGTCCATATATAAAGGTATAGAACCATGTATGAAAGGATAATGACTGCATGAGGTAAGTTTATGTACATGGACGACCCAGAACGACATGTGTGATCCTCTCTCTCTCTCTCTCTCTCTCTAAATTATATTGTTGAATTCGTATTTGAATGTAGTTTTCAATGATAATATTTTTGCTACGTATAACTTATAATTTATTTTTTAAGTCACGGCTAAAATATGACCTAAAATATGAGTGGACTAGTAAACCCGGACGGAGGTGGTAAAATGCTAAACTTACTGGAGATTGGATTACTAACCACCCCCAACCACCCCTCCAAACCAAACCCCACCAAAAAAAATTCACTGTTACTGCCAGGAATTTCACCGTAGGCCCTCACTGATATATTTTGGTGTGAGAAATGACCAAGTCACATTTAACTCCTACATCATTTGATTTTACATGAAGATTTGTGCAGGGTTTTTCTTTTTTTTCTTTGATTAATTAAATTATGTAGAAGTTAGATGAGACTTTCTTAGTTCTCATCTAGATGGTAATTAACAAATTCGTTATTGTTTGGCAAACTAGTAGGGATTTTTTTTTCCAACTGCATACCAATATTTTCTTCTAAGCCATGTAACCATGTATATTAGCAGACAAATTTAAAGTTTGAATGAATATCCAAGGAGCATTACATTTATTTATCTAATAAGTTTATGTGTGCGGTGATTTGCAGTTCAATTTCGTGGGGTTCTACAATGTTTTTTTTTGCCACGTTTTCCACGAATGTCATCTGGTGATGAAATTTTGCAGGCATGTGGGGAAAACATTAATGTTTTCACACAAAAAAATTCAGATTTTTTTGACTTTTTTTCTATTTTTTTTCGATTTTACTGTAGCAGCGGGACCTGTCGGCTTAGGCTAAGCCGACTGGATCCAATCGGCTTAGCCTAAGCCGATTAGTGCCTAATCCACCTCAACAGCAGGGATTAGCATCCAGTCGGCTTAGGCTAAGCCGACTGGACCCTATCAGCTTAGCCTAAGCCGACTGGACCCAGTCGGCTTAGCCCCAGCCGACTGGGTCATATTTTTGAAAATTTTCAAATTTGTATATTATTTCTGTAATTTATAAAAAAAATGTATTATTTAAAAAAAATTAGCAGAAAAAAGAGGGTGGGCACCATGAATTAATGCCAACGATTTGCAGCCGACTGCTTGCCCAGCGTGGGCGGATATCCGCAGAGAGCAACGCTGCATTTTTGAGCATTTTGGAAGCTAATTTTAACATTTGTGTTAACTGTTTTTCTATTTCATAGCTGACTAATTTTCTCATAAAATATCATCAACCATAATTGCATATCATTAAATGTAAAACTACTGTCTTAAAAGTGTGTAATATTTTATGAATGTTATGGCGGTTGAGTGTTGATCCAAAGACACATGTGACATCCAAAAAGATGCCAGGTAACTTACAAATAAACAAAAGTGTGCTTTCTATTTTTTTACCCCCTTAACTTTGACAATCTCTTACTCCATTTAAAAAAATATTGTCATATTTACCCCTCAACTACGATCTTGTGATATATTTTACACATTTTTATTATTTTACTCAAACTGACAAGCTGCTCCTCAGCTGCCACATCATTCTGGCATGCATGTGGATACAGCTTGTCAATTTGGGAAAAATAATAAAATAGGATAAAAACTATCATAAGGTCACGAGTAAAATGTAAAATGTGTCAAGATTTTTAAATAGAGTAAAAATTGTCACAATGCTACGACTAGAAGGTAAAACGTGGAATATGGTCTTAAACAAGTTTTTGTGAAACATATATTGAAAGAACGATTTGCAGCAGACTGCGTACCCGGCGAGCAAAGTCGCATTTTTGGCACTTGACCTTGACTGCTTCCATTTGTGTCAATGCCATCCACACAACTCATTATCTCAACAGCCACGTGGATACACAAATACTTTTATTTTGCATACATTGTTGTAATTTTTATCTTTTTATTTTACAGTCAAATGTCAAAGCAGTACTTCTTTTGCTCGCAAAAAAAAGTAGTACTTCTGTTGGATGGGAATGACATAGTAGTACTTGCAACTAAAGGAGTAAGTGTACTACTTTAGGCCATGGTAGTACAAAGATATATCATCACATAGACACAAAGAACATCATCTATATATATTCTGACGAGCAAAAGTCCTGTTGTACAAATTATATATGCCTTTGTACAGGTTTTCCTCCTTTGTTTCCTTCTATGTGCGCACTGACTGAACAAGAAGCTCATCAGCTGATGTGTGACCAGCACCGTACTGTCACATACACACAGAGAGAGAGAGAGAGAGGGAGAGAGAGAGAGAGAGAGAGAGAGAGAGAGAGAGAGAGAGAGAGGGAGAGATGATATTTATGCGTGCACCTGACATATACAGACGAACAACACACATGCATGCTTACAATTCGTTACCCTAGTCATCAAACCCGTGCACCTGCACGGGCTAGTAAATTTTGTTATTTAAACGTATGGACATTCGGGACGCTATTTTGATCAGTGTAGAAGTATTTATTTTCTGATTTGCTATAGGAAAAAAAATTGAGTTAAACGACTCCATCCACTTGTGAATGTACTGTTTGCATGCATACCCTTTCCAACTATCAATTGTGTCACAGCTATGTGTGTGATATTCTTGTTGTGTGACGCCCACGCCCCAGGAACTTTGGTTTTATAATAGATGTAACACTGTTCCAGTTTTATAAAGGTTGTATCTGTATTGGTGGCTATAGTGTTGCAAATTTAAAATTCGGTGGATGCATCATTTGTTTCCCTTTTTCCCACAAATTATGATGGAGTTTGGTGTTATGGTTTAGAGACACTGAGCATGCCGTCGGTAACAAATTTACATTTATAATATCATATTGTTTTCGAGATCATATTTACATAAAATATTCATGCAAAATGTTTTATCGGGAGTACACGAGGGTATTTATTTCCCCTCATGATAAATAGTGAATCCATGCACTGTTTTCTGTCCGGATAGATGTGATACTAACCCATTTATATTACATGAAATGCGACTGTAATAATTTTTTCTTAGATTTTTCTCTTAAACTACATCAGATAGATGATATGATTTTTTTTTTATTAATGTTTAGATTTTGAGAAAAAGTGAGGATTCTAGTTATTTTTAACTGGGGACACCCATACCTAATTGTGTGTGTGCATGGGATCTTTCTCACAGACGATACATATGGAAGGCTTAGTTTTGTTACCTTGTAGGAATGTAGTTATCATACCTTGTGCCAAAGTATCAGCAAATCCCACGCGATGCAGCCAGATATATGAACCAACCAAATATAGCAACTTCTCAGTTCTCACCACCAGCCATATACATGCTTCATGCAAAAAGCAGTAAATTAAGTGACGAATTTTCCCAACCAAAATCTAAAGCACACCCAAGATAATAATCAAACCTCCAGCTTGTTAGCATGTACGCGTAGATGAAACTTGCTTGAGACAATTACCTTTGCCTGCATCTAGAGCCAATGGATGCAGTCGATCGCCACGTACATACATGACCAAAGAAACCCACGGAGCTGCCACATGCCAGTACTCGTCATGGGCGTCCTCAGCACTTCACCTCGTCGGGCAACGGTATGCTCATTAACGTCTTGGCTCTCCAAGCGCCACTCCGTCTTCTTCAGGACCGATCTGCAGATTTTCTTGTTGTTAAAGTACTATATGCGCCTAGTGTTTTTCTTTATTCCTGGGGATTGCTCGTTAGGAGCCATAGAGTTTGGTCTTGTGTCTGCCATGGACATATGTCGTGGGCAACATCATTATCTATTTTTTAGGTCATATTATTTTTTTGAATTGAATCATTCATTACTATTTACATAAAACATTTGAAGTTCTTTCTTCAGGAATACATGCAGACATTCATTTTCGATTGATGATAATGAGCAGATCCTGGAACAATGTTCTATCAGCAAAGATGCGATATTCAAGCCACATATATGCATAGTTATATAGATGTGATATTCAAGCCACATATATGCATAGTTCTTTTTTCAGGAATACATGCAGACATTCATTTTCGATTGATGATAATGAGCAGATCTTGGCACTATGTTCTATCAGCAAAGATATGATATTCAACCCACATATATGATACTGAGCAGATTCTAGCAACAATATCTACGTCAATAGATATTGTTGTACTTTTTTCTTAGTTTTTTCTGTTACACAACATCAGATTATAGTTATTTTATATTGGCAACACATATATGCATATCGGTATATCAATAATTGTGTGTGTGTGTGTGTGTGTGTGTGTGTGTGTGTGTGTGTCTCATCTTTCTAATGGCTGACAGACATAAGGCTTACTTTTATTACCTTGCGTTAGTATATTGGCATGGAGATTTCAGGATATAATCATTCTTAATATTTATTTCTCCTAATTGAGAAAAAAATAGAGACATGTGTGTAGTTATCATACCTTGCATCAAAGTATCAGAAAATTTGACGCATGCATCCAATCATCAGAACTACACAAATCTAAAGCACACATTGAGTAATATTAAACCTACTTGATAGTTGATACAATACCTTTGTCGGCATCTGGTGGTACGATGCAGCCGGCCTGTGCAGTTAGACCAAAGAATATATTGGAGCTGCTGGCCTGTTGCCGGCCAGTACTCTCCATCATCTCTTGGCATGCACCTTTTAAGCACTTCACCTCGTCTATTGGATGCTCATGGATTCACTATCCTTTAAAAATCGTGGCTGCTTGAAAACATGCGACTGCTGGTGCATACAGCGAGATCCGATTACATGGCTGCGACGTCGGACGTCAAAAAGATTGGCTGGTGCAGCCGCGGGTGGAGGGTGTTGAGGACAGGAGGCAATTTCTCCTCCAGCGGATTAGAAGTACAGGCCGGCTTGTTGAGGACAGGAATCAATTTGTAGCAGGAGGTGAGGATTAGATGTATTTCATCCTCTATTTCCATTTTTTTATTACGGAAGGAGACGGAAAGAGATTAGAGTCCTGCTGTCCAAAAAAAAGCTATTAGTCCTTCTCTCTCAGGTGTGTGGAAGAGGCCATGTAGGCACATCATCAGCGGTTATTTTTTCATCATTAGTTAATCCTACGGATGGAATTTTCTAACCTCCAGATTTAACGTGGAGCCTCATATGGTGCTTCCAATTAGTAAATATAAGATAAGATATATATAGATTCATCCAACATGCTTACCCCGTTTGTACTTCAGTTAATAGTTAGTCAAAATATAGATGCGTGACTTATATCCTTTGTCAAATGCGCCGAGCGGTGTCTATGGCAATATTCCCCGGTTAACAACCTTTTTTGGAAGCAAGAACAAGCTGAACGACTAATTAAAACGTGGGCTCAATTCAAAGAGCCATGTGACTGGCCAGCAATTTTAGCTTAAATTTTGTGTACTCTACACATAGAAACCTAGAAACGATCTATGGCCACGTACGTGTTCTAGCATCGCAGGCCGACTTCATACCAAGTCGAGATGTTAGAATATAATCGACTCAAGATACTCCATGTTACGGATGTATTATCTCCTTCATAAATGAGCCGCGTCTAGGGGAATAATCTAGAAAAAAAAATATTTTTTCTTTCAAAAGTTTAGAAAAATTTAGAACATGCCAACAAAAGTTATTATAAAATATGGGAATTCTGTAAATAAATAATGGAAAGAAAGCCTTTAATAACTTTGCCGAATTCTACGGTTTTCCATAAAAATGACTAGGCTACTCGCAATTGAAATTATAATTATATAATGGCTTAATTTCCCCATAGAAAGGAATGGTCGACTCGATAATTCCATCCTTCAAGATGTGGTGGTCTCGATAGGATGTCTAAAAAAATTGTGCCTGAAAGCATGGATTGCACATATGGTATTTTCCGAATTGATTATCGAAGACAAATATCTTATGATTATGAAATCACAACTACCCGTGAATTTACATTATTTATATTACAATAAATCTTAGCTGTATTAATTTAGTTAAAACAAATGAGCACATTATAAAGACGTCGCCCGCGCATGTCGCGGGCCACTGTATTAGTTATTTATAAGGCCAATAGCTTTTCTGCCCCCTTCTTTTTTGCACATGTAATGCACTTCGACAGGGATGAAGAAGGTGTATATTATGCCATTGTATGCCATTGATCTCGGAGGAATGAACTTTAGAGTCTTGAGGGTTGAAGTTGGTGTGGGCTCTATAATCGTTAATCAGAAGGTTGAAATTCAGGCTATCCCTGAGGAATTAATGGGTACAAGTCAGGTACTTGTCTTACTGTATTATTTCTATGTTTGTATGATATGTTTTTGCAGCATGTCTCTGATTTTTATTTCAGCTGCAGGATTTATTCAACTTTGTTGCCTTGACACTAAAGAATTTTGTTGAAAGAGGAGATAGAATAGATGAACAAAAGCCACTTGGTTTTACATTTTCTTTCCCTTTCAGACAAAATTCAGTTTCTTCAGGGTCATTAATTAGGTGGACTAAGGGATTTTCAGTTGGCGACATGGTAAGCCAAATTATTTTTTCCATACAGAATTATACTTTCCAGTATGATCATTTCCATGTTATCCAATCAGCCATTCATTAATAAATATCTCCAGTGATTATAATAGGATCTTAAAGTTGCTAAAATGGTCTTGATGATATTGAGTAGATCAAGAAATTATTCTGGTTAATATATCTGCAAGTTATGTTTAGGAAATGGGGATTTACTTAGACATGTAAAACTGCCATGGTTGCTGGTATGCAACACCTATGATTAGTCCTTTATTTCTCTTCTTTCTGGAATCACATATTGCTTTCGTTTCGTGTATATTTACTTGCCTACTTCTACTTGAAATGCTCATTTCTAACTTATTTTTAGAAAAGGAGGATTACCCCCGGCCTCTGCATCAGAGTGATGCATGCGGCCCCTTTATTAAGCAAAGTATCCGAAAAGTCTGAGATCCAGAACAAGCTCACTCAGAGCTGAAAAATATTTAAAAAGTAAAAATAGTAGGACGAGATGACTAAACACCTATCCTATTACTAGACCGCCATCCAAACCGGTTGTAGATATCCTGAGCTACCATCTCCCATCGGGCAGACCCAGTAACCAAAGGCTCCCTGGCTTCCACAGGAGTGAGTAACGACCACATACGGATCCAAGCAGTGGCCCTGTAGATAACCTGCAAAAAATTTGTACGAGTTTGTCTGTTAAAAACCATGTCATTTCTACAGTTCCATATAGCCCAAAGTAATGCACATACTCCTATCCGAATATGTCTCGCAATATTTGTCTCTACTCCATTTAGCCACGTCCCAAATAATGTGTGAATACTATTTGGAGGGGTGATATTAAAGGCTATATGAACTGAACGCCATAAAAGTTTGGCCAGTGGACAATCGAGAAAGAGGTGTTTGATAGTTTCATCATGATCACAAGAGCTACATCTTTGACTACCCCCCCCCCCCCCCCCAATTACGTTTTGCCAAGTTATCCTTAGTCAGAACCACCTCCTTGTGAACAAACCACATGAAGACTTTGATTCTTAACGGGACTTTGATCTTCCAAATATGTATCGATTTCGGAATCGGACCCGAATCAATTAGGTCCAAACACATAGATTTCACTGAGAAGACGCCATTCGTAGTTAATTTCCAGTGAATGCTATCAGACTCATCAGAAAGGTTCACATCCATCAACCTTCCGACCAGATGTAGCCATGCTTCCCATCAGTCTCCTACCAACGATCTCCGGAATTGAATATTTAGAGGTTTGGACTGTAATACTGTAGCAACGTAATCCTCCTTACGCTGTACAATGTTATAGAGAGATGGATATTGTGTGGCTAAAGCCTCCTTACGTAAGCCTCCCAGAATCTCGTCGAATTACCGTTTCCAACGATGAATTTAGTTCTACGGAAGAAAGCTACTTTCGTTCTCATCAAGCCCTTCCAAAAAGGTGAATCATTGGGTCTAATGGTAACCTGGGCCAATTTCTTAGATTGTAGGTACTTATTACGTAAAATTTGTACCCACGTGCCTTCGGTCTCAACAGAAAGCCTGTATAGCCATTTACTGAGCAGACATCTATTCTTTACCTCTAAATTCTCAATCCCAAGACCACCCTGGTCCTTCGGCCTACAAATGATGTCCCATTTAGTAAGCCTGTACTTCCTCTTTATTTCATCACTCTACCAAAAGAATCGTGGTCGATAAAAGTCCAACCTTTTCCATACCCCTACAGGTACCTCAAAGAAGGACAAGAGGAACATTGGCATACTCGTGAGCACTGAGTTTATTAGTATTAGCCGACCTCCGTATGACATAAGCTTGCCCTTCCAGCAGCTTAGTTTCTTTTCAAATCGATCTTCAATACACTTCCACTCCTTGTTAGATAGCTTGCGATGGTGAATTGTTATGCCCAGATAACTAAATGGTAGGGTACCCAGTTCACATCCGAACAATTGTTTATAAGCATCTTGTTCATCTTTGGCTCTCCCAAAACAAAACAATTCGCTTTTGTTAAAATTAATCTTCAGACCCGACAATTGTTCGAATAGGCATAGCACAAGCTTCATATTTCTGGCCTTTGCCAAATCATGTTCCATGAAAATTATGGTATCATTGGCGTATTGTAGTATGGACACCCCACCATCTACTCGATGTGGTACTAGTCCTCCTACTTGGCCTTCCTCTTTATCTCTTCCTATCAGAATTGCCAACATATCCGCTACTATGTTGAACAAGATAGGAGACATCGGGTCCCCTTGTCTTAGACCCTTGTGCGTCTGGAAGTAGTGACCTATGTCATCATTCACTTTAATCCCGACACTGCCTTTTTGTACAAATGAATCGACCTGCTTCCTCCAGGAATCGTCGAATCCCTTCATACGTAAGGCCTGCTGTAGGAACAACCATTTAACTTTATCATACGCTTTCTCGAAATCCACTTTGAATACCACCCCATCCAGTTTCTTCGAGTGGATTTCGTGAAGTGTTTCCTGTAGGACAACCACACCCTCTAGTATGTTTTTGCCCGGCATGAAGGCCGTCTGAGTTGGTTGCACCACACTATGTGCAATCCGCGTCAGTCGGTTTGTCCCAACTTTAGTAAAAAAATTAAAGCTCACATTGAGCAGACAAATTGGTCGGAACTGCTCAATGCGCACCGCCTCCTCCTTCTTTGGCAACAATGTTATCGTCCCAAAGTTTAGGTGGAATAGCTGCAGATGGCCACTAAACAAGTCAGGGAACATCGGCACAAGGTCGCCTTTAATAATATGCCAGCACTTCTTGTAAAATTCTGCTGGGAAGCTGTTGGGGATGTTTACCAGCATGGAGACCCGGCAGGGTGTTAACCCGGTCATAACGCAAGCTTAGCGGATCAACTCATCGCGGGGCTGAAGACTCTGTGTGGGCCGGCTTAACGAGGCCTGGCAAGGATAGGCCGGCTTAAGCAGTGGGCCGGCTCACGAGAAGATAGATGGCAAGAAGACCGTCTTGGAGAACAAGTAGGAAAGAGTAGGAGGCGGGTCAAAGAATGACCCAGACTCTCGTGTAATCTATGGTTCCACCTGTATATATGAAGGGGAGCACCTATACGAAAAATACTAAGTTGCAATCTGATCGAGAGGTAGGTTAGCGAATCCGCATCCTTGTAATCGAGATCCACAGCAATATAATCAAGCAGGACGTAGGCTTTTACCTCCACCGTGAGGGGCCGAACCTGGGTAACCCGGTGTCTTTTCATTCCCAATCAACCCCGTTAAGCTTCCACACTTGTGCGATGGCCTCATCTCTAAGTCCTTTCACAAGGGCATTTGCCGTGTCAAAACCACGACAGAATCCATTCGAGCCTGGCGCCTTATTATTCTTCATCTGTGATATGGCCTCATACACCTCTTTCTCCGTGAATGGTGCGGATAAAATCTCATTCTCGTCTGTCCCGAGCTGAGGAATATCCCCGACCATGTGCTCGTCCATAGACACAAAATTGTCGCCAGGAGCCCCAAATAGTTGTTTATTGTAATTAGAGATATACAATTTTAGGTTCTCGTGTCCTACAATTGTACCCTCATCCTGCTCAAGCTGAATTTTTTTCTTCTTTATGTGTTTTCCATTTGCAAGCATATGGAAAAACTGGGTATTGTCGTCCCCTTGCACGATCTTCCGCACTTTAGCTCTAAGTGCCCATTTCATCTCTTCTTCTCTGAGAAGCTCTCGCAATCTCTGCTCAGCCTCAGTTTTAGATGCCCGATCATCCGCATCTAATAAGATGGATTCAACCTTGAGATCAAGCTCATTTATAAGGTGTATAAGCCTATCCTTTTCCACCTTATAAATTCTGCTTTCATTTTTAGCCCAGCCCCTCAGGAATTGCCTCAAGTGCCTAATCTTATTTTGCCATCTCTCAATATTTGACCTCCCTCCTGTGGCCTTAGCCCATTCCCGGGCTATGAGATCAATGAAGCCCTCTCTCTCAAACCATGCTAGTTGCGCCCACTGTGGGGCCTACGCACGGTGGAGTTGAGTTCTTAGTGGGATCTCTCCCAGGGTTTGGGAAGTACGCGGTTGGCCTGATGACCAAAAGCCGCCGCGGGAAGATCTACATCGACGATTCATACTGGGGCCCCGACGCCGACTTGATTGAGTACGGGTACCGGGTCCCCTTCGGCAAGATTCACACTTTCATCGGCGTGGTCGGCGAGCCGGCCGCCGAGTTGGAGAATATCGCCGGCGTCGAGTCGGCGCACCACGGTGGTCTGCGCCAGGCGAGACCCGGCCCGCGTCAAGCCGGGCCAAGCCATGTCTTCATGGGTTTCACCCAAGGGGTGGCCTTGTCGGAGAACTCCCTGTCTCAGGATGACATGCTCGTCCAATCTGACGGTGAGTCCTCGACGGGAGAAACCGAGTCAATCCTTCCTCTGCATGCTGGGGGGCTCGGGCATGCCAATGACGTTTTTCCAGTGAGCCCGGATCCGCCTCGCTTTGCGGCGGTATACATGGCGAAAAGGCAAGATCAGGTGCGGGACCCGGCCAATCCAACAGCGGGGCAGAATAACATCCTTGCCGGCTCAAGAGGAGCCGGCGCGTCGGCCACCGGCTCTCAGAAAACCGGGGTTCAGGCGCTCGCGGACTTGATGACTACGCTGGCAGCCCTGTTGGCCGAGCCGGTCACCGCAGAGAACGCGGCGGCCCGCAACACGGAGATCACGAAGTGTCGCGAGCAGATGGCCAAGATCCAAGAGGACATCAACGCGGAGAACGCTCGCATGATGCAGGAATAGGCCCGGATTGCCGATGAGAGGCAGCGCCTGGAAGAGGAGGCACATTACCTGAACCGCCGGCAGGCCGAGTCGGAGCTCGTTCATAGGAGGCGTCATCAGAGCCGGCTTCCGTCTAATCTTGAGCCGACTCAGCTTTTCACCACACCGCCGGCTCCGACGAACCCGGGGGCTGGAGTCGTCCCCACGGGAGAGCCGCCTTTGCAAAAGCCGGTCCAGCAGCGGGAGCCGGCACAGCATCGCACGCCGGAGCAGCAGCAGCAGTCACAGTCTCACCAGTTCCAGATCCCAATTGGACACTACTCTAACCCGGTGGATAACGTGCTGGCAGCGACCCACAACCTGGCAGCTATTCCGATCGAGGGGGACGGCCCGATTCAGACCGAGGCCAGGAATGCGATTGCAATGCTCAAGACAGCCGTAGTGCAGCAAGCCAACTACTCACATAGCCAGCACCGGCTTCACTCGACCCCTCATCAGAGCCGCACCAGGAGCCAGCACCCTGAGTCACCAGCGGTCTCCAGCAGCGCACACCGTAGGAGAGCCGCCCAGCCGCTGGCGGAGCAGCATAAGCCCAGAATCCCGCAAGACGTTGCAGACGCTGCTCGGATTGTGCGAGCTTGGGAAGAAGCAAACGCGCGTGCAGGGCACAACCCGCCGGCGCGAGTTAACCCGCCGCTGGAAATCATCCCGCCGCCGAATGTTAACTCGCCCGTCGCGACCCAGACAGATGGCCGACTTGGGAGCTTTTCTAGCTGCATGATTGGAACTCCCTGTTTGCTACCAGCACTGCGAGAAGCGCGCATCCCCCCCGATTTCAAAGGGCCTCGCAAGGTCCCTAATTATACAGCGAATCTGGAGCCCACCGAGTGGATCGAGAGTTACGAGCTGGAAATGGACTTGTTGGGCGCAAGTGAGTCAGTATGCGCGCGTTACCTCCCTCTGATGTTGGAAGGACCTGCACGCACCTGGATGAAAAACCTACCGGCGAATTCTGTCAACACATGGCAGGAGCTGAAGGAGCGCTTCATCAAGAATTTCCAGGGAACCTGTAAAAGGGCCAACCACAATTTTAGATCTTGAGCGTTGTGTCCAGCGTGAGGATGAGTCGGCGCATCACTGGGCTCGCCGGGTGGCGGAAGTCATACACAGTTCAGACAGCATCTCGGCGGCTCAGGCAGTGCTCGTTCTGGAGCGAACGTGCAAGTTCCAGCCCCTGGTCCAGAAGCTTGGGCGACTCAAGCGAAAGGTCCAGGACATGGGAGACCTCATGGATGTCTTAACCCGGTATGCGGAGTCAGATAACACCAAGGATCCGCTGTCAGACGAGGAGAAGTCTGACAAGGGGAAGAAGGCTGGTGGCAAGGGTCAGCAGCAGAACAACAGTAATGGTCAGAGCAACAATGGTGGTAAACGCAAGGGTCATGACGGTAGTTCCGATCTGGTGGCAAACACAAACACAGAGAATAAAGGTCAGCGGTAGAATGACGGTTCAAGGAGGAAGTCTGGAAATCGCCCTCTCACTTACGAGGAAGCTCTCATGGCTTCTTGTCCGAAGCATAGTTACAATGGTAAGCCGTCCAATCACTCCTGGGAAAATTACTATGTCATGCAAGAGTTTGCCAAGCGGGTCTTCCAGAATCATCATAATGGAGGTGACAACGGCGGACAACCCGCCAACCAGGGACCCGGCTTCTCGGGCGCCGGCTTACAAGGGCCCTTTGCAGGACCCGGCTTCCAAGGGAACAGTGGTCAAGGCAGCGGGTTCCAGGGGGTTGGTAACACTGGAGGCGGCAATCAGCGAAACAACCAGGGAAATCAGCATCAGGCTGGTGCGGCAGGGTTTCAGAGTAACCCAAAACAGCTAAATAGCGGACAATATCACGTTTTCACCACTAGCACCTGCAAACGGGATCGGAAGGTACAGCGACGAGCCGCCCATGTGGTTGAGCTGGCGGCTCCTTACTACCTCAACTGGTCTGAATAGCCGGTTACCTGGAGCAGGGCAGATCATCCTGTCCTCGTCGATTACCCTGGCCACCTGGCTCTGGTGGTTGCGTCACAAGTCGGCAATGACACCCTGACTAAGGTGCTCATGGACGGAGGCAGCATCATCAACATTCTATACTATGACACGTTCAGGCGGATGAATCTGTCCGAGAAGCAGTTAACTCCATCCTCTACAGTCTTTAACGGTATTGTTCCTGGCAAGTCGGGCTATCCCATGGGAAGAATTTCCCTTGAGGTGGCCTTTGGCTCAGAGGATAACTGGCGTTCTGAGTTCCTGTCCTTTGAGGTGGTTAAGCTTAAGAGCCCATACCACGCCTTATTTGGCCGGCCGTCTTATGCGCGGTTCATGGCACGGCGATGCTACGTTTACCTAAAGATGAAGATGCCAGGACCAAGGGGAACCATCACAGTGGAAGGCAACCGGAAGATTGCACTCGAGAAGTTCCTTAATGTGGATCCCAAGTTCAAGCCAGTTCGCCAGTATCTCCGTCGCTTTAATGAGGAAAGGCGAAAAGCTATTGGTGAAGAAGTGGCCCGGCTCCTAGCTGCCGGGTTCATCGTCGAAGTCTTCCATCCTGAATGGCTAGCTAACCCGGTGCTTGTTCTGAAGAAAACCGGGACTTAGCGGATGTGTGTTGATTACACAGACCTGAATAAGGCTTGTCCTAGTGACCCCTTTGTCTTGCCCCGTATTGACCAGATCATCGATGCTACGGCTGGTTGTGAGAGTCTATGCTTCCTGGATGCTTAGTCAGGCTATCATCAGATTAAAATGAAGCTAGAAGACCAGGAAAAGACAGTTTTCATCACACCCTTTGGGGCCTTCTGCTATACGACCATGCCGTTTGGTCTGAAGTGTGCACAAGCGACTTACCAGCGTTGTGTCCAGAGTTGCTTTCACAAATAGATCAGGCGGAACGTTCATGCTTATGCTGATGACATTGTTGGCAAATCTCGGAAAAAAGAAACTCTGTTGGAGGATCTCAAGGAAACGTTAGACAACCTCCGCATCTACCAGATGAAGCTTAGCCCGAAAAGTGTGTTTTTGGTGTCCCTGCAGGAAAACTTCTGGGATTTCTTGTTTCCGAGCGTGGCATTGAAGCTAACCCGGAAAAGATTAAGGCGATCACAACTCTGGCTAAGCCGGCCAGACTGAACGATGTGCAAAGGCTGGCTGGACGGGTCGCAGCGTTAAGCCGGTTCATAAGCCGGCTTGGAGAAAAGGCCATTCCGTTATACCAGTTGCTTAAGAAATCAGATGACTTCGTCTGGAGTGATGCTGCAGATCAGGCTTTTGAGGCCCTCAAGAAGCAGTTGTCTGAGCCGCCAGTCCTTGCTGCCCCTCGTGAGAAGGAGCCAATATTGCTATATATTGCTGCTAATAACAAGGCTGTAAGCGTGGCAATCGTGGTGGAGCGCAAGGAAGATGGCAAGGAGTATCCAGTCCTGCACCCTGTGTATTATATCAGTGAGGTGTTAACCGAGTCCAAGCAGCGGTATCCACATTGGCAGAAACTGGTCTACGGAGTATTTATGGCTAGCCGCAAGCTGAAGCATTACTTCCACGAGCATCCGATCACTGTGGTCAGCTCAGCACCTCTTGGGGATATAATCCAGAACCGGGAGGCGACAGGCCGGGTTGCTAAGTGGGCTATCGAGCTCGGTCCGCATCATCTCAAATACATGCCTCGCATAGCAATCAAATCTCAGGCGTTGGTGGTCTTTATTAATGATTGGACAAAGTTGCAGGCTCCCGAAGAGAAGCCCGACAAAACATACTGGTCCATACACTTTGACGGCTCAAGGCAGCTTGAAGGCTCGGGGGCAGGAGTTGTGATTACTTCCCCACGAGAAGACAAGTTCTGTTATGTTTTGAGACTTATGTTCCCCTGTACTAACAATGCAGAAGAATATGAGGCCTTGCTTCATGGGCTCCGGATGGCTAAGGAGATGAACTTGAGCTGGGTCAGGTGTTTGGGCGACTCAGACTTGGTGGCCCAACAGGTTTTTGGTACTTGGGATTCCAAGGATCCCCTTATATGGCGGCTTATCGGCACGCGATCACAAATATTGCTGGACACTTCAAAGGTTATCAAGTTGAACACATTGATCGCAGGCAGAATGAGGCGGCAGACACACTCTCTCGGTTGGGCTCGCAGCGCAAGCCGCTGCCACCCAATGTGTTCCTGGACGTTTTGCACAACCCGTCTGTCAAGATACCAACCGAAGAGGACTTGGCTGTTCCTGACCTAGAGGTGGCTCTAGTGGCTGTTATCCACGCAATCCCTGATTGGACGGTCCCCTACTTGGATTATCTAAGCCGGGGTGAACTGCCAATAGAGGAACTCCTTGCTCGACAGATCATTAGACGATCCAAGTCTATATCCATTGTCAATGGCGAGTTGCACCGACGAAGCATCACTGGTGTTTTTCAGCATTGTGTTTCACCTGAAGAAGGCCGCGCAATTCTCAATGAAATTCACTCTGGCGATTGTGGACACCATGCCGGCTCAAGATCACTGGTTGCGAAGGCCTTCCGACACGGTTTTTACTGGCTCACGGCTCATGCTGACGCAGAGGAAATTGTCCGTAAATGTGATGGTTGCCAGAAATATGCTCGCCAGGCCCATGTGACGGCGCAACAGTTGAGGATGATCCCGATTACTTGGCCATTCGCGGTCTGGGGACTTGACATGGTAGGGCCATTCAAACGTTCTAAGAACAAGCATACGCACCTACTGGTGGCTGTGGACAAGTTTACCAAGTGGGTGGAAGCAGAGCCGGTCAGCAACTGCCACGCGGCTACAGCTGTCAAGTTTATGAAAAAGCTGATATTCCGATTTGGCTACCCGCACAGTATCATTACAGACAATGGCACTAATCTGTCCAAGGCAGTTATGGAATAGTTCTGTCAACAGGAACACATCCGGCTGGACAATAGCATCAGTGGCGCATCCTCAGTCCAACGGACAGGCGGAAAGGGCTAACCAGGAAATATTGCGTGGTATCAAACCCCGGCTCATGGTGCCTTTGCAGCGCACACCGGGTTGCTGGGAAGAAGAACTACCTTCAGTACTTTGGAGCATACGGACTACTCCCAACAGGTCAACAGGCTATACGCCGTTTTTCCTAGTCTACGGTGTAGAAGCTGTGCTTCCGAACGATATTCGACATGACTCCCCTCGAGTGGCGGCTTATGTGGAATCAGATAATGAGCTAGCTCGCCAAGACGCTCTTGATGCTCTGGAGGAAGAGCGTGACCTTGCCGCATCCAGATCAGCAATCTATCAGCAAGACCTACGTCGCTACCACAGCCGTAGAGTTCGAAGCCGCACTTTTCAGGAAGGTGACTTAGTGCTCCGTCTGATACAAGACCAGACAGGCATGCATAAGCTTTCACCACCTTGGGAAGGGCCCTTTGTGGTCAGCAAGAATCTCATCAACGGGTCATATTACCTGATTGACATACGTGAGACAGATAAATCACTTACCTCTGAGGAGGAAACAAGCCGGCCCTGGAACATTGCCCAGCTCTGGTCATACTACACCTAAGTCATTGACTAGGTCACTTCTTTGTACATACCTTTTATCATGTATATACCTCTTTTTCGATCAAATACAATAAACGACCAGCAGCATTGTATTAAGAGTGTTGTTTTGCCTCAAAATTTGTGTGCTGGATCTTTATTTGTTGATCTTGGTTACTTGGGGGCTTCCAACTCAATTGAGTTTAGCTTACAAAACCCTTTTAATGTGGCGAGATGCCACAAAGTTGGTTAAACCTGCCTGTTAGCAAGATGCTACTGCCTAAAAACCGACCTGACGTACGTCTGATGAGTCAATCACATAGGTGACCCTGAATTCATCAGAGTTAAAACGACTGATTGGTTGTGTGAGAGCCGGCTTTCAGAGAGCGAGGAAAAACCAATAGGCCAAAGTGCCAGCTTCATGAAAGCAAATTCCGGCTTGTGCTTTACGAGCTGGCCGTTTCAAAGTCGTGTATAGCAGCCGGCTTGTGCTTTATATGCTGGCCGTGTCAAGCATATTCCGACTTACAATTCTGTTCTTTTGCTGCACTCATCTCATCTCTGTATACATGCATACATCCATGCATAGCGTTTACTTAGCACCCTTTAATATTCTTGATTCATTGCAAACAGTAACAAAGATTACTCGTTATGTGATTTTCTCAGTCACCATCACGTACAATTGTTGTGTTTCAGAGGAATCATTCTATTGCAAAAGCCGGCTCTCGAAACCCAAAGAGGATTCGCAGAAGCGCAAAGTATTTGTACAGGAAAACAAAGCTCAGTACACGATGGCACTGGCGTCAGCATCAAGTGTTTCATACTACCATATTACAAGCTGCCCATCAACTGCGGCCATGACATTTTTTTTACAAAGTTCGACCTACAAAGGATAAGCCGGTGTTTATGTCGTCGGGTCAGAGCTGGCACCAGCGCCCGATGAAGCACCATGAGCCGGCTCTTCACGGCCGTCGTCATCCTCCGATTCTTGGCTTGAGTCGCCGGTCGACCACTGAATTGAGCGCAACGCCTGAAATAGAGAATCGTCGGATATTAGGGAGGAAGGATCGATTTCAGGAGCAAAGGATGGCTTACGCGTACGGGTTAGGGCCACCGGCTCATTATTTGGCCGCTCTATCCGCTCGTTCTCCTTGGAGTAAGGCGCCTGGTACCGGGTCAGATCGGTCTCTTCTGAAATTTCGGTGGCGGCAACTCGGGTTTCTCTGATGCAGCGTTGGAAGTCCCTCTTGGTAAATGGCGAATCGTCCACATTGAACTCTGGATACCCGCCTGCCACCTGAGCCGGATCAAGTTCCGGCACGTACGCCTTGGCTCGAGCAAGTGCGGTCAGAGCCCCAGTACGGCAGCATGCCCTTTTCCAGTCCTCGAACCAATTGGGCACGACTGATAGCTCTTTCAGTGTCCTGCAATCAGCTGAGGTGGCGACTTGGTGTTCTTGGTGGCCATTATACAACGGCAGCTGCCTATATACAGTTGTTCTACCAGGGTGTAGACCGCCTTCAATTTCACCACTGGTTGCTCGATCCAAGGTGTACGTCAGTATACATGATCAGCAAAGCCGGCTTAGCATATTTCAGACGCAATAGTTTGGACTTGTAATAGTCTTACCAAAGATGGCTCGGCACATGGCGGTAATCTGACCCTTAAGAGTTACCAGCTCTTGAGTTGGCGGCTCAAGCTTGGCTTCGGCCTCTTCAGCACGTACAGCCAGGGCGGCTCTTGCAGCCTCTGTCTCTTGCAAGGTGATCCTTACAATGCCTAAGGACTTACTGGCTTCAGCAGCGGCTTCTTCAGCTTCCTTGCGCATTTTTTTCTCCTTCCTTGCTTCCTTTCGGAAGGAGGAAGCCTGGGCCTCCGCTTGATCCAGTATTTCCTGCAGTGCAGTCTGTTATACATCATATATGCATGACCCGAGCCGCCCTAAAGGACAACCCGACACATGGGGGCTACATGTTTTCGAGCTTACAACACACAACAAGACAAGTTCCATGCAACTGCAGGCACTCTACATGGCACTTGGGGGCTAATGCATAAATTGCTCTACTCTGCTAAGTTGTGAAGACCCGCGCATTATGAATGGTGAGCTGGCCTTTGGGGTCATTGCTAGAAGTTATGCATACAAGTCACATTTTGAAGTCCCGGGTCATCATTCCATAATGACCTGGCCCTTGGGGGCTACATATATGTGTGGTTCATAAGAAGGTGCAACTTACCTCATATTTCCTCTTTAGTGAGGTTATCATAGCTATCTCTGTGTCCCGGCTTTCAGACAGCCGGGTCAACACAGCCTCGTGCAAAGCGCTGGCGTCCTGGTCTTCAAAAGTAGAAAACTCAAGAGCTGTTTTTCCCTTGTCTTTCGGGGTCGGCTCAGGCTTGGCCGGAACCTTGGTAAGAGCGGTGGAGGATTCTGGTGCGGCAGTTTGCTGCTCGCTCATCACCACTACTTCTTCTTGGGCCGTCGCCTCGGGTTGATGTGCGGGTTGATCTTCAATTGCATTTTCCCTCTCCTGAGCTATAGGAGAGGTTGTGCGAGCCGGGCTTGTTGTGTCCTGGGGCGGCGGGTTGTTCTGGAATGCCGGCTCATCCTGGATGACCAAGGTAGCCTCTTCTCGTGGCTCAGTTGGAATGACCGGGTCAGATGACCCGGCGACTGTTTTGTTCTTGATGACCTTGGCACTGAAAAGAGCAAAGATTTAATTCAGTTAAAGGTTATAAGATGAAGAGCTGTGCAAATAAGGGATAATCAGTATGTTTACCCCGGGTTGATGTTGAAAGTCGGCACCTGAGTGGCGCTTGATTCATCCGAGGAGGGGGGCGTCTGGTATGCCGAGTCATTTAAATGTAAGGGTTCTTTGAAGCAACCAGCTAGAGGAAAGGAAGGAGTTGGACTGAGAAGCACCTCTGCCCGTGCTCTACGGGATGGCGGCTCATACGGAAGCCCGCCACTCAACTCGCCCTCGCTGCTCCGGGTCTTCCGTTTGGAGGTGCCGGCTTGCTGAGTTTTCTTCAAAACAAATTTGGGATCCAGATGAGCGTCTTGGTGTGAAAAGGGGACTTTACGGACGGCAACCCAGGGTTTTCTTCGGACTTTGCGGATTGCAGCCCGGGTTTTCTTTCGAATTGGTATTGGGGAATCTGAATCTGAGGAGATCAAAGTTACCTCTCGCTCGGCGTGGTGACTAGCTTCAGCTTCCTCCTGAGATGAGTAGGCATCAGCAATCTGATTAAAAAGGCGGCCTAGAGAGTCAAGTTCTACCTCATTGTCTTCGTCGTTATCCGACTCCTCTTCATCGTCCTCTCGAGGAGTAGGATCTACAGGATCGACCCGCCACCAGTCGTCGTTTTCCTACACCGGAGCAGATTGGCGAAATGAAAAACAAGGACAATGTAGCATTGATACTGTTTAAAGGCAGAGACGGCTTACTGGAGGGGCCGGCTTGGTGGCGCTAAACGGGGCAAGCCCCGCAGTCTTGATGTCTTCGATCGTCTCGCCAAGCAGTTTCTTGGCTAGTTTTATAACCTCCTTCTCCTTGAGGTTGACCCGGCTGAACCGGAGTGGGTCTTCAAGGTGGCCAGTGTAGGTGTGCATCAGCGGGGTCCTGGAGCTCAGGGGCTGAATCCTCCAATCGACCCAAGTCCGGGTCAAATCGACACCGGTGAGGCCTTGAGCAAGTAAGGCATTCATCTTTGGATATAGTGGCTCTAGATTCTCCCTCTCTTCTTGGGGAGCAAGACCCGAGAAGGTTGCATTGGTAAGCCGGGTTGCCCGGTAACCCGGCAAGGGGTTCTCACCTGCGGGAGAGGTGTCTTTGCAATAGAACCAAGTCCTCTGCCACCCCTTCGGATGACTGGCCGTCTTGGCATTGGGGAAGATAATGTTCTTTCGGCGTTGGATAGAAATCCCGCCGAGTTCAATGCTGGGGCCGTCCTTGTGCTCCGTTTGTCGATTTAGATAAAAGAGTTCCCAGAACAAGGTAAGAGACGGCTCGAGCTGCAAATAGACTTCGCAAAATACTTGGAATTGGCAAAGATTGAAGATGGAGTTGGGGGCCAGGTCTTGGGGCCTGATGTTGAATAAGTGTAGCACGTCCCTGAAAAACTTTGAGCCAGGAGGACGAAAACCCCTTGAGACATGATCAACAAATATGACTACTTCATTTTCGCCGGGTTGCGGGTGGATTTCTTCTTCAGGAGCTCGCCATGAGATTATCTCCTTAGCTGGCAGCAACCCGGTGTCTGTCAGAGCTTGTAGGCTCAGTTCGGACATACTGGACTTAGCCCAGTTGATGATCTTGGGCTTGGGAGGCATGATGTCAGCTGCTTTGAAAAGGAAAAGGTGTCACAAGCCGGCAATATGAGCTCTTTGATAAAGTACGAATGATATAAACAAGCAAGTGAGTAAGAAATTTTGGCCGGGTTAGGAAAGAGGATGCAGGCAAATAGCCGGGTCAAGATTTTTAGAACAGATGAGTCAGAACTGCAGGTCACAGATTTTTACAAGTGTTGATACAGGATTTAAGGTACGAGTCTACAAACAGGTTTATATGAAATAAGAAAATTTCACGGATCTACATAAGGGGTAAAAATGAAGGAATAAAGGCTGAGCAGGTTCTTCGTGTTGAAAGATGAACCGCAATGAGTTTGGCTACGATCGTGCAGAGGATCTATTAATATGAAAGGTGCTATGAAATGGCGACGGGAACTAAAACCGAAAGGCACCGAAAGAATTTTGAGATCAACCGTGGCCGCGATGAAGAACACAGAGGAGCACTAGAACTGCGGCAATGGCGGGGAAGACTTACAGATATGAAGCTCAAAGTTTTGCAGTCCTTAGAGGGCGGCGGTGGCGGCTGCGTTGGTAGTGACTGGATTCCCTCCGGTGACGAAGGGGAAGCACAGTGAGCATTGGCACTAACGGCGATGAGCTCGAGTAGGTACAGTGGCGACGTGAGGAAGAAGAAGAGTAGATGGTAAAAAGAGACAGAGGAAGTGAGCTGGCCTCTTATAGGCACGGTAAAAGTTAAAACGGCAGGGGCGGAACCCCAGGCAGCGCAGTAATTTTCGGCTGCGGGATCCTTGATTCTCGCTCTTGACATGACGATACATACCCACTCAAAGATTCGAGGTGATGTCATCCCAGATTTTGCGGAAGTGGATTGTGACGTCATGAGGGAAAAAGAGCTGAAAATGCCAAGTCTGAACCTGAAGGGGAGACCCGCAAATTGAGCCAGCCTAGGACGGTGTTCTAAAAGACCGGCTTGGGAGGCACTTGGAGAGTATATTACTGATGTTTTGCTTTTTCAGGTTTAAGTTTAACGTGAATAAATTCAAGTCAAACTGAGGGCTAATGTTGGGGATGTTTACCAGCATGGAGATCCGGCAGGGTGTTAACCCGGTCATAATGCAAGCTTAGCGGGTCAACTCACCACGGGGCTGAAGACTCTGTGTGGGCCGGCTTAACGAGGCCTGGCAAGGATAGGCCGGCTTAAGCAGTGGGCCGGCTCACGAGAAGATAGATGGCAAGAAGACTGCCTTGGAGAACAAGTAGGAAAGAGTAGGAGGCGGGTCAAAGAACGACCCAGACTCTCATGTAATCTATGGTTCCACCTGTATATATGAAGGGGAGCACCTATACGAAAAATACTAAGTTGCAATCTGATCGAGAGCTAGGTTAGCGAATCCGCATCCTTGTAATCGAGATCCACAGCAATATAATCAAGCAGGACGTAGGCTTTTACCTCCACCGTGAGGGGCCGAACCTGGGTAACCCAGTGTCTTTCCATTCCCGATCAACCCCGTTAAGCTTCCACACTTGTGCGATGGCCTCATCTCTAAGTCCTTTCACAAGGGCATTTGCCGTGTCAAAACCACGACAGAATCCATTCGGGCCTGGCGCCTTATTATTCTTCATCTGTGATATGGCCTCATACACCTCTTTCTCCGTGAATGGTGCAGATAAAATCTCATTCTCGTCTGTCCCGAGCTGAGGAATATCCCCGACCATGTGCTCGTCCATAGACACAAAATTGTCGCCAGGAGCCCCAAATAGTTGTTTATAGTAATTAGAGATATACAATTTTAGGTTCTCGTGTCCTACAATTGTACCCTCATCCTGCTCAAGCTGAATTTTTTTCTTCTTTCTGTGTTTTCCATTTGCAAGCATATGGAAAAACTTGGTATTGTCGTCCCCTTGGACGATCTTCCGCACTTTAGCTCTAAGTGCCCATTTCATCTCTTCTTCTCTGAGAAGCTCTTGCAATCTCTGCTCAGCCTCAGCTTTAGATGCCCGATCATCCGCATCTAATAAGATGGATTCAGCCTTGAGATCAAGCCCATTTATAAGGTGTATAAGCCTATCCTTTTCCACCTTATAAATTCCGCTTTCATTTTTAGCCAAGCCCCTCAGGAACTGCCTCAAGTGCCTAATCTTATTTTGCCATCTCTCAATATTCGACCTCCCTCCTGTGGCCTTAGCCCATTCCCGGGCTATGAGATCAATGAAGCCCTCTCTCTCAAACCATGCTAGTTCGAAAGAAAAGACGTTCCTGTTTCCCGCATGTGTCGCTTCCCCGGAGTCAACAAGCAGCGGGGTGTGATCAGAAATCAGTCTCTGTAATGCTTGGACTGTCACCAAAGGAAACTTCTGCTCCCATTCAATACTGGTGAGAACTTGATCCAACTTCTCGTAAGTTGGATTCGGTAGTGTGTTTGCCCAAGTAAACTTTCTGCCTGAGAGTTCTATCTCTCTCAGGTCAAGACTTTCGATAATCGTGTTAAACATGAATGACCATCTGCCATCAAAATTATCGTTTTTTTTTTCATCTCTCCTCCTGATAATGTTAAAATCACCTCCAACCAGGATAGGTAATCTCTCATCCCCACAAACCCGCACAAGGTCTGCTAGGAAGTCCGGTTTGAGCTCCGGTTGTGCGGCTCCATATACTGCAATTAGCGCCCATTGGAACCCATCAACCTTTGAGCGCACCCTGAATTTGACGACAAAGTCCCCAAGCACTACGTTACGGACATCTAGCGTCTCGCACTTGACCCCAAGTAAGATCCCACCGGATCTTCCTCTTGGAGGTAGAGAGTGCCAATCAAAGTCAACACCACCGGATAAGGTGCCAAGAAATTGTGATGTAAAATTATCCCGACCAGTCTCAAGTAAGGCAATAAAGTCCAACTTATGTTCTAATGATGCTTCCACCAGGAACCTTCTTTTAGCCAAGTCTGCCAGACCTCTGCTATTCCAAAAGATTCCTTTCATCCTTCATCATGAAATTTCTTTGCGGTCCAAATTCTCGCGCTTCTACGCACAGCGGATGCAGGATATACCTTCCTCTTCCAGGTTCGTTTTGGCTTATCCTGTCCAGCTGCTCGGTCCATATAACTGGGATCAGTCTACACGCTCAAATCTGGTTGCAGAGGGGCCGTATACCCCTCTGAAGCCTCACAATGGCAATCTAGTGCCCCTTAAAAATGGGGGAGAATTTCACTTCCCCGGCCTCTGCACCAACTTAGAATGCATACAGACATTAAGCATGACTACCAGGATTTTTTATCTTGGTTAATAACCAAGCCTGGTCCTCTAGATAAACTGCATGAGTACCAGGAAAGGATGGTCCTCAAGAATAAATAGGAACCTAAATTCGCCTCCGTGAGGATTTGAACTCCGGTGCTGGGTTTGTACATCCACTCCCCCAACCAGTTGAGCTAGGCTCATTTCTAACTTATATGTACCATGGAACCTTCGGTTGGGAAAGATGTCGCTCAGTGCTTAGGTGAAACGCTTGCTGGGTGTGGATTAAATATGCGAGTTACTACACAGGTCTTACCCAAATTTTGTTGGCTTAACAACTCGATACTTACTTTTATACTGTCATTCAGCTAAGAACCACATATAGCTGACTTGGTGTACTTTCGATTATTGTGTGTCCACTACTGGTGCTGATACCTGTAATTTTTGGGTCGATACATTTTCAAATATAAAAATAGCTGATGCTCAATATTTACGAGGTTAGAAAGGGAGAACTGAAGGATTATCTTTTAACTATGGCAGATTATCTATCAAAAAAATAATTAGGTCATAGTTGTTAGGTTGCTTGAAGCATTGGTCTTTGCTGGTTGTAATATTCTCAGGGAGATAGGAATGACTAATAAAATTAGTTAAACAAAGAAAAAGTGACTAGGTGTTGCTTTATCCTGATGTCTTAGATAGCCATCCATCTGCCATTTATTTTATGGTAGGGTGCTGGAACTCAAAAGCACAGTAATCGGCCTTTGAGATACTTTGTTTCACATCATTTTATGTTTAAATGTGAAACATTAAGTTGCATATTTGGTTTGACAGCATTCTACTGATGTCTTTTGCCATCTGATACTGTCGTAAATTACCATTGGTGCTCTTTTTTTGCGTAAAAAAAATCCACCAATGGTAATTTACGCATGTATGATCAGAGTAGCATTCTAAAATCCCAAAATATCTTTGCGTGCCATGCCTTCCTTTTACTGTTCTGTATTTTAGTATGGCAGAATATTAATATAATTAACCTAATTGTGCAAATTTGTTTTTCCAGTCATATATTTCATTCAGTCTCAAAGCTATCACTAAATAACTCCATGACATGCATGTTGTGTCACTAGTGGAAAAACGGGATTTAGTCCCGGTTGGAAAAGGCCTTTAGTCCCGGGTCACCAACCGGGACAACTAAATCGGGACTAAAGGCCCCCACCCTTTAGTCTTAGTTGGCCACGACCCGGGACTAAAGTCCCTCCACGTGGCCGCGAGCGCGCGCCAGGGGCTGGAGGACCTTTAGTCCCGGTTGGTAACACCAACCGGGACTAAGGCCCCTCGATGTGGTCGCGAGCTAGCGTCGGGGGCTGAAGGAACTGTAGTCCCGGTTGGTGACAGCAACCGGGACAAATGATTTTGTGTTGGGGTTTAGGGTTTAGGGTTTATGGTTTATTTTTCCTTTTCATTTTGTGTTTTCCATTCAATTCTTTTTCATTTCAAACATATTTTACGCTACTACATACTGTACACGTTGTGCTTATATAATATAATTTCTCGTACGACCATACATATATCATATAATTTCTCGTACGACCATACATATATATATACAATTTGGTATATACAATTTCTGTTACAATTTGCAAATCATTACATGCAGGCATTAGGTGCAGTGGTATTCTCCGCTTTCAGATATGACCTCCGTAAGCAAAAATCCCGCAATTTCCTCTTGAATTGCTCCTATGCGGATCTCTGGTAGGAGCTTATCCCGCATCTCGTCAATCTTTAAAGAAGGAGATCAATATGAATATATTAGTTGTGTGTATATATATTAGATCATCATAAAAAATTGTGAATAGTGTTTACGTATCCGAAGTTGTCTTACATCTCTGCGCCATTCGGTCGTAATGCGAATGTTCTCGCAATCGTAGTATGCACATAAATTAGTCCCCTGTTGCTGCCTCATGCACTTTGCGAGAATAAAATTCAATCAGATAATAATCAAGCATAATAATGGGATTGAAACTAGAATTAAAGAGATGCGTGGACCTAGCTAGTACTACTTAATTACCTTGGTTTGTCGCCATTTCAGCTTCGGTTTCCATTCACCGACAACCTCTTTGATAAACCGTTTCCAAACGCTGCCCGGCAAAGAAAATGAATAAAGGAGTTATTAATTACTTGATATCAGGAAATGAACGAAAGAGGCCGATATGGTGCGATAATGATTGAAATTACCTGTCGAGCATCAAAACCAAGCTGGTGTATTCTCGAGGGTCTTTACCTAGTGACTCCAGGGTTTCAACAGTTCCAGTGTCAACTCTAATGATTTGCAGGATCCAGTGGAACAGGCGCACACGTTTATATAAGCAGGCATGCATAACTCATCAACTACACTTAACATCGAGTAAGCAAAATAGAATTTGTAGTACAAGATAGTAAAACTCCCTTAAAGTTGTAAGGAAAAAGTATTTCTGTTCTGGTATTTAGTTCCTTCATAAACCTTAGCAAGTTCTCCTTTGAGTCTTTGGCGTGGTTTTGTATCATAATTTCATTAATGATATATGGGTCAACGAACCCAATGTCATAGATTCCATCTCTTTTGCATTCGAAAATCTTCATTCTGCATAACAGCGTACAAAAGAATATAGTGAGGATAATTACAGGCAATGAACGAGTTGAGCTAGAGACTTAAATTACAGAAAGAAATCACTTACAGACAATAGCAACTGACGATAGATTTGTCGAGTGCGTCTTGATTGTATAACTGAAAAATTTCTGGAAACTCAATCATTATCTCGTTTTCATAGAAGTAATGCTCTTCCTTGACTTTCATAATGAGCATTTCTCACCCGTTCTTTACTTCTTTCATGTACCACTCATGCAATCTTCGCATTTGTGTTGATAGATGCGGGACCTGCTCAGGTCTGACCAGAGGATTCCCGGGGACATATTTCCATGCTAATTCAGCCATGGGGACTTCCTCGGTGCCTAGGAGTTGATCAACACTGAGACCAAAGTCTTTAGCAGCGTCGGTTACCTTATCGGTAATCACCTTGAGCGGGGGGATCGATTGCATTGCCTGTTCTCCGAGTTGGGGAACTGTTTTCCCGCTTTTATTACTACTTGTACGTCTCGACTGCTGCATTTGTTCCTGATATTACTTCCTAATAGAGCGTTCATAGTCTGATGGCCTATTCTGCACATGTGTCGGGGCTCGCTCTAGAAGTTCCACAAAGTGCTCTACGGTTTTCGCAGGTATTATCTCCTTTGCCGGTGGTGGCGGTTTCGGTGCAAAATGGGACTTCACTTCGGAAGCCACGACCGCTCTGGTTTCCTCATCAGTCATCTCGTAAGCTAACTTCTTTTTGGCAGCAGGTTCGTCGTTGGCTTTCTTCTTTGGTGCTCTCTTTCGCTTTTGGCCCTGCTGCTGGGACATAGGGGGTGGAGTCGGCTGACGCGGCGGAGATCGATATGGTCGACTCGCGCTGGGCTCCGTCTCGAGGTGGGGTGGAGTCGGCTGACGCGGCGGACTTAGAGGTGTATTGCTACTCGGAGGAGTCGGTGGCCTTCGCGCCGAGTTTGGAAACACGATGCATTCCTTTCTCCATACAATGACACCACGTATGACTTCTCCCAGTGTCTGCTCCCCTTCACCTCCAGGAATGTCAAGCTCTAGTGAGTCATATCCCGACAGAACTTCATCCACCCCGACACGAGCATAGCCAGCTGGAATCGGATTGCCATGGATGGTTGCTTCAGGTGCATTTGGTAAAGCAAAGCCGTCCGCCACCTTCATGGATATGTTCTTCATTTTCATGTGTAGCTCACAACTTGTCCTCTCTTTGATATCATCCACGGGGTAGCGAGCCAGCAATGCATCATCGGCCCGGACCCCCGTGGAACCCACGCTGCTTTTCCGCATAGATGGGACGGTACTATCCAATGCTGGATCTGCTTGCTCCTGCCACGGAGACGCCCTTTGCTGGCTAATTGTGTCGATCTGCTCCTGCTGCCGCATTAACATGCGTTCCAACTCCGCGTTCTTTGTTTCTACCTTCTGAAGCTGGTATGCATCCTGCTTCTTTTTTCTCTGACGGCTTCTGTAAGTGTCGTTCCACTCCAAAAACCCCTGAACCCACGGAACAACGCCTTTGCCTCGTGTTCGTCCTCCATGTTCAGGATTCCCGAGGGCGCGTGTAAGCTCGTCGTTCTCTCTCTCGGGCTGGAAAAACCCCTTTCGAGCATCTTCTATTGCTTGAAGTAAAGCGTCCGAGGCTGTTTTAAGATCTGCCTTTTCAATAATCTCCCCTGTCGCTGGGTCCAACTTTCCCCCATGCGCATAAAACCAATTCCTGGACCTCTCAGGCCAATCCGCTGTTTTTGGAATGACCCCTTCAGCAAGCATCTTGGCCTCAGCTACTTCCCACTTAGGCATGCCTGTCTTGTAGCCACCTGTCCCCAGAACATGGTGATACTCTTTTTTCGTAGCATTTATCTTATTTTTTCTCGACCTTCCCTTAGCTTCATCCGATTCCTTGTACTTCACAAATACGTCCCAGTGATCTTTTATCTTCTCTAGTGCTCCGGTGAATTCTGGAGTCTTCCTTTCTGCCTTGAGGTAGTCGTTGTATAATCTTTTCTTCCAGGTCTGGAATTGTGTGGCCATCTTCTTAAGAGCAAACTGCTTGACTTTCAACCGTTGGCCATCTGTGAAACCCTCTGGTAGGTTGAAATGTGACATGAGCGTATCGCAAAGCAAATTTTTCGATCTTTCGTCGACATAACTAACTCCTCGATCTTCCTTTGGCTTATTCCATTCTCGAATGGTGATCGGGATGTTGTCCCTAACAATAACTCCGCATTGATTTAAAAATGTACGGGCATTCTGTACAGGAGCAATCGGTTCGCCGTCTTCTGTGACTTCATCGATGTTGTACTTTATGCCATCGCCCAACTTTTTGGCCCGGCCTTGTACCCTTCTAGAAGATTTGCTTGATCCGGAGAGCTAAAAGAAGAAAGATTCGTTAATATATATATACAAATCAATTAATACATCTAATGATCACCAGAGGCCTAATATATATATACCTCGCCGGACATTGTTAATTGTCTAACATTTTCTTCGCCATCATTGTTTGTTTGCCCTTCGTCTCTTGGTTCTTCCTCAAGTCCCTCACCGGAGTCGTTCAGAAATTGTGAGCCGTCATCTGGTTCATTCTCTTGGTTTTGGGAGGAGCGTATCATGTCGAAGATGATATCCTCTTCATGGTCTCTGCCGCTATCGTCCATAGCTTAACTAATCCAGAAGAATGATAAAACAATTAGAATGCATTCAATAAGCAAAAACTGAATCATAGTATCGAGAAGAACAATACCGGAGATGCAATCAATACACAACAATCCAGGGAGGGAGGCGGCTGGGTGCCAGGTATGATATTGTCTTATTCAAACTCCACATAAGGCATTTCAAATGCCATTTATTCAAATTGGCTTATTCAAATTTCAAACTCCATATAATATGATGCTGTGGATTGTGCTAATGCAACTAGCAACAAGTTCAATGAAGTCCATTTGAACCAAGGGTTCAAATGCAAACTCCAATTTAAGCATTTTAAATGCCATTTAGATGTTTTCACTTATACAGCAAGTATAAGTTGGTTTTTCATGCATGAAAATTTTACAGATGGATTCCTTATAATTTTCACTTATAATTTTCTATGAATTTTTGAAGTTTAAACAATTTTCTGGAATTTATAATTCATTTATGAAATATAATTTCGCCAGAATAGGATTATGACGTCAGCATGAGGTGATCACTACGTCAGCAGGTCAACTGGATTGCCCCTGGTGAAATCTGAACAGTGGGGCCCACTGGTCAGTGACTCAGTCACTAACTAAGTTAATTAGGGTTAAACTAAACCTAAACTAAAGATTAGCCAGGGCAGGGCCCACATGTCAGCGACCCGGGGTGGTCAAACCCCCGGTCAAAAGGGGTCAAACCCACCCGCGACTTGATGCCGGCGGGCGCAGACACGGCGGCGAGCTACGGGAATCGCCCTCCGGCGTCCAAATGGACGGCCGAGGCCATCTACGTGAAGCCCAGGCCCGTGCGCATCCAACGGGACGAGCGGTGTAGCTGGGGTGGCCGAAAACGTCACCGGCGTCGACCCAGGCGGCTGCTGGAGCTCGGATGAGCTTGGGGTCGAGGCTACGGTGGCCGTGGCGTTGCGTGCGCGGCACCTAGGGCATCTACGGGGAGCGGCGAGCGCGTTGGACGTGCGCCCGGGACCAAATGGTCACCGAAGCGTCGTCGGCAGCGAGCGCAGGCGGCGGCGGGTTCGGGCGCAGGTGATGCAACGGCTACGGCGTGCGGCAGAGGAAACAGAGACGGGGGTTCGAGGGAGAGGCTCACGGCGATTCCAACGGTGTGGACGGCGAGCTCGGAGGAGGACCGGAGCGAACGGGGCGGCGGAGGTGATCTCGGCGGTCGGAGGTTGAAGACGAGCGGCCTGGCGGCGTGGTTCTGTTTTCTTCTCCCGGGCGGTGGCTGGCACCGGGACACTAGTTATATAGCTGCGACCTTTAGTCCCGGCTCCACCCACGAACCGGGACTAAAGGCCAACCTTTAGTCCCGGCTCCAGCCACGAACCGGGACTAAAGGACCTTTTCGGCGGCCCAAATTCTGCGCGGGAGAAGGAACCTTTAGTCCCGGCTGGTGGTTGCAATCGGGACTAAAGGTGTCTTTTTAAAGTGATTCTTTTTGTGTAGATAACTTTAGGTAAAACTCTTAGAATATTTAGAGTTTTTGAGTGAATCTTTTTTGCTTTAGGTCACAAAAATTATAAACTTTCTGTTAGTGCCAGTAGTTTTAAAATTGAATAGTTTAAATTTGAATTCTTTGAAATTTGTGTGAATCACTAGTTTGTGAATAACTTTAGTTTTTTCCTGCTGTTTAATATTAGTGTGTTTTATCAGTATGTTCAATTTGGGAATTTTTAGGATATTTTGAATAGGTGTTTTAATCAAAAACAGATTCTGTTTAGCTCTTTTAGTTTTATACCTTTTTCCTTTGTTTTAATTATTTTAGTTTATGTTTTCTTGTTATTCTTTTGCAAAATTATATTATGTTTCTGTTAGTCAACATGAGGAGTAACTCAAATTTATACCAGAGCTCACCCTAGTCATATTCTACCTCCAGTAACTCTCTCTCTTCCATAGCTCAATAATTGAGGGGTGAAAACCCTCACTTTACCTCTCTGGACAGCCACTATAATTAAAATACTAAAAGGACAGGAATAATTGAAAATTCATAACTTAATAAATAATTATTCAAAAATCATGTTTCAAATGCCAAAATTGTTGGAAATATGCCCTAGAGGCAATAATAAATTGGTTATTATTATATTTCCTTGTTCATGATAATCGTTTATTATCCATGCTATAATTGTATTGATTGGAAACTCAAATACACGTGTGGGTACATAGACAACACCGTGTCCCTAGTAAGCCTCTAGTTAACTAGCTCGTTGATCAAAAGATGGTGAAGGTTTCCTAGCCATGGACATGAGATGTCATTTGATAACGGGATCACATCATTAGGAGAATGATGTGATGGACAAGACCCAAACTATAAACGTAGCATATGATCGTGTCAGTTTATTGCTATTGTTTTCTGCATGTCAAGTATCTGTTCCTATGACCATGAGATCATGCAATTCACTGACACCGTAGGAGTGCCTTGTGTGTATCAAACGTCACAAAGGTAACTGGGTGACTATAAAGGTGCTCTACAGGTATCTCCGAGGGTGTATGTTGGGTTGGCATGGATCAAGACTGGGATTTGTTACTCCGTGTGACGGAGAGGTGTCTCAGGGCCCACTCGGTAATACAACATCACAATGAGCCTTGCAAGCAAAGTGACTAAAGAGTTAGCCACAGGATCTTGTATTACGGAACGAGTAAAGAGACTTGCCGGTAACGAGATTGAACTAGGTATAGAGATACCGACGATCGAATCTCGGGCAAGTAACATACCGAAGAACAAAGGGAACAGTATACGGGATTAACTGAATCCTTGACATAGAGGTTCAACCGATGAAGATCTTCGTAGAATATGTAGGAACCAATATGGGCATCCAGGTCCCGCTATTGGTTATTGGCCGTAGAGGTGTCTCGGTCATGTCTACATAGTTCTCGAACCCGCAGGGTCTACACACTTAACGTTTGGTGACGATTAGTATAGTTGAGTTATTGTGTTGGTGACCGAAGGTTGTTCGGAGTCCCGGATAAGATCCCGGACATGACAAGGATCTCCGGAAGAGTCCGGAGGTAAAGATTGATATATGTCATAATAGTGTTTTGAGCTCCGGAAGGGTTCCGGAATTCACCGGAAGGGGTTCCGGGTGTTTACCGAAGTGTTCGGGTGCAGCAACACTTTATATGGGCCAAAGGGGTAAAGCCCACGAGGTATTGGAAAGTGCAAAAGGAAGTTTTGCTGCTGCCTTAAGCGGTACTACCGCTGGTAAGGCAGTACTACCGCGTAAGCGGTACTACCGCTTGTGTGAAGCGGTACTACCGCTCAAGCGGTACTACCGCTCGTGAGCGGTACTACCGCTTGTACGCGGTACTGCTGGAATCCGAGTTAGACTCTTTCCGTGCGGGCCAAACCGACTTTGTGCGCGCAAAACCGACCTTGTGGAGGCTTTTTCTCCAAGTTTAGACCCCAGGGCTCAACATATAAATAGAGGGGCAGGGCTAGCACACGGGACAGATCAAGATTTCCCAAGCCGTGTGCCGGCAACCCTAACCCTCTAGTTCCTCCCGTCATAATCTCCGTAGTGCATGGCGAAGCCCTGCAGAGATTGTTCCTCACCACCATCACCACGCCGTCGTGCTGCCGGAACTCATCCACTACTTCACCATCGCTCGCTGGATCGAGGAGGTGAAGGCGTCATCAAGCCGTACGTGTGTTGAACGCGGAGGTGCCGTCCGTTCGGCGCTAGATCGTGTTTGGATCGAGGGACGACTTGCGATTTCGATCGCGAAGACGTTCGACTACATCAACCGCGTTTCTTAACGCTTCCGCTTAGCGATCTACAAGGTTATGTAGATTCACTCTCCCTCTCGTAGATGCTCATCACCATGGATAGATCTTGCGTGTGCGTAGGAAATTTTTTGTTTCGCATGCGACGTTCCCCAACAAAAATGCCCTAGCTTTTTGGTTGGATTCTGACGCTCCGGAGTTCACCTAGGAACACCCAAAACACATATATACCCTAACTCTTACAAAGATTCCCTCCGGTTTGTCCGAAGTGGGACTTTCCAGCTATAAGTCTGGAAACTCACTTGAGAGAAAGTGATGACGGTGAAGCCGGTCACATCCCAGAGTGGGATCTTGGGGTATAAAATTTTTTCTTCGCGTCTGTCCCTTGCTTATGATTGCGCCGTAACCATGGAGAATCTTCATCATTTAGCAGGATGCTTGGGTCAGTCTTCACTGTGAAGGGAGTAATTTCATCAGACTTTTCATAATCTTCTGACATGTCTGTCTTGTCCTCCACTCCCACGATGTTTCTTTTCCCTGAAAGAACTATGTGGCACTTTGGCTCATCGTATGATGTATTCACTTCCTTATCTTTTCTTTTTCTCGGTTTGGTAGACATGTCCTTCACATAGAAAACCTGCGCCACATCATTCGCTAGGACGAATGGTTCGTCTGTGTACCCAAAATTGTTGAGATCCACTGTTGTCATTCCGTACTGCGGGTCTACCGTTACCCCGCCTCCTGTCAGATTGACCCATTTGCACCGAAACAAAGGGACCTTAAAAGAACGTCCATAGTCAAGTTCCCATATCTCCTCCATGTAACCATAATATGTGTCCTTTTTCCTATTGTTGTTTGTTGCATCAAAGCGGACACCACTGTTTTGGTTGGTGCTTTTTTTATCTTGGGCGATTGTGTAAAATGTATTCCCATTTATCTCGTACCCTTTGAAAGTCAATATAGTCGAAGATGGTGACTTGGCCAACAAGTACAGCTCATCTCCAACAGTGGTGTTATTCATGAGATGTGTTTGCAACCAACCGCCGAAAGTCGCCATGTGTGTACGTTTAATCCAGGGGTCAAACTGCTCCGGGTTCTTGGAGCGTACAATATCCATGTGTTCCTCGATATATGGAGCCACCAAGGTGGAATTTTGTAGAACTGTGTAGTGTGTTTGAGTGAAAGAATGTCCGTCCATACTTATTACTGAATTCTTTCCTAGCATGCCTTTTCCACTCAGTCTCCCCTCATGCCGCGATTGAGGAACACCAATCGGCTTAAGGTCAGGAATAAAGTCAACACAAAACTCAATAACCTCCTATGTTTCATGGCCCTTGGAGATGCTTCCTTCTGGCCTAGCACGGTTATGAACATATTTCTTTAAGACTCCCATGAACCTCTCAAAGGGGAACATATTGTGTAGAAATACAGGACCCAGAATGGTAATCTCTTCGACTAGGTGAACTAGGACGTGCGTCATAATATTGAAGAAGGATGGTGGGAACACCAACTCAAAACTGACAAGACATTGGACCAAATCATTCTGTAACCTTGGTAGGATTTCTGGATCGATTACCTTATGAGAAATTGCATTGAGGAATGCACATAGCTTCACAATGGCTAATCGAACATTTTCCGGTAGAAGCCCCCTCAATGCAACCGGAAGTAATTGCCTCATAATCACGTGGCAGTCATGAGACTTTAGGTTTTGGAATTTTTTCTCTGCCATATTTATTATTCCCTTTATATTCGACGAGAAGCCAGACGGGACCTTCATACTGCTCAGGCATTCAAAAAAGATTTCCTTCTCTTCTTTGGTAAGGGCGTAGCTGGCAGGACCTTGATACTGCTTTGGTTGCATGCCTTCTTTTTCGTTCATATGTTGCTGGTCCTCCTGTGCCTCCGGTGTATCTTTTGTCTTCCCATACACGCCCAAGAAGCCTAGCAGGTTCACGCAAAGATTCTTCATCACGTGCATCACGTCGATTGCACAGCGGACCTCTAGGACTTTCCAATAGGGTAGCTCCCAAAATATAGATTTCTTCTTCCACATGGGTGCGTGTCCGTTAGCATCATTCGGAACAGATTGTCCGCCAGGACCCTTTCCAAAGATTACTTTTAAATCCTTGACCATATCAAATATATCATCACCAGTACGGTGGCAAGGCTTCTTCTGGTGATCTGCCTCACCTTTGAAATGCTTGCCTTTCTTTCTTAAGAGATGCCTGATCGGAAGAAATCGACGATGTCCCAGGTACACATTCTTCTTACATTTATCCAAATATATACTTTCAGTCTCATCTAAACAGTGCGTGCATGCATTGTATCCCTTGTTTGTCTGTCCTGAAAGGTTACTAAGAGCAGGCCAATCATTGATGGTTACAAACAACAACGCTCGTAGGTCAAATTCGTGCAGTTTGTGCTCATCCCACACACGTACACCTTTTATATCCCACAACTGTAAAAGTTCTTCAACTAATGGCCTTAGTTACACATCAATGTCGTTGCCGGCTTGCATAGGGCCTTGGATGAGTACTGGCATCATAATGAACTTCCGCTTCATGCACAACCAAGGAGGAAGGTTATAGATACATAGAGTCACAAGCCAGATGCTATGATTGTTGCTCTGCTCCCCAAAAGGATTCATGCCATCTGTACTTATACCAAACCATAAGTTCCTTGCGTCATCTCACTACTAGAAAAATGGCTATAGCCAATATCCCTATTAGTGGCGCATCATGGTGGTGGTGCGCCACTGCTATATAGCAATGGCGCACCAGAAACAGGTGCGCCATTGTTATTTTTTTAGTAGTGGCGCACCACCTGAGCAGTGCGCCATTGCTATTTTTTTTGTCCATCCCCCCACCCCACCAGACATAGCAATGGCGCACCACACCTAGGTGCGCCATTACTATGTAGCATAGTAATGGCGCACCTAGGTGTGGTGCGCCATTGCTATGTCTGGTGGGGGTGGGGCCTGCGTGTGTGTGAGCAATAGTAATGGCGCACCCTCCCTGGTGCGCCATTGCTAACCTTAGCAATGGCGCACCAGGGAGGGTGCGCCATTACTATTGCTCACACACACGCAGGCCCCCACCCCCACCAGACATAGTGTGAGCAATAGTAATGGCGCACCCTCCCTGGTGCGCCATTGCTAAGGTTAGCAATGGCGCACCAGGGAGGGTGCGCCATTACTATTGCTCACACACACAGACACACCACACCCCACCACACACACACAAACACCCCCCCCCTGTGGATCGCCTTTTCGGTTTAAAAAAAAATAAAAGAAAATGATAAAAGATTCAAAAAAATTCAAAAAAATAGATGCCCATGTGTTATGTGTTCTAGTTGTTACGAAAATTAACAAACATGAATTTTGAATTTTTTTGCAAAAAAAAAACCGTCGTGTTTCGGTAAAATGGCCGTAACTTTTGCATACGACCTCCGATGAAAAAGTTTTTTATATGAAAAAGATACTACTCAAAAAGTTACATCCGAATTTGACGAGAATTTGGCACTATGCATTCTTTTTGGTCCTATTTTTAGGCAAAGTCATGCCAAATTTTCTATATTGTGATTGAGTAAAGGATCGAGATGCATTGTTAAAAGTTGTGAAGCAAACTTAAGAGTGTAAGAAAAAACAGTACATGGAGACTGTTTAGTTTGTAAAATAATAAAGACGCTTAGAAGTAATGCTCATGTATCTTAAAAAGAAGTGCTCACATACATATAAAAATTATTGTCGTTTTTTTAACACAGGAAAACACATAAGCCCACGTATATTGTCCTAAAAGATGTCCATATATTTAATAGGAAATATTCAAATACATTAAAATGTATGTTGTTTAACAATATTTACATGCAGAAGTGTGCAAAAGGATACAAGGGAAAAAGTAACCGAAAAAGAAAGAAAACACTGAAAACAGGAATTAAAACCTGGAAACGAAAATAGAAAACCAAAAAAGAAAGGGAGAAAATTAAAGCCCACTGTTCATTAAAGCCCACTTTTCTTTTTAAGTTTTACTGTCCCCTTTTTGAATTCATTTCAAATTTTGCATAACTATAATGTGGACTCGTAGAGGATGTATCCTCTGCTCACATGTGTGAGGTACTCGCAAATTTGGAAACCTTATTACTAAGTCAGAGTGTAAAAAATTATACGCCCTATATTTAGGAATGGAGGGAGTATTAAAATTGCCATGTGTTTATTTTAAAGTGTTTGGATGTTTATCATAAGGTAAAAACAAATTTTAGAAAAGATGCAAAAAATGGGGCCGCCAGGATTCGAACCCTGGCTGGCTGGCTAATGTATCAAGGGACCAACCACTAGGCCATGTGTGTGGTTCTGTCCATAACCACCGCCGCAATTCTTATGACCTTGCTATCGATCTGTTTATGGCGCATGTATCCCTGGTGCGCCATTGCTATCGATCTGTTATGGCGCACCCCTCACAGGTGCGCCATTGTTAGCCGCGGCCCTCCCCTGCTTCTCCTCCCCGCGCCTCCCTCTCCTCACTCCCCCGCACTTTGGAGCACACCGGCCCAGATCCCCCCTCTCCCCCGCGCCGCGCCATCGCCTGTCGTCATCGAGTCTGCCGCCACCAGCACGTCGAGGGTGAGCTCCCCCTCTCCCCCTCTCCCCCTCCTCCTCCCCCTCCCTCCCCCCTCCCCTCCTTTCTCTCCCCTCCGCCTTCTCCCCTGTCTCTGACATCTCTCCCGTCCGGCAGCGCCCGCCCGCGACCACCAGGAGGAGGAGGCCCGCCGGAGACCACCAGGAGAAGGAGGAGGCTAGCCGTCCCCGTCCCCGTCCTCGACCACCAGGAGGAGGAGGAGGCTCGCCGTCCCCGTCCTCCCCCGTCGCGCCGGAGCACAGTGCCTTCGTTCGAGGCCTCCGCGACATCTCCGACTCCCTCCGCGCCAAGAAGGAACTCACGCAGCGGTCATAGCCGCCCTCCCTCCCTCACTTCCTCGCGCTGGAAACCCTAGCCGCCCGGCCATGGTAACCGGCGGCGACGACGAGAGGACAGGACAGGGGAGGAGAGGGAGATCTATGGCGTCGGCCAGGTGACTCCCTCCTCCCCTGCCGTCATCACGAGAGGAGAGGAGAGGGAGATCCATGGCGGCGGCCAGATCCGCGCCGGGACCGGACCTGCTCGTCAAGGAGACCCACCCCATGGAGCATCTCGTCAAAGTCCGATCCAGGTGAGTGCCGTTGCCATGGTTCTTCTGCCCTTCTTCCCTTTCCCTCCCTCTCCTGATGATCTCTCTTCCTCACGCAGGCACACACCCGACATCCAAGACCATCAGCACCATGGGCCAGTAGCTCAAGGACTAGTCATCTTCTTCTTCTTCCTGACGGTGATGCGGTTCCCTCACCATCCATCTACAGGTCCTCATCCTCCACCATCTGCAGGGCGTCTTCTCTCCCCCTCTCTGTTGGATTCCATTCGATTCTCTGCTCTGTTGCTGAAGCTCCCTCCTCTTCCCTGCTGCAGTGCAGGAGAACCTCAACGCCCCTAACAAACAAACAAACAAACAAACAAGCAAGCTCCAGGAGGAAGAGGTTCGATTTTGCTCCTGCTCTAGTCTTTTGCTGCATTGCATTGCTGTTAACTCAACCTGAAAAGGTTTTTGTTTTGATAGACATGAGATGCATGTGTGTGGGGGGCTCCTTTTTCTCAAACCGGCATGTCATGGGTAACACTCAAGTTTGCTGCATATGGATGGATTACAGGGTCTACAATCCACCACCTTGATTTGATTCACCCTGGAGCAGCAGCGGCAGCTCCTTCCTTCAATGGAGGGCATCGACGACATGACCCGCACAAGCAGCTCCACGGACACAAAGGTACCTGCTCCATTGTTGTACATGTTCGTGGGTTCTCTGTGATGATGAAACCACTGATTGGATGCCTGATTAGATACAATCCATTCCATTAAACCATGGGGACAAGACAACATGAGGCATTTGTCTCTGATTTTCTTTTTTTAACTTCGGCAGATAATATATACTGTGCGCGCGTGCGTGTGTGTTGATAAGTAGCAGATTTGCTTGGCTGCCTGTGTCACTCAAGTCAAATCCTTGACACCTCTGGGGTTATTCTTCTCTGTGATCGATGATGAAAACAGATGACGAGTCTAATGTAATCCATTCAGTTAAACCATGTGGATAATCGAGGCATTTCTTTCAGACAACATTGTTTGCTTAGCCATTACCTTTGCTCGCGAATCTTCATAGCTTGTTTTTTGTTTAACCGTTCGTGCCATAATGACCAAGACAATTCTTGTCTGATCAATTTGAATGCCAAAAACCGACTGCATACATACAGAATATATCTTGCTCCTCTTTTCTTTAGTAGCAGTGGTAGCTCATCAAGATTAATGTCGTTTGAAGGTAGTAGCTAGGAGAGATGGATATGGAGATTCAAATGGACCTCTGTTTCCAAGCATCTTCTTCATGCCTGTCACATGCACAACATAAATCATGCCGTTCTTTTATTCAGTAGGACAGAAAGTTGATGGAGATTAAGGTTTTGTCTTGTTCTAGATAGAGATGTATGAGAACCGTGGACTGTCTTTTCTTGTGTTGGGACGAAACGAATTCTGGAATGTTTTCTAGTCATCATGAAGCACAATAAGAATGAAAACTACCGCATATGCAATTACGGTTGAGGATCGAGTCGTTGACTTGTGTAATCGTGTCATATGTAAACGAATTCTGGAGACTAAGGTTTTGTGTTGTTCTAGATAGAGATGGATGAGGATCGTCGACTGTTTTTCTTGTGTTGGGACGAATTGTGGAGTGTTTTCTAGTCATCATGAAGCATAAGGATGAAAACAACCACCATGATCTCCTTTGTTTCCAAGCTGCTTGCTTCTCCATGCCTGTCATATGCAGAAATACATCTTGCTCTTATTGTATTCAGCAGCAAGGGAAGTTGATGAATGAAAATGAAGTGTCATGTTGTTCTAGATAGAGATGCTTGAGAATTGTGTAAGCTTTTTGCTTGTGTTGGGATGAACCGTCTACTGTTTTCTAGTCATGAAGCATGAGAACGAAAATAACCACAATTTATGTGACTGACTGAAACAAAACTCGAGCTACAAATTAATTATGACAAGTGATTTCTTCATGATTAAATTGGCGCTTTAGCTGGTGATTTGACTCCATCTTCGTGTTTGTTGCAGCCCGGCGCACAAGGTGAAGCTTAAGCGGAGGTGCATGACCATGCTTCATTTGCGTCGTCACCGCGGTCGGGGTCGCTGCTGTTGCGCCGAGCAGCAGAGTAGGTGCAAGAGTTTGGGAGAGGGAGCAATGCAACCCTTAGTGATGTCCCTTAAGAAATTTCTTGCCATGTGACAAGCTGTAAGAAATCTTCATCTTGCTCTAGTTCTTCATCCTGCCATCATTGTTTGATTATGCGGCTGCTACTGCATTATTTTCTGTGATGGCGTGAACAGCATGACCAGAATACATATAGTCAATTATGTTTTATGTGCATTATAATGGATGAATGCTTCTTTTCCCTTTTTTCTGTACAGCAAGGTTCACATTTGTATGTATTTTAATGTACTAGCCTTCTGTTAAAGCATATCCACTTTCAACTTTCATCGGTTATAAATAGTTTGTTTGTCTTTCTGTTTATTTTGTTACACTTTGCAGGGATAAAGTGAAGAAAAAGAAGAAAAGATTACTAGAAGATTAGTTTTAGGATTTTCTTTTATTTCCTTGCAATTTTCCTTTTATTGGATACTTGTAAAGACATTGTAATATTCTTACTATAATAAAAATTATGATTCTATTTCATTTTTTGTTTTTAAATTATTTTTCCTTATAGGTTGTTTTCTATAAATTTGGATTTTTTTTTTGTTTTCCAAATACATTACTAGTGGCGCATTTCAGCTTTTATTAGTGGCGCACCTTCCTTTATTACTAGTGGCGCATCTATAAGGCTATTAGTGGCGCACCTAGAGGCAATACTAGTGGAGCACCTAAAGGTTAGTAGTGGCGCACCAGAGGTGCGCCATTAATATCTGGATTACTAATGGCGCACCAGAGGTGCGCCATTACTATATGTTACTAGTGGCGTGTTAATAGTGGCGCACCTATAGTGCGCCATTACTAACGAAAACAGGTGCGCCACTAATAAGGCTTTTTCTAGTAGTTTCTGCAAACTCCAGCCACTTTCTCTCGATTTTTCTCCACTGCGACCCATCAGCGGGTACTCTCAACATCCCGTCTTTCTTACGGTCTTCTTTGTGCCATCGCAACAACTTGGCATGCTCTTTGTTTTGGAACAAATGTTTTAACCGTGGTATTATAGGAGCATACCACATCACGTTGGCAGGAACCCTCTTCCTGGGGCGCTCGCCCTCAACATCACCAGGGTCATTGCGGCTGATCTTATAGCGCAATGCACCGCATACTGGGCATGCATTCAAATTCTCGTACTCCTCACCGCTGTAGAGGATGCAGTCATTAGGGCATGCATGTATCTTCTGCACCTCTAATCCTAGAGGGCAGACAGCCTTCTTTGCTTCGTACGTACTGTCGGGCAATTCGTTATCCTTTGGAAGCGTCTTCTTTATCAGTTTTAGCAACTTTTCAAATCCCTTGTCAGATACACCATTCTCTGCCTTCCATTGCAGCAATTCCAGTGTGGTACCCAGCTTTTTCTTGTCATCTTCGCAATTTGGGTATAACAATTTTTTGTAATCCTCTAACATGCGCTCCAACTTCAACTTCTCCTTTTGACTTTCGCAGTTTCTCTTTGCATCAGCAATGGCCCGACCAAGATCATCAGCGGGCTCATCTGATGCCTCTTCTTCAGCTTCCCCCATTGTAGTACCATCGTATTCAGGGAACCTAGGATAGTTGTCATCATCCTCTTCTTCTTCATTGTCTTCCATTATAACCCCTCTTTCTCCGTGCTTGGTCCAATAGTTATAGCCGAACATGAAACCGGACTGAAGCAGGTGGCTGTGAAGGATTTTTGAGGTAGAGTAATCCCTATCATTCTTACAGACACCACATGGACAACACAAAAAACCATTCCGCTTGTTTGCCTCAGCCACACGCAGAAAACTATGCACGCCATTAATGAACTCGGGAGAGCGTCGGTCATCGTACATCCATTGCCGGCTCATCTTCATTACACAACATCGAAGTGACCAAATTAATACAAGTTCATACGTAAAGTTCATACATACTTCTCATAAAACAACATACAACTATCTAGCTAAAGCATTTAAATGCAAATATAAATGCGATCAAAATCGCAACTAAGGTAATAATTGATCCAACAGCATAATGATACCAAGCCTCTTTATTAATGGCATATTTTCTAATCTTTCTAATCTTCAAGCGCATTGCATCCATCTTGATCTTGTGATCATCGACGACATCGGCAACATACAACTCCAATTTCATCTCCTCTTCTTCAATTCTTTTCAATTTTTCTTTCAAATAATCATTTTCTTTTTCAACTAAATTTAACTTCGCGGCAAGAGGATCGGTTGCAATTTCTGGTTCACATACCTCCTAGATAAAAATATCTATGTCAACTTGATGGGCATAATTCTCATAAACACGAAATGAAACAAATAGTTATAAAATATAATATACCACATCCGAATCATAAACCGGACGAGGGCCGATGGGAATGGATATCAAAACCATGGCACTATATATAACAAACAATCATACAAGTAAGAAAATTATACAAGTAACTATCTAAATCATACAAATAAGAATTTTTTTTACAAAAAGGATAAGAACAAGAGGCTCACCAAGGTGGTGCCGGCGACGGGACGGCGCGGGCGATCGACAGCGGTGAGGACGGGGACGGGAAGGCACTAAGTAAACCACACCTACACATATGCAAACAAAGAAGTTAATTTGAGCTCAAATTGCATATAAATCAAATAAACTCCCACATAATTACTCCCAAACTAAACCCCACAAGTCACTAAACTTATAGAGCATGAAATGAGCTAAACTAGCAATGAGAGATGAAAGGATGAAGTTGCTAACCTTTTAAAACCCTTCGATAGATGGGGTGCCTCCAATCTTGACAAATCTTGGCAAAAATGGAGGATGAGCTCGAGCTAGGGGAAGGAAACAGAGAGGAGAGAAAGGAGAAGCTTGGACTCGGGCTGGACGAAGCAGCTTTATATAGGGATATCTTTAGTCCCGGTTGGTGATACCAACCGGGACTAAAGGTCTATCTTTAGTCCCGGTGGGTGATACCAACCGGGACTAAAGAGGCTCGCAGGGGCCCCAGCCTGCCGCAGCCCGTTTAGTCCCGGTTGGTATCACCAACCGGGACTAGAGGTCCCATTTGAACCGGGACTAATCCTGGCCGTGCCCGCGTTCGCTCCTAGCCATTGGAACCAGGACTAATGCTCACATTAGTCCCGGGCCCAAACCCGGCCGGGACTAATGCTCCGGATCAAAGGTAGGTTTTCTACTAGTGTGTTATGCTTCTTGTATTTCTAAAAAAATATGTATATTGTCATTTGCACCTTTTAAATGATTATCTTTTATGTTAATTTTGTACTTACATCAACAATATAGTGGGGACATTAGCTCTAGGGCATTATTATGATGAGGATACAGTGGCTGCTGTGATCATCGGGGCTGGCACCAATGCTTGCCATATCGAACGCACTGTTACAATTATCAAGAGTCAGGGTCTTCTTGCAAACTCTAGAGGAATGGTATTTTTCTTCTTTATATATAGATGTCCTAATTTATTAGATGAAATGTTCCTATGAACAAAGGAATTATTATGCAAGTTTCTTACGACAAAGCATTTTATCCATCAGAAAGTAAACATGGAATGGGGGAATTTCTAGTCATCACATTTGCCAAGAACTCCTTATGACATCTCTTTGGATGACGAGACACAAAATCACAATGATCAGGTAAGTAGGCTATGCAAATTTCAGTCCTATTGCATCTTTATATTGTTGTTAATAGGGTGAAACTTGCAAGTCTTTGATACAGGGCTTCGAGAAAATGATCTCAGAGATATACCTCGGGGAAATTGCATGACGGGTACTCCATAGAAAGGCCGAAGAATCAGATGTTTTCAGTGATTCTTCCGATAGTCTATCAACCTCTTTCATTTTGAGGTATAGTCACGCTTTAAATGTTTGTTTCTTCCAAATCAATATGTGTTATGGAGAAGGGACAATAGAACTCATCATTACATTGTACTACAATTAGATGAATATTAGTTGAATATTTCCCATATTACTGGTATAGGAATGGCTGGTTTGTAGTATGTTAGCACAGACAAGTTCCAACTGAATACTCTGTACTACAATTAGCAGAATATTTCTTGGAAGATTTCTCCTGTCTAGGCTATGTTGCATTGTTGCTTATCTGCTTACCTGAGTCATCATTTAGCAAGCTGCATTTTTTCTGTAATATTTTAATTTTGACTAGTAGCATTTAATGTATCTATTCTCTAACATCCTTTTATGTTCCAGCACACCATTTCTGGCTGCAATTCGCGCGGACGTATGATTCACCAGATCTGAGCGAAGTCAGAAGGATACTGCAAGAACATCGGAAGGTTAGCTTTTCCCCGTAGTACACCTTGTGTACTTACTCTGGCATAAATACCATGCTGCTGCTCTAACATCAATCCTGTATTTTCCAAGGCATGCAACTCCCTTCTCATCTTTTGATTGTTCCCATTCCAGATCCCCTCTACCCCTCTGAAACCTCGGAGGTTGGTCCTCGAAATCTATTACATCGTCAGCCATAGAGATGCCCATTTTGCCGCCACTGGTATCGTGTGCATACTGAAAAAGCTAGGCCGAGACGGTAGCGGCAGCGCAGCCTCCTCGAGCAGAAGAAGAGAGACCAGCCATAGAAGATAGTGTCCGCAATCGAGGGTAGATTGTAGGAGGGGTATACGGTGTTCAAGGAGTACATGGATGAAGCCCTGGTGGAGGACCAACTATTAAGGACAACTACACTCCTCTTGCCCCCGTGTCACTCCAAGGGGCGGCTCGGGAGGCCAAACCCTGGCTGCCACCCCTCACTCCCCGTCCTTATCTTCTCCTTGCCACCGTTGGAGGATGCTAGTGGGCAAAGCCCTCACCGGAGGATGGCGGCGGCGGGCATGCTTCCCTGGGCTCGAGGTGGCAGGTGGTGCGAGAGAGCTCGAACGATGAGCGGTGGATTGGCGGTGGCTTAGGTGGATGTGGTGCGGTGAGGGACGGCTGCCTCAGTGGCTCTGGCTCTGGGGCGCTGCATGACAGGCCTGCCCGGTGTGGGGAGGTGTGGGATGCAGGGGTCGCGGGTGCTCAGGAGGGAGGGCCAGTGGAGGAGGGAGCTGAGGTCCAGGCAGCGAAGAGTAGGTGTAGCTTGTCCAGTGAAGGGCGGCGGTCGACGGAGTGTGGCAAGAAGTGGTGGACCTCACCAACTCTAGCCTCGGGGTGCTGCGCGGTAGGTGGTCAGATCTGGTCATAAGCATGGCGGATATGGCTCTGGCCGGTCAAGCGGCATGGGCCATTGGGGCCATAGGTGTGATGGAGTTTCGGCCAATGGGGAGAGAGCGGTGTTTGGCAGGGGCGTTCCTTTGGTACGGGGCTCCAGCTTGCCGGCATCGCCCTACGGTGGTGTAGCAGTGTGGTGGCGGCCTCCGACGGGACTGGCCCTTTGGTGTTGTAGGCATGGACAACGGTTCTTCCACTGGTGGGTCAGTGCTAGGCAAGGCCTAGCGGACTTCCAATGTGGCTTCTCAGCATTAGTGGTGTTTCGTGGCTTGGAATGAAAGTCTTGGCCGACTTTCTTGGTGCTGGCGATGGTGGCTCTCTTCATGTCATTCCCTCATTGGTGGCGTCATCGTGAAGCATCAGCACCGCCCCATCCATTAGGGTACATTACTCCGGGGTAAAATCTTGACTCGTCTTACCGGGTCAGACATTGGCGGCGCCGTTGATGTCATTCCCTCATTGGAGGCGTGGTCTTTGGAGTCCTGTGTTCCCATGGTTGGCACACGATCCAACATTGGCATTACCAGTAGGGCCCGACAGCTTCGGGTGCGGTCAAGGTTCGAGCGGTGCTGCCACCGAGTGTGGTGACTTGTCGTCTTCTGAGGTTATGGGGAGGCCCAGAACCGCTTCCCTTCGGTGTTGGCTTTTCTCCCCAGCGGCCAGGAAGTGAAAGTTGTAGTGCTCCTTGGTGTCGGAGCTAAATCCCGCAGATCTCGGGTAGGGGGTCCCGAGCTGGTAGTCTTGGCACGATGGTAACAAGGACACAGGAGTTTACCCAAGTTCGGGCCCACTCGAAGAGGTAATACCCTACGTCCTGCTTTGGTTGTATTGATTCCGAAGGGGTACAAAGTACAAGTGATATACCAGGAGATCGTGTGTACGAGTTGAGTTGTTTCCATATGAGACGGTCTATCGACTAGCCTAGCCTCGGCTTATATAATGTACGGAGGCCTAGGATAGCAGGATTCCTAGTCGGCTACGTCGGTGGAGGGGAGTCCTCCATGGATGAGGAGTCCATGTGTTGAATGGCAAGGCTTTTGGAATCTTCCTTGTATGCGTTGTGGCCTCTTGATGAACCACCATGGGGGTCCTCGGCCCAGCCCACCTTGCCGGGAGACGACATGGTGAGTGCCCCCTAGTCCTGGACACCGTCAGTAGCCCCTGAACCGGTCTCAAGTTGGGGACGCTCCTCAGTTCTTCCGAACTGCTCCTCATCTTCGGTCATCGGTCTTGAAAACTGGTTCAACAAATCTTCCATCTTTGACCTTGAGGACCACCGAAGTGTATCCGAAGAGTTTTACATCCCGGGCATCCGAGGAGCCTCTTCTAGGTTCCCTTAGCTTTTATCAGACGCTTTGTTATTTTCACGCCGCACCTCGGGTTAAAGTTTTTCCCACGCAGCGGTGTCTTCTTGCAACCGAGCTCCAATGCCGGACTGCATCCGAGGTGACATAGACCACCTCGGTCTTGAAAACGTTGAAGGAGTTTAGCCGAGCTTCATGCCGGAAAAGCCTCCTGTGTAGCCAGCCACTCGCGGCCGACCTCCATGCCGGACTACTTCTGAGGTGGTGCACCACCTCGGTCTCGAGTTGTCGATGTAGATGGTTGGCCTTTGTGGAAAAAAAAGTATTCCCACCAATTTTTTGCGGAATATTTCCGATTAGTGCAATTTATTCTCTGCCAAGATGTATAGCCAGTAGCCCTCAAGGTGTGTGCCGGCCTAAAGTCCGAGAAGCACCAGAAGGAAAACATAAAACCGTTGATCCCAGTAGCTCGCGAGACTCAGGTCGGGTGCGGCCGACCGACCTGAGGATCGTAATCTTTGCTCGGCAGCATACTTTAGGAACAGAAATGAGGTGTGCAGTAGCCCCCGAGACTCAGGTTGGGTGCGGCCGACCGACCTGAGGATCGTAATCTCCTCGAAAACCATTTTGCACTTCAAATTTTTCTGCATTGAATCGCCAATGCAGTAGCCCCTGAGACTTGGGTTGGGCAACATGGCCGACCCTAGGATCGTATCTCCTCGGGAACTTGTTCGGTCGACGTTTGCGTGTCGCCATTACCGAGGTGCAGCTCGGCAGGGAAGATGTCGAACTGTGGGTCAGAAAAATCTTTCCGAGTAGAATTGCAACGTAGTACACCTCGACCAAGAGGATTTCCTGCCTCCTAGAAAAAAGAAACATACAATAGGTTAAAAGTATCATAAGCTCTGTAATAACCAAAAAACATACATAAGAACATTACGCTTGAATTAAGTCAAGTTTTTTGGTGCCAACCAAACTTGGTCTTAAAATTAATTTGTGCTTCCGTCGTGCTTTAACATGATACATCCGATCTCCAGGCTTCGAGTGGGTCAGCCTTTGGCTTCAACCTCCTTTTCCTGAAGGCGGAGTGCTTCTCACGCCAATTCAGAAGAACTAAACTCGAGCGGCATATAGGGAAGCCAGGCTATTTGACCGTAAACTCGAGCCGGAAAAAGGAGTAATAGAAAAGACTTTGCAACGACTTGGAAAAAAACACTAAAAAAATGACACATATAAATTTAAGAGCCCCCAGTTGACTTGGGTAAAGAAAGTGTTTTAGAATTTTTTTTATTCTACACAAATATAAATCCTGACTGAGCTAGACAGAAAGAATTGAGAAAACATTTGAGGATGAAAATGACTTAGTTGGTTTTATATTCCAGGCGTTGATGATGCGGTCCAAGTTTGCGGTGGGACAAGGTCCCATCCCCCAAGCCGGTCCCGATGTGGCAGAGTGAGGAGCTCGGCTCGACGAAGTGGTGACACAGCATGGCCAATGTGGCAAGGTGAAGCCCCCAGTTACGCTGAGGTGATGGAGCAGGTTGGCGCGTTGACGCTAGAGCCCTCGGAGAAGGTTGATGAAGCAATGGCGAAGTCCTCGGGCCCGCCAAGGTGACGGAGCAGGTCGGTCAGGTGACGTCGTAGCCGACGTGACAGAGCAGGTTGGTGTGGTGGACGTCGGCTTGATGAAGTGACGGCACGGCGATGCCGACGCAGGTCGGAATTTGTGACGCGGTCAACGCCGGCTTCATGAAGTGATGGCACGGCGATACCGGCACGCCTGACCCACACAATCCATGGGCGATGAAGTTATCTTGGCGATGCTGAACTCCTGTTCGGCTAATCCGAGGTAGCGATGCGACATGGTTGATGTCGGTCCGATGAAGTGACGGCACGGCTAGCGCAGGTCGGCAGCCGTGGACCAATGAGGTCTGTCCGGTTTGACACCGGCGCGACGGTGAAGAGCACCTCGGAAAAGGCCTAACACTTGTAGACACGTGTTTGAGAACAAAACACAACACTCTACGAAAAAAAAATCCTCCAAACAGGATGTCCGATAACCCGTTCATGAAAAAAGATGAACTCGGGTCGGATCTGTATTCGCGCGGAAAACATATTCGAAATTTGATGCACTCCTCGTGCGCTTCCCGGAGTTTGAATGGTCGGATCGACCTCAAATTTTGAGAGGTTGTCGACATAGCAATTCCGCATTATATGAATGGTTGGATCTTACAAAGGATTCCCGAGCTGGCCACTGGATTCCTTGTCCCAAACTCGTGCGGATTTCAACCCAGATCCGTTAGGGCCTTAGTATATCGGTGATTGCTGGAGATTCCTCCATCGGAACGCGATGAAATTTTATGGGGTCGTTGTGGACTCAATTCCACAAATTTCCACCGAAGGAATCATCGAAACGACGCTCGAGGAGGCGAGTATAGTGAAAACGGTTCCGCTGTCCAGAAAAGTCTGAACGGTCGCGCGAGGGCAATGTTGGCGTTGAGCCCCCGAGCTCCATGGACGATATTTTCCATGATCTCGGTTATGATCGAACTTGATGTTGACGAAGACACTCATCGATCTCTGACAGATCCAACATAAGACGTAGTCCTCGGCCTGGCTAAGGTGACCAGCCGGGTTGGCGATGAAGATGCCGGCGCTGAAGATGAAGATTCGTTCCGGCGCGTAGATCGTGCTGGAACCGAACTGATCTCCCATCGCACCGTGACGACAATGTAGCGGGACCTGCATGGTCCACCAATGTCGGAGCTAAATCCGGCAGATCTCGGGTAGGGGGTCCCGAGCTGGTAGTCTTGGCACGATGGTAACAAGTACACATGAGTTTACCCAGGTTTGGGCCCTCTCGAAGAGGTAATACCCTACGTCCTGCTTTGGTTGTATTGATTCCGGTAGGGTACAAAGTATAGGTGATCTACCACGAGATTGTGTGTATGAGTTGAGTTGTTTCCATATGAGACGATCTGTCGACTATCCTAGCCTCGGCTTATATAATGTACTGGAGGCCTAGGATAACAGGAGTCCTAGTCGGCTACGTCGGCGGAGAGGAGTCGTCCACGGATTAGGAGTCCTTGTCCTGAATGGCAAGGCTTCTGGAATCTTCCTTGTATGCGTCATGCCCTCTTGATGAACCGCCATTGGGGTCCTCGGCCCGGCCCACCTGGCCGGGAGACGACGTGGGGAGTGCCCCCTAGTCCAGGACACCGTCACTTGGTAGTGCTGGTTTCGTTTTGGCAGCCTTCCAGACCTAGTTTAACTAGGTTCGCTGGCCGTAGACATAGGTGGTTTTTGCCTGTTTCCCTTTAATTAACTAAGCTTTGTTAGGATTTTGGATCCGGCTTTCCTTATAAACTGGATCAACACTGTTCTTCTTATGGAAATGTAGGAACTCATGCCCTCTCGACTATGTTTGTTTGAAAAGAAGCCGTGGTGGAGATCTTGGGTGAGGAGGTGGCGTGGACAGTAACGCTGAGGGTGACGGAGAATGGATCGAGGACCGGTGCTGCTCTACTCGCCACGGTAAATTCGTTGAATAGACAGCAACAAGGAGGTTCCATATAGTGTATCAGAGACATGGTGATACAGACATGCCATACTTCTTAGGAATTTGGATATTATTTGTTCAATTAGCAACACCAACACACCCGTACATGCCTCAAATTCAGATGCCTACATTAGTGTAAGCAGACAGGGAAACTAAAGACTTGGGGAATGCATGTGGAATTGCTCATCAGCACTTAGTTTGCTATTATTCAAGAGGAACATTCCATTGACTTGTGAGCTTGCCTAAATAGCACCGAATACACTACAATTTTGTTAGCTACGGATCAGCCTATGTCTTCAGATTAACAAGTGTGCTGTATTATGAGGCTTACATGAGTTAGGATTATTAATTATTTTTCTATACCGATTTCAAAAAAGAATGGATACAGTCCTACACATACGCGAGAAAGGTAATCGAAAAAGAAAGAAGGTGGGTTCTTCTATCTTTTATCACCTATGAGCTGTGCGAGATGAAAGTTTCATGCACGTTTGGGGAGACAATGGGCACCTTCATTACAGAGAAGCGGTAGATCATGATCTTTTCCTAGAGTTTGTTGATGACATGCACACATGTGGTACCCCCATTAGATAGAAGCAGTAGACCATGATTTTTTTCTAGTGTGTGTTGATGACATGTCTCCATCAACGCCGTCACCGTCTTCGGCTCGCATCATCTTGCTTTCTTGTCGCTCCACTTCCAAGCTCATACATTTTAAGCATGCGATTTCACTAAAGACCAAGCGCTAGAAGTAGCCCACCCTACTACTACTACTACTACTACTACTACTACTACTACTACTACTACTACTACTACTACTACTACTACTACTATTACTACTACGTGAGTGTGTGCATACCCTACTACTACTACTACTTGGAAGTCGTGAACCACTTCCTCCCTGACTCGCACTCCTCTTACCATTCCGATCCGCCGGCCTAGGGATTCCGGGCTAGTATCCGCCCCTTTTGTCACGGATTGCAACACTGATTTGACTGTTGTGCTGTTTGCTGCCCTCGCTGTCAGTTTTGTTGATCCTTGAATGAATGATTGATCTTACAGGGATAAGCTTGATTAGAGACTGCCAACCGGTGGAAGTGAGGCCAATAATCGGCTCATCGGTAGTTTTAGGCCACTGTCCCATCATCATCTTCTTCATTTTTCTCAAGCATGCCCCAAAGCGTGTGTTATATTTCATAACAAGGCGAACGCCGAGAAGGTGCGAGTACAAGCACATCTAAAACGAAAAGAAGAAAGGAACCCATCATCACCATCTTCCTCTAGTCTTCAATCAGCTTATCACTTTGCCATGAATGACATTTCACCAACGGTTATTACAACTGGTACATTGCATGTGTTTTTTTCGCAGTCCGTAGCCAGTGATGAATAAGCTGGAATTGTATGCTTGTGTATGGTCAGATCAAATGAGTAGTTTCAGTCTGTAATACTCAGAGCTGATGCCTCTAATAAGGTCAGGAGTAATGTCCGTTAGATGAACGTAACAGTGATGATTATGTCGCTGAAATTCACATGTAGTGTGGAATAGTCCTTGATAGGTGATGCTTCTGGTGGTAGTTGCCAAAGTGTATCATTCCAGGCAGCTTTTGTTGGTTCTGTCTAAAATGATACAGGTAGATTTAGACAGGTTTGTGTGACATCTAGACCGCAATCAGACTTACATCCTGTTCTCTGAAGTTTCATAGAATTTTCTTTTTTGAATTCTGATGTACTAAATCATAGCTATTATTTCCACTTATTTAGATGATATTGCTCGCCAACTGTTATCTGTTGCTAATTAGCTCTGCAATGACCATTTTAAGGTTGGCGCTTTTAATATGCAACAACTTAGTTGCCAGTTGCCCTTGCCACTACTAAGGCTATTATTCAGTGAATTTTTATTTGAGAGATTACGGATCTGCTTATTCAGAATTGTTGCAGGCGATTTGTTTATCCACCTTTTCCTAACAGCTTAATATGTTTGGTCTATTAATTTGGGACAGTTGCCACTTGCCACTACTAAGGCTGTTATTTTTCCTTTGTTACTGGGCTGATAATTAAAGACAGTAGTAGATCATAATTCATTGGTATAAAATGAGGTGTATTGCACCCTTTGTTGTGTGCCCAGATTTTATGGCATTTCTTTCTCTGTCCCCTCCTCAGCAAAAATTTACACTTTTATTCCTGCCCATTCTTTTGTTGCCAATTATTTGTATAACCTAGAGAAGTTGAACCACTATTTTACCCCATGGACTTTGAACTGTTAGTGCTTTTTTAGGTAAAGGGTGGATTTTAGTTGCTCAAAATGGAGCATCAAGAGGATACAAACACAATGAGCACACACCCGGCCTCTGCATAGCTAGAATGCACACAGTCAAAGCCAACGCACGCACACACAAAACCACGCCAGCAAATAGCAAAATCATATAAGACCAAAGCTATGTGTAGGCGTGGAAAAAAGAAAGCCCAAAGCGATCAGATCCGCAATCGGCAAACTACAACAATGACCACATCTGCACCAACCATCTCATGACACCACACAGACGACGAGGTTCCTCAACAGTAACGCCTTCAGGAAGGGAGCAACACTCAAGAGCCGCCGTCACCGGATTCAACGACTCAAGGATGGAATCTAGGTTTTCACCCTGAAGAACCGGTCCGAGCCTATCCGAACAATGCCTTCAACAAGGTAACGACATTAGAACATCGCCATTGCCAAGTATAACCAACACGAGTCAGACCAATGCTTTCACCTCGGAGCTTGAGACTAGGTTCTTGAATAGCGTCACCATCGACGTCACTTATGTGTTGTCAACACCACATTTCCGTGATCCCAACACCTACATGCGATGGACGCCGCCGCTGCACAACCATCCCTCTGAGTCAAGCCATTGTCCATAGTTTGCATCTCCTTGCCGATGTGAAACACCGGGTCTGGATGAGGGAACCCTCACGAGGACCTTTCGGTGGCACCAACAATCCGCAACGAGTCCGCCTCGCAGGCCGGTGTGATCTCCAAAGGATCAACACCGATGGTGGAGCACACCACCACCGACTATGATGTTGGTGAAGAGAGCCATGGCCAGGCCCATTAGCGCAGGGGCCGACATGGCCAGAGCCGAGGCACGAAAGACAGATCAATATCACCCGCGCAGAGCGCAGTCGCCGCTAAATCAAGAGCTCACAGCCGCCGCCGCGCTTCCTGATCCAAGTCGACGAGCAACAATGCCAACAACAGCCAAGCACCTCCAGACGTCCTCAACCAACACCATAGAGCCAAGCTGCGCGCGTACAAAGCCGCCGGTGCCAACCACGTTGGATCCGAGCATCAGCCAGCCCCGATCCACCCTCGCGTCCCGCCACCACCAAGTGACCCGGCGCCGTCTCGAGCACCAGCACCACGGAGAGGACGAGGAGGCAGGCGGCTATTGCCGGCTGCGCCGGATCCGTGCACCCGCGCCCGGTGCCACCGCCCCGTGCACGCCAGCCACCATCCACCAGTCACCATGCCACGAACTAGGGCCGCCCCACCGCCGCCGACCCGCGTTAGATGCCCGCCGGAGCGCGCTCCAGCCCCAGGGTCGCCGTCCCCTGCAGAAACGGCCGAGGTTCCCCACCGGCCATGGCCTCCGACAGGAACCGGGCCGGGAGAGAGAAGGAGAACCAGGGAAACGCCCCGCCACCGCCGTCCCCGGACCCGCCCAGACTTCGATGGCGAGGTCTCAGGCGGTGGCGAGATAGGAGGAAGGTGGTGGAAGGAGGCTGCGGCGCGGTGGATCAGCCCCCGTGTCGCCCGAGGAGGACAACGCGGGGTAGTTCAGATGCATTTTTTCCGCATGAACTGTTAGTGTTGGATGCACATGTCAAGGGAATTTCCAAAAAGTTGACTATTAGAAACAAGTATGATTGATAAAGTAACATAGTTTTAAATAGCGGGCTATGGCATTTAGCGGCGGCTCGGCCAGAAGCTATGAACAGCTATAGCGGAGCTATGGTGAGATAAGCCCTATTTAGCGCTTTTGCTTAAATCGTGAAAAAAATGAAAAAATAAGCACAATCAGGCATCATATACGATATATCATATATATCATATATACTTGACACCGACATGTTCAGGCATAAAAAAATAAGGTGTTGATCAAGCATCCTAATTCAAGAACCAAGCTTTGCATCAATGCATCATATATATATATAAAACGAAAAGGGATTAACAAGGCAGAAATTTGGACCGCTGCGATGTGATTTCGAAAAGCCTCCAAAAGCTGTAGCGATGCTATAGCGGAGCTATAGCTGGCTATTTAAAACTTTGTAAAATAATAAGGAACTTTACTGTTGCGTGCATAGTTTAGGGCTTATCATTTCGATTTATTACGATTAATAGAGCCTGCTGAACTTGCGCAGGTAATTCTGAGATGAGATCCCACATACATGTGTTTATGAGACAATATCATTTGGTATTGAAGGCTCTCACTACCAGACTAACGCACGTTGCCGACGGCCGGCCGTCGGCCTAGGCCAGAAAACCGTCGGGATAGACCTATCCCGACGGTGGCCGTCGGCGTACGTCCGTCGGCAACTCGAACGTCGGCGTACCGCCGGGCGGCCGTCGGCATAGAAACACCGTCGGGATAAGTAGGTATCCCTACGGCTTCCGTACGGCCCTCGGCATAAATAGGCCGTCGGCAACGAATTGTGTCTGACGGTGGCTGACGGCGAGGCCACGCATTCAGGGCACGCCACGTGGCAGCCGCTGGCAGCTCCTGGTCGTCCTCTATGCCGACGGTGTTGCCGTCGGGATACCTCAATATAATTAATTAAATTTTTTTCAAAAAAAAAATTCAATTTTTTTTTTCAAATTACTCCTGGTCGTCCTCTATGCCGACGGTGTTGCCGACGGGATACCTCTAATTAATTTTTTTTCAAAAAAAAAATTTCAATTTTTTTGATTTGTTTTTAATTTTCTTCTCACTGCTCCAGAATTTAATCTCTAGTCTATAATCAGCACTCATTCCAAATCGTCTAACTTCCCGGCCGATCACCCATCCGCTCACTAATCTAGCCCGAGCACGCTTAACTTTCAGGTTCTATCTCCCCTAGTTTCCAAGTCTGCACTTGTTGTTTTCCTGACAATCTTAAGCTATCAATCCTATTAACCCTTAGGTCTTGATGTCACATGATTTAATTTTTTGAATTCTAAACAATTATTAAAATAAACAAAATAAGTACTAATAATATTGAATTTCAATGAAAATAAAATAAGTAATAATATTATTTTATTATTATTTTTTGCCATTTATTCATTTAATATGACATAATTAATATCTTTAAATCTGTAAATCGAAATTCGACAAATAATATATCCATTATTATCAGAAAAATGTGAGGAATCCAAATATGACATCATTTATTTATTTTTAAAGAAAATTAATTTTTAAAATTATTAAAATTATTATTTTTTGATTTGAAATAACTTTTTTTACTTTTGGAATTTTGAGAATCTGAGAAAACTTCACCGGACGGGATACCTCAATTTAATTAATTAATATTTTTTTTAAAAAATTTCAATTTTTTTTCAAATTACTCCTGGTCGTCCTCTATGCCGACGGTGTTGCCGTCGGGATACCTCAATTTAATTAATTAATTTTTTTTCAATTTTTTTTTCAAATTGCTCCTGGTCGTCCTCTATGCCGACGGTGTTGCCGTCGGGATACCTCAATTTAATTAATTAGTTTTTTTTCAAAAAAAAAATTTCAATTTTTTTTTTCAATTTTTTTGATTTGTTTTTAATTTTCTTCTCACTGCTCCAGAATTTAATCTCTAGTCTATAATCAGCACTCATTCCAAATCGTCTAACTTCCCGGCCGGTCACCCATCCTCTCACTACTCTAGCCCTAGCACGCTTAACTTTCAGGTTCTATCTCCCCTAGTTTCCAAGTCTGCAATTGTTGTTTTCCTGACAATCTTAAGCTATCAATCCTATTAACCCTTAGGTCTTGATGTCACATGATTTAATTTTTTGAATTCTAAACAATTATTAAAATAAACAAAATAAGTACTAATAATATTGAATTTCAATGAAAATAAAATAAGTAATAATATTATTTTATTAATTTTTTTTGCCATTTATTCATTTAATATGACATAATTAATATCTTTAAATCTGTAAATCGAAATTCGACAAATAATATATCCATTATTATCAGAAAAATGTGAGGAATCCAAATATGACATCATTTATTTATTTTTAAATAAAATTAATTTTTAAAATTATTATTTTTGGATTTGAAATAACTTTTTTTACTTTTGGAATTTTGAGAATGTGAGAAAACTTCACCAGAAGGGATACCTTAATTTAATTAATTAAATTTTTTTCAACAAAAAAATTTCAAATTTTTTTTCAATTTTTTTTTCAAATTACTCCTGGTCGTCCTCTATGCCGACGGTGTTGCCGTCGGGATACCTCAATTTAATTAATTAAATTTTTTTCAATTTTTTTTTCAAATTGCTCCTGGTCGTCCTCTATGCCGACGGTGTTGCCGTCGGGATACCTCAATTTAATTAATTAATTTTTTTTCAAAAAAAAAAATTTTCGATTTTTTTTCCAATTTTTTTTTCAAATTGCTCCTGGTCGTCCTCTATGCCGACGGTGTTGCCGTCAGGATACCTCAATTTAATTAATTAAATTTTTTTCAAAAAAAAATTTTCAAATTTTTTTTTCAAATTTTTTCAAAAATGTGAGGAATCCAAATATGACATCATTTATTTATTTTTAAATAAAATTAATTTTTAAAATTATTAAAATTATTATTTTTTGATTTGAAATAACTTTTTTACTTTTGTAATTTTGAGAATCTGAGAAAACTTCACCGGGTAAACCCGGGTGAAATCGAGTCCCAATTTTTCTCTAGTTTTTTTTGATATATTAAACTTTTTTTTTCGATGTCGTATGCAAAAGTTATGGCCGTTTTACATTTTTTTAGTTTTTTTGCAAAAAAGGTCAAAATTCATATTTCAAAATTTCTATACCAATTAGACACTAAAACCTAACTACATCTCAAAGGATTTTATTTTTTGAAGATTTTATCATTTTTGTTTATTTTCTATAAAACTAAAAAAGGCGGTCCACAGGGGGGTAGAGTTTGAAAATTTCAGAACCCCTTTAGTCCGGGTTGCTGTCCATCCAATCATACCGTCGACTACACATCTGGTAGCACCGTCCCAGCCAGAGTCACAATTAAGGTTAACCAAGGCAGAGTCAACCCTTTCTAACTTCATTTGCTATTTTTCATGCATTTAATGATTTTTTTGAGCTAAATGACCCTGAAATGGAAAAGCACTACAAATGAACTCTGAAAAGGTTGAAACTTGGCATGGTATCATCATTTCACCCACATAGCTTGTGCTAAAAAGTTGAGAGGGTTACGGCAAAAACTGGATGCACTTCGTGTACAAACTGGACCATCTGATTCGAAGTATCAACGTTTCGGACGAAAAATCGTCTGTTACAAAGGCATTTCATTTTTTTTTAACTTATTTCAACTCCAGACTTTTTGTGCATTCAATATGCACCATTCAAAGCCACATCCTCAAATTTCAACCCTTTCTAACTTAATTTGCTATTTTTCATGCATTTAATGATTTTTTGGGGCTAAATGACCCTGAAATTAAAATCCTAATTTAAATTATTCTAAAAATAACCAAATAAATCTTACTGTGACAACAATCTAACACGTGACTAGGAGCAAAAAGAATTAAATTAAAAACTATTTGTAAACTCAAGTTATTCACAATCTAGGGTTTGAAGCAAATTTGAAAAAATTCAAATTTAAACCATTCAAATTTGAAAACTAATGGCACAAACAGAAACTAGACAAAATTTTGAATCTAATGCAAAAAGAATCACTCAAAAACATCAAATATCTTAAAAGATATAAGCAATTTAAAACAGAAACTAAAAACAGAAAGGCTATGCCGACGGCATAGCCGTCAGCATAGCTCTATATAATTAATTTTTTAAATTAAAAAATTATAAAAAAACGATTTTTTTTTAAAAAAATGAAAGTAGATAAGCCGACGGCTATGCCGTCGGCATAGCTCCCTGCCACGTCAGCGATCCGCGGCACCGTGGGGCCGGAGCTATGCCGACGGCATAGCCGTCGGCATAGCTCCGGCCCCACGGTGCCGCGGATCGCTGACGTGGCGGCAGATAGGTATGCCGACGGCCGACGTTAGGGCCGTCGGCATACGTATGACGGCGTCAACCGGCTGTTAAAACTGGGACGGTCGGGCCCACACATATGCCGATGGCCGGGCTACGCCGACGGCCACTGTCGGCATAGTCAGAGATATGCCGACGGCCTACCTATGCCGACGGTGGCCGTCGGCATAGACGGAGGTATGCCGACGGGTCGGTACGCCGACGGCTGGCTCTAGGCCGTCGGCATACCGCCGTCTATGCCGACGGTGGCCGTCGGCATAGATAAGGCCGTCGGCGTCGGCGTCAATTCCGGTAGTGTCTACCCTGAAGCTCTCTGCTATTGTTAACTGAACACAAACGATTCTACATGACTTCCACTGGTTAGCTATCTATTACACAACTCTTCTCTACGCTGTAACAACAGATGGACTTGTGCTGTTACTTGAATGATCGCCTCCAAAGTTACATGCTCTATACCCAGAGTTGAGGTCAGGCTGATGTATTTTGAAGTGTTTGTTATCTCCCACTACTAGTAGTTGCTATGCTGCGTTCTTCAGGCCACTTTTACGTAGATCTTGTCATTACAAGGGATATTTTACTTACATTTATGTACACCATATGCTTTACAAAAACCTTTTAAATTGCAGATGCTGTCATAGGTAGTGATGCCTTTTGGGAAATATTCTCTGTCTCGGAGCTAGGATGGCTAAGGATCATACATGTGTTTCCTCCGTTCAAATGTCCCCCACCTTGCTCCAAAGTGGGCTTTCCACTGCTGCTGTGTGGTGTAGGGTGCTAGATATTGCTTCATCGCCATGACCTGAGAGTGATGGCGCTGAAGACAGGAAGCCCACAAGGTGGAAAATTTCTTGATCTGGTATGACTACTGACGTCCTGTTGTCCCACCTGCACCCAATGCATTAAGCCAGTGAGTTACTACCAAACTTACAACCAGATGTAGTAAATTAATTGTCTGAAGTTGCAAACTTTGATCTGTTCACAGGGTAAAGAATTATGGGAACATTGCTGCTGTCTTTCAGGATCTTGCTGACGACTTCCCCCGCAAATTTGTGGATTGTGCTTCTTGGAATTAGAAGATTCAACCATGTGTGTGGAGCTTCCCAGAGGCCCTGAGCCCTGAGCTTGAGCTCAGAGGAGTGCACCCTGTCAAAGAACTCCAGGTATGTGACATCACTGTGGAAAAGAGTTGACTGTATGTGTCTTATTCTTAGCCGATACAGCAGCACACCAACTTCCTGTGAAGACAAGACAAGAAATATGAAAGATTAAATTAATTCACCTGTTCCATGATGTCAGCCTCATCATGGTTGAAGTTCTTGGTCATCTCAAGGCAGTACAAGACTCTTCCATCCGACTGGAAGTGGCTTGCCTGGACCGGATCCTGTGGCTTGAACGACGTCCTCCAGTTGTTCAGGATTCACGTTCTGTTTATGATCACGCTTCGATGTAGTCGAAGGTTTTCTCGGCTGAGAATAGCATCTCCTGGTGCTCGGCGAAGCTCGTGATGTCCGTGTAGAGAACTCGTATCCACCGCACCTGTCATTATATTGTATCCAATGAATACAACTGAATAAAATGACCAATATATAAATTTGCATTCAGTAGGCAGAAATGATTTGCTTCTCTGATCACATACCATCTTTGGAGCAGGCTGAAGGGCAATCCTGGCTATGGTGATGATCCCAAACTGACCCAGGCCGCCAAGAGCACCATTGAAGAGGTCGGAGTTCTCCTCGGGCGAGCAGGTTACGACAACTCCTCTCCCTGCATTTGGTGGTTATGGTACTGGTTTGTTGCCAGTTAATCATCGTGCTTAATTTGTGTGGGTTTGTCTGAGACCTGTCACAATCTCCAGTTGGTTGACATTTCTGACCTGCGGTCCATGTCGGAATGCCTACCGGCTGACCCCTGCATTTGACAACGTGCCGCCGACCGTGAGGTGGAGATAGTCGGTCCACGACATGGGCGTCAGCCCGTGCTTGAGCATCTCATGCAGCACGTCGATCCACAGCACTCCTCCGGAGGCATCGACGTAAGATGCCGCGTCTCCGTCGCAAAGTTTTAAATAGCCGGCTATAGGCCCGCTATAACCCTACTGTAGCTGTTTGAGCAGGGTGCCGTTAAATGGTATTCATGTACAATTGTCCGGTAAAGTTACGAAATAGCCGGCTATAGCCCCGCTATAACTGATTTGAAGGACCCGCGCTATTTGGCATAGCCCGCTATTTAAACCACTGCTCAGTCGTCACCGCCGCCGCCGCCATGCACCCGCATCCTGGCGCCGCCCCCAGGGACCCCATTCTCACGACTATCCAGCAGCGGTCTTGGACTGGCCCAGGAGCGAGTGCCCGTGGCCGCGCGCCCCGATGTTGAGCGGAGAGCGCTCGCTCAGCTACAACACGCACCGCACGGCCGCGGCGACGTTGGACATGGAGCCTGAGTGGAGAACAACGGCTGGTAGCAGGCGGCACTTTGCCGAAACCGATCTACCAAACTTAATGCAAATTCGAGCTAAGCAAACCCTAGGAAAAACAAACAGGAGAAAGTTAATTTGGCACAACAATTCAAGCTGCTTTTTGGGGTTCTTTTCATTGCTTTATATAGGGAATACATCCAACTTGACTCACAGGCCCAACAAGACGCGACCCGTACAACAGCGGTTTAAACTCAAACTATAGGATTGAAAGTAGGTCGGGGGGGGGGGGCTGATTAGACTACTTGACCAATAAAAACCTAGCATTTTTCCAATTTTAGTTCTTGGCACATTTTAGCTATTCGAGCAAGTCTACTAGCACCCTACACATGCAAGTCTAATATAGTGGCAGCGAAAAGTAAAGACTTTCCACATAAAAGTAGATGGGGGGTTTGGAGATAATCAAACGCAATGAAGACACGGTGATTTTTGGCGTGGTTTCGATAGGTGGTGCTATCGTACGTCCACGTTGATGGAGACTTCAACCCACGAAGGGTAACGGCTGCGCGAGTCCACGGAGGGCTCCGCCCATAAAGGGTCCACGAAGAAGCAAAATTGTCTATGCCATTATGGCTTACGTCCATGAAGGACTAGTCTCACTTGGGTAGATCTTCACGATGTAGGCAATCTCCTTGCCATTACAAACTTGGAGACTCCCAAGTGACACCTAACCAATCTAGGAGACACCACTCTCCAAAAGGTAATAGATGTTGTTGATGAAGAACTCCTTGCTCTTGTGCTTCAAAAGATAGTCTCCTCAACACTCAAACACGCTCTCACAGATTTTGGCTATGTGGTGTGAGAGGGATTGGAGTGGAAAGCAACTTAGGGAGGCTAGAGATCAAGGATCAAAAGTTGGGGGGGGGGGTATATATAGGCAGCACCAAAAATACAACCGTTACACACCTTTATGCACTACTCGGTGGGACCGGGTGAAATCACTCAGTGAGACCGAACAGTACAAAAGGTTTCAACTTTAGGCTTTTCGGTGAGACCGGATGAAACCTCTAGGTGGGACCGAGCGAAGCTGACCTAAGCACTTTCCACACTTCGGTGTGACCGATTGAAACCATTCGGAAATTTCGAGATGGATGCAATTGGTAACAGAAGGTTGGCAAGTGCTCTTCGGTGGGACTGAAGGGCCAACTCGGTGAGACCGAGATGCTAGGGTTTAGGCAGTGGCTATGTCAAGTATATCTCGGTGAGTTCGGCTGTATGTATTTTGGTGGGACCGAGATTGACTTTAGGGTTTTGGACATAGATGAATGTGAGAGTGTGACTAAGGATTTTGGAGCAATATCTCTAAGCACTTGAGCAGTTAGATCATGATCAAAATATCATCCCCTTTTAATAGTATTAGCTTTCCTATTAACTCAATGTGATCTTGGATCACTAAACCAAAAATGTAGAGTCTTGAAGCTTTGCCAACACATGTCCTTTGCATTTTAAGGTGTCCACCTTCACATCCCATTGCCATACCTATATTGAATTTTCCTGAAATATTCTTTGCATAGGCATTAGTGCAATGATATATATGTTGTTTTGAATTACCAAAACCACCCGGGGATTAGTTGCACTTTCAATCTCCCCTTTTTGGTAATTGATGACAACATATAGATCAAAGCTTCGACACGAGATATAATCATGAATAGCATCGTCACTTTGAGAAGTATGTGATAAGCAAGAGATCCCCCTAAATTTGTTCATTATTTAAAATTTGCATTTGAATGCAAATGCACAATCAAATAGGTTCATGAGGTAACTGTTTCATGCCACATACATCTTGGTGGAGTGCACAAAAAAATATGAATGGAATACAATAAGCACTCATCACCAAGACACACATGTGAATGACCACGATAACATGCATAAGCAAATGATAGGTACCAGCATGAGTATGATAAGCAAACAAAGTATGGTCAATTACACGACATAAGACTTACAAACCAAACAAACTGAAGTATCTCAAATAAGAACCAAAGAAAGAACCAAATGCAAAAGCCCTCTCTCACTTGTAGCCCTAAGATCTATATCACTCTCACCCTTTGGCAACAAGTTACCAAAAAGTTCGAATGACCTATGTCTAAGCGTCACTCTGAGCACGATCCACAGCTGCAGGTGAGAGTCCATGATCACTACGACTACCTGGATCAGAATCTAAACTGTCTGTATCTGTTCTTGAGCTCATAACAATATCCTCCTCCATCTCTCTGTTCTGGCTATCCTCTGACCCTGACATCTTACACACAGACCCTGTGAAGTAGATAGATACGAATGGACAAGATGAGGATCACAAAATGCAGAAGTTTTTGTAAGTAATTGAGTTCAAAAGTCAACTTTAGGTTTTATCTGTTAGCATTTCGGTCTCACCGAGTGGAATGAATCGGATATTCCGAGGCAACAACAGAGACCGTGCCAACACGTTTCGGTGTCACCGACTGTGTGTCTCGGTCTCTCCGAGGTGCACATGGAAACCCTAATCTTCGATTCGGTCACACCGAGCGAGTCTCTTTCGGTCAGACCAAAAAGTACTCTGTGCAATGGCCGTAGCCAACTCGGTGGTACCGAGGCGATCCAATTGGTCAGTCCGAGATGTTAACCAAAAAAATCCTAAATCTAACTTGTGACGCCCCTGCTCGACCGTGCACTAATCATACACGCAAACGTGCACACTCGAGATCAGAGACTCACGGGAGGATATCACAACACAACTCTAAATACAAGATTAAACATAAATCTTCATATTACAAGCCAGGGGTCACGAAGACCCGAATACATAAGGCATACACACAATAATATCTGGGTACAGACATAGTTAGTCAAGTTTGCCTTAAGAAGACTAGCACAAATAGCGACACTGATCAAAAGGCGAAGGCCTCCTGCCTAGGGCCTCCGAACTACTCCTAGTCGGCTGGCTCAACCCAGTAGTACGTGCCTCCGGGGCTCTCCTGGTAGTAGTCTCCTGCGGTGGAGTCTGGCTTCGGGACTCCATCGACTGATTTCATCAAGTGGGTATGGGGAAAAATATAGCAAAGCAACCATGAGTACTCATCCAAAGTACTCGCAAGACTGACATCAGAACTATACTAAATATGCATCGGTATCAAAGGAATGGGGCTATATCTTTGGACTGAACTGCTAAATGCCAGAATAGAGGGGGAGAAGCCTAGCCTATCGAAGACTAGCATCTTGAAGCAATCTTGCAGCATCAGAAGAGAGTAGAGTATAGTATCACATAATAGCAGTCATATTTAGTAATGCCCTGAGATCCTTCCTCGACTACCCTGCGAGAAAGTGATCCTGAGAGCAGTAGTAACAGTTTAATATTGTAATAGTATCCATTTGTAGTTGTAGCGGATCAAGATACAACTCCGAGCGTCCTGTTACCGTGGACACGGCTATTCGAATAGATAACTTCCCTGCAGGGGTGCACTACTATTACCCAACACGCTCGATCACATCTGGCCGGACACACTTGCTGGGTAATGCCCGGCCTCAGGAGATCGACACGACACAGTCCTACCTAGGCTCAGCAGAGAGGTCAGCACGCCGGTCTAAATCCTAAGCATGAAGGGGTCTTGGGCCATCGCCCTTCGCACTCCTGCACGTTACGTGGCTGGTCGGGGCCCAGGCGCGACACTAAATACACCATTGACGTAACCATCCCACCCCAACGATCAGCCCGCATCTCTGAGCTGTGACGTCTGAAGAGCTTTCGGCTGATACATACGACGTAGAGGGTCCCATAACCATTATCCCACGTGGTGGTAGTGCGTATAAGGCCAGCGGCCTACTCAGATCAAATACCCAAATCCGTTAAGCGTATTTAGTAACTCGCAGAGACGAACAGGGTTCCTGTCGCTTCGACTTGGTAATACTTGTCGCGCGGGTGCTCTTGGAGCCGACCCGTCTTTAATGTTATTCTCTCGCGGGCACCCTTGGGGCCAGCCCGACTTTAACAGTTTAAGTATGGCGGTAAGTAAACGTTTCCGTGATCATCACCCAGAGTGATCACGGCCCGATATCAATCATGGCAAACGGACAAGGATGAAGGGCCACAGATGAACCAATAGCATAGCTAACTAAACATCATGGGATAGCAGGTAGAGTATCAATAGCAGACGACAAAATCAGGCTATGCATCAGAATAGGAGCTATCGGAATAACAACAGAAGCAATTCTAATGCAAGCATAAGAGAGAAGAAATGGGCGATATCTTATGATCAAGGGGGTTTTGCTTTCCTGGAAGCTCTGCTGAGAGGGGCTGGTCGTCGTAAGGCTGCTCGTCTGGAGCGTAGTCGTACTCAGCTGCGTCGGCGGCGGTCTCGACGTCTATCGGGATAGAAGGAGGGGGAAGAACAGTAAATTCGCGGCAACAATGCAACAGCGATGCATGACATGCCTAAATGATATGCATGGGTGATATATTCCCTATCTAATTGTTTTAGATAATTTAGGAATTTATCTCGATTTATTTTATTAAGGTGGGCTGGTTACGTCACTGGTGTATTCAGTGTCGCGCCTGGGCCCCGACCAGCCACGTAACGTGCAGGAGTGCGAAGGGCGACGGCCCAAGACCCCTTCGTGCTTAGGATTTAGACCGGCGTGCTGACCTCTCTGCTGAGCCTAGGTAGGACTGCGTCATGTCAATCTCCCGAGGCCGGGCATTACCCAGCAAGTGTGTCCGGCCAGATGTGATCGAGCGTGTTGGGTAACAGTAGTGCACCCCTGCAGGGAAGTTATCTATTCGAATAGCCATGTCCATGGTAACAGGACGCTCGGAGTTGTATCTTGATCTGCTACAACTACAAATGGATATTGTTACAATATTAAACTGTTACTACTGCTCTCAGGATCACTTTCTCGCAGGGTAGTCGAGGAAGGATCTCAGGGCATTACTAAATATAACTGCTATTATGTGATACTATACTCTACTCTCTTCTAATGCTGCAAGATTGCTTCAAGATGCTAGTCTTCGATAGGCTAGGCTTCTCCCCCTCTATTCTGGCATTCTGCAGTTCAGTCCAAAGATATAGCCCTATTCCTTTGATACCGATGCATATTTAGTATAGTTCTGATGTCAGTCTTGCGAGTACTTTGGATGAGTACTCATGGTTGCTTTGCTATCTTTTTCCCCATACCCACTTGATGAAATCAGTCGATGGAGTCCCGGAGCCAGACGCCACCGCAGGAGACTACTACCAGGAGAGCCTCGGAGGCACGTACTACTGGGTTGAGCCAGCCGACCAGGAGCAGTTCGGAGGCCCTAGGCAGGAGGCCTTCGCCTTTTCGATTAGTGTCGCTGTTTGTGCTAGCCTTCTTAAGGCAAACTTGACTAACTATGTCTGTACCCAGATATTATTGTGTGTATGACTTATGTATTCGGGTCTTCATGACCCCTGGTATGTAATATGAAGATTTATGTTTAATCTTGTGTTTAGAGTTGTGTTGTGATATCCTCCCGTGAGTCTCTGTTCTCGAGCGTGCACGTTTGCGTGTATGATTAGTGCATGGTCGAGCAGGGGCGTCACATAACTTTTTTGCTTTAACCTAATAATCTAGGAATTCTGCGGTGGATGAACGTGGAATAGCAGTGGCCAGACAATGCGCGGAATCTTGTGCAAAAGAATCGAAAACGAAGTGCACAAGAGATCGAATCGTACCCTAACTTGGTGACGATCCTCTACGGCGGCGATGTCGGGGTTGAATGACGTGGACGGCGATGGATTCCGGCGGCAGGAGGTCGCGGGATGAACGGGTGGCAATCAGGCGATCACGACGGCGGTAGAGGTGAGGCGTGGGGGTATGTGGTTTGAAGGAATTTCCAAATGAACCATCTGCGGTATATATACCTGATAACACACAAGTGTAGGGGATCACTTGTAGACTTTTCGATAAGTAAGAGTGTCGAACCCAATGAAGAGCTAAAGGTAGAATTAATATTCTCTCAAGTTCTATCGACCACCGATACAACTCTACGCACGCTAACATTCGCTTTACCTAGAACAAGAAATAAAACTACTTTGCAGAAGTGATGGGATAGGTTTGCAAGATAATAAAGGTGCTGCTTTAAATAAAGAACAATAATGTAAATATAGCGAGTGTGGAAAAGTGGTGGTAGGATATGCGAAATTGTCCCTAGGCAATTGGATATGAAACGAAGTGATAACTATTGCAGTTTTCTGAGGGAGAGGCTAAGCTAACATACTCTCTGTACTTGGATCATATGTTCTTATGATTGAAACTCTAGCAAGCATCCGCAACTACCAAAGATTCATTAAGGTAAAACCCAACCATAGCATTAAATTTTAAGGTCCCCTTTAATCCCATATGCAACAACTCATGAACTAGGGTTTAGGCTTCTATCACTCCCGCAACCCATCATAAGAAAATTAATCACATATTGCAACACCCTACAGCGGGGATCCCATACATTTGCGCGAGACGGCGGGCACCATAGGACAGCACCATAATCACATACAATTCATATCAACCATAACATACCACAATTAGCCCAGAGGACAAAAAGAAACTACTCAAACATAATATAGGTGCAACACATCATTGGATAACAATATATAGCATAGAGCACCATTTTCAGGTAGGGGATTACAGTGGGTTGCGGGAGAGTGGACCACTGAGTATAGAGGGAGGAAGGTGACGGAGGTGTTGATGAAGACAACGGTGTTGATGGAAATGGTTGCGGTAACGATGGTTCCCCAGGTGGCGCTCCGGTGACACCGGGAGAGAGGGGGAGAGAGCCCCCTCCTTCTTCTTCTTGCTTGTCCTTCCCCCTAGATGGGAGAAGGGTTCCCCCTTTGGTCCTTGGCCGCCATGGCCCCCGGAGGGCGGGAGCGCCTCCGAGATTGGATCTCTCCTCCTCTGTTTCTCTCTGTTTTCGCGACTTTCTGTAACTGTTTCTTCGGCCGAGCACCGTTTCTTAAATATCCAAAGATCTGTAACTTCGATCGGGCTGAAATTTTAACACGATTTTTTTTCATAATTAGCTTCCTTGCGGCCGAAGGAGAGGTGAAACCGACCTACGGTTTGGGCACAAGCCTGGGCCGCGCACCCCCGGGCGCACCATGATGGCTTGTGGGGTCCACGAGCCTCGTCTTGTGTTGTTTCTTGCGCCATAAATTTAGATATATTCCATACAAAATCCACGTAAATTTCTAAGTCATTCCGGCTCCGTGAATTTTTCACCTAAACAACCAAAAACAATAGAAAGCAGGAACTGGCCTTTAGCACTGGGTTAATAGGTTAGTCCAAATAAAAATAATATAAATTGTTGCCAAAAATGTGTAAAAGTGATATGATAATAGGATGAAACAATCAAAAATTATAGATTCATCGAAGATGTATCAGCATCCCCAAGCTTAATTCCTGCTCGTCCTCGAGTAGGTAAATGATAAAACAAAGATAATTTTTGATATTCCATGCTATCTAGCACAATCTTGATCAAATAATTAATTGTGATATGAACTTATGATAAAAGTGATTCATGGCAATAGTCTATCAATTTGACATCAAAATAATAATACATGAGTATGCAAATAAACAATCATTGCCTTTCCAAATCAAAATAATAATACACTTAATCATGATAAGCATGGGACGCTCTTTGTTCCTTGCATAGAAACATCAAATCATGGACTAACCCAGGCGCCAAACCAAGCAATTAATTTGCATGTTTCTCGCTTCAGCTATTCAACTCCCACTCACTACTTGAGCATGAGCCAGGTTCTTGGCACTTAGGATGGCAAAGAGAATGATGATGGAGGTTTATAAGAAGACAAAAAGTGGAGAAAGTCTCACATCTATGTGGCTGATCGTTAGGCAATGGAAAGGCCTTACAATTGATATTGATGCAAGGAGTTGGGATTGCCATGCAACAGATGCACTGGAGCTATAAGTGTATGAAAGCTCTCCTAATGTAGCTAAGTGGGTGTGCATCCAACTTGCTTGCTCATGAAGACCTCGAGCATTTGAGGAAGCTCGTCATTGGAATATACAAGCCAAGTTCTATAATGTAAAGATCCCCCTAGCATAGTCATGAAGTATATGTAAACTCTCTATATGAAATACATGGTGCTACTTTGAAGCACAAGTGTGGATAAAGGATAGTAGTGTGCCCCCTCTCTCTTTTTTTCTCTTTTTTTTCTCTTTTTTTGTGGGCTCTTTTTGGCCTCTTTTTTTAATATCCTCACAAGTAGGGGCACACTGTAATAATGATGATCATCACATTTTTATTTACTTACAACTCAAACTGAAAATGATGACTATAAATGAATGCCTCTGGTAGTGTACCAAGATGTGCAATGATCTAGCGTAACATGTACAACAATGATGAATGGTGGCGTTGCCACAAATATCATGTCAGCTCTATATGATCATGCAAAGCAAAATGACAATGAATGCACAAGTCATGTAATGAATAGTAACAATGGAAGTTGCATGGCAATATATCTCGGAATGGCTATGAAAATGTCATAACAGGTAGGTATGGTGGTTGTTTTGAGGAAGATATAATGAGGTTTATGTGTGAGAGAGCATATCATCTCACGTGGTTGGATGCACCGGCGAAGTATGCACCATGTCTCGAGGTGAGAGTGGGTAATGCACGGTACCAAAGAGGCTAGCAAAAATATGGATAGGTGGAAGTGCAAAAAACCAGAAAACTCACATTAGTCATAAAGAACTCAAGTATTTATTGCGAAAGTCTTAAAGCCTATCTCGAAGCAAGCACGACTCGCATGCCCCTAGGGTAGAGGTTGGTAGGAGTTAACCATCGCGCGCCCCTGATCCGGACGGACGTGAGCGCCAATCAATGACATCCCTACACTCTGGCGTCTTTGCTAATACCAGCGACTGCCACTTTCATGCGTATAGGATTACAAACCATAACACCCATATTCGTACTAAACTTTAACCATATATCCACACAATCACATATTACTATCTTAATATCGCAAAACTATTGCAAAGAATCAAACTTATCATGTTCAATGATCTACAAGTATTATGCAAGTTTTTATATATCCCACCCATACATACCTACGACTAACCATGCAGATAACCAATTTCTATTCAACTCTAAAAAAGATATAAGTGAAGCAAGAGAGTTATAATCCTTTCTATAAAAGACTCGACCAAGCTCTAACAAATATAAGTGAAGCAAAAGAGCATTCTATAAATAACAGTACTTCAAATGTAGAGAAACAAGCATCCAAACTTCAAAAGATATACGTGAAGCACACGAAGCATTCTACAAAGCCATACTCAAAAGATATGCGTGAAGTACAAAGAGCATTATATAAATCAATCAAGGACTATCCCATACCAGCATGGTGAATAACTAAAAGAAAAATAAAAGCACACGACGCTCCAAGATTTAGGCATAATATGTGAAGAATAAAAATATAGCTCCGAGTAGGTATACCGATAGTTTTGAAGACGAAAGAGGGGATGCCATCTGGGGCATCTCCAAGCTTAGACACTTGAGTCTTCCTTAGATATTACCTTGGGGTGCCTTGGGCATCCCCAAGCTTAGGCTCTTGCCGCTCCTTGTTCTCCTTCTATCGCTATCTCACCCCAAACTTCCAAACTTCATCCACACAAAACTCAGCAAAACTTTCATTAGAGAGGTTAGTACAAATAACATCGAGTCCCATCATGTCCTGCTGTAACAATATTTTATAATTATAATCCAACATTACCTACTGTATGCTAACACAATTCTAATGCTCCCACAACAATGGGCCTTCAACAAAATTGCAAACATAAGCAGATAAAGATACTATAACGGCAATCTATGAAAACAAGACAGTCTGTAAAGATGCCGATGGAACATATATGTTTGCAACTCAGAACATTCTCAAAAATTAGGACATCACAGAGAACTTATATGATAGTCCTGTGTAAAAATTTCAGAAAATTAGCATATTCCAGTAAAATATGAAAATTCAAACAGTACAGAAAAAGTTTCTGTTTCTGCACAGCACATATCAAACTTGTAATGTAAACATCCTAAAGGCAAATCTTGGCACATTATTTTTATAATATAGTGGATTTGTACAGGGGGATAATTATTTTTGCAAGAAACTTTCATGAAATTTTTTACATTGTTTCCATGAGCATGAACACAAATGTTCAAGGTCGATCCTTACTTCTTCAATGCATAACTTTCCAAAAAAGTTTTAGGTTCCCCACTTTATTTTTTGTTTTTGAAAATTTTATAAGCACACAAAGAAAGCAAATGACTCTCTAAAACTTCTGGGTAGTCTCCCAGGCAGCGCTTTCTTTAGAATCATTAAGCTAGGCATAAAGTGCTCAAGTAATCATTAAACCAGGATCCCAAGGTACATCAAAGCCAATTTTAATTAACAAAGATTAGGATCTTAAATATTAGCACAAAGTGACATTTATCATGTAACAACAAAGTCTAACTCTCTTCCTATGCATTGGCATGTCATAAGAGAACAATTCATGCACACAAAGTAAAGGCGAATGCATGGTGAAGGTAATTTCTTGCAATTTTATTGTATTAGAAACATAAAGAGGTGGAGATGAGGTCCCTCTCTCATAATAATTGCAAGTAGGAGCAGCAAGCACATGCATATTATATCCATTAGAATCATCATGTGCAATGGTAAAACGCAACCCATCAATATAATTCTTAATAAGAGCAAACTTCTCCGATATATTGTAGTTGGGAGAATTCAAAAAGATAATAGGACTATCAAGTGTGGGTGCAATAGCAACAATTTCATTTTCAACATAAGGAACTATAGCAAGTTCATCTCCATAAACATCATTCATAATGGCATCATGGCCATAATTATAGCGAGCATCAAGTTCATCAAAAAGGGATATTTCAAACGAATCCAAGGGATCATAGCAATCATCAACATAGCATTCATCCTCCGGGAAGCATGGAGGGAAATTAAACAATGTATGAGTTAAAGAGTTACTCTCATTAGAAGGTGGGCACGGGTAGTGTTGGGGATATTCACCAGCAAGGAGACCCGGCAGAGTGTTGACCTGGCCATAAGGCGAGCTTAATGGGCCAACTCACTGCGGGGCTGAAGTCTCTATATGGGCCGGCTTAGCAAGGCCGGTAAGAGTAGGCCGGCTTACATAATGAACCGGCTCACGACGAATCAGATGGCAAGGAGAGCTGTCTTGAAGAACAAGTAGGAAGGAATAAAGAGGCGGGTCAAAGAACGACTCGGACTCTCATGTAATCTAGGGTTCCACCTATGTATATAAAGGGGAACACCTATACAGAAAGATTAAGTGGCAATCCCCTCGAGAGCTAGGTTAGCGAATTCGCATCCTTGTAATCGAGATCTACAACAATATAACCAAGCAGGACGTAGGCTTTTACCTCCACCGTGAGGGGCTGAACCTGGGTAACCCGGCGTCTTCTCGTTCCTATTCAACCCCGCTAAGCTTCCACGTTAGTGCGATGGCTTCATCTCTAAGTCCTTTTACCTGGACATCTGTCATGACAAAACCACGACAGTTGGCGCCCACCGTGGGGCTCACGCACGGTGGAGTTGAGTTCTTAGCGGGATCCCTTCCAGGGTTCGGGAAGTATGCGGTTGGCATGATGACCAAGAGCCGCCACGGGAAGTTCTACATCGACGATTCATACTGGGGCCCCGACGCCGACTCAGTCGAGTACGGGTACCGGGTCCCCTTCGGCAAGATCCATGCCTTCATCGGTGTGGTCGGCGAACCAGCCGCCGGGTTGGAGGGCGTCGCTGGTGTCGAGTCAGCGCGCCGGCTCGGTCAGCTCCCGGCGAGACCCGGCCCGTGTCAAGCCGGCCAAAATCACGCCTTCGTGGGCTTCACCCAAGCGGTGGCCCTTTTAGAGAACTCCCTGTCTCAGGACGACACGCTGGTCCAATCTGACGACGAGTCCTCAATGGGGGAAACCGAGTCAATTCAACCGCTGCATGATGGTAGGCTGGGGCACACGGACGACGTCTTCCCGGAAAGCCCTGATCCGCCTCGCTTCGCGGCGGTGTACATGGCAGGTAGGCAAGATCCAGCGCGAGACCCGACCAATCCGACGGCGGGACAGAACAACCTCCTGGCCGGCTCAGGAGGAGCCGGCGCCTCGGCCTCCGGCTCTCAGAAGACCGGGGTTCAGGCACTCGCGGACTTGATGACAACGCTGGTGACCCTGTTGGCTGAGCCGGTTACTGCAGAGAACGCGGCGGCGCGCAACACGGAGATCGTGAAGTGTCGCGAGGAGATGGCCAAGATCTAGGAGGACATCAACGCAGAGAGCGCCCGCATGTTACAGGAGCAGGCACAGATCGCCGCGGAGAGGCAGCGCCTTGACGAGGAGACACAGTACCTGAGCCACCGGCAGGCTGGGTCCGAGCTTGTTCTCCGGAGGCGTCGCCAGAGCAGGCTTCCGGCTGATCTCGAGCCGACTCAGCTGTTCACAACGCCACCGGCTCCCACAAACCTGGGGGCTGGAGTTATCCCCCCGAGAGAGCCGCTACAGCAGCTTATTCAGCAGTGAGAGCCGGCCCGACTTCGTACACCAGATCAGCAGCAGCAGCCGCCGTCTCACCGGTTCTAGACCCCAATTGGACACTACTCCAACCCGGTGGATAACGTGCTGGCAGCAACCCACAACTTGGCAGCTATTCCGATTGAGGGGGACGGCCCGATTCAGACAGAGGCCAGGAATGCCATTGCGATGCTCAAGATGGCAGTGGTGCAACAGGCGAATTACTCGCATAGCCAGCATCGGCTTCACTCAACCCCTCATCAGAGCCGCTCCTGGAGTCAGCGCCCTGAGTCGCCCGCGGTCTCCAGCAGCGCGCACCGCCGGAGGGCCGCCCAACCACTGGCGGAGCAGCAGCAGCCCAGGATCCCGCAGGACGTAGCTGACGCAGCCCGGATTCTGCGAGCATGGGAGGAAGAAAACGCGCGTGCAGGGCGTGACCCGCCGGCACACGTCAGCGCGCCGGCTCTGCTTCCACGCGTAAACCCGCCGCCGAATGCTAACCCGCCGGAAGTACATCGTTCGCCTGAGATAACCCGGCCTGACGGACGGCCTGAGAGCTCGTCGAGCCACCTGGTTGGAACCCCCTGCTTGGTACCAGCGCTGCGAGAGGCGCGCATTCCCTCAGATTTCAAGGGGCCTCGCAAGGTTCCTAACTACACAGCGAATTTGGAGCCTACGGAGTGGGTCGAGAGCTATGAGCTAGCGATGGACTTGTTGGGTGCAAGCGAATCAGTCCTGGCACGTTACTTGCCGTTGATGTTGGAGGGCCCTGCACGTACCTGGATGAAAAACTTACCGGCAAACTCTATCAAAACCTGGCAGGTGCTGAAGGAGTGTTTCATCAAGAACTTCCAGGGGACCTGCAAGAGGCCAACCACAATTGTGGATCTTGAGCGTTGTGTCCAGCGCGAGGATGAGTCAGCACACCATTGGGCTTGCTGGGTTGCAGAAGTTATGCACAGTTCTGACAGCATCACGGCGGCTCAAGCGGTGCTTGTTCTGGAGCGAACATGTAAGTTCCAGCCTCTGGTTCAGAAGCTCGAGCGGCTCAAGCGAAAGGTTCAGGACATGGGAGACCTCATGGATGTTTTAACCCGGTATGTTGAGTCGGATAACACCAAGGATCCGCTATCAGACGAGGAGAAATCTGGCAAGGGAAAGAAGGCTAGCGGTAAGGGTCAGCAGCAGAATACCGACAACGGTCAGAGCAACAACGGTGGGAAGCGCAAGGGTCACGATGGTAGCTCGGATTTGGTGGCGAACACGAAAGCAGCAAACAAGGGTCTGCGTCAGGATGACGGTTCCAGGAAGCCGCCCTCCGGCAATCGCCCTCTCACTTATGAGGAACTCCTCAAAGCTCCTTGTCCGAAGCACAGTTATAATGGTAAACCGTCCACTCACTCCTGGGAAAATTGCTATGTGATGCAAGAGTTTGCCAAGCATGCCTTCCAGCATCATCATCATGGTGGGGGCAACGGCGGACAACCCGCCAACCCAATACCCGGCTTCTCAGGGCCGGCTTGCAGGGGCCTTTTGCCGGACCCGGCTTCCAGGGAAATGGTGGCAAAGGCGGCGGGTTCCAGGGGCCTGGGAATCTAGGAGGCGGCAATCAGAAAGGCAACCAGGGAAACCAGCACCAGGCTGGCGCGGCAGGATTTCAGAGAAACCCAAAGCAGTTAAATAGCGGACAGTATCACGTCTTCACCACTAGCACCTGTAAGCGGGATTGGAAGGTGCAGCGGAGAGCCGCCCACGTGGTTGAGCCGGCAACACCGTACTACCTCAACTGGTCGGAGCAGCCGGTCACCTGGAGCAGGGCGGACCATCCAGTCATGCTCGATCACCCCGGCCACTTGGCTCTGGTGGTTGCGCCACAAGTCGGCGGTTATACCTTGACAAAGGTGCTCATGGACGGGGGCAGCAGCATCAACATCCTGTATTATGACAAGTTCAGGCGGATGAATCTGTCTGATAAGCAGTTAACTCCGTCTTCTACAGTCTTTCACCGCATTGTTCCTGGCAAGTCCGCATATCCCATGGGAAGAATTTCCCTTGAGGTGGCCTTTGGCTCAGAAGATAACTAGCGTTCTGAGTTCCTGTCCTTCGAGGTGGTCAAGCTCAAGAGCCCATACCACGCCCTTTTTGGCCGGCCGGCTTACGCGCGGTTCATGGCGCGCCCATGTTATGTCCACCTGAAAATGAAGATGCCAGGGCCAAGGGGAACCATCACAGTAGAAGGAAACCGAAAAATCGCACTCGAGTGCAAGGAAGGAGATGCAGCTTACGCGGAGACGGCTTGCACTGCGGAGGAGTTGCGGTATTACAAGGATAATGTTGACCCGGCTGACAGGACATCTTTAAAGAAGCCCACTACGGAGTCTGACCCCCTGCTCAAGTTTAAGTCGGCCAGAGATACAAAGCAAGTTGACTTCACTCCAGGCAACTCTTCGGAGCAGTTCACCATCGGGGCGAATATGGATCCCAAATAGTAAAGCGCACTCATCGAGTTCATCCGTGAGAATCGGGACATGTTTGCATGGAAACCTTCTGACATGCCAGGTGTACCGAGAGAACTCGCTGAGCACTCCCTTAATGTGGATCCAAAGTTTAAACCAGTTCGCCAGTTTCTCCGTCGCTTCAACGAGGAGAGGAGGAAAGCCATTGGAGAAGAAGTGGCCTGGCTCCTAGCTGCCGGATTCATCATCGAACTCTTTCATCCCGAGTGGTTGGCTAACCCAGTGCTTGCTCTGAAAAAAAACGGGACTTGGCTGATGTGTGTTGATTACATGGACCTGAATAAGGCTTGTCCAAGTGAACCCTTCGCCTTACCCCGTATTGACCAGATCATCGATGCTACGGCTGGTTGTGACAGTCTATGTTTCCTGGATGCTTATTCTGGTTATCATCAGATCAAGCTAAAGCCGGAAGACCAGGCAAAGACGGCTTTCATCACTCCCTTTGGAGCCTTCTGTTATACAACAATGTCATTTGGTCTGAAGAGCGCCCAGGCGACTTACCAGCGTTGTGTTCAGAACTCTTTCCACAAGCAGATCGGGCAGAATGTTCATGCTTGTGTGGACGACATCATCGTTAAGTCGCGGAAGAAAGAGACTCTATTGGAGGATCTCAAGGAAACATTGGACAATCTCCGTATCTACAAGATGAAGCTTAACCCGGAGAAGTGTGTTTTTGGTGTCCCTGCAGGAAAGCTTCTGGGGTTCCTTGTCTCTGAGCGTGGCATTGAAGCTAACCCGGAAAAAATCAAAGCAATCATGACCCTGGCTAAGCCGGCCAAGCTAAATGATGTGCAGAAGCTGGCTGGGCGGGTTGCGGCTTTAAGCCAGTTTATAAGCCGGCTTGGTGAAAAGGCAATTCCGCTATATCAGTTGCTCAAGAAATCGGATGACTTCATTTGGAGTAAGGAGGCAGATCAGGCTTTTGAGGCCCTTGAGAAGCAGCTATCTGAGCCGCCTGTCCTTGCTGCCCCTCGTGAGAAGGAGCCAATGCTGTTGTATATTGCTACCAATAACAGGGATGTAAGTGTGGCGGTTATCGTTGAGCGCAAAGAGGATGGCAAAGCATATCCTGTCCAACATCCTGTGTATTACATCAGCGAGGTGTTAAGCGAGTCCAAGGAGCGATACCCGCATTGGCAGAAGCTGGTCTACGGAGTGCTCATGGCTAACCGCAAATTGAAGCATTACTTCCACGAGCATCCAATCATGGTGGTTAGTTCAGCGCCCCTTGGGGATATAATCCAGAACCGGGAGGCCACAGGCCGGGTTGCTAAGTGGGCCATTGAGCTCGGCCCGCATAATCTAAAGTACCTGCCTCGTACAGCAATCAAATCTCAGGCGTTGGTTGACTTCATCAATGATTGGACAGAGTTGCAGGCTCCTGAAGAGAGGCCCGACACAACATACTTCTCTATACACTTCGACGGCTCGGGGCAGCTCGAAGGCTCGGGGGCTGGAGTTGTGATTACTTCCCCCCGAGGAGACAAGTTCTGTTACGTCTTGAGACTCATGTTCACTTGCACTAATAACGCAGCTGAGTATGAGGCGCTGCTTCACGGGCTTAGAATGGCCAAGGAAATGAATCTGAGCCGGGTCAGGTGCCTGGGCGACTCAGACCTGGTGGCCCAGCAAGTTTTAGGTACATGGGATTCCAAGGACCCGCTTATGGCAGCTTACCAACAGGCAGTCACCAATATTGCTGGACACTTCAAAGGTTATCAGGTCGACCACATTGATCTTCGGCAGAACGAGGCGGCAGACGCACTCTCTCGTTTGGGTTCTCAGCGTAAGCCAATGCCACCCAATGTGTTCCTGGACGTCCTGCACAACCCGTCTGTCAAGTTGCCAGCGGAGGAGGATCTGGCTATTCCTGACCCGGAGGCGGCTCTCGTGGCAGCTATCCATGCCATCCCTGATTGGACGGTCCCCTACTTGGCTTACTTAAGCCGGGGAGAACTGCCAACAGAGGAGCTCATCGCTCGACAGATCGTTAGATGATCTAAGTCTATGACGATTGTCAATGGCGAGTTACACAGGCGAAGCGTCACTGGTGTTTTTCAACGTTGTGTTTCACCTGACGAAGGCCGCGCAATTCTCAATGAGATTCACTCTGGCGATTGCGGGCAACATGCCGGCTCAAGATCACTGGTCGCAAAGGCTTTCCGGCATGGGTTCTACTGGCTTACAGCTCATGCTGATGCAGAGGACATTGTCCGTAAGTGCGATGGTTGCCAGAAATACGCTCGTCAGGCCCATGTGCCGGCTCAGGAGTTGAGGATGATTCCAATCACTTGGCCATTCGCGGTGTGGGGGCTTGACATGGTGGGGCCCTTCAAACGTTCCAAGAACAAGCATACGCACCTCCTGGTGGCTGTGGATAAGTTTACCAAGTGGGTGGAAGCAGAGCCAGTCAGCAACTGCGATGCAACAACGGCTGTCAAGTTTCTGAAAAAGCTGATCTTCCGATTTGGCTATTGTCGTGGTTTTGTCACGGCAGATGTCCTAGTGTGAGGACTTAGTCGTGAGGCCAACGCAATTAAGTGGTAGCTTGAACGGGGTTGAGCGGGACGAGAGACGCGAGATTTTACCCAGGTTCGCCCCCTCTCAGTGGAGGTAAAGCCTACATCCTGCTTGATTGATATTGATGATCATAGTCACGATTACAAGGGTGCTGTTTCCCTGGCTCTGTCTCGAGAGCTATCAAAACGTCTATCCTGAGACCTGCCAAAACATCTGTCTCCAGACTTATCTGTCTATCTTGACCTCTAGAAACTTGACCCTCTTGGGGTGCCCCGCCCCTCCTTATATAAGTTGAAGGGGCGGGTTACATGTAGAATCCTAGTAGGATTAGGACTTAACCTATTCTGACTTCCCATCACGGGCTTCTCACAGTGGGCTTCTTAATGCCTGGGCTTCTTATCTCCAGGCGGCTCATTTTCATGGCTAAGTACTTGCCGGGTTACAATCTGTCTGCCGGGTTACAACTGTCTGCCAGCTTACAACTGTTTGCCGGGTTAGAAACTGTCTGCCGGGTTAGAAACTGTCTGCCGGGTTAGAAACTATCTGCCGGCTTACAACTGTCTGCCGGCTTACAACTGTCTGCCGGGTTACAAACTGTCTGCCGACTTACAACTATCTGCCGGGTCAGGATCTGCCGGGTTAAATCTAGAAATGACTTAACGTCAGGGCGACTTAAGCCCAGAGACGACTTAACGTCATGGTGACTTAAGCCCAGAGATGACTTAATCTTCAGGGCGGCTTACCCCTATGAGCCGGGTCTTGGTAGTGGGGAATAACCCCAACATTAGCCCCTAGTTTAGCTTTGAATTTATTCATGCTAAACTCTTGAAATAAGAGTATGTAAAAGGACTGGCTCACTCAAAAAGACCAGTTTTAGTTCACTGACCAACTCCAGAAAAGTCTGAATCTCCGTAGCAGCCGGGTTAACATCCTGGCACTCTAGCAGCCGGGCTAACATCCTGGCACTGTAGCAGCCGGGTTAACATCCTGGCACTGTAGCAGACGGGTTAACTTCCTGGCACTGTAGCAGGCCGGGTCTCATCTTCGGGGCTCATCTTCAGGACTCATCTCCAGAAATGACTAAGTCTCTGGGCGGCTTAAGCCCCTGAGTTTCTTCCATGTCAATGTGTTGATGCTGATTCCATGCAGAAAAAATAACCCTTATGATAATATTGAATTGTCTTCAAATGCCTTGGCTTGATAAAAAGAAAATCCGTCTGATGTTGTGCCTACTTTCAATGCTTCAGACTTGTCTGAATAGCTTAGAGCAAATAATCTTTGTAAATTTCTCCATCAAAAAATATGAGACCTGGTTTGCTCAACACTGAAAATTTTGAAGGTGTTCTACTTATATCCATATTACCTATAGCTCCCAAGTCTTAAGAGGGGAATGTAGTGATACCTTAAGACTTGCTCCAATATGAATGTTGCAAGCTTGGAGAAATCCGGGTTGTTCATCTAAGTCACCAGTCATAAGTTGAATGTTCCACATATGTAGCCCCCAAGTACCGGGTTGTCTTTGCCTGCAGCAACCTGGGACTTGTAATTGCCTTATGCTCATAAAACTTCAACCAGTGTAGCCCCCAAGGGCCGGGTCATTATGCAATAATGAGCAGGGACTTTTGCAGATCTGATTATATAGACTCGAGGAGTTTTGTGTAGCCCCCAAGGGCCGGCTCAGTAAGATATACTGAGCTGGGACTTAGAAACTGACGGGAGGCTGGCTCATCTACCTGAAATAACCGAGTCTGTTGACAAGGTGATGATTTGAAAAGCAGCTTGCATTAGCCCCCAAGTGTCGTGGTGCATGCTTGCAGTGACATGGGACTTGAATACTTGATGTAATCTTGATTTGAATAATGTAGCCCCCAAGTGCCAGGTCGTATGCCTGCAGCGACTCGGGACTATTCCTTCCATTGTAGAATAAAATCATATTCACTGTCTGGATGATGTTACTGAATGCTTTGCATATCAATATTGAACCATGCTCCTTGCTGTAAGCTGGTATTTTTGGATGAAGAAATAATAGCCATTTTTTCTGAAGCTGCTTTTGAAAACCTCAATCATCCAATACTGGATTTGATAACCATAATGAAAATCCAGCCATGTTGGCTATTAAAGATTTGAATAATATAACTCGGTTTGAAAACCGGCTCCTGCAATATAAACCAGGATATCCATGCATATATGAAGCATGGTATGATGACGCAATGATGATGCAATGTATGATGCAATGCATGATGAAGTATGATAACAGAGTATAAAAACGCCGGCTTTCGAGGCACGACATAAGACCGGCTTGCAAGGCTCGAGTCTTGGTTTCGCTTCCTTTGGAAGCAGGCTTTTTGGCCTCTTTTGGTTTATCCTATCTCTCTGAAAGCCGGCTCTCACGCAACCAATCGAGCGTTTTAACTCCGATGAATTCAGGGTCACCTTTGTGATTGACTCATCAGGCGTATGCCGGGTCGCTTTTTAGGGAGTAGCATCTTGCTAATAGGCAGGTTTAACCAAGTATAGTTTGGCTGGTTGGTTTATCCTCGCTTTCTGAAAGCCGGCTCTCACGCAACCAATCGAGCGTTTTAACTCCGATGAATTCAGGGTCACCTTTGTGATTGACTCATCAGACGTACGCCGGGTCATTTTTTAGGGAGTACCATCTTGCTAACAGGCAGGTTTAACCAACTTACGGCATCTCGCCAGGTTTAAAGGGTTTTGTAAGCTAAACTCGATGAGTTAGAAGCCCCCAAGTAACCATATGATCATGGAAAAAAATGCTCAGCATAGCCGGCTTGATTCCTTTGACCCTTATTGAGCAGGCCGGGTCATCCTTGAGACCAGGTCCTGTAAGTCGGCGCGGACGGGCGATTTGACCGCGGGCGCAGACGGATGAACCGGCCGCGGCGTGAGCAGATGAGTCGGCCGTGTGTTGATGTAGACCGAAACCGCATAGGCGGCGGTTTGCACACACGTTTATTGAGCAGTACTGCACGGTCGGATGCTGGCGCATGATAATGTTGGCGCGAGCTCTGCATCCGTGGCACGACGATCGCCCTTGCAGTGAACAATTGTCCTGCATAAAAAATATTGCGAGCCAGAGTAACTGTTCTCGGAAGAATAAAAATGTATCAATAAAAATAGACCGGATGGATTTCACCTGGTTCGTCCGGATGTCAGATGATCCGTATATAGCGTCGTGGATCCCCTCCAGTAATTTCAACGGCGAGTTAGCCACTCTCTTCGGCGGAGGCACGGCGGCTTGCATCGCGACCGTAGCGGGGCGGCTCGGAACGGACCGGCGGGGCAGACCAGGACAGCGGAGTCGAGTCCGTGCCAACATCCCGCGTCCTCCTCCAGGTCGTGCTGACCCTTCCACTTTTTTTTTAAGCCGGCCACTTTACTTTTCTTTCAGCTGTCCTCCTCCTGTCTTTTTCATGAGCCGGCAGGGGAGCGTGCGGTAGCAGCTGGCGCAGGGCGGGGCAGAGCCGGCCGCGGACGCGCGGGGGCAGCCGAGGAGCGCAGGAGGCGCGCGCGCGGGCGACGAAGCCGTGCGGCCGGGTGGTCGAGGCGGCTCGGAGACGGCCGGAGGGACAGCGGCTCGAAGGCGGGGGGTTGAAGCAGAGGTGGAAGCGAGGCCGGCTCAAGGCGGAGGTGGAGCGACTCGCTGCGACCGAGGCTGGGCCGCGGGCGGCTGGCTTGAAGACAGCGGCTCGAGGCCGGCCATGGCGGAGTTGGCACCGGCTCGAGGCACGGCTAGCTCGAGGCGAGGTCGAGGCGGCGAGGCGTACTGGCAAGGGGGGGGGGGCGCGGCGGCTCGACGTGGCTGCTGGTGAGGAGGCGGCTCGAGGCGGAGGCGAGGCCATTCGTCCGGAGTGGCTTGCCGCGGCCACGGCGGAGGTGGCGCGAGGCCGGGGCCGCTCGGCGGCGACGGCTCGACGGAGGCCGGTGGAAGCGGCGGCCTACATGACCGGCTCACAGCGGCAGAGGCGGGCGAGTGAAGCAAGGGCGATTTGGCGTGACGGGTCGATGAAGCAGCGGCTTGGGGTGTGGCCATTGACCCGGCGGCGGAGGCGGCTCGGAGGTGACTCAGGCTTGAAGCGGCGGAAATGGGCGGCCTGCGGAGGAGACGGCGGCTTGAAGCAGGAAGGCCGGCCCGAGGCAGCGGTCTGGTGGGGCGGCTCTGAGCGGGGGGCGAGCCGGCTGCGGCTCGGCAGCGAAGCCGGCAGGGCCGCGCCTGAGGTGGAGGTGATGTCGGCGACTTGGCCCGGCCGCGGCTGGCGGAGGCCCCCAGCGAGGAGAGGCGTGACGGGTTTGACGCGGACATGCTAGCGGGTGACGCAGCGAGGCGGCTTGGCGGGCGCGGTCTTGTCGATGAAGTGGGCCATGGCGGCGGCTCTCGGCTGCTGCAGAGGTGCCCCGGCGAGACGAGGCAGCCCAGCCGCGGTGGAGACGGCGCGAGGCCGCGGCTGCTTGGAGGAGAAGGCGGCGGCTCGAGGCAGAGGCGCGGCGGGACGACGTTGGGTCGCGGCAGAGGCGAGTTTGGCGGAAGTGACCAACGGCGGTGGCTCGCGGCAGTGAGCAGGCCATGGCTGCAGAGGCGGAGATGGAGGCTGGTGACCCAGAGCGAAACCGAGCGGGGGCGGCTTGCAGGCGGAGGCGGCTTGGCGCGCCGGCGGACCCGCCATCACCCAGCGGCGGCTTGCGGCAGCGAGGCTTGATTGGTGAGGGGAGGCCGCGGCAGAATCCAACTCTGCGCCCACGACCAAATTCTCCCCCGGATCGTGGTTGGTTTGACCAATCCCTGTCAGGGTCTTCCTTCAAGCCGTGGCGCTGTTGTGGCATTTGATAATTTTTTTTTCCAGACTGCTCCTGCACTTAGACCCGCCGCCGAACGGGGTCAGCGAGCTCCTACACTTAGACCCGCCGAGCAGCGTTAGCGAGCGCAGGTCTTGACGCTGCAATGTCCAGGTCTCCTGAGTGTGTTGCTGTAGTTTTCTGACGGTCTCAGCTGTAGCAGATATCGATCCTGTCCTTGGACAGATCCCCTCAAACATGTGCGGCGGCGCATACAACGAAACCCTAACTTCCCTTGAACTCCATCTTGTGTATTCTGCTTTGACTGCTTGTTGATGATGTAAATCCTTCCGTGCTGGCTGTTCTTCAACCAGTCAATTATGAGTCTCTCGATCCCTGTGGAGCTCCCTCCAAGAACACAACACCACCGTGCCCTGGCCCCACGGTGGGCGCCAACTGTCGTGGTTTTGTCACGGCAGATGTCCTAGTGTGAGGACTTAGTCGTGAGGCCAACGCAATTAAGTGGTAGCTTGAACGGGGTTGAGCGGGACGAGAGACGCGAGATTTTACCCAGGTTCGGCCCCTCTCAGTGGAGGTAAAGCCTACATCCTGCTTGATTGATATTGATGATCATAGTCACGATTACAAGGGTGCTGTTTCCCTGGCTCTGTCTCGAGAGCTATCAAAACGTCTGTCCTGAGACTTGCCAAAACATCTGTCTCCAGACTTATCTGTCTATCTTGACCTCATGAAACTTGACCCTCTTGGGGTGCCCCGCCCCTCCTTATATAAGTTAAAGGGGCGGGTTACATGTAGAGTCCTAGTAGGATTAGGACTTAACCTATTCTGACTTCCCATCACGGGCTTCTCACCGTGGGCTTCTTAACGCCTGGGCTTCTTATCTCCAGGCGGCTCATTTTCATGGCTAAGTACTTGCCGGGTTACAATCTGTCTGCCGGGTTACAACTGTCTGTCAGCTTACAACTGTCTGCCGGGTTAGAAACTGTCTGCCGGGTTAGAAACTATCTGCCGGCTTACAACTGTCTGCCGGCTTACAACTGTCTGACAGGTTACAAACTGTCTGCCGACTTACAACTATCTGCCGGGTCAGGATCTGCCGGGTAAAATCTAGAAATGACTTAACGTCAAGGCGACTTAAGCCCAGAGATGACTTAACGTCATGGTGACTTAAGCCTAGAGATGACTTAATCTTCAGGGCGGCTTACCCCTATGAGCCGGGTCTTGTTCGTGGGGAATATCCCCAACAGTTACCCGCATAGCATCATTACAGACAATGGAACCAATCTCTCCAAGGGGGCTATGGAACAGTTCTGTCAACAGGAGCACATCCGGCTTGACCTGGCATCGGTGGCGCAACCTCAGTCCAACGGGCAGGCGGAAAGGGCTAATCAGGAATTACTGCGCGGTATCAGACCCCAGCTGATGGTGCCTCTACAGCGCACGCCGGGTTGCTGGGAAGAAGAGTTACCTTCAGCACTTTGGAGCATACGGACTACTCCCACCAGGTCGACAGGCTATACGCCGTTCTTTCTGGTCTATGGTGTAGAAGCCGTGCTCCCAAGCGATATTCGTCATGACTCCCCTCGAGTGGCGGCTTATGTGGAGACAGATAATGAGCTAGCACGTCAAGACGCTCTTGATGCTTTGGAGGAGGAGCGTGACCTTGCTGCATCCAGATCAGCAATCTATCAGCAAGACCTACGCTGCTATCACAGCCGTAGAGTTCGAAGCCGTGCTTTCCAGGAAGGTGACTTAGTGCTCCGTCTGATTCAAGACCTGACAGGCATGCACAAGCTTTCGTCGCCTTGGGAAGGGCCCTTTGTGGTCAGCAAGAATATCAACAACGGGTCATATTACCTGGTTGATATACGGGAAGCAGAGAAGTCACGCATGACTGAGGAGGAAACAAGCCGGCCTTGGAACATTGCCCAGCTCCGGCCGTATTACACCTAAGTCATTGACTAGGTTACACCTTGTACATACCTTCTATCATGTATATACCTCTTTTTGATAAAATATAATTTCGACCAGCAACACTGTATGAGTGGGTTTGTTTTGCCTCAAAACTTGTGTACTGGATCTTTATTTGTTGATCTTGGTTACTTGGGGGCTTCCTGTTGGGTAACGCAGTAGAAAACAAAATTTTCCGACCTACGCACCAGCGCAGGACCACTATGGAGACTGCATACAAGGTTTGATCTTATTCGTTACCGACTCGTAGCGCAGCGGAAGTAGAGTCGATGACGAACGGCGGTGCAGATCCCCGCAGCTAGGATTTTACAACCTCCCAACCGCGAGGATGTATACCCTCATCTGCCCCGCGGACAGCCCTCCGGGAGGCGGTCGCACAGTCCCCCGGACGGTGTCGCGGACAGCCCTTCGGGAGGACCTCCGAAACTCGGACTGTCACTCGGACAGCCCTTCGGGAGGACCTCCAAAATTCGGACGGTCACACGGACAGCCCTTCGGGAGGCACTCTCGAACTAAGACCGAAACTACGATCTCTCTACAGAGTTGCACACATACGGTGTCATCTATCCGGCAGGGCTTCGCCGTCCAGAACTAGTTTCCACCGGAACCCAGACAGCCTTTCGGCTCTACGAAACTATTTCGCTGGGAGGGAGAGAGAAGCCAGAAATGTCATGGCATGTGTATGTGAGAGCAAGGATGAAGCATATGGGGCTGCCTCCTCCCCTCTATTTATAGGAAAAACAAGGGGTAGGACGGGCATATCCAAAATGCCATGTCATCCCAAAATATCTTAGGAAGATATTTGTGGAAAGCCAACTTCCAACCATATCCATAAATCTGATTTCACTATTCACGACGACATTTTTCAGCGTCCGGTCGAACTGAAAATATTTATGTGGGCTTAGAACAGTTCCAGTACCCACTAAAATAAGTTTCAATGCGATCCGGAACAATTCCGGTTTAGTGATTTTCATCTGCGAAAAGCATCTGAAGCGGTTCCGGCAGCTCCGGAACATTTCCGGTTTTTATCCCGGAAAATTCCAGAAAGTTTCCAGAACGATTCTGGCACCCTCCAAGAATTATCAGGCATGTGCCGAAACCAATCTGACTTTATGGTATCCTCTGAAACAACTTTTCAGTTTTACCGGAACTATTCCGATATCCTCTCCGGAACGTTTCCGTTTCGTCCGAAACTTTTTCGGTGAATTTCTCTCAGACTCCCCGTCTAGTATTCAGCAGATAGATGACCCTTAAGCGTGTGACCCTATAGGTTCGGTGAAGTATAGACATGACGCGGAACACTTTCCGATCAATGATCAACATCGGAGCCGTGGACACCCATATTGACCCCTATACCCACACGAATGAATATTCGAGTGAACCTCCAGTTGTCGTGTGCTATTCCTGTTGCTTCGCGATATGTTACAAATACCCGAGGTGAGACATGTTGGCATCCCCGCGGATCAACAACTTGTCCACTATGCCAGTTACCTCGTTACCGGTATTGTTCTCTTTTCTCGTTCCCGTGTTCCGGCATCCCCGTGATCAAATCACAAAGTGTCTGGCCAGACGATGATGGATACCGTAACACCGAGAGGGCCCAGAGATATCTCTCCATCGTCGGAGGAGCAAATCCCAATCTTGAGCTATCAAGTTACTTGACATACTTTTCCATGAACCCGTAAGCCGCCGTAATAGCCACCCATTTACGGATGACGTTTAACAAACCCCAAAGTTCATGAAGCAAGCATGAAGAAACTCGATACTCTCATGGTCTAAGGAATTATGCAAACATTAACTTCTCTGTGTTATTAACCATTAACTTATGACAAATGTATCTCATAGCATAACATCAATCGGGTGGATTCCACACAAGTGTTCTACCAACATTGCGCCCTCAAAATTGCCGGCATAGCCATGCCCATGATCAGGAAAACAGGATCATCATGCAATACTTGAGCCAGTCTTAGAGGCCAGACTAGGAATACATTTTACCGTTTATTATCCCACACGTGCACATGAGTTTCCCTCCAAGCCTCGTTTTATTTGTAGACTCGAGAATCATTGCAGTTATAGCATGGAACATAAACATAATTATGAACAGGGAGATAATCAATAACATTTATTATTGCCTCTAGGGCATATCTCCTACAGACTCCCACTTGCACTAGAGTCAATAATCTAGTCAACGCTAATGCACTTTACACCTATGGCATACTGGTGTAAAATATGCTTCGCATGTGGTATAGCCTGATGTCCTACGGATCTGACGACTTCAGCTCCGTGTGTAACTTTGCATATCCTCGCGTTTTCACGCCTTCACAAAATTCATATTTTGTGTGGACTTGGCTTTGCATATGTGTGAATCATTGGTCGAAACCTGATTCCTCAAACAGAGCTATGGAGCAACTATCTGCAATAGTGTCCCATAGACCAAAGCCATCTTGGAACCATACTAAGTTCATGAATGAACTATATGATTCAACAACTTCTTTGTCACTTCTTAAGTGTCAACATATTAGCCTTTGTTATAGAATTCGCCACAGTATCTTGTTTGGAACAATTTCCAACTACCGTGCCACCATATTGTGTATTACACAAAACCCTTAACTTAAATCGAAAATCGCATGGAGCATTGATGAAGACTGTATCGATGTAATTACTTACAACGAGTGCTTCATAATCTCTGCTTACGAGAAAACATGTCATCACTACTACTCTAGTACTTAATGACATCTTTCACTGTTGTCCTATGATCAGTACTTTGATCACTTTGGTATCTATACTCGCAACAACTTTGGAGTATTGGACATATCTGGTTGTTTTTACATACCATGGAATACATGATTAATCCAAACACAAGAGTGTGTGGAATCACCATCATGTATTTTGCTCATCAGTGTTTTGAGACACTGAGTCTTTGCAAGAACCCTTTCCATGTGACTTCGGCAAGAATCACTCCTTGGCAGTTTAATGCTAAAATGTTTTAGCATCTTGTCAATATGTATTTTGCTTAGCCCCATTAGGTAAATCTATCTCCATAGATCATCATGCCTAATATCAAGGCTGTTTAGCCCAAGCACTTCATCGAAAAACTATTTTTAAATGAAGTCCTAATTCGTGTCAAGAAATTTATTTCCAATTTAACAATGTGTCAGGCACACAAGGTTTTTAGAAATATCATTATGCTCCCACTTACTTTCTTGAAACCACAAGCATCTTCGTTACCCATTTGATGAAGTCAAACTCTTTTGACCATTTCATCAAAAACGAAGATTCCAACTCCACTTTGCTCTCTTCTGTCCATTGCTGGAACTCTGAAGTTTGCATACTTACTAGCATCCTCTAGATCGACAAATTACTTTGGACTGTATCACATACAAGTCCTAGGTTTCATTTCCATCAGATGGAAATCCTTTCGTCATCCATGTTTCATATCTCATGATTGAAATATGTATTAATTGCTAGTTCAACCCGAACCGACTTTAAGCATCGCTACGGTGAGACAATCTTATCGTAGTCAACTCCTTGAACTTGTTATTGCAACAAGTCGAGCTTTATGGATAAAACATTTTTATCCGTATCAGTTTTTAGTTCCATAAATATTCGTTAGACTCTAAGTCTTCCGAAAGGTGTATCAAGGTTTTAATCTTGAATCACTTATATGGAAACTATCTCGGATTGTATTGGCATTTAGCCAATTCCGGAGTCAGGGCCCATCATCGCTTCCTTATGTATCGTAGGTATACTGTTGTCCAACAACAATATCTCGTTTGCGCACCTGAGAGGTTTGCACGAGCCTTGCCTACGTGGTTCAGCTGCAAGTTCGACTGAAGTCCATACATTTTATTGTAGAGACTTCCGTATCAGTCGCAGTAGGAAACTCTGGAATCACTTCCAAGGTTCCTTTCCTTTGATCTGATGACGAAGATACTGTTTATCTCGTCGAGTTGCACTGTCCTCCCACTCACCTTTTTGCAAGAAACATTTTCTTTCAAAATTGTACCGTTCTTTGTGGCAAACCTTTTGCCTCGGTATCGTGGTGGAGGAATTCCCAATTACTTGGGATAACCTACAAAGTAGTTCTTGTCTGATTTGGAATAGGTTTGTAACCTTTTACACAAGCCCCATATTCCAAATGTTAAGGAAAGACCAAGCATGGTTGGGCGTACCATACCATGGCGTCATTTCAACAGACCTGATGGCGCTCTTTTCAGTGTAAAAGCCGTAGTCTCTAAAGCATCCCTCTTTAAAAGGGGTAATGGCAAATTTATTTATGTCATCTTTCATCTTACCATGTCATGAATGGTTCGATTACATCTACTCAGACTCTCCACTTGCAGTGGTGTTCCGGGAGGTGCAAGTTATGAAACCCCTTTCACAACTCATCAGACATTCGCTAAACTTGTAACTCAAATATTCCTTTCTGCAATCGAATTGTAGAAACATAATTTTCTTGTTACAATAACTTCTACTTCATTTTTGAAAACCTTATGAATGAATTCAAAAGATCCAGACTTACGTCTCAACAAGTAAATATCCATATATCTACTTGAGTCATTTCTGAAGATAGATAACTCCACTACTTGCAACAACATTTATTGGACTACACACATCATAATGTATGATCACCAATATGTTCTTTGCTCGTTCCTTATGGTCTGTGAACGGTATTTCAGTCACTTCACTTTTCAGAGGAAAGTTGCAAGTGTCAGATGATTCAAAATCAAACGACTTCAAAATCCATCACAATGGAATTTTCCATGCGGGTTTCTCCAATGTGACCAAATGCAGTGCCACACTTGTGTGGTATTCTTTTAGTCTTGCGACATTTAGCGTCAGTGTTATGGATGTATCATATTTCCATCAATATTCATAACATACATCCCATCTTGTATGGAAGCATGGCCCTTCATGTTATTCATATTTCCGAACATCAAAAGTTCTCTTATGAATAACCTTCTTGCAAAATACCTTATGCAAAGGGCTAGAGTGTGTAAAACTCTAAAATGATTTATGAAAGTAAATACAGAGGTAATGTATTATTATCAATATTCATAACATACTTCTCATTCATAATGAAAGTATGGCCCTTTTGTTATTCATAACTCCGAACATTAAAAGTTCTCTTATAAACAACCTTCTTGCAAGATACTTTATGCAATGGGCTAGAGTGTGTAAAACTCTAAAATGATTTATGAAAGTAAATACATCGGGAATACACCTATGGAAGGCATAGTAACATTTACTATGTTCCCTGCGTGTATCTAAACCTCATTCCTGGCTAGTCTTTCAGGCCATAGTAGTTCTTACATCAAGTTGCAACAGAATGCAATCGAGCGGGTATCTTTGTGATTAACTCACAATACCCAAGAATTAGTGATTAACATGTTTAACCATAATTCCCAAGAACTATATCTTTGACCAGCCTTCTATACATCAAAAAACCTGTATGACATTCATACATGAGCTGGATATTCCAGTCTTCTTTCCTTTTGTCATTATACTTCTAACAGTTTAACTTTCAGTATTTCTCCTACTCTCAGAAGAAGCACCCAACTTAAGAGTGGCGATAGCCCCGGACTTCCTAGGCGTGAAAGTTTCACTAACACCCTTCGGACACTTCCTTTCTCTTTAAGTTGTTGTTTTATTCACCTTTCATCATATGACAGGCGTTCTCCTGGATCCCTCTCTTATCAGTCTAATGCATAGTAAACTCCTTTACTAATAGTTTGCAAACAAACATTGCTTTGGATATCTCATATCTTTTAGCCTTTGTCTGTCTCTGAAATTGATTTTCAGATTCCATGAATATCACATAACTATCCAAACTTTCGAAGTTCGGGTCTCATGGAAGCAAACGTATTTCACTTGACTGAAACAGAATTCTAGCTTTTGGATCGAAGGACGAGAGTCACATGATCCATAGCATTAGCGGGAGAATACCGAAAGTATGCGATAGGACAAAGTCCTTCTCGGCACTCTAGAGGACAATCCTCACATTACGTTACCAATCGTAAAGTTTTAACCAGATATTTAACAGCTATTCAATTTTAATAGGGAAGGTGGAAACGCGAGCCATTATTCTATAACTATTATGCAAATCACACTTAGACAGTGTTCAAAATTAATTGCACTGAGAATTAAAAGAATTAATTCTACAATGCGCTCCCACTCAAATCAATATCTCTCATAATTGATTGTGAGTGATACAAGATCCACATTTCAATTCAACGCCATTGATGTGGACATCACTGATGACGAGAATTTCAATTGGTGGGCAAACATGCCGATCACATCTCTATGTGACTCCTGTTCATCTTTCGATGGGCGTGTTCCGAGCTCAGGACGATCAAGCCAGAACGTCAAGACAACCATGTGATCTCGCTGCGAGGTCTGACCTCACCCGCCTCATTCCTCTCGATTCGTTCGTACCCATGTGGACATGGCGCACCCCGAAAAGATACGAATTTCAGACGGTGCTACACTTGGGAGAACACTAACTACTTGATATTTTTGTGAGAGATCACCCTAATAAAAGCGACTACCGCGCAATCAAGAAGGGTGCATCATAAGGGATAAACATCTCAGGCAATTCATAATAGCATGATATGGTATAGCCCTTTCTGACGGAGAAGTCTTTCATTTCTTCGTCTCCGGTCATTCGCGTCGGTGTTCACCTTCGCGAAGATTGCCACCACCTTGTCGATGCACCAGATAATATTGCTATCTCTATAGCTAATAAAATAAGTGCATTACATAAGGTTGACACGCAGGTCATTAAAGTGCAATCATATGGCTCCAGCCATCATGCCGAATCATGACACGCAGGTCATGTTAATCAATTTACATTATATAGTCATCTCATACATAATCAAATTATTATGAACACTGCTATACCACATCATATGCACATGCAAACCATCCTGCAAAACCAAGTTAGACGCCTCTAATCGGTTCATGCAAAAACTTGTTTTACGTGGCTTCTAAGGTTTCGAAACAAACCAAAGCTACCTACGTATTATCATCAAGTATGATAATTCAAGTCGCTAGATTAACATCGCGGGGTGTATGAAACACGAGATAATTAAATCTCGAGCCCCATACTAAACTTCGTCATACGCATGACCCCCGTGCAGATCATATCTGCAATGCCCTTTCATCTGCGAATTTCATCTTTCTTTTGACTATGGCAGAACCCAAAGAACTGAAGCACTTCGTTGATCAATCAGGATCGCGGATTGCCAGAACTTTGTGAAATTCCACCATACTGTCTCGAGATTGAGCAAACGCAAATTCTAGGGAAGCAACAAGAACATCGGGTAACAGACTTCATATGTCACCCGCACAAATAATTTTCAGCAATAGATCTCATCTACTACCTAATTATATTGTGCAACACCCATACATCTCTATGTATTCTAGATCGCAACCTACATTTACGCATAGCACGGATCTTGATGCCACTGTTGGGTAACGCAGTAGAAAACAAAATTTTCCGACCTACGCACCAGCCCAGGACCACTATGGAGACTGCATACAAGGTTTGATCTTATTCGTTACCGACTCGTAGCGCAGCGGAAGTAGAGTCGATGACGAACGGCGGTGCAGATCCCCGCAGCTAGGATTTTACAACCTCCCAACCGCAAGGATGTATACCCTCATCTGCCCCGCGGACAGCCCTTCGGGAGGCGGTCGCACAGTCCCCCGGACGGTGTCGTGGACAGCCCTTCGGGAGGACCTCCGAAACTCGGACTGTCACTCGGACAGCCCTTCGGGAGGACCTCCAAAACTCGGACGGTCACATGGACAGCCCTTCGGGAGGCACTCTCGAACTAAGACCGAAACTACGATCTCTCTACAGAGTTGCACACATACGGTGTCATCTATCCGGCAGGGCTTCGCCGTCCAGAACTAGTTCCCACCGGAACCCAGACAGCCTTTCGGCTCTACGAAACTATTTCGCTGGGAGGGAGAGAGAAGCCAGAAATGTCATGGCATGTGTATGTGAGAGCAAGGATGAAGCATATGGGGCTGCCTCCTCCCCTCTATTTATAGGAAAAACAAGGGGTAGGATGGGCATATCCAAAATGCCATGTCATCCCAAAATATCTTGGGAAGATATTTGTGGAAAGCCAACTTCCAACCATATCCATAAATCTGATTTCACTATTCACGACGACATTTTTCAGCGTCCGGTCGAACTGAAAATATTTATGTGGGCTTAGAACAATTCCAGTACCCACTAAAATAAGTTTCAATGCGATCCGGAACAATTCCGGTTTAGTGATTTTCATCTGCGAAAAGCATCTGAAGCGGTTCCGGCAGCTTCGGAACATTTCCGGTTTTTATCCCGGAAAATTCCAGAAAGTTTCCAGAACGATTCTGGCACCCTCCAAGAATTATCAGGCATGTGCCGAAACCAATCTGACTTTATGGTATCCTCTGAAACAACTTTTCAGTTTTACCGGAACTATTCCGATATCCTCTCCGGAACGTTTCCGTTTCGTCCGAAACTTTTTCGGTGAATTTCTCTCAGACTCCCCGTCTAGTATTCAGCAGATAGATGACCCTTAAGCGTGTGACCCTATAGGTTCGGTGAAGTATAGACATGACCCGGAACACTTTCCGATCAATGATCAACATCGGAGCCGTGGACACCCATATTGACCCCTATACCCACACGAATGAATATTCGAGTGAACCTCCAGTTGTCGTGTGCTATTCCTGTTGCTTCGCGATATGTTACAAATACCCGAGGTGAGACATGTTGGCATCCCCGCGGATCAACAACTTGTCCACTATGCCAGTTACCTCGTTACCGGTATTGTTCTCTTTTCTCGTTCCCGTGTTCCGGCATCCCCGTGATCAAATCACAAAGTGTCTGGCCAGACGATGATGGATACCGTAACACCGAGAGGGCCCAGAGATATCTCTCCATCGTCGGAGGAGCAAATCCCAATCTTGAGCTATCAAGTTACTTGACATACTTTTCCATGAACCCGTAAGCCGCCGTAATAGCCACCCATTTACGGATGACGTTTAACAAACCCCAAAGTTCATGAAGCAAGCATGAAGAAACTCGATACTCTCATGGTCTAAGGAATTATGCAAACATTAACTTCTCTGTGTTATTAACCATTAACTTATGACGAATGTATCTCATAGCATAACATCAATCGGGTCGATTCAACACAAGTGTTCTACCAACATTGCGCCCTCAAAATTGCCGGCATAGCCATGCCCATGATCAGGAAAACAGGATCATCATGCAATACTTGAGCCAGTCTTAGAGGCCAGACTAGGAATACATTTTACCGTTTATTATCCCACACGTGCACATGAGTTTCCCTCCAAGCCTCGTTTTATTTGTAGACTCGAGAATCATTGCAGTTATAGCATGGAACATAAACATAATTATGAACAGGGAGATAATCAATAACATTTATTATTGCCTCTAGGGCATATCTCCTACACTTCCAACTCAATTGAGTTTAGCTTACAAAACCCTCCTAACCCGGCGAGATGCCACAACGTTGGTTAAACCTGCCTGTTAGCAAGATGCTACTCCCTATGCAAACCACCCGGCGTACGTCTAATGAGTCAATCACGTATGTGACCCTGAACTCATCCGAGTTAAAACGTTCGATTGGTTGTGGAGAGCCGGCTTTCAGAAAGCGAGGACAAACCAGCAGGCCAAGTGCCAGCTTCATGAAAGCGTCTTTCGGTTTGGGCTTTCTAAGCCGGCCGTTTCAAGCATAGTCTGACTTGCAATTTTTTCGCATACATACATTCTTGCACACATACTTACATTCAGGCATATCGTCTCTGCATACATACATACATCCATGCGTGTCATTCACTTAGGTCTATTTGAGCTACTTGACTTGTTGAAAACAGTAACAAAGATTACTCGTTCAAAGTGGCATTGTCACTGACCATCACATATGGTTATATTGTTTCGGCAGATTCATTCCATTGCAGGCCGGCTCTCAAGGCCAAAAGAAGGATTCACAGAAATGCAAAGTATTTACACTGATATCAGAAGTTTATGCTACCCTATTACAAGCCGCCCATCAGCTGCGGCCTTGGCAAAAATTTTCTCTCAAGGATCGGCCTGCTACGATAAGCCGGCGTTTACGCCGCCGGGTCAGAGCTGGCGCCAGTGCCTGATGGATCACCATGAGCCGGCTCTTCGTGGCCGTCGTCATCCTCCTCTTCTTGGTTTGAGTCGCCGGTCGACCACTGAATTGAGCGCAATGCTTCAAATAGGGCGTCTTCGGATATCAGGGAGGACAGATCGATGTCAGGAGCAAAGGATTGCTTACGTGTACGGGTTAGAGCCACCGGCTGATGATTTGGGGCCTCGATCCGTTCATTGTTCTTTGAATAAGGTGCCTGATATCTGCTCAAGTCAGCTTCTTCTGCAATGGCGGTGGCCGCAACCCGGGTTTCCTTGAGGCAGCGTTGGAAGTCCTTCTTGGAGAATGGCGTGTCATCGATATTGAACTCTGGGTATCCGCCTGCCACCTGAGCCGGGTCAAGCTCCGGCACGTATGCTTTAGCCCGCGCAAGCGCGGTCAGAGCTCCCGTGCGGCAACATGCTCTTTTCCAGTCGGTGAACCACCTGGGCACAATTGACAGCTCTTTTATTGTATCCGCAATCAGCTGAGGCGGTGCCTTGGTATTTTTGGCGGCCATTATGCAACGGCAGCTGCCTATATACAGTTGTTCTACCAAAGTGTAGACCGCCTTCAGTTTCACCACTGGTAGCTGCACAAGAGTTTGATTTTTTCGGGTTGATCTTCAACTATATTCTCCTTCTCTTGAGCTGGTGGGGAGGCGTGAGCCGGACTTGTCATGTTCAACGGCGGCGGGCTGTTCTGGACGGCCGGCTCGTCCTGGGCTGCCAAAGTGGTTTCTTCTACTTGGCCGGTGCTTCTACTCGTCACCGCTACTTCTTCGTGAGCCGGTGCTTCTTCTTGAGCCGGCACATCGGGCTGCGGAACGGGTTGATCTTCAACTATATTCTCCTTCTCTTGAGCTGGTGGGGAGGCGTGAGCCGGACTTGTCATGTTCAACGGCGGCGGGCTGTTCTGGACGGCCGGCTCGTCCTGGGCTGCCAAAGTGGTTTCTTCTACTTGAGGGCCTGTCTGAATGGCCGGGTCAGATGACTCGGGAGCTGCTTTCTTCTTAAAGCCTTTGGCACTGTACAAGGGATGGGGGAGTTACTTATTCACAGGGATGAAAGATAAGAGGTCAATATTCATTACAGGAACGTCTGCTTACCCAGGGTTGATATTGAAAGTCGGCACCTGTGTGGCGCTTGACTCGCCTGAGGAATGCGACGTCTGATGGGCCGAGTCGTTAAAGGGTAAGGGTTCTTTATAAAGGCCAGCTAGAGGAAAAGAATAAGTTGGGCTAAGAGGCACCTCAGCTCGAGCTTTGCGGGATGGCGGCTCATATGGAAGCCCGCTACTTAGTTCGCCTTCACTGCTCCGGGTTTTCCTTTTAGAGGTCCCGGCTCGACGAGTTTTCTTCAAAATAAATTTGGGATCCAAATGAGCATCTTGGTTGGAAAAGGGCACCTTACGGAGGGCAACCCAGGGCTTCCTTCGAACCTTGCGAATCACAGCCCGGGTTATCTTCCGAATAGGTGTTGGTGAGTCAGAATCAGAAGAGATTAAGGTTACCTCCGGCTCGTCGGTATGACTAATTTCAGTTTCATCCTGAAGAGAAGAGGCATCAGCAAGTTGAATGAAAAGACGGCCAAGTGAGTCAAGTTCTACCTCATCCTCGTCCTCTGCAGCCGGCTTATCAGTACCGGACGGCTCATCCTGCTGTTCCGCTGGAGCGGGGACGGGTTGTGGGGGCTTCTTCTTCCAAAATTTGTCGTTTGCCTGTATTAAGATGAGTTGACAGATGTGGATGGTGACTTAAGAACGGAGTACACAAAAAAGGGGGTGCAAACACTTACTGAAGGCACCGGGTTGGTTAAGCAAAAGGGGGCCAGCCCGGTTTTGTTGCATTTCTCCTGAGGCTCTCCTAGTAGCCTCTTGATGGTTTTGTTGATATCACTTGCTGATAGATTGACTTGGCTGAACCGTTGAGCGTCGGCCGGTTCACCAGTGTAATTGCACATCAGGTCGCCTCTGTGGCTAAGAGGCTGGATTCGCCAGCTTACCCAGCACCGGGTCAGATCAATCCTAGTAAGGCCGTTGGCAACCAAGGCCCTTAGCTTGGCGTAAACAGGAGCGAATTGCTTGCGTTCTTCTGTGGATGGCCAACCCGGAAAGGCCACTGTAGCGTTAAGCCGGTCCGGTCTGTAACCCGGCAGGGGATTTTCACCTTGAGGGGCGGTGTTCTTGCAGTAAAACCAAGTCTTGTTCCAGCCCTTGGGGTGACTCGCCAGCTTGGCCTCAGGAAAGGGAGTGTTTCTTCGCCTTTGAATTGAGATGCCGCCAAGGTCTATGCTCGGGCCATCGGTGAACTCAGTCTGATGATTGATATAGAAGAATTCGCGAAAGAGCAGGACAGTTGGTGCCATCTGAAGATACACTTCGCAGAAAACTTGAAATTGGCAGAGGTTGGTAATTGAGTTTGGTCCAATATCTTGCGGTCGAAGGTCTAAGGAATGGAGAACATCATGGAAATTTTTTGAACCGGGCGGTCGAAACCCCTTGTGCAGATGTTCTGCGAAGATTACCACTTCACCTTGTTGGGGCTGAGGGGTGCTTTCTTCCTCAGGTGCCCGCCAGTTGATTGCGGTTTGAGCTGGCAAAAGGCCTTGCCCTACGAGCTCATTTAGCATCAGAGTTGACACTTGTGATCTGAACCAGTTGCAGGATTTGTCGGTCTTGGTGGCCATGGCGACTTAAAAGTTTAGCTGCAAGGACAAAAATGACAAGCCGGTGTGTTAGTTTAAAAGGGACAAGCCGTCAGAATGTAAGACCCGGCCGAATGATGCAGGTCCGGATGTCTAAGTTCATAACCCGGATTCAGGCGCACCGTCTCCGGCAATCATAAGCTGGTATTGACGACAGTGGAGGTTTGGATTTCTCTAAGTGTTGAACTAGTGACAAACAGGAATCTAACGGAGCGATTATTATTACGGATCTGAAAAAATCTCGGAAAGAAAGTTCAAAACCTAGGTGGAAATAGAACCAGAGGCCTGTGTTCAATGCGGGTTTATGGAGGTTGGTTCGGACGATCTAGATGCGAAAAATGGTGCTGCCGCGATAAAACAAATGCTTATGCGGTCCATTTCACTGATTCTAATCTACTAAAGGAAGAAGAACATCGAACAACCCGAAGAACACTGATGAACTGCAGAGAATGGGTGTCATAGATCTAGAGGAGCAAGGGTTGGAGTGTACCAGATTGCGGCGAATGCGGTGGCGGTATCCCGTTGAGCTCCGACGATGATGGGTGTCGGAGAAGGCGCGGTCGAGGTCGTCGGAGAGCTCTAGGGCGGTGGCGCTTCGAGTCCGATGAGTAGGCGTGAGGAGGAAGAAGATGAGAAGTAAAAAGTGAAAATGGGGATGAGCTGGCATATTTATGGGCGCGGTAAAGGTTAAAACGGCAAGGGCGAAACCCCAGGCGGCGCAGTAATTTTCAATGGCGTGGCGCCTCGATTCTCGCGCCTGACAAGACGGGACGTACCCACTCAAGGATTTAAAATGATATCGTTCCGGATTTCGCGGAAGTGGATCGTGACATCATGAGGAACAAGAATTGAACATGCTAAGTTTGAATCTGAGGGGGTGAACCCGATGATCGCCTAACCCGGCAACTTGAGCCGGTCCGAGATGGCGACTTAAAAAAGACAGGGGGGCGGCTTGGGGGCGCTTGGAAGTATGTAACTAATGATTTATTTTTTCAGGATGGAGTTTAACGTGAATAAATTCAAGTCAAACTCAGGGCTAATGTTGGGGATATTCACCAGCAAGGAGACCCGGCAGAGTGTTGACCCGGCCATAAGGCGAGCTTAATGGGCCAACTCACTGCGGGGCTGAAGTCTCTATATGGGCCGGCTTAGCAAGGCCGGTAAGAGTAGGCCGGCTTACATAATGAACCGGCTCACGACGAATCAGATGGCAAGGAGAGCTATCTTGAAGAACAAGTAGGAAGGAATAAAGAGGCGGGTCAAAGAACTACTTGGACTCTCATGTAATCTAGGGTTGCACCTGTGTATATAAAGGGGAACACCTATACAGAAAGATTAAGTGGCAATCCCCTCGAGAGCTAGGTTAGCGAATTCGCATCCTTGTAATCGAGATCTACAACAATATAACCAAGCAGGACGTAGGCTTTTACCTCCACCGTGAGGGGCTGAACCTGGGTAACCCGGCGTCTTCTCGTTCCTATTCAACCCCGCTAAGCTTCCACGTTAGTGCGATGGCTTCATCTCTAAGTCCTTTTACCTGGACATCTGTCGCGACAAAACCACGACAGGTAGCTAATCCGCTCTTCCTCCTTTTGTTCTTTGCTCTCCTCCTCATCTTTTTCATCTAATGAGCTCACAGTTTCAGCAATTTCTTCTTCCATAGACTCCTGCAAAATATTAGACTCTTCCAAGGCAGCAGACATTCTCTCAATAAATTCGTTAATGTGAGCATTTTATTCATAATTTTCATAGCAATATTTAAGTATGGTGAGATTTTCAGATTTGTAAAGGGCATCATCACGCTTTCCATATTTTTCAAGTAAAGAAGCAATTTCATAAGCACCCTTAAAAGCAACAAATTCTTCTATATGCTACACATCATAGTAATCGTATACACCACTAGCATAAGAAGCCAAGGTTTCATTATCATTAAATTCACATTGGAAGGGAAGGTGCGGAGCCTCCATCCTAGAGCAACAAGTATAATCATACATTAAGCACATATTCGAAGCATACCAACGTACCATCTTTATTTGATCCCATAAGTGTTTCCCTTTTTGAGTCAAGCGAAAATCCCTAAAGTATTCACATTGATCCAAAGTGTATTCCATTATCATGTTGAACGGGGATTTATCAGGATTATCAAAGAAATATTCAATGTTCCACACATAACCAGCATCGAGGGTTTAAGGAGGTTCCCCATCTCCATGAGTAGCAAGTACAACTAATTTTTCTGGTGTTTCGTGTTCCATATCTATAACTAAAGATATAGAACAACTTAGAACAGAAAATAAAATCTACTTAGATAAAGCCAACAAGCACACACGAGAATATTCACCCCACGCTATTGTTCCCTGGCAACGGTGCCAGAAAAGGTCCTGATAACCCACAAGTGTAGGGGATCAGTTGTAGCCTTTTGGATAAGTAAGAGTGTCAAACCCAATGAGGAGCTAAAGGTAGAATTAATATTCTCTCAAGTTCTATCGACCACCGATACAACTCTACGCACGCTAATGTTGGCTTTACCTAGAACAAGAAATAAAACTACTTTGTAGAAGTGATGGGATAGGTTTGCAAGATAATAAAGGTGCTGTTTTAAATAAAGAACAATAATGTAAATATAGCGAGTGTGGAAAAGTGGTGGTAGGATGTGCGAAATTGTCCCTAGGCAATTGGCTATGAAACGAAGTGATAACTATTGCAATTTTCTGAGGGAGAGGCTAAGCTAACATACTCTCTGTACTTGAATCATATGTTCTTATGATTGGAACTCCAGCAAGCATCCGCAACTACCAAAGATTCATTAAGGTAAAACCCAACCATAGCATTAAGTTTTAAGGTCCCCTTTAATCCCACATGCAACAACTCACGAACTGGGGTTTAGGCTTCTATCACCCCCGCAACCCATCATAAGCAAATTAATCACATATTGCAACACCCTATAGCGGGGATCCCACACGTTTGCGCGAGACGGCGGGCACCATACACTAGTAGAAAAAGGGCCTTTAGTCCCAGTTCCAGAGGGCCTTTAGTCCCGGTTCTGGAACCGGGACAAAACGATCGGGACTAATGCCTAAAACCTTTAGTCCTGGTTGGCCTACGAACCGGGACCAAAGGTGCTCCACGTGGCCGCTGTGGGGCGCCGAGACAGGAGGACCTTTAGTCCCGGTTGGTAACACCAACCGGGACTAAAGGTTCTCCACGTGGCCGCTGCACAGCACTAAGGCAGGAGGACCTTTAGTCCCGGTTGGTAACACCAACCAGGACCAAAAGGCAGCCACGCGTCAGCAGCTGGCAGGCGCTAGGTTTTTTTTTGAAAGGGGGGGGTTTAGGGGTTTTGGAAGGTTTAGGGGTTTCATATGGTGTTAGCTAGCTAATAGAGAGAAGTGACCTCTCTTTCTCCGTGCTTGGTCGATGCTAGCTACTACATATAGAGAGAACTCGACGCTAGCTAGTAAGCAAATGAAGGAAACCATTAATTACACAAGATCGTCATGAACATATACAGAGAGAAGTGACCTCTGTTTCTCCGTGCTTGGTCGAACAACAAGTTTTCGTAAATCTATCCGACGCTACAACATATATACAATATAACATCCCTGACATCATCAAGCGCCAAACTCCCATTGAATTTCCGTATGGTATTCTCCCTTTTCATGTATGACGTGGTCAAGAAAGAATCCCGCCAATTCCTCTTGAATTGCTAGTATGCGATCATGTGGTTGGAGTTCATCCCGCATCTGCCAGATCTAATTTAAAGAAGGGGGTCAATACATATATATGAATGAAACTCAACACAATTGATGGTAATAAAATAAAATTGTGAATATTGTTTACATACTTCAAATTGTTCTTCAGATCTGCCCCGCTCAGAGGTCCTGTGGCGAATGTACTCGCAAACGTAGTATCCACATAAATTATTCCCGGGTTCCTGCCACAAGAACTTTATGAGAATAGAGTTCAATCAAACTGATAATCAAGCACGATAATGGTATTGATGAAACTAGAATCAATGAGAGATGCGCGGAACTAGCTAGTACTACTTACTTTGGGGTGTGTAAATCGCAGCTCGTTCTTCAGACCAGGAACCTGTCCGGTGAACTGTTTCCAAACCCTGCCAAGCAAAGAAAATGATTACTTGATATCAGGAAATGAACGAAAGTTGCCGATATTGTCCCGGTATTGATTGAACTTACTTCTGGAGCATTGCAGTCATGTCCGCATAATCCTTGGGATCTTTACGTCTCGAGTCTAAGACTATTACTACTCCCCCGTCAAGCTTAATGGATAGCAGAATATAGTGGAACCTGCGCACGCATAACTCATCAATTACAGTACTTAACCTCGAGTAAGCGAAACCGAATATGCAGAAGACAGTAACACTCACTTGAAGTTGTAAGGAAAGAGTATTTCCCTCTTGTTTTGATGTCGAAGGAACGCTTTTAGCAAGTTTTCCTCGGTTTCTTCAACATTGTTTTGTACCATCCATTCATTTACGGTACTTGGGCTAATGAACCCAATGTCATAGATTTGTCTTTTTGGGCATTCGACGATCTTCAATCTGCATAATATAGTGAGGATAATTATATATACATGCAATGAACGAGCTGAGCTAGAGACTTAATTACAGAAGTAATACTTACAGACAGTAGCAAGTCATGATTTGTTTGTCGAGGGCCTCTTGATTGAATAACTGAAATAACTCCACAAATTCAACAGGCATCAGGTCGACTCCAATGAGGTCGTGCTCATCTTTAATTCTCACCATCAAACTATTGGACCCATTCTTCCTGCAGCTTTCCAAGTACCACTCATGCAATCTTCGCATCATCGTTGTTAGAGGAGCATGATCAGGTTTGACGAGAGGCTTCCCATGCTCGTATCTAAAGATCTTTACTACCTCAGCCGTTTCAAACTGTACATCATCGCCCACGTAATCACCAAGAGTGGTACCGGGCAGTAGCCCCGGATGATTAGCGATATCGCTAGACACCTTGAGCGGGGGGCACGATTGCTTCTCCTGTTCGCCAAGCTAGGGAATTGTTTTCCCTCTTCTTCGTCTTGAAGCACTGGCAGTTCTTCCCGACTGCCGCGCTTCATCATATATCTTTTCAATACATCGGTCATAGTTGGATTGCGGCGGAGGCGGTGGTGGTCGCTTAAGGGCATCCAGAGTGCGCTTCACTTTCACCGGATCTATTGTTTCCTTCGGAGCTGGACGTTTCCGTTCAAAATGGGCCTGCACTTCGGCAGCTCTGATGTCCTCGTTTTCCTCGTCAGTCCTCTCATATGGTAACTTTGGAAGAACCCTGAGGCTTGGACCATATTTTAATTTCTTCCCGCCTTTTGTACTGCTAGCCGCCGGAGCGGCGGCGGCTCTCTTCCGCTGTTGCTGACGCGACGGAGCCCACTGACGTGCCGGAGACAGCTGCGGCGGCGGAGACGGCTGACGTGCCGGAGATAGCTGAGGTGGAGGAGGATTCTGCTGAGGGGCCTCCCCCGTTAGAGTCCGCTGAGGCGGCGGAGACGGATAACGCGTCGGAGACGACTCAGGCAGCGGAGATAGCACAACTGGACTATAAGGAGGAGTCTGCTGAGGATCCGGCTGCGTCTGCTGAGGCGGCGTCCAGTTTGGAAGCTTGATGTACTCCTTTCTCCATAGGCAGGTACTCCTTAAGGCATTTTCTAGAAGATCCTCCCCTTCACCTATAGGGTAGTCAAGCTCCAGCCCCTCAAATCCCGCGATTATCTCATCCACCGTGACAATAGCATAGCCATGTGGAATCGGACGGCAATGGAAAGTTCCCTTAGTTCGAGGAGGTAAAACAGAGCCGACCGCCGCCTTCAAGGTCAGGTTCTGGCATTTCGCCATTGGCACACAATGTTTAGCCTGCGTGATACTATCCACGGGGTAGCGAGGAGCCGTGATATCAGGCTGAAGGAGCTCCGTGGAAGCCACGCTACTTCTCCGCTGAGATGGTGGGGTAGCTTCTGGGGCAGTGTCGAAGGAAGGATCTTCGTGCCGCTGAGATGGTTGGCCGGTAGCTCGCTGGCTCTCAAGTTCCTCTAGTTTCGCTAATCTTGCATTGATCTTCTGCATTTCGCTTGCTTCCGCTTTCTTCTTTCTCTCTCGGCTTCTATAATCAGTGTTGTCGGGAAACCCATACACCCACGGAACGGAGCCTGATGTGCCTCGTGTTCGTCCAGGGTGTTCAGGATTCCCAAGGGCCTGTGTCAGCTCGTCATTCTCTCTGTCGGGATGTAACCTCCCTTCCTGCGCTGCCTGGATTGCTTCCTCAAGCTTCTTGACGGGTATTGCAAGTTGAGCTTTCGTCCAAACACACTCCCCTGTGTCTGGGTCCAAAGTTCCCCCAACCCCGAAGAACCAAGTCCTTGACCGATCTGGCCAGTGCAATGTCGCTGGTTGGACCCCTTTAGCAAGCAGGTCTTGCTCAGCTTTGTCCCACGTAGGCCGGGCTTTGCTGTAGCCACCTGACCCCGTAACATGGAGATACTTCTTCTTTGCAGCATTTAGCTTATTTGTCGCTGACCTTGTCCGATTTCTTGTAGGCCACAAATGCGGGCCAGTGATCTTTTATCTTCTCATATGCACCGGTGAATTCTGGAGTCTTGTCTTTCTCGACAAACTTTTTGTTCAAATCTTTCTTCCAGTTCTTGAATAGTTCTGCCATCTTCTTAAGAGCAAACGCCTTGACCTTATTCAGATCCGCCTCTGGTGGTAGGCTGAAATTTGTCATCAGCAAGGTCCAAAGATCATCTTTCTGTCTATCCTGGACATAAGAAACTTCAGGGTCCTTAACAACCACTCCGCACTGATGTATAAATGTGTCCCTGCTCTGATTGGGAGCAATCGGTTGGCCATCTCGACCGACTTCTTCGATCGTGAACCTTTCATCCTGGCGCAACCTTTTCTTCGGGCCTCGTCTCCTTACGGAAGTTTGGCTCGATCCGGAGGGCTAATTAAAAGAAGAAAGAAGCGTTAATATATGTACATACAAAACAATTAATGCATCAAGTCAGCAGAGGCTTAATTAATATATGTATATATACCTCGCCGGACTTTGCAATAGTTAAGGCTCCCTCCTCCGTTCAGTCACCGGAGCCGTCATGATCTCCTTCCTCCTCCATTCGGTCACCGGAGCCATCATGATCTCCTTCCTCCTCCATTGGATCACCGGAGCCGTCATCCTCTCTTTCCTGACCATCGGTGTCGTTGAGAAACGACAAGGTGATGTCACCTCCGTCGCGGATTATATCCCCCAACAACTCTTCTTTTTCTAAGTCTCTGTCCATAGTTTCTGCAAATACAACACTTGACATGGCAAAAAAAGACTTGCTTCACATTCGAGAGAAAATCAAAGTTATCGGGGTTATGTTTTAACGACCCCCTCTCTCATGTTTTAACGACAAGATGAATACAAGCTTTATACACAAGATGAATACAAGATTTATACAAAAGATGAATACACAACCCAACAAATGAACCAACCATCATCCTATGAACAAAACTCAACATATATACAACAAATGGACACTATATAATAACAAACAATAGTAAAAGTAAGAAAATTATCCTTTGGAAGCTTCTTCTTCATTATTTTCAGTAGCTTCCCAAATCCGTTGTCAGATGCACCATTGTCTGCCTTCCATTGCAGCAATTCCAGTGTGGTACCGAGCTTTGTGTTGTCATCTTCGCAATTTGGGTACAACCCTTTTTTGTGATCCTCTAACATGCGATCGAACTTCAACTTCTCCGTTTCACTTTGGCATTGTCTCTTTGCATCAACAATGACCCGGCGAAGATCATCATTGGGCACATCGTCTGGTTCCTCTTGATCTTCAGCTTCCCCCGTTACAGTATCACCATATTCAGGGGGATAGTTGTCATCCTCCTCTTCTTCTTCGTTGTCTTCCATCATAACCCCTCTTTCTCCGTGCTTGGTCCAAACATTATAGTGTGGCATGAAACCCTTCTCAAGCAGGTGGACGTGAAGGGTTTTCAAGTTAGAGTAATCCTTCGTATTCTCACAGACAAGGCATGGACATTACATAAAACCATTCTGCTTGTTTGCCTCAGCCACTTCGAGAAATTTATGCAGGACCTCAAGATACTCGGAGGTGCGTCGGTCACCGTACATCCATTGCCGGTTCATCTGCGTGCATTATATAATTAAGTGTATCAAAAACCATTACAGAACATCATGAATAGAGAAGTGACTAAATTAATACAAGTTCATCATCACATTAAAATCAAAGTACAGTAGTGATCAAATGTTATTACTGAAAAAATAAATACATAAAGTTCATACATATATAGTTCTCATAGAACAACATATAGCTCTCTAGAGCATCTAATTAAAACATACATTGAAACTATGAAAAAAAAACAACAAATGCGATCATAATCGCAACTAAGGTAACAATTGATCCAACGGCATAATGATACCAAGCCTCATTATGAATGGCATATTTTGTAATCTTTCTAATCTTCAAGCGCAATGCGATCATAAAGATAATATACCACAACCGAATCATAGACAGGACGAGGGCCGACGTGGGCGAATACCAAAGTCATGGCACTATATAATAACAACCAATAATAAAAGTAAGAAAATTATCCAAGTATCTATCTAAATCATACAAGTAAGAATTTGTTTCTTTTAAAAAGAAGATAAGAACAAGAGGCTCACCACGGTGGTGACGGCGACGAGATCGGCGTAGGCGATCGACGGCGGTGAGGACGGGGACGGGGACGGCACCCTACACATGTGCAGACTCTAAGAAGTTAATTTCAGCTCAAATTGTGCATCTAAATCAAAAGAACTCCCACATACACTCCTCCACTAAAACCCACAAACCACTCTACTTCTACAGCATTTGAAATGAGCTAAACTAGCAGTGAGAGATGAAACGATGAAGTTGCTAACCTTTTAGAACACTTGTGTAGTTGGTGCACCGCCAAACCTAGACAAATCTTGGGAAAAATGGAGCTGGAAGGTCGAGCTTGGAGAGGAGAAAGCTTAAGTGTGACTCGGGCATTTCATCGAACACCTCATGTGCATAGGAGGTGAGAGCAGAGCAGCACACACCTCCCACACCGGCCGGCCAAAAAACAGAGGAGTGAGCGGGCTGGGGAGAGCATATATATAGGCATCTCTTTAGTCCCGGTTCGTGGCTAGAACCGGGACTGAAGACTGACCTTTAGTCCCGGTTCCAGACACCAACCGGGACTAAAGGGGTTGCGCCAGGAGCGAGGCCCTTTAGTCCTGGTTGGTGGCTGGAACCGGGACTAAAGGTCCCAGCCGAACCGGGACTGGTGCCTGCCGAGGCCCGGCCGGCGTCCTGGCCGCTCGAACCGGGACTGATGCACGCATTAGTCCCGGTTCGTAACAGAACCGGGACTGTTGCTCTGATCTGGCCTGGACCAATGCCCTGTTTTGTACTAGTGATAGGACAGCACCATAATCACATACAACTCATATCAACCATAACATACCACAATTAGCCCATAGGACAAAAAGAAACTACTCAAACATAATAGAGCTGCAACACATCATTGGATAATAATATATAGCATAGAGCACCATGTTCAGGTAGGGGATTACAGCGGGTTGCGGGAGAGTGGACCACTCATTATAGAGGGAGGAAGGTGATGGAGGTGTTGATGAAGACGGCGGTGTTGATGGAGATGGTTGCGGTGACGATGGTTCCCCCGGCGGTGCTCCGGCGCCACTGGAAGAGAGGGGGAGAGAGGACCCCTCCTTCTTCTTCATGCTTGGCCTTCCCCCTAGATGGGAGAAGGGTTCCCCCTCTAGTCCTTGGCCACCATGGCCCCCGGAGGGCGGGAGCCCCTCCGAGATTGGATCTCTCCTCCTCTGTTTCTCTCTGTTTTCGCGACTTTCTGGAATAGTTTCTACGCCCGAGCACCGTTTCATAAATATCCGGAGATCTGTAACTCTGATCGGGCTGAAATTTTAACATGATTTTTTTTCATATTTAGCTTCCTTGCACCCGAAGGAGAGGTCAAACCGACCTACGGTTTGGCCACAAGCCTGGGCCGCGCGCCCCCCTAGGCGCGCCATGAGGGCTTGTGGGGCCCACGAGCCTCGTCTTGCGTTGATTCTTGCGCCATAAATTCAGATATATTCCATAGAAAATCCACATAAATTTTTAGGTCATTACGGCTCCATGAATTTTTCACCTGAAATACCAAAAAACAATAGAAAACAGGAACTGGCCTTTGCCACTGGGTTAATAGGTTAGTTCAAATAAAAATAATATAAATTGTTGCCAAAAATAGGTAAAAGTGGTATGATAATAGCATGAAACAATCAAAAATTATAAATACGTCAGAGAGGTATCAATACCTCACGCACTGTCGGTCAGTCCGAGTGAAAAATTTCGGTGGCACCGAAGTGTATAACTGCTCTGTTAAGAGTGCTTCGGTGAGACCGAGAGTTTTCAGTCAAGCTGTCCGAGGGGCAAATAAGAGATCAATCTATATGGATCGGTGAGATCGATGGGAAATGGTTCGGTCGGACCAAGACACACCCAGAAGGTTTTAATGTTCAGCCCTAGTCAGATCGGAGGCTCCGAATGCTCCTCATTCGGAGGGACCGAGAAGGAACTTGTTCAAATTTTGTGATCAGCAAGAAAGAATTTGTGACAAGATAAGATAGATAGCTAGGATGGGTGCTTAGGCATTCTTGTCCATCGAATTGGTCAAAAGATCCAAATCAACCAAGCAACAATTGGATGTCCTCGAATGAGAAAATATGCATAGCAACATGCTTAGCCAAAAAGATAGCAAATGAAATATGACAAACATGCACAACCAACCTAACAACTATCAAGACAATGGTCGGCGACAAAGCCACCTATATATGAGTATCTTGACTTAGGAGCCAAATGAGAACATTTGATCATAGGTCATACTCATCGTTTAAGCACAAATGGAGTTACCATTTTTACATAAAGCATTGATATGTTCACATCACTAGAGTTGCTTTAGCTCAAGTCTTAGAGCAAAGCTCCCCCTAGATGTGAGATCCCCCCTAAGAGGGATAAAACTAACCTTGGGTTTTGTCATTGAAAACTTCATGTGGTTGTAGTTGTAGTTGTCGAAGCTCATTGTTGATGAAGATCATCATGAGTTGGGAGCTTTCCATGGGATTTGTAGCACTTTCAACCTACACGGGTTAGTCCCACAAGGAAGAACAAGAATATCCAAGGAGATAGAGTGAAGTATACATATGATGATGTCCATGAATACAATGATTACCTTGTCCCTTGACTTACCAACAAGAGGGTTTGTGACTCCATGAATTAGTGCATGATGTGGAAGTGGTTTGCACTAACTCCTTGCCATAAATGAATGTGAATGAAGTTTGTTGGCGGAGTCACCCTCAAGAACTTCCTAGTTCTTCTTCTTTGGGACCCACATCAACTTGATGGGAATCCTTGGAGTTGTAGTAGCACTTGATGAAGTGGAACTTGAGGTAGTCTTGGGAACCCACTTGACCAACGCTTGAGGAGGTTCTTCATATGAGTCTTGCTCATCTTGTAGCTTGTCCTTTCCTTTTTGCTTGTGGTCTTCTGGTGGAAGATCATCTTGAGCTTGAGTTCCCTCGAAGGAAGTGGGATCATACTTCTCCTTTTGGGGAACAAACTTCGTCTTGGGGTATTGATCTTCTTCCCACCCAACTCCATTGGCATTGAACTTTCATTCAAAACCAACACCTTGGTTCTTCCGGTGCCATCCTTGCTTGCGTACAATTTCCTCAAATTTATTACTCCCAGCAAAACTTTTGTAGACACCTTTCTCTATGATTCCTTTCAATAAATTGTTTTCTTGCTCAAGTGTAACTTGGCTAAGAGAATTGTCAGTGGAATCAATAGAACTACTAGAAGCAACAATATTGGATTTAGCATTGTTATTGTTACCACTAGAAGTGGAACCTTTCTTGCTCTTGTTATGTGATTGCTTAGATTTAACCTGTGGCATAAAGGTAGACAAGGAAAGTTGTTTGGCAATATAAGAGGAACTCTTCTTTCCAAGGTCGTTATTGATAGCTTTTAAGAACTCATGCTCTTGCTCTAAATTTAGCATCTCGAAGCGTAGCTTCTCATGAGTCTTTAGGAGCTCTCTATGACCTTCTTGTTGAGTTTCATGAGCTAACTTAAGAGTGTTTAGTACTTGAGTTAACCGCTCAATCTCCCTCATTGCATTGACAAGCAACTTATCTTGACTTTCATGATTACTAGCAAGTTCATTATAGCTAACATCACTAGTTTCATCATTGAGCATGTCATGTTCACCTAGCAAGTCATCCTCATCACTATTAAAGTTAATGAACTCGAGATGAGTTACCTTAGGACCTTTGGCCATGAAGCATCTTCCAATTCCTTCATTTGGTGAATCAAATAGATCATAGGACTTGGAGGACACGAGAGCTAGTCTGGCAACACCTTCATCTTGACTATAGTCGGAGTTGGAGTGACAACTTCTCTCGGATTGGTTGTCGGAGTCTGGGTCGGATACCCATTCACCAACATGGAGCTTGGGGCTTCTTCTTGAGTATCTCTTGGTGGACTTGTCTCTCCTCTCCGAATCCTTGCTTCTCTGAGAAGGTCTTCGTTCATATCTATCTTCTCGACTCCTTCTCTCTCTACGAGGTGACTCATCTCTTCTGCTCTTTCTTCTTGGTGACTCATCACTAGTAGGAAAACCCCCATTTGTCCCGGTTCGTAAGGGCCTTTTGTCCCGGTTCCGGAACCGGGACTAAAGGGTCGGGACTAAAGCCCAAAACCTTTAGTCCCGGTTGGCTTACGAACCGGGACTAAAGGCCCTCCACGTGGCTGGTGCTGGGAGCCCAGGCAGGAGGACCTTTAGTCCCGGTTGGTAACACCAACCGGGACCAAAGGCCCTCCACGTGGCGCTGCCTGGGGCGGGGGAGGGAGGACCATTAGTCCCGGTTGGTAACACCAACCGGGACCAAAAGGTGCCCACGCGTCAGCAGCTCGCAGTCGCTGGGGGTTTTGTTTTTTTTTGGAAGGGGGGGTTTTGGAGGGTTAATTTAGGGGTTTCATATTGTGTTAGTGAGCTAATAGAGAGAAGTGACCTCTCTTTTTCCGTGCTTGGTCGACGCTAGCTACTACACATATAGAGAGAACTCAACGCTAGCTAGTAAGCAAATAAAGGAAACCATTAATTACACAAGATCGTCATGAACATATATAGAGAGAAGTGACATCTCTTTCTTCGTGCTTGGTCGAACAACAAGTTTTCGTATATCTATCCGACGCTGCTACATATGTACAATATATAACATCCCTTACAACAATTTCAATTTCACATGGTATTCTCCTTGTTCAGGTATGACGTGGTCAAGAAAGAATCCCGCCAATTCCTCTTGAATTGCTCGTATGCGATCATGTGGTAGGAGTTCATCCCGCATCTGCCAGATCTAATTTAAAGAAGGGGTCAATACATATATATGAATGAAACTCAACACAATTGATGGTAATATATAAAATAAAATTGTGAATATTGTTTACGTACTTCAAATTGTTTCTCAGAGGAGGCCCGTTCAGAGGTATAGTAGCGAATGAACTCGCATACGTAGTATCCACATAAATGAGTGTTGGGTGCCTGCAACAAGCACTTTACGAGAATAGAGTTCAATCAAACTGATAAGCAAGCATGATAATGGTATTGATGAAACTAGAATCAATGAGAGATGCGCGGAACTAGCTAGTACTACTTACTTTGGGGTGTGTAAATCGCAGCTCCTTCTTCAGACCCGGAACCATAGCGGTGAACGTTTTCCAAACCCTGGCAGGCAAAGAAAATGATTACTTGATATCAGGAAATGAACGAAAGTTGCCGATATGGTCCCGGTATTGATTGAACTTACTTCTGGAGCATTGCAGTCATGTCCGCATAATACTTGGGATCTTTACGGAGCGAGTCTAAGAAAGTTACTAATGCCCCGTCAAGGTTAATGGATAGCAGAATATAGTGGAAGCTGCGCACGCATAACTCATCAATTACATTACTTAACCACGAGTAAGCGGAACCGAATATGCAGAAGACAGTAACACTCACTTGAAGTTGTAAGGAAAGAGTATTTCCCTTTTGTTTTGATGTTTAAGGAATGTTTGTAGTAAGTTGTTCTCGGTATCTTCAGCCGCCTTTCGTACCGACCATTCATTTACGGTATTTGGGCTAATGAACCCAACGTCGAAGATTCCTATTTTTTGGCATTCGACCATCTTCAATCTGCATAATATAGTGAGGATAATTATATATACATGTAATGAACGAGCTGAGCTAGAGACTTAATTATAGAAGTAATACTTACAGACAGTAGCAAGTCATGAGTTGTTTGTCGAGGGCCTTTTGATTGTATAATTGAAATAACTCCACAAATTCAACAGGCAGCAGGTCGACTCCAGGGAAGTCATGCTCTTTTTTAATTCCGACTAACAAACTGTCCTTCCCAGACTTCCTGCAGGTTTCCATGTACCAGTCATGCAATTTTTGCATCATCGTTGTTAGATGAGGATGATCAGGTTTGACGAGAGGCTTCCCGTGCTCGTATCTAAAGACGTCTACTACCTCAGCCATTTCAAACTGTACATCATCGGGCAGGTAATCATCAAGAGTGGTACCGGGCAGTAGCACCGGATGATTAGTGATATCGCTAGACACCTTGAGCGGGGGGCACGATTGCTTCTCCTGTTCGCCGAGCTGGGTAATTGTTTTCCCACTTCTTTGTTTTTTCGCTCTTGCAGCACTGGAAGTACTTCCCGACTGCTGCGCTTTAGCATGTGTCTTAGTAATTATGCGGTCATAGTTGGAATCCGGCGGAGGCGGTGGTGGTCGCTTCAGGGCATCGATAGTGCGCTTCACTTTCACCGGATCTAGCTTCTCCTTCGGAGGTGGAGTTTTCTTTGCAAAATGGTCCCTCACTTCGGCACGACATATGTCCTCGTTTTCCTGCTCGGTCCTCTCATATGGTAACTTTTCCACAGGCTTGAGACATGGACCGTATCTGAATTGCCTCCCACCTCTGCTTGTACTGCTAGCCGCCGGAGCGGCAGCGTCTCTCTTCCGTCGTTGCTGAGGAGGCAGAGAAGGAGGCGGAGTGTTCCGACGCGCTGGAGTAGGCGAAGGAGGAGGCGGAGTGCCCTCACGCGTCGGAGGAGCCGGAGAAGGAGGCAGAGTGCCCTGATCACTCGCCGGAGGAGGAGGAGGAGGAGGAGGCGCAGTGCCCTGACTCGCCGGAGGAAGAGGAGGAGGCGGAGGCGTCCAGTTTGGAAGCTTGATGTACTCCTTCTGCCATAGATATGTACTCCTCAGAGCACGAACCAGCTGATTCTCCACTTCACCTGTAGAGTGGTAAAGCTCGAGCTCCTCAAATCCCTCCATTACTTCATCCACCATCACAACAGCATAGCCATGTGGAATCGTAAGGCAGTGAAAAGTTCCGTTGGGTTGAGGAGGTGCAACAGAGCCGAGAGCCGCCTTGAAAGTGAGGTTATGGCATTTCGTCATAAGCTCGCAATTTTGAGCCTCCGTGATAGTATCCACGGGGTAGATAGGCTCCGTGAAGTCAGTCTGAACGGGCTCCGTGGAAGCCACGCTGCTTCTCCGCTGAGATGGCGGGGTAGCTTCTGGGGTAGCTTCGTGCCGCTGAGATAGTTGGCCGGCAGCTCGCTGGCTCTCAGCTTCCTCTAGCTTTTGTAGTCTTGCACTCATCTTCTGCATGTCGCTCAGCTCCGCTTTCCTCTTTCTCTCCCGGCTTCTGTAACCGCCTGCGTCGGGAAACCCAAACTTCCACGGAACGGAGCCTGGTGTGCCTCGTGTTCGTCCAGGGTGCTCAGCATTCCCTAGGGCCTCAGTCAGCTCGTCCTTCTCTCTGTCGGGAATGAACGTCCCTTCCTGCGCTGCGGTGATATACTTCTGAAGCTTCGCGACGGGTATTGCAAGTTGCTCGTCCGTCCAACGGCACTTCCCTGTTTCAGGGTCCAAAGTTCCCCCAACCCCGAAGAACCAAGTCCTTGAACGGTCTGGCCAGTTCAATGTCTCTGGTTCGACCCCTTTAGCAATCAGGTCATTCTCAGCTTTGTCCCACAACGGCCGGGCTTTGAGGTAGCCACCTGACCCCGTGTGATGGTGATACTGCTTCTTTGCAGCGTTGTTCTTGTTTGTCTCTGACATTTTCTTACTCTTGTCTGATGTCTTGTAGGCCACAAATGCGGGCCAGTGATCTCTTATCTTCTCAAATCGGCCGATGATATCTGGAGTCTCACCTTTGTTGACAAACTTTGATTTCAACTCCTTCTTCCACCTCCTGAATAGATCTGCCATCTTCTTAAGAGCACACGCCTTGACCAGTGGCTCTATAACGGGCTTATTCGAATCCTCCTCTGGCGGTAGGGTGAAATTTGCCTTCAGCAAGGTCGAAAGATCATCTTTCTGTCTATCGGTGACATAATCACCTTCAGGGGCGTCGTCCTTAGGCTTATTCCATTGCTTGATGCTGATCGGGATGTTGTCCCTAACAATAGCTCCGCACTGAGCAGAAAATGCATCCTTGGTCCGCTTGGGTTCAATCGGTAGGCCATCGTCCGCGAGTGTTGTGATCGTGAACCTTTCATCCTTGCGCAACCTCTTCTTCGGGCCTCGTCTCGTTACCGAAGTTTGGCTCGATCCGGAGGGCTATAAAAGAAGAAAGAAGAGTTAATATATATATGTACATACCAAAACAATTAATGCATCAATTAGCTAGTCAGCACCTCCGGAGCCATCATGATCATGTCACCGGAGCCATCATGATCATGTCCTTCCTCCTCCATTGTTCCATCGGTGTCGTTGAGAAACGACAAGACAGCATCACCTCCGGCGAGGATTATCTCCCCCAACAACTGTTCTTGTTCCAAGTCTCTTTGATCCATAGTTTCTGCAAATATTACAACATGGCAATTAATATACAAACATGAATGTCCAACGTCCGGACTGCCTCTCTCATGAATGTCCGACGTCCGGACCACCTCTCTCATGAATGTCAAACAAGGGATTCTCTTAACCTTTAAGGGATTTAACAAAATGGCGCCATTCTGAATGTGCAGAAAATGGTACATATTTTTCCTGATCTCATCTACCCTTCTATATGTCACCTTGTCTAGTGTCAAAGGATTCAAGAAAACCAAGGCTTCATCATTAGCCGGAAGTAACAGGCGCATAATGGTACGAAGCTCTCCAAAATTGTTTTGGAACGGAGTCCCAGATAGGATAATTAATTAGCTTTTTGGTACGAAGTTCAGCAAGAGCCTTCCGAATATCGCTATTTGGAAGGCCTTTGCTGAAATTCGTACCAAAAAGCAAATTATTCTATCCGGAACTCCGTTCCAAAACAACTTTGAAGTGCTTCATAGCATCATACACATGTTACTTCCGGCTAATGATGAAGCCATGGATTTCTTCAATACTTTGACAGACAACGTGACATATAAAAGAATATATATAGATGAGATCAAAAAAAAATTGGATCAACTTGTGCACATCCATAATGGGGGCATTCTTGATAAATCTATGTTACCGGAGTTATCTATGTTACCGGAGGGGGTAGACGACAACGACGCTCACCCCTCATGTCATGTCCGACGTCCCCCCTCATGTCGAAGTTATCGGGGAGGGGGTAGACGACAACGATGCTCACCCCTCATGTCCGACGTCCGACGTCCCCCCTCATGTCATGTCGGACGTCCCCCTCATGTCGAAGTTATCGGGGAGGTGGCCTCGACAACGCTCTTTTAACTTGGTAAATTTGGGTGGCCTCGACAACTCTTCTAGGGTTTGGGGTGGCCTCAACAACACTCTTTTAACTCATTTAACTTGGTAAATTTGGTTGGCCTCGACAACGCTTCTAGGGTTTGGGGTGGCCTCGACAACACTTCTAGGGTTTGGGGTGGCCTCGACAACGCTTTTTCAGTCCCGGTTTGGCGAGAGGGGGTTGATCGAAAAAATACATATAGCCACATATATGAAAAAAATACATATATGAACAAAAAAATGCTATGAACAAAAAAACATCATATATACATCCATCCATACATACATATAGCCACATACATATATACATTATATATGAACAAAAACATTCATCATATAAAAAAATCATATCATATATATATATATATATATCATCATATCAACAACAGAAAAATTAATTGTTTCCAACAGAGCATCATATATATATCATCATATCATCTATATATATATCATCATTTCATCAAATTATCTAACATAATGAACTATATATATATATATATCAACAAAATCATTTATCTATCTATCAACATCATCATCTATCTCCACATGAAAATATACATCTCATAAAAAAACATAGCAACGGGGGCTGTCGGCGACCATGGAGCAGTGGCAGAGCAAGGTGTGCTCGGGGGCACGCGGCGACGGGGAGCAGGGGACCCTGGGAAGGGGGGGCTCACTGGGGGGGCGCGGCGATGGCTTGAGGCCGGCGACGAGGCCGGCGACGAGGACGGCGGGCTCGGGGGGGCACGCGCGCGGAGACGGGGAGGAGGGCGCGCCGGCGAGGGCTCGGGGGAAGGCGGGGTGCTCACTGGGGGCGGCGATGGGAGAGGGCGACGGCGACAAGGAGGCGCGGCGACGAGGCGGCGATGGGAGACGGCGACAGCGACGATGGGAGAGGGCGACGGCGACAGCGACGATGGGAGAGGGCGACGGCGACAGCGACGATGGGAGAGGGCGACGGCGACAGCGACGATGGGAGAGGGCGACGGCGACGAGGAGCGGGCGGCGACGGCGACAGCGACGAGGAGCAGCCGGGCGGCGTCGGGGGAGATGTGAGAATTTGGGGAAAAATTCCTAAGTGTTGGCTTATATAGCAAAGCCTTTAGTCCCGGTTGGTGGCACCAACCGGGACAAATGCCTCCCTTTGGTCCCGGTTGGTGCCACCAACCGTGACCAAAGGTCTCTTTTTGTCAGCCCAAAGGGCGGGAAGCAGAGACCTTTGGTCCCGGTTGGTGGCACCAACCGGGATTAAAGGGCGGCATTGGTCCCGGTTGGTGCCACCAACCGGGACCAAAGGTGGGCATTGGTCCCGGTTGGTGCCACCAACCGGGACTAAAGGGTGGTGCTGCCCGGGGCCAAAAGTTTAGTCCCACCTCGCTAGCTGAGAGGGCTCGAGAGTTGTTTATAAGCGCTGCTGCGCACACCCTCTCGAGCTCCTCTCAGCAGCAGGCTTACGGGCCTAATCGCATGACCTCTGCCTGTGGGCCTTCTGGGCCTTCTACGGGCCTGAATCCTGGCCCAACTAGATGGTTGGGTTTCTAGTCGTATTCAGGCCGTGGTGGCCTAGTAGGCGGCATTTTTTTTAATTTTTTTTAATTTTTTTGTTTTCTTTTTTGCTTTATTTATTTTCTTTTGTTTGTACTTACAGTTTTTCAGTGATTCTTTTTGCTTTTAGGTCACAAAAATTATAAACTTTCTGTTAGTGCCATTAGTTTCCAAATTTGAATAGTTTAAATTTGAATTCT